>JACCIA010000010.1:4735732-5340976 GCA_018906985.1 Apocrypta bakeri | reverse complement strand
CGACGCGGCGCGCGCGAGCGACGACTTGTGGGTATTGGCGAAAAAGGCTAGAGAGAAAGAGAGAGAGAGCTATAGTAGCATCAGAAAGAGAGATTGAATCTTCGATGGCGATCCTCTCTCCACTGTAGCTCTTGCTCCCCTTGGAATTTCGAGAGCAGTTCTCTCTTTGTCTATGTGGTGAGATGTTTGCGGCATGTGGATTTTAATGGCTAGTTACATAAGCAGAGAAAGAGAGAGAGAGAGAGAGGGGGGGAGAGGATGTCTCTGTGGGAGCGCGTAGTAGAGTGGGACAATAGGAAATTGCAGGAGCAACGATAATATAAACACTCTGCTGTACGCTTACACAATGTGTGTACTGCACGTGTGTGTAAGTCTCGTCTTCGCTCCGCCGCTATATTGATCCGAGTTTGCTTACACGAGCTAAGTGTTCATTGTATTTGCTAGTATGTAATACGTAACCTCGAGAATTTTCGATAATACACTGTAATATGTGCAACAAAGCTTCGGACTTTGGGGTGGAAATGGGAGAACGAGAGAAGGAGAGAGAGAGAGAGAGGAATATGCAGTTTGTTGGATTTCGGGTCACGAGAGAACGTGCAACCTGGGATAATAATTGCGCACAACTAGCCGTTGAACGGCTCGTTTAACGGCTTGTCTATTGCTCAGCTTCCGTTGCGCACCCGACCTGCTCTGCAGAGTAGTTCGTTTGTATATACTCATGTCCTCGCGAGACATTATCTCCTTCTCTTGTTCTCGATTTTCAATGTTTGCATTAACACCCTCAACCGCTCTGTATACAATATTTCACGTGTGTTGCTTCTTCTAGTCGCATTGCTTCACAGCCAACTAAATCGAGTGCAGCCGAGAGATTTAGTCACCGACCAGTGCCCGAAGAGCACAGAGAGAGCGAGAACGAGAGAGGAGAGAGAGGGAGGGAGAGGGTACAAGGAAGGAAGGGTAATCGACGACGACGGACGAAAGTTTAGGTGCTGGCGAAATGGCTATGTGATCTGTCTGGGCTCGCCCGGGAGGAATTGAGGTGTAGATTGCAGTGGGGCCATTTGACGTGCTCTGAAGGATAAGGTCGACTTGGGAATTCGAGCAGTACAGCATAGATAGCTGCGAGAGTGGTTGAAGCAGAGAACGCAGAGTCTAGGCAAAGGAGGACGTCCGAGTTAACTAACAGTACCTGTAGCAGCTGAGAGCTAGCTGCTGATTCTGCTGCTGTTAGTGCTACTGCTTCTCAGTCCCGCGACTACTATATAGCCAGAGCGCATACATCTCTTGACACACGTGTATAGATGTATATACCTGCATGCATATATGAAAGCGCATGAAAGCCGTCCTGTTTACAAGCGCGCGGCCTCATTCGGTCGCGCGCGCTCGTTCTGACCCCCTGGCCCATCTTGCTACTACTACGTACTACTACGATCTACACTGATGCCACGGCCCATTGTTGTCCTCGTACAGTGAGTACTATAGCAGTAGCTACATTATACCAGCAGCGCTAATGCCGTCTATAAAGATGTCGAGTGAGCCATGCCGTATACGTAGAATGAGAGAGAGAGAGAGAGAAAGAGAGAGCGTGCATTTTTCCAGCCGCGGCGTCTTTACGCTCCCATGACTTGTGCGCGATGCAAGGTCGACCTCTCTTGCGCACATATATGCAACATCACCGACCAGCTGACTCGTTTGCATAAGAGGATCGCTCGGGACGAATCTTTTGAACGTGTGCTCTGCTCGGCGTGCATGCACTGCCTTCTGCCTTCTGACTTTACGTTTCACTTGCCACGAGTACCATGTAACGAGCCTGGTATCTTTCTCTCATGGGAGCTCTTTTTCAAATGTAACAGAGCGTATTCTAGTACATATCTGCAAGTACCACCCGCTTGTAGATGACACAGAAAGCTGAGCCAAAGATGGTTCAGATTCGTATCGGCGTGGAAATTACAAAGGAAACGATTTACAGTTTTATTCATGGCTCTCTTTTTCTCTTTCTATTTATCTCTTTCTCTTCCAAACTCCAAATTGACATTGCATATATAATGACTCATCTTTTTAATTAAATCATCCATTTTTCCCGCATATACGCGTGTTTTAAAAGAAAGACCGATGAGTGAACTGCGTTTCTTAATTAATGGCAGAAATTTTTCTGATCCCCCGAGCCGAGTCCTGCTAACTTTGGGAAAAAGCTCGAACTTGCGAAGGCCGATGCCACGCGCTGCATAGAAATTCAGTGTACATTTTTTTGACTTTGTTAATTAGCTCGTGCTATACACCAACTAGAGAGAATTAAAAACGATTTTAAAGACTGCAATTGGGATAAATTTCCAGGGACAACTCTATATATTTTTTTCGCTCTCATTTTCAAGCATATATACAGTTGGCTGAAAAATCGATCGAGAGACAGAGAGGGAGTAAATTCTGAGAAAACTTCTTTGTCTAAGGATTTCCTCACTTGTCCTCCGGAGAATAGTCCAATCGAGATTCCGATGAAAACGAGGCAAGTTTTCCATTAAATTATTATTATTCGCTTGGCCCTTTTAATTGATCAGCGATTTCGTGCTTACCTCATGGCTGGCATTATCGCTACGATAAAGTTTTAATTTTCTAATTGATTAAGAAGCAAGTGCAGAATTTTAATTCGGTATATGAATGGTCGAGGAGAGAAAGGGAGAGAAAGGAGGTAGAGAGAAGAGAGAGAGAGAGAGAGAAAGGAAGTGAGAAATGCCGAGGAGGCAGGACGTGGCTTGGGTTTGAGATTTTTCCTCGGTGCAGCTCAATTAACGGCGTTGCCAACGGCTCGTTTGCATAAAATATGCAATGGCGCTAAGGCGCTGGCAATGTTATAGTCGGCCCCCCTGGCCAAGCTGCAGCGGCAGTAGCAGCAGCAGCAGCAAGAGCAGCAGCAGTAGTGGTAGCTGCGGTAGCAGCAGCAGCTGCTGCCACCCGGCATTAGCTCGGTGTGTAAAAATTCAACGGCCGCCGACTGTATATATGGGTGTAAAATCATCGTCGTCGAGCTATTTAGCTCGTCCATATGCATATATACGAGGCAGGGAAATGGCGTTTACGAGCTATGGCTTGTCTGCTTCACTTTTTAATAACACACTATGTGTACAAGTTAGACGAGAATGAAATTCCTTTGCCGCAGAGTTTTTCTCTCGACGCACGGCGAGAGAAAAACTCTTGAGAGAGTTTGGCTGCGGACGGTGGTACTGGTGGCAACGAGGACGACGAAGACGACACGCATGGAGTTGTAAACTCGAATAACGCTTTGATAAAACTAGAAACAAGGAATAACGGCCTGGGCGAGAAAATGGATGTCGTTCTCGGTCTTGCTCCGGCGGTTCAGCAGCAGCGGCAGCAGTAGTGTAGGGCGAAGCTGTTTTCCATGAGGCGGGAGGAACGCTGTACAAGCGAGCGTTTCCCCATTCGTCACGTCTGCCCAATGTGCGCTGCAGCTTCTCTCGCGCTCCATCTCTCTTTCCCTCTTTCCTTCTTCCTCCCTTTCTATCGCCCTCTCTCTCTCTCTCGCTCTCTCTCTCTCTCTCGCTCTCTCTCTCTCTCTCTCTCTCTCCAATGAGCGCTAAACTTTTATCACTTCCTGATATATACGGCGAATAACTCTCTCGCCCAGCTGTCTCCGCCTCGAGAAATATGCGAGACCGAAAGCGCACTAAGCGTGTAATAGAATAAGACGATACACAGCTTCGGAAAAACTGTCTCTTTAACGAGATTTATACACGCGATCGTGTAGTCGAATGATCGACTAATTGAATTAGTCATAATATGAAACGTATCTCTTAATCAGACGAAATTTTTCAAAAGGAATTCGTGCGAGTAGGCAAGAAAATATGTAGGTTTGGAAGAGTGCCAATTTTGCTAGAAAAGGGACAGACGCGCAGTCACCGAATCTACGAATTTTATTTATTTCCATCGTGAACGAGGCTGTGCAGTGCTCGTTCGACGGAAAAATCCGTTGGGCTCTCAGTCATTCCTTCTCTCCAGCTCCTCTTTGGCTCGGGACGTCAGAATTTACCGCAATACAGTATTCCGCACCGCTGCTAAAAGTCTCATCTTCCAGGCTTTTTCCGGCACTATAGCCGAATGTCTCTCGAAGAACTAGTTAGTCTTGCGCATACACCTATGTGTATAGATATAGAGCAGAGGAAAGAAGGCAAGACTGGACTGCAGAGAGTGGAAAGAGCGGTCGGGATAAGCGCGGGTAATGCGATCACGATTTTCCGCGTTCGATTAGCGCGTGCTTCTCTCTTTCTCTCGTCCGTCGCGGCTTACTCTTCCTCATCGCCGCGCACACTGTCCGCCTACCCTCTCGCTCTCCATCTCTCTCCCCTCTCTCCTCTCTTTCGTTCTCTCTCTTTCTTCGTCTTATTCGTCCTCGTCTTCCTTATCGCTTCGGCTCTTTCTGTCTTTCTCTCTAGCGCGCGAGCTGGTCGTGCGCAACCTTCGAGGATACGGTACCTTAGGGTCGCGACATTCGCCCGTACGGATCCTGACAGTTTTATACTTAATTGCCCTGATGAGTCACGAACTAATCGTTTTAAGGAGCTTCGTTATACCGCGCTTGCTTGCTTGCATCTCGCCAGATTGTTTTAATAGCGCTCTCTTGCGATCGATTCCCTATATAGACCGCTCGTAACTTGCAAATCCGGGCAAAGCTCGTTTCTAATGTGTTCTCGCGCGCTGCACTTTGTGTTTTTCTTTAATCTTCCAAGGCGCATCGAAAACTTTAATTAGAGCGCGAGCGCGCGCACAGCCTTTTTAATTTAAAACTTGCTTGCCCTCCGCCAAGATTTACGAGTCTCGGGCTCCCGTTATAGCGGAGGAGGAGAGAATTTGAAGGATCGTCGCCGCGTGGTAGATGATCATTTTTGCCCCGTGAGCGTGAGAACGTCAGTCTGGTGCCGTCGTCGATAGACGCGTGGCCTGGAGCAATGGCGACGACGACGACGACGACGACGGCGACGCTGTATTCATAGTGAATAACGTTATGGAATGGTCCACGTAGAGGAATAAAAAGACGTAGAGGAAACGTCACTGGTGACAAAATACCGAGCGCGCGGTCGACAGATTCTTGTTTACTTTTCATCCCTCGGCTCATTTTTCCGGGGCGGACGGGCATAGACGTATAATATAGCACATATACGTATACACTTAGAGAAAGAGCAAAAGGGAGAAAGAGAATGGCTTTGGTACGGAACACACGTACACTATCACATACACCCACTCGCACACAAATGCACAAAAACACACTCGTGACTGTTTTTCTTCCTATTACTTTATCCTAAAAACCACTTCTACGCTCTGTCGCATGGTAGAAAATAATAAGCGTCGGTGGCCTCTCTCAGTCATACAATCCTTGAGGATGTATAAAGACAGAACTAGAAAAGAGAAAGAACACGGAGGGAGCACATGAAATGCAGGAAACGCGCACGCCGTGCACTATTCCGACTTGAAACATTATCCAAAACAAGCCGCTCTTGTTTATTTTAGCTTGGCTGTCGGATCGATGGAACAGCCCCGTGTGCTTCACTTATACATAAACGACGTAAAAGCAAAGTCGTGCAGACGGGCTTTTTACGTTTACCGCAAACGATAACGGTCTCCACCCCTCCCTCTTTCTATCTCTTTCTCTCTCGCTAATGCACACGTTTCAATAACATTCAATTGCGCTACGCGGCGCCGATTAGTCTGCGTAATTCGTTCTTTTGAGAGGAAAACCGTATGATAAACGAGGCTATAAGTCTGCTGGAAAAGAGAGAAAAGCGAAGGTGCGCTAACGCTGCAAAGGTGAGTTATTGAGATGTGCGCTTGGGGATTAGGGAAAGCCCAGCTACATAATTGTTTTGTCCGTCGCGGAGAGATTTTCATCGAATTTCAAGTGTTCCGCAGCTTGTCTACTATCTGCTTCACTCTGATGCTACAGCTATATAGGCTGCATATCGTTTGTCGCTGTCGAATGCGGTAATCCCGCACAGCCAGTCCGAATAGAGCACAGAGAGACGAGAGAATGAGAGAGAGAGAGAGAGAGAGTCGCGGAAGTATCAGCACAGACGTGGCGGCGGTGTCTAATCCCTCACGCCCGGCTCTCTCTCTCTCTCTCTCTCTCTTTCTTTGCCTCTTTCTCTTCCTCTGTACTTGGATTACCGGTTACTAGATTCCTAACAACCTCTAACTGATGGCCGCTCGTTTTTCTCGGTGCGTATACGCGCCGTTTGCAAATATTAGATCGAATCTACGGATAAAGCGCGGCCTCGAAAGCATCGATTTAACAAATTACCCGGCTCGCGCTGCGGGCGTATCGAGTGTGTTCGGAGGAAGGCCGGTCTGACCGCGCGCCGCTAAAGGGCCCACGGGCGCTGAGTCAAAGATATATCGACTTTGAGATTCTGTGTCTTCTATATATATAGACGAAAGCTGTGTACATGGGAGTCTCTTCCGCAGCCCGCAGCGGATCGGCCTAGCCGACACTCGCTCTTTCTATAATCTGCTAGACGGCCTTCTGCTTCCGCGATCTCGCGCGGCACACAATAACACCGAATACTCGATACACGCGCGTCGCGAGCATGCAGCTACTCAAATAGCGCGCGCGACTCCTCAAGTGCCAAGTAAATTTATATTTATGGCGCCGGCGAAAATATGAAAACCTCTGTAGCATGCAAGTACTAATAAATTTCAACATAGCTCGAGCGGAAGCGTTTAGTAGTAGTTTTGCAAGCCGCTCAATAATTTACGAGCGCTCGTTTAATAATCAAAGTCAAACTCTGTGCGAGCTCCCGATGAATTCTCTTTTAATGTGTCGTCGTCGCCGTCGTCGCCGTCGTCGCCGTCGTCGTCGTCGTCGCAGTCGCTCTGAGCTCGCAGAGGAAAAGACGCGAAGCGGTACTTAGCAAACAGGTGACGGAGGTGGACGAGCAGCGCTAAGAGAATTAGTATATTCCTTCGGTCGCTGTGCGTCTGGTGAAATCGAACAACCATTCTTTTAAACAAAATAGGTGAGACAACAGTGCCGTTAAGAATTTCAAAGCAATATCAATAAACGAGGACTTTCTTATAGAGAAAACTCACAGAACAGTTTATAGCGCCTAATGCACGAATGATACTCGTATCGACATGACTTTTGTCCTCTTCTAGTATTAACGGCACACGAGTAAGAGTATAAGCATTAAAAGCGCGATCGTTTCAACGAAATCTTGTATTATATAAGGAATTGCGAAATGAGTAACTTCTATTTTATGTATAAGCAAATTCTTTTTGAATTGATGTTAGCTGATGAATAAATCACGTTGTGTTTTGTAGTTTCCGTATTCGGCACTATTTTATTTTACACGCAGCCTACCTTGTAGAAAACATGCTACATACTGACAGTGGCTCGCATATATACATTTATATGGTATATATATGTATGTATAACGAGAGAAAGAGAGAGAGAGAGACAGAGAGAAAGAGACAGTACGCGCGCGGCCTGCATACTTAAATATACGGCCTTTCGGTATTCAGATCGGGCCCGAGTAGCCCGTCAAAAGTTCCCGGCCACACCGAGTAAAATAATTTGCTATTTCGAAATAACGCCCAGAAGCAGTAGTAGCAGCAGTTTCCTCTCTCTCTCTCTCTCTCTCTCTCTCTCTCAGGCGAACGTAGCTGGAAACATACGACGTAACTTCCTGAAGGGCCCTGCCGCTATATTTGCTAATCGCGAGTTCCCTCGAGTTCGAGACTCGTTTTATAGCCGCTACGGGAAGATATACGCGTTGGAGCTATGCGACCGTACGCGTATAAATGAGCTCGGCCGATTTGATAAATCGATTAATTTTCCGAACATCCTTTTACCTCTCGCCTCCCGCTCTTTCTTCGACGTCGGCGGCAGCGGCAACGGCGCTTGCACCACCCAATACTGATGCTGCTTCCGCTGCTTTATGATCGAGGAACCTTTACGTAACGGCTAAATATCTACAAGGCAAACTTTTCACCTGAAATATCACTTAATTCCTCTCGGTTTATTTTACCTCCAAGTAGTTAAGCGCTAAATTCTACAAATTTATCGGTTAATAAGATTTCTCATTGCCATGCCATTACAAGCAAATGAAAGGTCGTCGTATTTTTCTTGTCGTAAGCGAATAGAAAGAGAAAGATCATCAAAATTACGAGTTGTGAGAACGAATGCATATCTATCATAATATAAAATGATAAATTTTGCTCCCGGATTATCGGGATACCACTGAGCGCGCACAGCTATCTGTGCGTGTAATATATTCGCTTTGACAAAGTACTCTTGTCAAAGATCCCATACGCTCAGACGGCTACAGTCTTTAGTCGCTACTCAGCTGATGTACCCATTATTTGAAGCTCGCTGTGGTTCCTCGGGAAAATACTTTCGGTATACCGCAAGAAATGCGTGTGACTCCAGGTTTTTACGCACTTCCGTGACGGCTGCTATTTGCGCGAGTAGCTATACCAATGAAGAAATTTTACTATCGCAGAGGCTTTGGACTTCGGGGGCGAGCTGCTATGAAAAATCCGAGGCGGATCAATTACCCACACGGAATGCTCCTACTTGCCGCGGTGCCAATGAGTCGGCAGCGGCAGCGCACTAAAATTTAATATTCTCCAATTACAGAATAGCGCAATTATTAATTGAGCCGTTAAATTCAAGATTTTCCTCGGCATATTAACTGCAGGCACTTTTAGGCAATAACCTTTCCCACTGACTGCATAATTTTACAGTTATACTGCTTCTTTTCCCGCGTATTAGTGTGTACTGTTATCTGGGGAAAAATCATAAAACTTAAACTTTCCCAATATAAATGAAATCTCGCTCCATCAGACGGAACACACGAGCGCGCGTTGGAGACGATGGGAATTGGAGGAACAATTAGAAAGCCGCACGACTCTTGACTCACCATAACGTATTTGGGTTAAAAAAGGTCGTGCGTTAATTCGACGGGGCGGCTTTAATTTGAACATGCTTGCAACTGCGCTTACTGCGAGAACAATAATTCCCGATAGCGACCATAGGCGCATTTAGGAGAGTATCAGTCAACGATGTACAATGGCTGAGCTATAACGGTCGAACTGTAAATTGATACTTGCAAGTGTAGACCAGTATGTATATTTACATTGTATATGTAATTCTGCCGTTGCTGCCGTTGCTGCTAGTGCGAAGTCGCGTGTGGTCATAATAATGGCGACTAAGCGCAAGGGACACGAGCTTCGACTATGGTTGCGAGTGGGACCGATATAACTCGGTATGCCGCGCAGAGGGCGTGTAAGGGATTATCAGCGGTGGTGGTGACTTTCGGTCGAGAGAGTCAGACGGCTGTACCGTCTATTCTCGATAACGAGCTCTCGTGGAAATCAGATCCTCTCGGTTGAAGCCCTACTACCTGCAGTACACCGTCAGAGAAAGAGAGAGGGACCCGACTCTCGCGCTGCGCGAGCGAGAGAGAGAGAGAGTGCAATAATAATTTAATAAGGATAATCTTGCTGAAAGTTATAGCAACGGAGGAAGAGAGAGAAGCGGGTAATAGAGCCCACTTCCTCTCTGCAGTCGTATGGTGACTGCTGTTGCACGAGAGGCGGAGAATTCGAGAGCTGCAGGGAATAAGCGTCATTAAGCGTTACCGCCCGGCACTTGCCAGCTCGACCCGCGGATTTTCGAGAAAGTGAGAGAGAGAGAGAGAGAGAGTACAGCAAGAGCAACAGCACGTGAGCTGACATTCCCCTGGGAGATTCGAGAGTCTAAAATTTTTGACGTCAACGCAGACAGCAGATTCTCGAGCTTATGGATTATTTAATCAGACTTAATTCAACGCATGAACTGCAAGCTTAGCAAATCTTAGCTCAGAGATGTCGACTAATTCCTTTCGCCGGCCAAAATAAATCATTAATGCCGAGCATAACTGTGTGTATGTATATTGTATATATTACTGTTAGCTAATGCTCGTGCTGTCAAAATTTATGCAGAGCATATGACGCTGCGAGTACTCGTAAAACGCGCATTGCGATTTCTCATTAGAGTATTTTCTTGTTGTTGTTGTTGTTGTTGTTGTGAATTCTCGTTTAGCGCGCGAGGGACATAAATTTCACGGCACATATCGGTCTACTGTAGAGGGAGTATGAGGGAGTATGAGGGTGGATGAGGGAAGAGGGGTTGGCCAAAGAGAGGACAGAGGGAATGGGAAAGAGAGGGAGATAACAAGAGAGTCGCGGAGCTCGAAATTTAGCGGTACAATAAATTAGCATGTTAACGAGAATAGCCGGTGTGCAAGCGCTATAGGCTAGTTGCTGCTGGTTCTGCTGGTACTGCGGCCGGAAGAGAAAGGGAGAAGAGAGAATTGAAGCTTGGAAGCGATTCCCGCGTGTATTTGCACCAATTTCGCCATTTCTTTTTTGCTTGTCTCTCAGCTCTCAGTCCCTCTGTCTCTCCCTTACTCGCTCTCCTGACGTCGGCGTCAGGTCCACCGAGAGGCCAGAAGCGGCTTTTCCTATTGCGATGGTAATCGAGCAAAATATTGTGGCAATGGCCGCGGGCATATAGCCTATATACCAGCACTATCAAGACAACAGCTCAAGATACTACATGCACACAGAAACAGAGCTGAAAACCCGAGGGAGAACCGAGAATCAGAGTTCTTGACTTTCGGTCTGCCACGCAATGGGTAATGCCCCAGAGATTACTGTTCTTTTCTCTTTCCTCGCTTCTCCTAAGCTTCCTTCGTCTTTGCTTCATTCCTTTCTCTTTCGTCGGTTATATTTCCTAGCCAGACTTATACGCGCACGATTGCTATATTATACACACGGCGGCGTCGGCGTTGGTGCTTGAAAAAAGCGACTCTCTGTATATAAGCATCATGAAAATTTAATACTCGTCCGCAGAAGAAGCGCAAACGTCCGCTTGCATTAAAGCTAATGCTGGAAATGGACTTTTCAATTACACTTGAATCAACGAGATTCTGAGCATTCCATACATTTACATATATTATTTTCGCCGGCCAATGTATAGAGTTAGAGAAAGAGAGAGAGAGAGAGAGAGAGAGAGAGAGTAATAACTCGCCAATAAATCTTCGTACCCGGCTTGTAGCGCTTCGACTCGTATATTCAAATATTCGCTATTATTCCAAAATTATTGAAGCCTCTGCAAAATATTTGCCATTTCCGCCTGAGCTATACGAGTCCCCGCAGAGTGCGTGTAAGTCATCATTTAATTGCGAATAAAGCGCGTGCCACGTGTACAAGAGGAAAAATCGACGTCGTTAGCAATAATCTATCGAACTCTAATTTTCAATCAACGTGTCGACTTTATATATATAGTCATATTATCCTTGGTCACATGCTTTAGGAAATTCGATATTCCTCGTAGAGAATTTAGTACTACAGTTTTCTCTTGCTCTTTTCGCGCGAGCGCAGATTTAGGGGAGCAGACTTAGTAAAATAAGTTGGTGAAACGACGAAATAAATCGGAACTCGGACCCTTATTCGGCCGACATTTTCTTCGTTCCGTATTCCCTTTCTCACAAAGCTGGTTGATAGGTTCGTTTTTTACGACAAAGCTTATCTGTTAAATGAAAGGGACGCCAGTGTATAGCGAGTGGTAGTCTAGTCGTTTATCGAAGGACGGACAAGGTCACGACGAAGATGATGTGAAAGAAAAGGAAATGATAGCTGTAACTAGTGATAGCAGCAACAGCGGTAATAACATACCGCTGCAAAATAAAGAGAGAGAGAGAGAGAGAGAGAGAGAAAGAGGATGGCCAGGCGGATTTGGCTTTCCGGCTACTAGAGCTCGACTATCCAATTGCACGACACGGAGCAGCCTTATGGCGAAAAGTTAGGAGAAACTTCCTAATGTATGTGAGAGAGTCAGTCGTTCGGTGGCTTGCATCCGTTCTATGAACGGGCGGTATGGGTTCGTGACCTGCCCCCGAGGATGCTCGGGATCTTCCACGGTTGCTTTCCGACGTCCGGCTTCGTATCTCTATCGCTCGCTCTTTCTCTTTCCCCACAGCAGCAGCACGATCGCACACATCCGATTCTCCGCTGTGTTCTTCCGCTAAATTCCCTTCTTCGTCCGCTG
Organism: Apocrypta bakeri; assembly: GCA_018906985.1. Taxonomy (NCBI): domain Eukaryota; kingdom Metazoa; phylum Arthropoda; class Insecta; order Hymenoptera; family Pteromalidae; genus Apocrypta; species Apocrypta bakeri. Next base: position 5,328,879 of record JACCIA010000010.1, on the reverse strand, counting down.
ATATTACTACTGATCGAACACCAGCTGGAATAATTCATTCCGTCTAGAAAGCGTTGAACGTTCGCAGTAGTAACGCCGCGACATGCTCAGACGCGGTGCACTCTGTAGCTCATTTTCCATGTCGCTGGCGCTTGTTCGAGAAAACATTAATCTCGGTATCGTGTGCATGTATCTTGGCTGTGCTCGAGACGGAAGAAAATGATGCCTTGAGGGACATACATGGTGCGTGCTATCGGTCGAAGAAAAGCACAGCGGATAAACGCCCAGCAGGACTGTATTTACGAAGAAAAATTGATGGACGAGTAAATAAATGAATAAACTGCATTAAGACGATAATCAATAATAATATGTCTTATATAAACAGACATGAGAATATAAGGCATTAACGAACGATTTGTTAGCGGTGGAAGAAGAACCGAATTCGGTTATACATATACAAATAACAGGCCTGTCATTTTTATTTCGGCCTATCTACGATATACCAATGATTACAGATTTTGAATCATTTTCTACGACTGATTATTATGCTAACGATATGTATGCACTCATGCTCTGAAGTATTCAATCTCATTTTTGTAGGACATCACGTCGTGAGCGATAAATTACATAACACGTTTGTTATTAAAAATATCTTCGAAAGCCGCGGTGTTTGTTCAATCGGGCCGTTTGTTCAATGCGTGTGTGTGGATTTTATTGAAAAGAGTATCTGGCTTTGGCTGTACGGGCACTCGCGCAGTATAGTGTGTCAAAGTGAATTTCGCTACGCAACGAAATTCTATATCGAAACCGACGAAATGTTCTTAAATGACCGCTACGCGTGAGCAAGTAAAAAAAGCAGAACAATTTTTGCGATTTTTACGTACGACTTTCACGACAAAGGAGTCCCCAAAAAACTGATCTCGTACCACGCGGACAGAGCTCTGTGTTTGAAAAAGTCCATACATGTGAAAGGCCTTATAATCGCAAACGCTGTATGCAAAAAGCTTTTCAGTACAGTGGGCGTCGCGAACGCTTTGCAGCGAGAATTTTTCAATCTGACGATTGCACCCCGCTTTACCAATAGTCTTTGCCGTGAGTTATTGTGAAACAAGTCGAGGAAGTGAAGACGAATAAAAAAAGCACGCTCCTTACAAAGATGCGAGGAAAAGGAGTTTTCTCTGTGGGAAAACGCAATTTTAATGCGGGGAAATCGCCGAAATTGTTTGGATATGGAGGTTTTGTACGCGTCTCACGTATAGACGTCTCTCGCTGGTTTGTGCTTCAATATTATACATATAGGCTTTGGTTTTTTGTATTTTCTTTTGACGCATAAAGCCGGCAAAGTTATAAGTTTTTTGTGCGTAAACGTCGTTCGTGCACTTACTTACGGTTCTCGGATATACACTGCCTTCGACTTCTCGTGATGGATTTATCATGAATATTTATGATTACGTAGACACTACGTAGACTGAAAGCTTGCGTACTTACCTGAAACATTTTGAAATAATAATGATAGTATTAGAGCGGATAACTTCTATAAAGTAAATTTCATCAAAGATGATAATATATTGATAAAGTCAGTAGTTGAAAAAAATAATTAGTCTGCGTATAGTGCGAGCGGCTTCATCGGCTAAATTAAAGCACAAAACACAGTGCAGGCAGCGCAGGACGCATACGAAATCACAGCTGCGTTCATTTCGGCAAAACTAATCTCATTGGTACCGGCATCAGTGAGCTTTTTGTCGAGTAGCCGAGCGTAAAATGAGCTGTGCACCGCTCGGCTACATCGAAATTAGCAAGGGACCAAAGAGAAAGATAGAGAGAGAGAGAGAGAGAGAGAGAGAGAGTTGGAACAGAGATTGGCCCAGCTATCTCGAAATTTCATTGCTCGAGAGGAGCAAGTGGCTATCATACTCACGTCTTCGCATGTGTATGAGATTAATAAAACTGGACTGGATCCAACATTATTAAGTTCCAAAAACGAGTTCCGTGTCGGATTGTCAAGCAAGTAATGCGTCAGCAAATAGCGAGTTGGTTAAATGAACCGATACTTCGAGAGAGAAATGGGGGAAAGAGAGTTTAAATGAGAGTGTCTGCACGCGCGTACGGAAGGGTGAGAGAGAGAGAGTAAGAAAAACAAATATATACCAAGTGGGGATGAGATAAAAGCTAAAGGGGCGACAGCTACTGCAGCAGCAAAGCTTGGAAAACGCCAGGTATATTTGTCGATGTCAAATCGACATAAATTGAAATCACCGCGACCGTTTGGCCCAGTCTCTGAAATACTGTTGACTTGGCAGTCATGTTGAAGTCATTCGAGTGAGAGAACTCTCGAGACGAGTTGCTCTCGTCTACTCGTGTATACTTACTTTTTATTTTGCGCTACGCTCCTTTCCTATCCAACTCCTACCCTTCCCACGAGCGTTTACTCGGCAACATCAACAAAAAATCAGGGACTTCAATTTTCCAAGAGATGCTACACTACTACTAGCATAGTGGTAGCTCCGTATTTATTTCTCTTTTCAGTTAACAAGCAAGAGCGCACGGTGACAACAAGAGCGAAAATCTCGACTCAGCAAGACTTTCCGAAGTTGTTGCGCGCACGCGCCTACTCGTGTGTTTGCTCATTGTTAGGGAATTCAAATTTAAACTATTGATCGGTAGGCTAGCTTGTTTAATTTAGCTGTCGAAACTGCTATCGACGAGAGATTATTATTCGCAAAGAATTTTCCATATTCCATACTCTTCTCGATGGCTCATCAATTAAGTCAGTCCATCATAATAATATTAGAGAACAGTTTAAACAATTTTACGTAGCTGGTTCCACGATTATTTCAAAGTAATTAGATTTCTCCAAGATGTAGGTTGACAGAAAGTAAGATAATTTTTCGCCGGAAGAAAGAGAGGGGTTGGCGACGAGAGCTGCACAGTGACGCTGCGAATTCTCGAAAAGTAAAACATTCTTGGGGGAAGAAATCTCATTAAAATGGAATGTCACTTCTATAGCATGCGCGACCTGGCGACTTATTAGATTAAACTTTCACCTCTGACACCGCTTTCAAAGCTCTGATCCGCAGGGGCGCATTTTCTAATTGATCGCTGTCCCATGATTGGCTGAAGACAGGAAGACGAAGAAGAAGATATAGAAAAATTGGTCGGAGGGTAACTGGCGTTATTGATTCAAAAGAGAGGGTCCGCTTTAGCCGAAGAAAGAAAATAAGTCTGCAGCGTCATCCCAAGCCAATTCCTCTCTCTTTCTCTCTCGCTCCCTCCTTGTCACTCTCTAGGTTGGCCTCCGAGTCAATTAGGAGATTCTATAGCCGTTAGTCCGTGGGGACATTGTCACTCCTTCTCAACATGTGTGCACGACGAATTCATTATTCGAATAATTATGCGTAGCACAGCGTTACATGTTACTCGTTCATAAACGGAAATTTTAATCGCTTTTTGATCAAGCCAATCAAGCGTAAATCGAATATTCCTGGGCCCTGTTATATTCGCGCGCGCTACTATACGCTTGCTATAAATAGCTACAGGGACGACGTCGAATGAGATTCTTTGCAGGCGATACAGATCTGTTAATTATGCTGCAATTAAGGTAATTATTATTCCTGTTTCTGTCCTCTACCGTAGAGAGCAGAGCGCGCTTATGGGCGCGGGGACAGCAAAGTCGTGCGGCGGCCTTTTAAAAGCTTTCTCTAGATAGAGCTAGCTTTTTCAGGATTTTGCTCGTATGGCCTCTCCTTCTTCTATATAAGTGTGTGTATGCAGCTCTCGCGCCTCGCGATCGAGACGCGATTTCCCAGCGAGCTCACGACTTCTTCTTCTACTGTTGCTACTGCTTCTTCTTTCTTTTCCACAACGTGTATCCTCAGTACTTTGGCTTCTTCTGTATAACAGCGTGTTTAAAACCCTCAGCGACGGACCGGCCTTCGATTTCTAATCTATTACGAGCCGCGCGCAATGTCGCCCGTAATTAATACAAGTTGCAATTCTGCGGCCGCGGCACATTCCGGTTTTCAGCGCAGGACGAGATATTATAGTTCACGTGCATCCAAGCGCTTGGAAGATGAGAAAGACAGAGTTAGAGAGCTGTACTCGCGCGCGTTCGCGCGCATACATACACACACACATATATATATAAATATAAGCGAGAGTTTCGAGGGAGCACAGGGCTCTCGGCCGAGTTTCCGCGCTCAGTTTGAAGATAGGATCGCGGCATTAGGACACCGACGGCTGCTGCTACAGCTACTGCTGCTTCTGCCTCGGCTCTCCATTTCCTGTTACAGTTAATGGAAATTCAGAACGTACGCTACTCGTCTCCCCTAATCTGAGCAATTTTCCTCGCCAAATAGGCTCGCGGCAGCCCGAGACCGTTACTACTTACTCGCCATCGTAGTGAACCGCACTTTCGCCTTTTCTCTCCTTTCTCATTTCCCTTTTTACTGATCGTCTATCCTCAGCTACACGTTCATGTTCGCGCGACGTCAACAGTCTTTACAGTATAATAGAATACTTGATTTCCATAGTAACTCGAACGTTACTAAGCCGCTTCGAAATTGTTTTATTATAAAAGTTTTTTTTTATCCAAGAACCGCAGCCTGATTCCATTATCCTTCAAGCTGGTTCGAACTTGTGCGAGAAACGCTTTCTTCTTCGGATTCTTATTAATTGGCTAAAAAATTATGCAGATCATGTCGAGCCCTTAGGATATGCCACTTACTATGCAGCACGAGTAAAAAAAAATGTCAGATCTGGCAAAAGTCTAGTTATACAGTTCATCCTAAACTTTTACTCGTTACTTCTTTTTTCTTATTCGTAATTTTCCTTTGTTCCTAACTTTTTACATCCGCATTTTTAAAACATTTATACGGACGTCAAGAAGTCTTATAATAAAAAAGACGGATACAGGTTTATGGTAATTTTCTTTCAAAATGATGCACAGCGCATTCAATCATGAAAACCATAAGCCGATAACGAATTTAGCGCAAGGCACGTAAATGTATTAGGGGACAGTTTCCCATGCACCGGTCTTCTGAATAGATGCAGTAACTACGTATATGTATACGTGTGTACAGCAGATGCTGGACTCGTCTCCCACTCCTAGTCGTCGCGACAGCGGCACTGGCGGTAGTAAGGTATATCTCGAGATGATCTCGAAGCATGCGCGAGCGGTACATGCGCGCTTATAAGACACACGGGCTCATCGCTCGCGTTGCTCGCGGGTAGATTGTTGTTCGGCGTAACTATCTCAGAAGTCCGTATAGCCCGGAAACCAGCTCCTCTGCGACAGGTTATACTCGCGCCCTCTTGAAGAAGAAATCGCAGTATACTGGCCGCTATACCTATACAACTAAGCTATATCTGTACAGGTATAGGTGTATAGGTGTACGTGCAGATATAACCAATAGATCTAAGAGAGACTTTTTCTGCCTGTCGCTGCTTGTGCACGGAATCTTTTTGCGCCGATGGCGCGGACGAGGGGGCGAACCGCGCGGCCCGCTGTATCTGGCTCCGTGATCAGTGACGATGTGCTTGCGCGCATGCTTGCGGCGGCTTGCAGTAGTCTTGCACAAGCGCACGCTTACACGCAGACACACATGGACACGTCTACAAAGGATAACGCTGCGAACGAAGCCCGCGAGCTCGGCGAAATAGTAGCTCTGTCACTCGTTTCCGCGTACGGCTCCCGTTGCCTTTTTGCCTCGACCCGGTTGCTTCTTTTCATTCTCGTAACTTCATATGAACTGCTCTCAATTGCTTCTTTCCTTGTTACGATGTCCTAGCGGAAACTATTGTACTTATAACGATTTCGTCCTTCAAGCACATTTTCACGACAGTACGCGTATCGACAGGTTTGGAAATGGCTTATGGAGCTAATTTTTTAGTAGCTTTATTTAGACAGTCTTCGAGCGACGAAATAATCTACTTTTTTCAAAACGTATACGCGCTGTCTGTCTTTCAAAGTTTTTTCGATTACTTTCGCCTTTCGCTAGTGCGTCTACTCGATTCATGACGAACACAATGTTCAAACGCGATCGTGTATACGAATAAAGCAGTGCAGAACTGTAGCATCGGTACCGAAAAAGATAGTGCGAGCAAACGAGAGAGCGAGAGTTGCCCGCTTCAACGATATACGGGCTGCGGATGATCCACGCGCGCAAGCACAAACGAGTGGCAAGCAAAAACTCCAATAAAATGACAGAAGCGAAGTAGAGAACAAATAGCTTCGAGAGCCTGGAAATGTACGAAAATGTATATTCATAAATCGTTTTACGCGTTTGTGTACTGTTAGAGAAAAAAAATTCTATCTCGCGACTTCTGTGCAGAATAAGAGTACCGCGAGCTTTCACTTACCACGTGAAGATATCTCGGCCGACGAAGTAACTGTTTGTATGCGGTCAGGCCAACTGAATATTCAAGTTTTTCTCGAAGCTATAAAGCAGTCAGTCGGGACAATGATAAAAAAGACGGCGGCGAATAAAATCTGTGACTGTACACTTCGCGCGAAATCGGGAGGATGGGGAGAGGGGAGGTTGAGGCAAGTACAATGCTCGGTATTCGTCAGGAACGAGTGTGCACGAGCTGCAGCTGGTCTGTACACGTGCGCGAGCTCAATGCCTCTTTTCCCCGGTTGGATGCTGCTCCGCAGACACGAGCATTGGCGGCCTCGAAACTCGCGAATTCCTCGCGAGCGCGAGAATCCGCACCCATAAAAGAAAAAAATATCCGCACGGGGTATCGAGAGAGTGAGTACCCGAGAGTGTGGAGAAGGAGAGAGACACAGAGAGGGAAGTGAAAAAAATGTAGGGGGCCGTTGTGCGCACACGAGGGAGAGCAAGAGAGAGGAACGTCCCGTTTCTATGAGCTAACGGCCCCACTCTCCGCTATGTATCGAGCGGAGCATGCATGTACGTGCACGGCCCGCAGATTATGCGCCGGACTACATAATATATATCTCGATAGTCGACGATATGCGCGCACGTAACAGCCGGAAGGCTATGGCCTATGTGAGAGACGGCGAGTGCGCGGCGCTCACGAGGTGAGCCAAAGATGCCCTTGGCTCTCTCTCTCGCTCTTTCTCTCGCTCTTTCTCTCGCTCTTTCTATCGCTCTTTCTCTCGCTCTTTCTCTCGCTCTTTCTCTCGCTCTTTCTCTCTTAGTCACCGATGCTGCAGCAGCGATCGGATCTCGTTCACTGTTACGAGGCTCTTTATGTGTCTGTGTGTATGTGTGCACAGGTGAGGGAGCACGAGCCAAGATCGCGGTCGCATGTGGGACAGAGTGCAAAAGCGCAGCGGATGACGGGGCCGCGAGGGACGACGTACGATATTGGCGCGACAACGGCACCTCGATTTAAGTCTCGAGAACGAGAGAGAGAGAGAGAGAGAGAGAGAGAGAGAGAGCCTACCATAGACTACTCGAGGAATATATATCGCGGATGGATATCGCAAGAGAAAGAGGGAGAGTTCGCATGCAGTCGAGCTTGTAGGATAGCGGTTTTCCATATAGCCCCTGTAACCAACACACTCGGGCGTCGTCGTCGCCACACTTTGGCAATATTAAAAGAGAGGAAATAATGTAGCCGCGACGCTACTACTACAAGATAACCGCATTACCCTGTCTCCAAGAGCGCCAATACTAATGCCTCCAGGCTATATCCGATATCGGCTTGCAGCCCGATAAATACAAGCAAACTGACTATTGTGCCTTTTCCCTTCTACGTATATAGTCGCCGCTGGCGTAGCCTCCGCTGCGATATAACGTATGTCGTATGCTGCAGGTGGCTTTCCGACTCTTTTGCATGCACGAGCGGCACAATAAAAGAGGAAAAAAGAACGAAAGAGAGAAAGAGAGAGAGAGAGAGAGAGAGAGAGAGAGAGAACGCCGGGCCGATGCACCGATAGCTCTCTCACACACATGTCCTTATACCAATTCATCGATTATTCAGCTCAGCCCATTCAATAATATTCACGCAAGTGGCACACTTCCATATGTATTGTATTTTCTAATATCGAAATGCGTTTATTTTAAAAGCTTTTTCGATCGAGTGTAAGACGCGTTTAGGTTCGCAAGAGCAATTCGCGATTGCTTCATCCAACTGGAACGAAACGATTATTAGACATCGACGCAAGGAATTGCTCGATAACCAAGAGACTGCACTAGAAAAAGCTGCGAGCCCATTAGAATACTATAATAAGATGCGCCTGCCACCTTTAATATCGAGCAATCTCTCTATCTTTGATAATAACTTCGCAGGGCTCTACTCGTGCTTTTCTATACGAGATTATCTTGGCGAAAAAACCTGTATCTCTTATCTTCGTTCATGTGTGCGAAGGAGACATAGAGATTGTGTATAAGCTCATAGATTTTACGGTTGGATGGTTCGTTTGACGCAGCTTAAAAGTGTAAGCACATCTGCATATATATATATACAATATACATATAGATATACACGCACATAAGTATGCACGCACATACGTGTACATACTCGGTTAATAGTTGTGTGTATGCTTGCGGTAGTGCACATTGTCTGGGCACTATATTCTTCGGCAATATAATTATGCGATAAACATGCGAGAGCTCGGTAAATTTAGCCATTACGCGCCGCTAAGCATGTGTGCATTATATATATGATCTGCGTAAATGCAACGAGCACACATACCCTAGCGAGAAGCAAGCAAGGATAGATTCCCGGCAAATCGCACGCGAGAGATGAGCAGAGGTATACTCGCCATCGGAAACGCAACAGCAAGCCACATAACCGTTGCGGTTTTACGCGCCCGTCTACAGCAGTTTCCTACCTACTACTATCTTCGCAATGCTATCTGCCAGCCTCCGCAGTTATACCTTCTCTTTCTCTCTCTCTCACTCTTAAGCTACTAGCTAATGCAAATGAGATTGCTTACGAGGGGCTGTTTTCCGTAATTCACCACTTGGCTTCCCAATTTTTCGATCTTCGGACCGAGTGAGCTGCAATCGCAAATGCTTTCATAATTGATTTGAAAGTTAAGGAAGTCAATGCACACGCTCACAAGTCCATTAGATTTTTCAAATGCGAAGTCAGCTTCTGCAAGGGATGAGGTTTATAAACGTCTCGAGTTAGTTCGATCTTTCGACAATGGCTTTCCCGTAAGAAAAGCCTCGCAGCAATTGAGTAGAACAGCAGCTTTAAGTAACATTAATGGAGTTTACGGGGTCAAATGAAGAATACGCGCTGGAGGCAGGGACGTAAAGTGCTGCGGCGTAGATAAAGCGATTGAAAAAATAAGTTTGCTCTTCGATGCGGTACGTACAGATCGCTCTTAGGATCGAGTGAAAGTTAAAAACGAAGGAAGATTGTACAGTAGATATATAGTCGATATTGATGAAAGAAAGAAACGGCACGAGTCGGTGAGGTTGGTTTCGAGGATTTAGAACGCAGAGGCGAAGAGGCGAAGAGCGAAGAAGCGAAGAAGAGACGATGCGTTGCACTTCGCGCGCGTATTGTTCGCTACAAGACATGACTTCATTAAGCATTCAAGTAATGTTCAGACGGTCTGAGCACATTCAATTGTAGATACATGAAAGCGAGCTCGCGGCCCTCTCTCATTCTGTTTCTCTTTCATTGGTTTTTCACCAGGGAAAGAGAGATAGAGAGAAAGAGGCGAGTTACGCCGATCGTCGTCGACTCCAAGACGTAGGACTCTAAGACGTAGACTCCAAGACGTAGACGTAGCATACAATGCCGCAATAACGAATAATGTATAACTATATTGAAGAGAAGGAGCATAAAGTTAAACGAGCGCGTAGCTGCAGTGAGAGTGTGGCGGCTCGCAGTATGTGCTACCCAAGAGCTCGATATATCTAGATGACTCTCTGCGCACATGGAATACATCACCATATAAGTAATCTGCGTTGGTATATACACACACGCAAGTTGCAGCCAGTGGATCAAGGTGCGCTCGCTCCCTCGCTGTTGCGCGCAGACTCTTTTCTCTCCGTTTGATTCATGGAGGGCAAAAGAGCCGCCGCCGTATAGCAGCCGCAGCTACGGTATCCCACTATTTCATGTCTTTGGCGATATCAGCGCTGAATCGCCGTGCAAATCATTTCGCGAGTCTCTTCCTGCTGCTGCCCTTTCCTTCTTCTCTTCTCTCCCCCTCCCTGCCTCTCTCTCTCTCTCTCTCTCTCTCTCTCTCTCTCTCTCTTTCTCTCTCTCTCATTCTCATAGGTTCCAAGTGCGCGCGCGATCCTCTTTTTTTGTTCGCTTAACCACGATTTTATGCTAAGCAGCTGAAACTCTCGTTAACCTTCTTGCATAAAGATAAGTGCACGCGCGTGTATATAATCGACTGTCCATATAAACGACAACATTATTTTTCGTCAGATTTTTACAGCACGATGCAGAACACGCACAAATACGAGCGCTGACTGCAATTATAACTTAATACGCGCTTCATGGAGGTTGTGTAGCGGGGAATCTATAGACCTGCAGTTATGCGTGCACTTAGTTATATGTGATTTTTTCCAAGAAATTACGATTCCTATAGTCGTTTGTTGAGCCATTACGTCGTTCCTACGGTTGAGTGATATTACATTTTTATGGTATACTGTTGCACGCGTACGTAGAGCAACGTTCATGCGTGCGAGCGCAATTAAAAAACCATCCCTAACCACGAATTTTGACAGTATACGTAATTGAATTTCTCGTTACTGTCCCGATCCGTTGCTTTATTAAGTTTGGATTCTCTCGAGAGAGAGGGAGAGAGAGAGAGAGAGAGAGAGAGAGCAGAGACGACTTCTACGACAATGGCATCTAGAGATGTTTCTACGATACGACAGGGGACCAACGTCTTAATGACGCTACTCAGTCGTTCATTCGCCCGGGCTCTCGCTCTCTCTCTTTCTCGATCCAGAGAACTAGCAGCGCACGCGCCCGTAGCAGTAGCAGACTTGTCTTTTGTGTGCATCTCATTAAGTAGAAAACTTCCGTCGTTATCCCCCGATCAGCTTCGAAAGAGAAAAAGACCGCCCTCTTACGTCGCTTTAACATAGTTACCTCGCAGCTCTGTTGCACACTATTCTATTATCAGCTTCTGATTTGCTACAGCTAATGCTGCTGCTCTCAGCCCAGCATTAAAACCCTCTCGCTATGCTAGCTCAATTTTCCCGAGAGGGACAGACTCTCATTGGTCTATAGCCACCATCGCTTCGCGCAGAAACTTGTGCTTTGCGCTCCGTATAATAACTGAATTCCATAACCGCACCTTCTTTTTACCCCGTACATACTCCTTGACTCGAAATGTTCATTTTTTAGCTATTCGCACATGCTGCTTTACTCGGATTACACGCGTGTCTCGTGCAGTTCTGCAAAGAGGTTGTGCATTTTAATGAAGCGCGTATAATAAAAAGGAGGAAAAACTTACTCCCTGCAGCGTCCTAGCTCTGCTCACTCTCTCTTAGTCCATATACCTATCTCCCTTTACATATATCCATACTCTAATTGATTATTACGAAAACACGTGGATGACCGAGCTTCGATGCATTTGCCGCACTTTTACTATACATACCTGGTATTATTGGCAGTCATTAGATCAGCGAGCACCTGCGTGTTTACTACGTATAATTATGTAATAAACGCAAAAGGTATTGGATTTAGCAGTCAGTAAAACCCGCAGAAGCAACCAACCGTGTCGGAAAAGTCACTCGAAGCAGCGAACTCGTGTAGCGCGAGCGATGAATAGGAAAATTCGCTGCTTTCGTTTTGTCGCGGCCTCAATCCCGTCCTAGTGTATAACGCAACCTTCCGTATATATACGAGAAAAGGTAGGACGAGGCGAAAAGGGAGGCGTATATAAACAATGCTAGAAAAGCCTTTGCCGCCGGAGTTTATTGCGCGGTTGGCGAAAAGTTTTCCGCAAAGTCAAAACTATTGAAAAGAGACGTCTTTCGCGGCGACGGCGACAACGGCAGCTCTCACAATGCACGGAACTCCCCCACCCTCGAGCGTGTGCGCCCGTTGAGTTTAAATGCATCTCGCGTAATTGAAGGCGTAGCATGTTAGCGTCGGGCTCATAATAATATCTGCGGAGCTTCGAGGAGAGAATTGCGCGACTGCAATTTCGAGCACCCGCTATATACTCGCACTTCTGAAAAGAAATGCAACTCCTTCATGCGTCTGAGTCTTCCTTTTTTTCAATTTGCCGCATAAGAAATAAGTAACGCTAGCTCGGTGTGAATTTTTTCTCTCCTCTTCTCGAAATCCGAATTTAATTATTTTCGTTATTATGTCGTGAAAAAAGAGTCGCTCTTCGATTCAGAATATCATTCCTACAGATGTACTCATTATTATTACATTCTGCTGTAGAGTATCGCAAATTCAAGAGATTCTTGTAAACAATGGCTTTGTTGTTCGCGAAGTCTTCTTTTGATAATAAAACGTTCATTATCTGTGAAACGCTGTTGTTAGTATATGCAGCGATGTATTTGTTTGGGGCGTACAGAAAATATACAGATAGTTATATACTTTAGCGCGTATGCACATAGATTTGTCAGTGTATGTATAGAGGAGCAATAAACTAGTGGACAGAATAATTAAAGCTTCTCTGAAGGACAAAACAGAGCAAGAATTGAAAACTAGTTTCACACTTAATTAAACAAGATGAGTCATAACGAATTATCTCCTTTTTGTTGCAGATACAGAGGTGAGTTTATCGAGACGTGGTATCTATATAAAACATCAGCCTACCTGTGCTCTCGGTGTATATTCGAGTAAGTATGCGCATGCTCCGAGTGCTGCTTGTGTGCGAGTTTTTCTTTTTCACTGCTAGATTAGTTGTCTACATATGCATGCACGTGAGTATGTGCATGTAAGTATACATAAGCAGAGTATACGCTATGCGTATCGTCTCTCGAAGCTGCAATAGGGAAAAAGACGACGTTGAGAAGAAAACGAATGGAAGAACGTCGAGCGTATCTTCTGTTTGGCATCTAACTAGTTCACGGTCCAGTTTCGCCGCGGTTCATCGACTCTCCGCGTTCTTGCGCACATATTAAACGTCCAAGCTGCTCACTACGGCGAGAATAATCGGAAAGTGGATAAAGTATTGAATCCGGTTATGAAATTATCAACGGTGGCGGCCACGGAATACGAACTCGGTAATACTCATTAAGTCTTAACAATGCGCAAAACTATTGGTTATTCGCACGATTGATGTATTAAGCTCGTGCGAGATAGAAGGGCGTACATACATACGTATTATTCTTATCATAATTATTATTAAAAATATTAATATCCGGGCAAGTACTAGCACGAAACTTGAAAGACGCAAAGTGGAAACGAGCTATAAAGCCGCATAAAGAAAGCGGCTGATTAACGAGTTGAGAAGACGAGTTGTGCGCGGAATATAATCACTAAAAGGACATTCGAGTCTAAGGAATTCCACGAGGCTCGGCCAGAATTCTCTATATCGTTCTCTCACACCGTACTCGTTGAATTTCAATCGGAGCTTCTCAGTTGCAACATAAAGGCGCGCAAACGGTAATGTCCCACACACAGCTTACTCACCTGACCGACAAGTGTGACGCAAGCCGAAGCATCGCGCGTTAATCCGATTAAATTTCACCCTGATGTTACAAAACTAATTAACGCGAGCGCCCGCCACTAGCTATAGAGTCAGATACTGTCCGCATTGCTACTGCTGACCAGACAGCGACGCGACGTCCTGGCGACGAAGTGGAATACGTTATATACGTCCGATGCCGAACAAAGCTGTACGCTCTGATGCACTGTCAATAAACCCGGTACAACGACTGAAATCCCGCACCGATTTGCGGATTAATTCTGGTTCGTTCTCTTCCTAAGCTATCTAGCTTCATATAGATTCAGCGGTCTGTAGATTTAATATTAAAGTGCATTATTGCTTTTATAAATATCATTTATTCATGATTGTCATGATTTACTAGTTCTTTGATGCAGCTTTTCGTGCACCCCAATAAACTTAATTTATTCGCCTGGAAGCAGGTAGCTTAATGTCTTGATAAACTTTTTATTCCGAATAAAAATATATTTAATCGGTATAACCAGCATAAGTTTACATACACTTACAAAGTGACTGCGTCACATTACTTAATCTATAGAGATAAGATTAGTTACGAGTTGGAAGGAAGGAAGGATTCATTGCGAACTTATCTAAGCTCTACGTTTAATAACATTGATTTGCTTCTACTAAGTAACTATGTGTGCTACATGTTATCATGTAACTGTTTAGTTTCTATGAGATTAAGTAGTTTTACTAAAAAAGCTACTTATTTACTCGTTTATTTACCTTTGAAAGTAATTCTACAATTGATTCGAATCTGTATATTATTTTTACATTCTACGTTCTCAAAGCTAACTCCCCGTGAAATATAAAATCATTTTTGTTTATAACCATTAAGAATCTTTTTTGTAAATTATTCATAGAGTGAACGTATTGAAAGAGTACCGCTCCACGCGATGATTCTATAAATTATACTACTGCTGAATAAGTCCTGATTAATTGACATTAATGACTAATAATTTATTACCTAAAAGATTGGAGTCCGAATTTACTAATAGTATATCCTACATACTAATCCGATTAAATATATTTAAATGGATAACATATTTAAATGTAGCTATCTAACCCTTATATTTCAAAGCAAGAACATAAAAATATTCTGACGCCGTATCGTTATGTTAATTTTACAGTCCACCAACAGTTACCTATTGATACTAGGTCAGAAATCAGGGGATCTAACATATTTGATTAGATAATCTTTCGGATAAGCGAGAGATTGGTTACGGAAGTTTTAAAAGATAAGATAAATAGAAGGATCAACTAGTTATAATCTTTTTGCCAGAACTCGCTTCGCGCAAAATAGATTTTTCATCTCTCCGTATGTATTTCCTCTGGACTTCCTTATACACTTACAGGAACATCAGGATTTCCGTGAAATTATCAAAAGACGCATCGGCACAGCTCGTTTGATCTTTCATATTGGCTTCACTGGAAGGCTCTTTTCAGAATACTGTAGATAGAGGGAAGTTGCTATAGGCGCCTTCCAGCGACAGAGAGGATGGCGGAAGTATAGGGAGTCTAGGAGAGCTTTTGACAGGACGTGATTAGTTTGGAAACGTGCGCAAATGCGCCTCTATATACACACGTATGCGACATCGTCGTTCTCTTCGGCAGCGTCAACGATGATGGCTTTTACTCTTAGTTTGATGTAACTCCCAACGATGATGATGAAACTGTCGCGCATTGTGTATGCCTCCCCGTGTGAATCTACGAAACAGCGACAGAAATCTGCGGGTGTATTGTGAGGCCGTCTACCGGGGACCTTTAGTGTATATTCTGATTCTTCCTCCTATTGCTAGGGGAGATATTGTTACTGAATGAGGAAAAATGGTGTTTTAAGGATAGAAGTAGGTCACATCGAGCAAAAGAAACTTTAAGTTGCCGAGGTTACCGAGAGATTTATTTTTCTTGTCGTTTACTTTAAATTCTCCTTTAGAAAGATATATCGATTTTGGGGTTAACAATAGAAGTCCGATAGTTAGATATTAGCTGTCGAATCGTACGTACATATATACTGCGATAAGAAAGGGGGAGGGGTGAGAGACTGAAGCCAACAGCAGCACGTAAGGGAATTGATTTTCTTGCGTCATCTGCACATGTAAGCCACCCGACGCTTTTCGTTTCAACATTGGGCTCTTAATTGAATTTCCTCCCCTGGTCCTCTTAGCCCTCTCTTCCTCACTTACGCGCGTATTTTCGCAAACCAGCTCTCTCTCGTTTTTCAACTAAGAAGCGTCGTGTTGCGGGATTCGCTCGCGCTCTGATGGGATTTTTAAGCATCCAGTATAATTTAAGCTTGATTGATGGACTGCCACTGCACTTTGCAGCGCTGCTCCAAAGGGTGCAGAAAAAGCTTGTACATATATATATATATATATATATATATATACACGCGTATGTACATTGAAGCTCTCCTCATACACACATATATACATTTATATAAGCTTTACACGTGGAGAGTTTGAGACACAAAAAGAGCGTCACAGTCGAGTTTTCTGAACTTTTATGGATTTACTTCGCTCCTCATTACTTTGTTGGAGAATAATTGTGACTCACGGACATTTATCCGTCACAGCAGTATAGAGTATATAGTTTAAATACGATAAGCTTGGAAACGTTTACAAACAATTTACGCAGGCAGTTTAGAGGCAAAGTTCCGCGACAGCTGCCTCGTGCGCACAACTCCGTTGATACTGGCTGCTGCCACTGCTCACTTACATTTACGCGCAAGTTTATATTTACCCCCCGGATAAACTCATGCAATTTTCACGTCGATAAGCCGTCTTCATCATTAACGCTTTAACTGTATTTGCCGGCGCCTTTGCCTTCTCGAGTTTCGCGCACTTTACCCTTTGTGCGCTACAGCAGCCGACGCTGAGGTCTTTTAAAGCGCGATGTAAAAGCCACTTGTCAGTTGTGTCTCCTCCGCTTTGTCTCTCTCACACGTAAACAGACGCGCTCTCTCTCTCTCTCTCTCTACTCGTTAAGTAGATAAAAACTTGGACGAGTTCTTCGATTGTTTCAACAACTTGTCGCAAGTCGCCATACAACTTGTCGTCTCGGTCTTCGCATCGCTGCCTGTGATGCATACTTCCCTCCTCCCTTCTTCGGTATTCAGGATTCATAGAATTTCAAAGTACCATGCGTGAATCACTAGACAACTGGCAAACTTTCCCTACCATATTCCCGTCTGCGTTCCTTCAAACTTTACCAATGATATACACAGTCTCTCTCTCTCTCTCTCTTGAAATGTAAGACAATATTTCCACGAGTTATCTCGACGCTCTTCGAAAATTATACGCTTATTTCCCTTGTGCACAATCTCAATGTCATTTACTGTAAATCTAATAAAAAGCTTGACAATATTCCGCTGCACTGCGATGAAAAAAAGTCAATCCATAAAAGAGAGTGAAATATA
The DNA here is from genome assembly GCA_018906985.1 of Apocrypta bakeri. Taxonomy (NCBI): domain Eukaryota; kingdom Metazoa; phylum Arthropoda; class Insecta; order Hymenoptera; family Pteromalidae; genus Apocrypta; species Apocrypta bakeri. The sequence goes on along the minus strand of JACCIA010000010.1, from coordinate 5,311,900 downwards.
AAGTCCGCAGAGTCAAATCGGCTTATCCCTCTTCGAATCCAATCTGTTGCTCTTGGGTCAGAGGATGCTCGGCGAGTTACGTGTAGCACCTTGTAAAATAGAAGCTATATATAGTAGTATCCTTTTGCACTATCGCCTTGTATTCAGTCCTAAATCAGATTTCCCACGTATTCAACTCATCGTTGCGACGATGCAAGTTGCGAGTTGTGGGTTGCGAAAAAAGGGTCAAATGATCAGTTCGACACAATAGTAAAGACCTTCGCTATACCGACTATTGACGAGTACGTCTATGTACGTATGTGCCTGCATTGGAGAATTTTACTCTCAGATGTCGCATGTGCACTCTGCACGAAGAACAAAATGAAACTTCTTTAACATTTCTAGAATATCCACTATGCGACAAGGAATATCGAGTGGTGGTTATCCAACGGAAGAAGTAGAGAGAACAGCAGAAGGGAGTGGTCGATTTGGAATACAGCGAAATCCCGGAACTGATGGACTAGGATTCGGTGTCAGTGGTCGATCAGCTACGCCAATGTCCTCATCTCTCTCTCTCTCTCTCTCTCTCTCTCTCTCTCTCTCTCTCACGCGAGATAGAGACGGAAAGGAGAACGTCGACAGCTGCTCTTGTAAAAGAGAAACCGAAAGGAGACGTAGCAAGCCTGGGTAAGAAAGAGAGAAAGAGAGAAAGAGAGAAAGATGGACAAGAAGCACCGCCGCGTCGGATAAAGAGTGACAAAAAGCAGAAGGATCTCTGCTCTGCTGTATAATAGAATGGAAGCGAGTGTTCGCGTGTAAGAAATAATGCAACGGAAGAGAAAGAGAGAGAAAGATAGAACTGCCGCTTCTGGCTGAGAAGAGACGTAAAGCTTGGTTTTTAGTGCTCTCGCGCAGGAGCAAGGGAGAACTACTCTATAGCGGATCACGTTGCGATGGAAAAAAGCTTTATCGTCTTATTCAAGCAAGATAATTATTTTCGCGCGAGCGGAAACTAATTCATTCCGTCTAGCTGTTGCTGTTTAGCAGTACAATGTCAATGAGAAAAGGAAGAATTCGCAAAGGAAGAAAAAAATGTCCAAATTTATGCATGCCGTTTAAACTTTCCGAGAATATACATATGAGAGGAAGAAGCGGCCGCAAGGAGAAGGCCGAAGCCTTATTAGGAGAGCAGTAGTCGCTCGTCGAAGTACGTGCAAGGACGTTGTGCGAAGGAACGAGTTGGTCGTCAGGTCATAGAGGCATAGCCGCCGAGAATATACGTCTCATCAGAAAGCGTAATACTTCCTGCCGCTATACGCACACACCACTTCCCGAATTGCGCTTACCGTTGTACGATGAATGACTTATGGATGTAGCTATATGTTCTCTCTTTCTCTCTCTCTCTCTCTTTCTCTCTCTCTCTCTCTCTCTGTCTGTCTCTCTATCTCTCTGCATGCCCCGGTGCATGTGTGCGTATGTGTCTGTGTCATTACGCGTCAAATTGGCGACTAGTCGCCGGAAGCGATCGCGAGCACGCATTCGCAGTATATACTCGTATAGAGGAAGCTAGGAAACGAGCGAGAGAGAGGGAAGAAAAGAAGAGCTCTGCACGCGAGAACTTATACGCCGAGCTATGCAGTCGCGCATAAAGAGTGCTCTATGTGCTATGTATGTGCTTAGCCACGTGTTATACGCGCTCCTTCACTTTTCCGCCTTATTTCAATGAGGACTTAATTTCGCTACTTTGCTGTAGTCGCTTCTGCAGCTTGTGGTGCTGCTGCACGCGACGTGAGTTTTCGTCACGTGAAAAACAAACGTTTTCATTATTACCTTCAGCTGCGGTTGCTGTAACAACGCGTAACACACGCTCGGATACGTTAATAACCTTTTCTAACGAGCGAGTATGTCTTAACCGTACATGCTACCTACAATTCCGATGCGTGGGAAGAAATGCCGACGCCACTGACGACGCAGCGATTTCATTCTTAATTAACCATTGCTATCCTGCTAATTACTCACAATTACACGCAAATACGCATACGTACATACAAAACTTCATAGAAGTAGCTTAATTTAATAGACTATTTACTTGAAATTTTCAGCGATAGAGTTGGAATTCCCCGTTGTGGATTTACTTGGCTTACGGTATATAACATGATAGAAACAACTGTATGTGAGAAATTCCGTAAGATTTACTTAAACAACTTGGTAATAAAACATATAAATTTTGCGAGGATCAAAGCCGTTCTATTTTCTGAATCTCGAAAATAGTCGTAATCTGCAATGTAATAATATATCGTTAAAATCAAAGCGTTCGAGCAAAGGCTTCGAGTTCGAGGAAAAAGTAGTTAAAGAAATGAAAGCGCAGTTCAAGATGCGACAGTCTTGAGTGCTCATATTATTATGGGCTAATGCTAAAGTCACGACAACGAAAACTCTTGTATGTGTAGCACTGAGAAAAAAAAATCGAAAACGGCATTGACGCGACCGATTCGACGTTGGTTGCAGAGCGTACGCCTATAGGGCATCACGCAGAGCGTGACCCGGCTCGGCAGTTCTGGTATTGTGCAGTATGTGTAAGAGTGTATATGTGCATGTGCGCATATCTATGCGCACCGAACACGATCCGCCGCGAAAGGAACGAGTTTACAACCTACCGGTCTAACACTATGTGCTGCGATATAATCCGTGGCTTGGATCTCGCGCGCAGCGACAAAGGCCCGCGCGGATCTCTCTCTCTCTCTCTCTCTCTATATATATATATATATACATATAACGAAAGAGAGAGAGGTGGGAGTGCGCGTCGATGGACAGCTCGCGGCTCGATGCAATGGCTACGCCTCGATCAAGATCGACGTTTACCGCATGCCTCGCTCTCTCTCTCTCTCTCTCTCTCTCTCTCTCTCTTTCTTTCTTCCAAGCTTTTTGCTGCCTAAACAAAGACTTGGCTCTTTCTCTCTCTCTCGTCTAACTGCTCAGACTACATGTCTTTTATATAACGATCGGATGACACGCGCCAGGATAAATAACACGTAAATATATCCGTCTAATAGCAAGAGCAACGGGATAGCCGAATGATAGGTGCATCGATATACTCTACAGAGAGCTTCTATAGCACAGCAGTTCATTTCTATAAAAGAGAACCGATTCAGGTTGAATTTCGGCTCGATTCAGCATTACGAAGCGCTATATTGAATCAGCCAGCTGTTCGCGACAACGGTATATTTATTGGGCTCCGGCTCTCCGCGCAGGATGAGGTAACCGGTTAATATCGGACGTGCGAGTTTTTCGGACCGACCGAAGGAAAGAGTAACGGTGTGCCCCCCGCGTCGATGCGGCCCACTCACCTGACTTGGCTTTTACGCGAGCGCCACCTACGCCGTTGCCACTGCCGCTGCCGCAGCTGCTCGCTTGCTGCCGGTCATACGCGACGCCGACATCGTGCAGCGGTTATTTTTAAACTGGCGCACGCGTGCCTGCATTTTATGTGCGTGCATATACCTATATATATTATATGGTTACAAAGTCGCGTGGATTATCGGGGACTGGGTTTCAAGTGTACGACCCAAATGGGTACCGGTTCGCCGGCCGTGAATCCAACAAACTGGTTACGGATTGAACTGCATTGCAATGCAGCACAGGCAGCAAGCACTGAGTCAGCACACGGGGTGGCGGGAGTATAAACGCTCGCTCTCTCTCTCTCTCTCTCTCTGCGTCACTTCGAAATTACCGGCTCTCTACTAACGGTCTGCGATCGCTATCGTATTAAGACTTTGCATCGTTTCACGCGCCATCAGCGTTCGCAGGATAGTAGGTGTTAATGCATGCGAACGAGCCGTGCATGCAAACAAACGATTCAGTAATATTCTTTTGCACTACTCGGTAATGCTACTGAGAGTGCGTTTTAAAGTTCATAAGCGGCAAAAGCGATCAGAAGTCAGTCTATACACTCGCGAAAGGAATATAAAATCGATAAAGTCAACAGTAATCTGCGCGCGTGCGGAACGACGCAAACGACCTTTCAAATGAGCTCTCTTACGGATCATCGCATAAAAACGTTCGATGCTCTCTATTCCCGGTTGACCCCCACCTCCCTCCCTACTCTCCCAAGTGCTTTTTAGTTATAGGTGCCAATGCCTGAAATATCAATGCGACTGTACTCTTATGTACACACAACACCACTCGGGCTCTGACAATGCCTAGATAAAGAAGCGACCCGACGTTAAAACGCTGATACGCCACGCCTTGGTACTTCTTTCTACGGATTCACACTCGGATACAATCTCAAAATTCAGATCAGGACTTCCCTTCTTCTTATCTCTTTCCAACTCAAGTTTGTTGCGCCGTTGACTTCGTCGCGATCGTAGATACAACTCCCTCACACCCGATATCCTTACATATTTAGTCTCTAAATGAGATAGCGTATTTAAAAAATCGACTCACATCAATGGATAATATGCAGTGTTCAACTATTATGTATATACAAATGCGTTTCTATATCTACGAATAAACACGGACGTGGAGCACACGCGATTTGGACAAAAGATTACCGCTACAGATTGGCTTCCAGTCTGTCGTTTACATTCAAATTAAGCTGTAGCCGCTTTTGAATAACCTCGATATGCATAAATTTGTAGTTTGTTGACCGGAAATCGTACCGCTTTGCTCATTTATCAAATGACCAAAACAGATCCTCCCCTCCTCGTATCTCTCTCCCTCCCTAACTTCTTCCTCCCCCTCTCTGTGTACATTAGGATTAATTTCAATAACACAATGCAAAACTACTTTACGTGGCCATTGACGTGGGTGCATTATCTCCCGAACCGGTGACAGCGAGCGATTACATACATCGCCGGATGATTCTTCTCGTCAATTATGTATTATGCAAAGCAATCGCTGCAACGTATTCAAACAGCTCTCACTAAAGAGGATTCGCCATCTCCCAATCGACTGTATTTACCTCACGAGTGACTTTTACGTTTCGTCTCGTCTCTCTGCGGACGTGTATATCGATCTCGACTTTTCTCTTTTCTTTCTTCCTCTTCCCTCGTCTACGGATCTCAGTACTATACAGTACCGAGAAGAACTTAAGGCTCTTCGAGGGTAAACACTTTTTCGACGATAGGATTCGGTCCGCCACCTATATCAAGTGCAATTCTTTTTTTTCTTCTCCTGTTACACACACGTATAAGGGCACGTATAAGGGCAGATATTCAACGTAAATACGGCACTTATATTTCAAATCCACAAACGCTTAAACAACGTGCATAGCTGCAAGAAATATAAGTGACGGAAAAGTCGGTAATTGACATACAGTGTTATATTATTTTACCGCGGTACCGGTAATCGTAACAAGTCGATACAGAATGTTTGGCCTTTTCAGTGATTAATGTAACCTGATGGCCATGCGGTAACATTTATATAGATTTAGACGTGTTACATACAAGGTGCGAGGAAGCACGTAGGTGTACGCAGTAAGTTGGAGGGAAAACGCTCGTTTTCTGCGACGTTTCTTGCACCGCGCAGCAGCAGATTCGCCGTGGCGATTTCTGCGATTCCCGGTGTGCTTGCGATATTTACGGATCGTTTACGGATCGCAATCAGATCCGCCGGAAGTGCAAGAGAAAAAGACGAGGAAGGATAAGAGTGAACAGAAGAGAAGAGGGAAGCGAAAATCGATGCACCAGATCGGCCGTTCGCTACAATATATGTACGTATATATATAAATGGAAAAAGTGAAGTGAAGACTCGCAAACTATACTTGCCTTCGTAATGTGCGTACACTCGGTCCCTGGAAAAATGGCCGTACTCAGTTTGCTTCTTTCTCTTCTATAAGATTCTAATCATCAAACTTTTTTATTCTCCACTTAAGCAACTTAAACGCTCCGAATTCAGTTAGATTCCTGCTTGGGAAAGTTTTCAGGAGACATGGGCTATTGGTATTATAAAGAAACAAAAGCGAGTAAAGATCACGCGCACTTCTCTCTATCCTTCTTTGCAAGAACCTTTATGAGCTCTCCGCGTCAGCTGTGGGATAATCCTTTATATAGATCCGACTTAACGTCGTTGATAAAAATCGCGTAGCTATAGATAAAGAGGAATCTAAGGCTAACATTATCGATGATCTTTGCCGACCAACGCCACGTGGAAACGAATTCGAAAAAAGGAAGGAATACGCGTGGAAAAAGAGAAAAAGGCTCAAAAAGGTATTCACCTCTTTATGTAAGATACACGTTGACTTGACAAACAATCGCACTAGAGCACGTGTATCTTGTGTTAATTTGCAAGAAACAGACAAGAACAAGATGCGGCAAAGGGAAGGAAAAACAACGAAGGTAAGGGTGTCGCGAGAGATTGCAGTTAGGAAGGAGAAAAGTGGGGATAGAGAAACTGTAAGCGACTAAGTGACGCGACGCAAGCTGACTCCGCGGCGACGACGATACGATGGTATGGTATACATGTATCGCCCTATACGAGCATGCTCTATACCAGGCGGTATATACAGCTGAGTTGGTAAGGCACGAATACTTTCCGTCGGCATCGGTCAACGTCACGCTGCGAAGTCGCAGAAATTTAAGCCACGACGAAGAAATGCCTCTCGCTGCAACGAGACGAAGAGACAGCAAGCATAGTAAGAGAGAGAGAAAGAGAGAGAGAGAGTAGAAAAAGAGTCTTTGGTATGCCGTCCACGGAGCCCTCGATTTGTATGCTCGGCGCGTGACGCGACATTGTATGTGGAAGCGATCGTTTCTCTCTCCCAGCAACCCTTTTGTCTCGCTTAGATGCGGTAATTTTTGTGCGCCCGAACCTTCTCGCGGTATATATACGCAGGTTATTCCACATCGCGAAGTCACCGACGCCGGAGAGAGATAGATAGAGAGAGAGAGAGAGAGAGAGAGAGAGAGTAACTAAAACGCACTGCTGCAGAACCATAGAGTAGAGAACACAGGCCTCTCATCTATCTCTCCTTCTAGCGTCCGGTGTAATTTTTTTATTGCTTTTATACAAGTGAGTGCAGAGCCGTGGCAAAATTTTATTTCGCTGAAAAAGGATCGAATGGAGAAAAGCCTGCCGCACTGGCTGAATCTCTTTGGAGCAGAGCAATGTAGGATAGCCACTGCGGCATTAGAGGTCAAATAGAATTACGCGCTATTCGATTAAACCGCCCGCATCGTCGTATAGACATCTCTCGCTCGTCCCTGCTGCTGCGAAATTCTCCCATAGAAATAGTAAATCCCGACGCTCTAACTCTCTTTTCTCAGTAGCGGCTCTTTCGCTGCTGCACCACTGCAAAGGATGGACGGCCTGTCCCTTTATTCCATTTCTCCGTCCGAGTTTCGAATTTCGTTGCGCAAAGCTTATATGGCCTGGCGCTTTCCTCACACGAACTCGCCGTACAGCGTATCCATATGGGTTCTCAAAGGAAAATTACATCATTCACTCAACACCTGCGAATGATATGAATTTTAAACTAAAGTTTTGATATTTTATTCGTTTGAGTTCCTAATCAACAAGTCGAACTTTCCTCTCTAGTACTCGAATGAGTAAAGGTTTTTGAAAAATCTATCCGGCAATGAGTGAGAAAGCGAGAGTATACGAGGACGAAACGCAAAGATCGAGACACGGGCTCTACAACGTGTAAGTTTTTGGGGCCAAACACCGCGTATCTCCGTAGAGCAGGGCTTTCCATTACCGAATATCGCATAGGGCAAAGCCCGTATTTTCATGTAAATACGTGTGTTGCGGCGCTATGTGCATATACTCTCACATACTAGCGCGCGCATATATTTCGAACGAGCGCGAGTCGGCCACGAAAAACAAATCCCTCGGGTAAATGGATGTTCTTATTATCGCGCGCTCTCTCGGCATTGCAAACGCGCGCTCCGGTACTGAAGCGAGGGGGAGGGGGACACAGAGGAGGGAGCTAGAAATCGTCCGACAGCAGGGATCCCGAGAAATCCAATGAAATAGGGCCACCATTAACGGTACACTGCTATCTGGTAAATGTTAATTGAATGCGCTAATTCAGGCTCTAATCTCGCGTAACCGTATTTAGGATTAATTGCAAAATACGCGCGCGATATTCTCCACAGTGCTACTGTACTCCGGCGCGTACAGCGCGACGCTCGACCCCCTTTTGCCTCGCGAACTTCCAGCTATCCAGCTCAAAAGCGGCTAATCAAAAACACTCGCAAATACATTTTCGAGTGTGGACCTGTAGTGGTAACGGCATTCGCACGACGAGTTCATGCACTCGCACTCTCGTTCCCTAACAAAACGGTCAAGCTAGCAGAGCCTCTATTTGTCAAACAAATGCTCGGCGGTGTATACTGCGGAACATACTGACTTCATTCCTGAAGCACACGTCGGTCATTTGTTCGAACTGAGTTATTGCTCTGTTTATAACTAATTACTCAGCTTTCGACTTTTCGCAATCAAACAAATCAGAAAACCGCTTACTTCGCTATATATCTATACGCATAGCAGCTATTATTCGCGGGAGCTGAATTTTATGACGAATCAAAAGAGAGCTAAATCCTTTAGAAAAGCTTTTCGTGTAACGAAGCTGCATTAGCGGGGGAAAAAGGCGCGATGACTTTTTGTACGGACTCGGAAACGACCTTCTCCTTCTACTTCTACTATCCGAGCGAGTGCCGATAAAAAGAGAGAGAGAGACAGAGAGAGAGAGAATGCAGTCCACAGCACATCAGCAGAAGAGCAATAGACGAAGAGGAAGAACGAAGAAGAAGGATAAAAAGAGGAGGAGAAGAATGAAAAAGAAAACGAGGAAAAGCCGCTTAAAGGCTAGACGGGAGCACGGAATAGGCAGCCCAGACAACAAGCAAGAAGGGCTGATTAATACTCACGGTTTATTGTTTCATGGAAATTCGCAAAGTGCCGAGTGTGCTGTCTCCCATCGTCCCATCCTCTCCTCATCCTGTGAACGGCTACTTTGCGCACTAGTCCAGTCGGCTTGTCGCATTGTCATGCTGAAGAAATTATTCGCTAGCACCCGCCGCAGTCTTATTGCCGCAACAGTCCAAGCGAATTTTCGCGCTTCGCTTGACCTAGCCCGAATGCCCGGTCGACGCAACGAACCGTGCCAGCGCCTCCGTTGATTTCCTTCCGCCGTGTTGACTTGCCGAATGCTGCTAAAGCCGACTCCTTGTACAGATATATATATATATATATATTTATTTATATATGTATGCATACACACACACACACATATATATATATATATATATAGTCTGTGTACACCGCGAACTCCCCGGGCTTCGTTTACCGTACGTCCTTGATTGTATTTGTTTTGCCGAAAAATATAGTTAGGAGAACTTTTCAAAAGCCTCTTCTATATCTTCGTTAACATTGGTAATTTAATTATCTCGAGTTGTTTAAAATTTCGAGAATCACAATATTAAAATGCATTTCGGATACGGTAACTAAATTTACTACGGAGAAATCAAGTTAAAAGTTGCGTAGTCCAAGTGGCTTCCCAAAAGTAGGTACTTAGTATCGACTAGTGTTTTTAGTTTGCGCACTTATCGGAGAATATAAATGTAGATAAAAAAATGAAGGAGCTACTGCGAGAGGTATAGCTATGTAGAGATGGAATAGCTCAGTATATTCATGTGTACGTATATATATGTATGTATGTGTGCAGCGTCAGAACTCTCTCCGCGGAGCCTGGAGAATTGAGGATTTCAGCAAGCCGATAAGGCCAACTTCCACCTCAATGAACTTGCAATTTAAATAGATATGCATACGTGTATATGTATATATATATATATATATATATATATATATATAATGCGTGTGTATGCAAGAGCTACACCAGGCGGTAGATGGTCGGGGAGTGGCTCGAACGATTTCTCAGGAGCAATAGAGAGAGAAAGAGAGAGAGAGAGAGTGAGTGAGCGGAAGAAGGAGGGAGAAACGAGCAATGGGAGAGCGAGAGTTCTCGGGGTCCGGAAATTATATTTTCACTCAGCACTAGGCAGACGTTCACCCCCTTACCTATCTTGGCAAGTATGCAAACGCTATGTTTATATCTATACTCGTTCACAGTACAGTTGTAGATTCAATGCTCGCCTAATAATGCAGTGACTTTATATAAGCGACTACTGCAGAGCAGTCCCGTGTCTTCGCTTACACACGTACAGAGACACACACGTGTGTCATTGCGCTTTCCGAGTTATTTCATCGTCGCTACTTAAATCTGCATGAGATATACAGAATGGAGAAGCCTTGTCCTCTGAATCTACAGGGATATAAGACGAACCCAGTATAAACTCTCGCCGTTCGCGTTGGGTACGATTTAGCTACTCCCTCAAATCCGCAGCTCACTTTACGCATGCACTTACTGCCTTTATCTCCCTCTCTCTCTCTCTCTCTCATTCTGAATAGTGTGGATTTTTTCTATTTTCACGCAAGTACGAAGAACGACACAGACCGCAACAACGAATCTTGTTAACTTCTTCGGATTATAATCTTAGCCTTCTTATTTCGCGGATTTAAAGTCTCATGCCACGTCACTTTCACGACTGAACTTTTTACCTTGAATAAATTACCGTTGGCAAGACGACGATGCCAGTAACGTCGAGTATGAGAGGATAAATAGCTTTAGCTGCGCGTGAAAAAAGCTTAGCTCGCGAGAGCAGAAAAAGGCAATTAGCGGATCCTAAAAATCGATCTCTCGACTGCTGCAACGGCGCCGAGGAAAACGCATACGGAGTAGTCTCGGCCCATCCTAGTATATAATACAGTAGCCGGAGGCCAAGTAAATCGGGACTATTGTTAGAGCAGAAGCGGCAGTAGTGACGGCGGCAGCTGCATTCCGAGGGTTTTCCTTATTTAATGCGCCAGTCGACGATACCCACCTATATACATAGGACTCTCACGCAAGGATATATCAAGGTCGCTCTGCAGAAGAGAGCAAAAAGCTCCCGATTCTTCTCTCTCTCTTTCTCGTGATTCCCGCCCCGTTTTTATGTCCGATTAAAACGTCCATAAGGAGCGCGCCCGCGACAAGTACCTATTAACGAGCTCCCCTTTCTTCCCGGGCTTTTTCTGCAGTCCATGGCAGTTCGTGTCAATACTTACAATTAGATTTCAGGGAAAACACGATGACGATGCACTCGTCGCGAAAGGTTAACGTTTTTTATTTATTTTCTTTTGTTCTTTTTCATTCATTCTCGTTGAGCCTCCCCCTAACCGACAGCTGATTGCCGAGTGTCATATTCAAACGGCAACGCGTCATTGCGAGTAAATAGCGCAAAGAGAATCAGTGTTAACGAAGCATCACTTCTCTCCTGCGGAGTGCCAAGTAGTAAAGTTTCTTGTTTATGCGCGCCGGATATATATATAGGCAAAAAAGCTGCGCAGCAGCGCGCCAGAAAGTAACGACCACATCAAGAGCTTAAATTGCGTACTCAGCTATAACAAGCAAGTCTGTAGTCTCTTCGCGCTGTGAGATGAGTGTTAATTTTTTTCGATTTTGTTGTAAATAAATAGAGAGGGAAAGAGAGCCGGGTCAGTGTACTCTAGCGAGTTCAATTCGTTAAATAAGACAAAGTACGTACGCGAGTTTTTATTGCGCTCGCGCGTCTTCGAAGAAGTCCTGTGCGTGGCTCTAAATAGCAAGCGTTCTCTCACTGCAACCCGGAGAGAGGTCCGGCTTTATTTTCTCACACTTGTTGTCGCTTAATATTCTGCCGAGTAAATGAATGTCCTGCAGCGCACGCGGTACCGGCAACTAGCATCCAATCAGATTCGCATGTATGACATACACGCGTTATATAAGCAACGTAGTTGGAGCTACACGTTTTCAGATTCAAACATTTATGTTCACAAGAGAGCATCAAGAGTGAAAGAGTAAATATGTCTACCGTAGAAGTAACGTATAACAGGGCAGTAGAGGTACATAACGAGGTGAATCGAGCAATATATAGCGCAGACCGTAATTAGCGCTTCTTACGTGACTCTCGCGCTAATGAAGGTCGGCCTATTAAGAGGGTCTGCGCGGAGCTTTTCTTCGAGTTGTTGCGCTACCATCCCCCGTTTGATGACTAATCGACAGTTCAAGTTGACCGATGGTTATGAACGCGAGAGCGAGCTGGTTTATCGTAGTAAGGAAGACTGGCAGGAATACGTGGCGCAAGAAGAAAAAAATAAGAAGAACCAAGAGATAAAGGGTGCACAGGGCTAGAGCAGGCTTGGATAATGGCGGTGTGCAAGCACACGGGCGGTGGGCACCGTCTGGAGCGCCCAAGAGGAAAGGATGACGTGGAGGAGGAGGAGCAGAAGCAGCAGCAGAAGCAGCAGCAGCAGCGGCGGCAGCAGCTCTCTCCCTCGCGCCTCTGGGAAACGCTTAACCCCGGGGGCTGATAACAAATCGTGTCCGCATACCGAGTCATCGGCCGATATAGGTTCACCCGTCTCTCGGACGACGAGGACCTATGTACTGGCTGATGATCGACGATCGACCTTTTCTCCCTCTCTCTCTATTCCTCCTCCTCGCGGCCACCCGCGCACTCCCACACTCGCTCACTGATCGACACTCGTAAATCCTAATGGCTAGAGGATATACAAGCTCGCATCCTTCTCCATATACATATATCTATACTAGGCAAACTTCGGAGACGCGGCGATCAAATTTTTTTCACGCTGCAAAAGAGTTCCGCGTACTCGTGATCTTATCAGAAGGCACCTATATTATTTGTCTTCCTCGTTCATTAAAAACGAAGCTGCCCAGTTAGTTCTTATACTATCGGCTGCATCGCGAAGGACTTTGGTAGAGCTGCGCTCTATCCCCTATAAAAATCTTGCGTCGATGAAAGGACTGATAAAAATAGCGTATATAATTAAAGCGAAGCAGATGGCTGATGATTGTACCTATCGATCAATCCAAGAGCCGTTATTAATCGATCACTCTCCAGTCGGAATTCATTAATTCCTATGCGAACGTCAGAAATGAACAGTCCGCGGTTGGTATAGGCTAGTAGTCGCTAGGCGAAAAGGTCCTCTCGTTGAAACAAAAGAAACACGAACTTGCGGAAGAACAGCGAGCGAGGAGAATGGCGATGTTCGGCGCAAGTAAGAGCGAGCGAGAGATAAAGAAAGAGAGAGGAAGGAGCGCGAGGTGATGTCCGCGAATCACCTTGACCAAGACGGAAGAGAATCGTGAATGAGCTGCATCTCGGCTCGGCTGCGCTACGAGAGAAAGAGTTTCAGTCTGAAATTGTTATAAATCACGGCGGACAGTAGCCGCTAGCTACTGGTTTGTTCGTTATGCCAAGTAGTATACTATGCTTGCTATATGCTGCAGCTGCCGCTGCATATGGGAAAATAATTATTATGAGCGCAGCCGCGGCATCGAAAAAGAGAGAGAAAGAGAGCGAGAGAGAGAGAGAGAGAGAGAGGGAATGAACGCGAGAAAGAGAGGCGAGAAGCCTACAGAGGCGCGAGGAAAAGGGCAAAAAAGGGGCGGGCGATGGAGGCGTAAGACTCATGAGAGCTGCTCACTGACACCCGCGAGAATTGCTGCTTCAAAGATGCTCGCGGGGTTTCCTCTTCCGGTTCGCGTATACGCGATAAGACGATGCTGCCAAGATTACACCTCTCTCCTTCTTATATACTCGCGGCTCTTTTCCCCCACCGCAGCCAACACGCGCGCCTCTTCTCTCACTCTCTTTATACTGCTGCTAATTGCAAGCGATCATTCGAATTAAAGCCAACAGTCCCCAAGCGTTTTAATGCACTCGCTAATCAGCAGATAAGCGAGCTAACCTAATCAACTTGAGGCTCGGTGCACACGCTTCGAGTTGAATTTTCCGTTGGATTCTTCTTTTTTTTCTCAAGGCCATAGAACCTGCGGAAATGCAGCACTGCGGCTTTACTGTTATATTATCTAGCTAAGTTATGCAGCGCTATGATATGCGGATCATGCTAATTTATTCGGTACGATGATGGGAAATTTAATGAATCTCCGAGTGCTTAGAACGAAAATGGGAGAATATCGATTAGTCCTGTATACTTTATTGGCCTCCACTCGAGGAAAGCTACAGCTTTCCGAGGATTAAGATTGCAGAAGGTTCAGTAAAACTGCGAGCACAACACCAACGCGCACAAATTGTCAGGGAAAAGAGTCTTGGGCTAACAGACCAAGCGCGTGGCGCTCGCTCACTCCTCAGCAGTATATAGCGCGACAAACTTAAGAAGTTTAATCGAAGAGCTTCCGTTTCTCTCTCTCTCTCTCTCTCTCTCTCTCTCTCTCTCTCTTCCTCTCTCGGTGGAGAGATCACTCGACCACTTCCGACATTGCGATCTTACCCTCGAGGAACTACTGGGAAGTGCAATCTTTATGCATGAGACTGTGGAGAGAGGAGAGACGGAGAGAGAGAGAGAGAGAGAGAGAGAGAGAGAGTGAACAATATATTTGACGATGCTGCTTTTATTTTCATTTCATCAAAATATGTACTCTTTAGTCTTGAGAGAGGTAGCTTCTCTTCTCTTCTCTAAATATTTAAATCACCCTTTGACGTTTTTAATCCTGCAAACTTTGCGAGCGGAATTAATCTACTTAAGATATCGAGGTAAATATAGGACTCTTAAGAGTTCGTAGAGGCTAGGGAATGCAGCATCTCTTCTAATTAACGAGCACGGGTCTCCACTCTAGTCTTTATGATAGCTGAAAGTCGCATACACGTGAGAAAGAGAGAGAAAGAAAGAGAGGGAGAGAGAGAGCGGCTTTTATCAAACGAGATACCATGTAGGTAACTACCTGAGCTAACATAGGATTGAGAAAATAAAAAGGTAAATAGCAGAGCCTGTGAAGGAATGAGCAAAAAATGAGTGACATTGAGAGGTGTGAAAAAAATAAAAGTATTATACTCGCAAGGGGGTAATAGATACGAGCAGGGTAGCGAAACGAGCCTATGTGTCACATAATTCTTGCGGAATAAAGAAGAAACGATATAAGTACAGGCACACACTCTCTTTGCGGCGCGTTAAACAACAAGAAGACGCACCAGAATAAAAGGAAAAAGGATGAGGTCGGTCGGGAATGAAAGAAGAAGAAGAAGCAACAGCAGCGGCAGCAGGAGGAGGAGGAGAATAGCATTGACGAGCGTAAAGCATTATTCGTGGTGAGAACGCTACGTCATTGCAAGCACTAGCTAAGGCAGCACGCAATTAAAGCCCCGAGGGTACGAGCCACCGGCTCCTGGAGCCTTTCGTCATTTCGCGGGTGAAAAGGTGCGTATGTATAGCATACGCCGAACGATCGACCCCAAGATAGTCATCATTAGAACAACACTGCGTGCACGAGGCTGTATATACTACTCTTTACCATAGTTCGCGACCAATAAATCCTGAGCTCCAAGCGTCTTGTAGTATAGTAGCCTCATCAGCAATAGAGGTGACAAGCTTCTGCTACTGCTACTACTGCTGCTGCTGCTGCTGCTGCTGCCGCCGCCGCTGCTACTTAATCGGCTGTACCTTGTCTGGCTCGCACACTTCGGACTATGCGACGAAAGAAAATCTTTCAAATAGCTAAAGTTTTTTGCCCCCTTGCCTTGGTTTATATATAGAAATGTGCTTTCACATATCGTAAGGATAGACAGAAAGAGGGGGAGGGAGTCGGCGGCTCGAACTTTTGTTTGTTGCTACTGATTACTTTTTGCACTTAGTGCATTTCTCGGATTCTTTTTTGCCCTCGGTTTTCTTCAGCTCATTGAGCGTGTTTCCTTTTTAGCCATGTTTTGCGTTTAATTTTTGCAGTCTTTGAAAAGTACATCTCTTTCCCTCGTGTTCTTTCTCTCTTTCTCTCACTCTCAAGGGGCGTAGATAGAACAGTAGCTACCGTAAGACGCGCGAGCGCGCTCTCAACCGACTAAGTACCGGATAAAGAAGAAACCGACGTTGGAGCCAGCTAGTAGCTGATTCCAAGTAAATCGAGCGTCCTAAGCCACTTTCTGTCGGTCGCGAGCTCGCTAAGGGATTTACATTTGTAATCATTACTCGGAAGTTCGACGTTCCTCAAATTGCGAATACTTCGCGAATGTTCAAAGAAAATGAGATTATCGCTGCGGCAGAGAACTGAGTGAGATAGCAGCAGCAAAGCTTAACTAATGATGTCTTCGCGAAGGAGGCTTAGGACATAGAAAGCAAGTATCTACTATGAGAAATGAGCAGAGCAAGAGAGATGAAGGGGGGAGAGAGAGAGAGAGAGAGAGAGAGAGAGAGAGAGAGAGAGAGAGAGAGAGAAAGAGAGAAATGCGCACAAGAGGCTAACCGCGAAAGCCTTATCTTCGGCGTCGGAACATGATCTAGATATCATCGCTGCGGACATTGTAACAACTGAACCTTGTCCCCACCGTTCTCTCTACGACGAAAAATAAACAACTTATGAGCTGTTGCCTCTTTCTCTCCCAGTCGCCAATGCAAATAGTTAGGCGCGCGCGCGCGACTGTATAGATAGGGCTGAGGTCTCGTGTACGGAGCCGTAATGCCACTCCGTGACAAGATCTTTAATCGCGATTCCAGCGGAGCAGAACCCGCTGAAGAGCGAGAGAGAGAGAGAGAGACAGAAAGAGAGAAAGCGCGACACGCCACCTCTGCAGCATATCGCATAGGACGATAAGGCCCCACGAGGACGAGGAGGAGGCTGCGAACACTGTGAGAACGACGAGGGAGAGCCTAAGAGGGAAAGATATAGTTAGCAAGCCGAGTCAAGCTATTAT
Organism: Apocrypta bakeri; assembly: GCA_018906985.1. Classification (NCBI taxonomy): domain Eukaryota; kingdom Metazoa; phylum Arthropoda; class Insecta; order Hymenoptera; family Pteromalidae; genus Apocrypta; species Apocrypta bakeri. Next base: position 5,295,179 of record JACCIA010000010.1, on the reverse strand, counting down.
GGATTTATATTCGCCAACTCCAGATAGATATAAGCATATGTATGTTTATACATATTCATATATACGTATATACACAGAGAAAGTGAGCACGCGATCTCCTCTCTCACATTCTCTTTCTCTCTCTCTCTCTCTCCCTTACTCACTCCAGCTGCTCGGACTAATTGAGATCTAACCTCAGCTCCAGCGAATGCTTAATTGAATATTTGCCTAGTTTCAGAGCTCCCGTGCTCTTTCTTGCAAATTTTCAAACGAACGATCTCGCGATTTCTGGTTCGCCAACGGAGGCTCATCAACGCTCTACACACTGACTGTAGATCTTCACACTGTATAGTCTTACTTGACGCATTAACGTTATTACACGTTATTACGTGGAATTTGCCATGCTAATTTTCAATACTGAGGGCGCCTGAGAGTTAATCAGTCTCGCGTAGTCATTATTTCATTAAGCCGACTGCATCGGTCTTTCTTGGAACGAGTAACCGCAACGGCAGCCTATTATAAGGGCGCACGAGCACTCTCGCGCAAACAGGTATTTCATGTTTCTTTTTCCGACACACCCAGTTTAATCATTACAGTCCTATCCATTCACTCATCCACCCTTACAATAGGCACACGCAAATTCTTCAGCAGCGGCAACCTCACTCTCTTTCTCTTGCTCTCTCTCTCTCTCTCTCTCTCTCATCTCTACTCAAATCATGCTATCAACGTTCCCACTCCTAAGCGCTACTGCAGTGCTCTGTAATTTCAAAGACGAATGAAAAAAAAGGATCGGAATTTTTAGCCGCGATAATTAACAGCGAGAAAGATTATCGAGACATGCTAAATCTGTAGCCGTCATATCGCCTGATGTATATTCTATTGCGCTATGATATTAAATCATATTTTTAAGCCCTCCTGACGCGAATCTGACCAACCCACCGGGCGAATAATTATTACGAATAAACGTAGACGGATGCGTGAGTGTATCGAATTAAATGCGGTACTTGCGCACGTGGCTGATGAGGACATATTGTTTTAAAATTAAACAGTTTGATACTTCACGTCGCAGGTCGGTTTACAAAAGATTTATTATCCAAGCAGCGAACGCATGCGATGTGGAATATGCAGACAGCCGTTGGAGAAGAGATAAAAATCAATAGCCCGGCGAGCAATAATTACACATACGTATAGAGCGAGAGATCGTGTGTGCGGTATGTGAGCGACGGGGAACATTTTGGCGGATTGAATGAAATCAGATTTTAAACGTGGGAGGGGTTACCCTGGCGGCACTAAAGTACGTGGAGGAAGGAATACATGTTGGCAGCACATCATCAATCTCCTCGCGACACGAGGGCGGTAGCGGTGGCAACGGCGGCGGCGTAATGCGGCCAAAGTTTAATTACCGCGTTACTTCGGCTATGTAGTCAAGGCTCTCTCTCGAGCCTTCTTGGCCTCCCTCCGCCCACTCGTTCGCAGATTCATCGCCAGCACCCTTTTACATAGACACGTACACGGCCCCCCTCCTGTGCGAGATATAGCTTTAAAGCTCAGGTTAACCAGCTCTCGAGCAATCATCGAACTCGCCCCCGGGCCGACTCCTCACACCCCAGGGATTGCACGCACCATCCACCTCTCGACACCTACACAATCTGCATTCGTGCACACCCACAAACTCCGATCATCAACACCTCTGCGCTGCTTCTGAGAAGCTTTTTTCACTCTCAATGCACCTCCTGTCATCCGTCATCGTCGAGACCAGCAGAACAAAGGAGCATTCATTCCGATAATTGCAGTTGGACTCGAAAGCGGTTGACGATTTTGCTTTCGAGATTAACGCACTGTTAGTATCGTACGAATCATTTATATCTTGCGCTATAAACTAAACTTTTCCGTTTAATCGCATAAATGAGGCATTATCTATCGACACAAGTGCCAAGTCAGAGAGAGAGATCTTTCAGAGAAAGATAGATAGAATAAAAATACCCGTTGTCAGTATTGCCGCTAACGCACAAACCAGTTTCCAGTTTATTATGAAAAATCACTGGAGGACATCTTTCCATGGAGTATCCTGCAAAGTGCCATTAGCATCGTACATCCCACTCCACCTTTCCCATCGATTTCACAGAGTAATGAGAATAGTCAACTGAAAATCCACTGTAGGCCCTTTTCCCTTTATGTATACACAGGTAGTGCACACAACCGATGTCGCATCAGAGCAAAATCGAGTTAAAAATGACGCAAAGTATAGAGGAGTTGGAAACTCGCGTAACGCGGTTTAATTTTTTAATTTGAAGCTTGCAAATTAGCAAACTACGGGACGGTACTACGACGACAAAAAAAATGTTACACAGGATAGCAAAAGGTAGACAGTAGTCGGGAGTTATTACGACTCGTTTCCTGAAGGGTTTTTGTTGTGTCGGCGCATTGCCTCGCCACTGCACAAAGTCCTGTCACTGAACACGCGTGCTCGCGCGCTTTTAAAGAGTTAATCTAATGGTAACCTGGCACTCACTCTCTCTTTCTTTCATTCACTCTATACCGACGACACCCCCCATACCCCTCCCTCTTCGCCATCCTATCCTTGCATGCGAAAGCCTGCTCTTTTTCATAGCTTTACTTTGAGTGGCGTGCGCAAGGCAAACTTATTTATAATACACACACGCATGTAGAGCTTTTTTCACTGCATCCATTGAGAAGGGAAAAAAGTGTCGGAGATTAAAGCTCGTCTGTGTGTATGCAGTATACATGCACATAAATTAACAGAGAAAATGAAAATGTCTCAAGTTCTTTTTCATAAAATTATCGACAGATTATATTTACACCGGTTGAAGAGTGTCTATTATGGGGTCTCCGTACTGTACTTCCTCGTTATTACCGACCGGAACCCTTCATCTCAGAATTATGCAATATGGTAAATTTATGGCTAAGCTTGGAAAAAAAATTTGCAAAACTTCCTTAATTATTTTCCCTTCATCCGGCATTCGAGGCAAAGTTCACACATCGGAAGAGAGATAGACCTGTTGTTTGAATAGGGTCATTATGAACATCAAGATCGCTCGCCTCGATATCGAGTGTCATTATCGCTGCACAGAGAAGGTGTATGTATATAATAGAGATTACAACCCTGAGCTGCGTGAATGATAAAAAATACAACCACAAAACGAGTACGTGTATAAGTATATAGGCAGATCCACAGTACTTTTAACTTTTGATTTTTTTTCTGAAAATGCATTTCTCATCCTGGGATTGGTTGTTGTATAACATATACAAATACTGCTGAGTTCAACCTTTGCTTTCCTTCTATAGCACTACGCTTAATAGATTAGAAACATTTGTTGTCCACATAAAATGACGGCAATCTTACATGATATAGAGAAATACGCTAACGTGTTATATATGAAATTGATGAAAAATTGTTCGCCAGAGCCAAACGACACCTCCATCCTGACAATCGATAGCCAACAGATAGCGTGAGTCTTAGAAGAGAAAACGAAAAGTTGAAAGTACTGTGGAGCTGCTGTCCAATATATAAATAAGAGGCGGTCACAGGAGGCACGAGTAGCAGACGCGTGAAGGGTCTTTTGCGAGCAAGCGAGCAGCGGACGGGTTCGGCCGTAAATCTGGGCCGATCGTGACCTCGAAAAACGAAAAGCTTTTTTTTCGCACAATAGGGAATATCGGTATGTATAAAGGCGCACGTGGGAAAGCGCGATATATAGAATTCCTCGTGCATGAGGCCCCACATACTTGTCCCTCTCTCTCCCTCTCTCTTACTCTTAGCTACTCCACAGTTGCTGCTGCAGTATGTTACGAAAGCGGGTTTAAGATCGACGAGCGCGTAAATTCAAGGAGATCGTCGAGCCGATCGCGGCGCTCCGCGGAATCCCAGGCTTTCGAGTGCACTCTTATGACCCTCTGCATAACTTTGCGAGTCCGCTTGACCGAGAACCTGTATCGAGAACGCCTGACGTCGTTACGCGATAAATCAGCGTCCGTTAAAGTCGTTGGTGTGCCTTGACCGTTGTTCGATGTAAATCGATTTCCACGAGAAATCCTCGCTCAACTCGCACGCGCTCTATACTCGTGCACGCTATGCACGCGCGCAGCCGATTTTTCATACATACGTACACACACACACACACACACACACACACACACACACACAAGCGCCCAGTAGACGAAGACTATAGCTCCTCTAGACAGAAGCAAATCAAGGATGCGCTAAGTATGTTTAATGATAATCAACCTCCTTTTTTGGAATCGTTCGATCTTCAATCCCCGAATTAATCATCGACTTCTTTCTTTTTACTTGCTTTGAGTTGCGTCTGATTTATCGCCGTTGTTCGTGTTCCATAGGAACGCGCTTCTGTCAATAATATTGTGAAATAGTAGAACGATTCTTTTCAACGATGTACGTGAAACACCAGTGCCATTAAAGATTAGAAAGCAATAGGAATAAAAGAGAGCGAGTCATAAATGAAAGTTCTGTTACATCTTGACAATGAAACAACTCTAAATAACAGTTAATAGTAATAATTTATAGCACTTAATGCCCGCATTATAGCTACGTCTATTGATATGCCTGTTGTTATTGCCTGCATTCACTCTGAATAAGTAACAGTGCAAGTCTGAAAAGAACGCAGTGTAGGTGTGTAGGTGGCATTGAGATTCAAGTTACTTCTATTTTAGGTATAGCCATATTTCGTTATTAAATCGTTTGAAAGGATTCCACATTTTTTTAAGTCTTTCATTTAATACAGAACAAATAACCTTGTGTTCGCGAGCTTCGTATTAAATAGTTAATTGTTCTTCAATAAATCACGATGTATTTGCGGTTACCATATTTGGAATCATTTTATTTAGCACGCCCAGACACTGCTTCTAAGACTACCTTGTAGAAAACAAATAGTCATATGATACGACTAGAACTCGAATCAATGCAGAGCTTTACTGCATGTACAAACACACGCACACATACTTACGAGGACAGTCTTACAGAAGACCGTCGGCGGCTTCAACTAGCGCGAGATTGTCGATCGCGATTGACCCCTCGTCGTCGCGGTAAAGGACAAACTCGTGCTCGCGCACGCGCGCGCGCGCGAGAGAGAGAGAGAGAGAGACATTCCCTTGGTACATATACACACTATGGATGCTGGAGACCGTTACGCCTCTGCATGCACGTCTCGCAAGCGATTTTTCTCTCCAGGTGTCTTATTTGGTTCTTTAGTGAGAAGAATCTAACGACACGAATAGAGCGAGGGTGCATATACGCGAGGACCCGGCGGGTCGCGATGTTCACACGTACATCGCCGATTTTGTCGCTTCCCTCCTCCCCCTTATCCCTATCTCTCTCTCGTTGTTAACCCTTCTCCTTATCTTGTTTCCTGCAGCCAGATTTTCGTTCTGTGCACCTCCTGCGTGATGCAAACAGAAGCAACTTCCGCGAGTGGCGTTGATTCCGCGTTTCGCACTTAAAAATAACACGTTCACACGTGTTACTGTTGCCGCCTCTGGTACACACTCACATTGTAATATACTCGCAAACTCCGCTAGCCCTGTAAATATATGCGTATAGATCTGCCGCGTTGTATGTATAAGAGTTCATGTATATTTAAAGCGACGAGAGCAGCACACGTAAGAGAGTTCTCTCTCTCTCTCTCTCTCTCTCTCTCTCTCTGTCTCTCACTCTCTACCTCTCTCTCGTGGACGCGTTCTTGCGTAATTACTATTTATGCGCGCAGCACTTATCATCATCCTTCCGTGCAGGAAGATCGGCAGACGGGTCTCGGCCCTTTATTTTTATGCGCAAACATCGTGTGCATACACACGCTGTACTTAATGAGAGTATGACGGATTCGTGTCATTTTCCGCGTTCGTTGTCTCGCGCCGGCACTACCGGAATTCCCGCACGGAAGCGCGGAGCACGCGATCTTCTAGTAGATATGTAGAGGCGCCGTCGCTTGGCTTCCATTTTTTTACTAATTCTTTCGATAGTTCATACTACACGCGCCCAGGCAAGTTCGCAATGTAGCCCTGCTATATACGTATATTCATAGAAAGACAGACTGCTTAAATGCCTGGCGCACGTTGTTCTTACCGTTAAATGGAATGCCGAACAATCCTGGCGCATATTTGACTGGTCCCGTGCCGTGCGTACGAATTTGCCTCGTCCGTGTACATTGTATATGTGCATGTGTGGATGTCTATACCTAGAGATATATATCTTCATCTCTCTCGCGCCAAGTATGCGTACACATATATGTGTAATACGCTTTTGCCATTGCTTGCTTATTACGTGCACACGGGACCAAGCAAGATGAGGGGCAAGCGAGAGAGCGAGAGAGAGAAAGAGAGAGGAAAAAACGCGAGAGGAAAAGAATCGAAGCAGTAGCAGCGGGGGATTCAGAGATGCCGGTTTTAGATGCGCGAGCGCGAGCGAGCTCGTAAAAGATGTTTTCTCAAGATAGACGTTGAAAAAATCTTTTCGACTCACTTTGACCATTCTTCGGACTCTCGGGGGATTCCCTTCTTTATGGTGCTTAGGTATTTATGTGAAGGATTTTATGCGCCACTCGGATGTACAATCTTTCCAAATATTTCGTAAGGAAATGCCAAGTGCTCGTGAATGTCTTCTTCTCGGTTTTATTCTAGCCGAAAGAGATAGAGCGTGCGCTCGAGGCTTCATTGATTTCCGATAGAAATCCTTAATTCCTGACACCATCTACGCTGATAAAAGTCACTTCTCGACTATTCCATCAATCTTTCCCTTTATTATCCTGTTACCCGTTAGGCCTGACATGTAGTAAAAACATAAAAAAAGAAATTACCTTTTACTCCTTTTTAGATTCTACTTCATATCTCTAGAAATAAAAAGATTCACGTCATCGATATTCGTTGGTGGACTTGCGCGTTTCACTGGCTCGACTACTGTATGCGTGCGGGTGTTGGAGCCGCGATTTCCTCGCATCTGCATTTTTCGCACGTTTCAACCACTTAATTTTTCGAACGCCCTTTTACAGACTATACGTATGAATACCAGAATGGCACTGGCCGGTGTTAGACAAAATTGTGTACACAGCCAGCTTACGGTTACACCCATATATGCAAATTTCCAAGTTAATAACGATTTTCTACGTAGATATCGAGTTAATAACAATAACAGTTAGAATACCTTATGCAGTTAATAGATGAGAGTGTCGATTCCATTCGACCCTCTATCGATCGTGATGGGATTTTTAATAGGTCTAGTACATTTTTTCGCAATCGGAACGTCGATCGCCCATGATACAAGGAAGAAAATATTGATACGTGCAAAAAGTAATGGACGCAAGATGAGTGAGAAAAAAGTCAGTGATTTGTCTGTCGAATACATGTATAACAGAAAAAGAAGATTACCCGTCAGGAAACATGAGTCTCTCCAAGTCAGGCTCGCGAAACATCGCAGAAATCGGTGCGTGCGCCAACCGATCGCGTGTTAGTATATTATTCGAAAGTGAAAGATCGGTACTCAGGAGGGTAGTGCGGAAGAGAATCGTCGCGTTCCAGATCAAGGGAGAGAGGATCTAATGCGGCGGAAAAAGGGAGAGGAAGAAGAGGGGGGAGAGTGCGATGAATTCGAAGAATGTTTTAAAAGAGGCCGGTACACTCTGCTGTAATTGTGGTGGCGGTTATGTGGCGGGAGCAACCAACAGCGAATGAACGTCGGGAAGGGAGGGGGGGCTCTATAGCTAGTGTATACTCTAGCAAAGTAAAGGCCTAGGTCTTGGTCGGTAGAAGAAGCAACAGCAGCATCAAGGTGCACAAGGTAGCACTACAGTGGGAAGGGGGAGAGAGCAGTGCACAGGTAAGCAGCAGCAACAGCAGTAACAGGAGGAGGAGGAGGAGGTGGTGGTGGGTGGCGGAGGGGGTAGGGGGAGAGAGCGGAAAAGAGAGGAATCGTAGCTAGGCTCATAGCGAGAGACCGGCAGAGGAAGAGAGAGGCCGATCGAAAACCGGCGGTGAGTTTCAGCGGTGGAGGCGATCGTGCGTACCGTTTCTGTCCTCCTTAGGCAGCTCACGGCTGCGGTCTCCTCAGACGTCGTCGGTCGGTCGCTCGAGGAAGAGCTTCACGGTTCAAGTGTGCGCCAGGTGTGTACCGTGGTATCTATCACTGAGTGTTAACATTTAGCTACCGATCTCTCGCATACTTCCTTGCTCTAGTAGAAATTAAATATCTAAAAGTAATTCTTATATATAACAGTCTTATGCATAATAGCCGTATACAGTAAGAGTGAAGCCTGTGTATCTTTATTTAGAAGCTCGAGTGATAGAACTTGCGTTATATTTCGCAGGTACTACTCAGGAAGAGAAGTAGAGGAAGACGAATTATCGGGAACTGCAGGTGCCTGTCTCCTCGTCTTTCTCTCGCTGTCTCTCCCCCTGCTCAAGTAGTCCTTGCGCTCTCTGTGTATGTGTGCATGTGTGTGCTACGTGTAGGTACGTGTGTAGACACGTCACTCGGCGCGTGCCCTCACGTGCGCTATCGAACGCGTAATCGACCGCCTACGCTCTGGCCCCACGGTGCAGTGCTGCAAGTGTGTCTTGGTATCGCTTCTTCTTCTGCTTCTTCTTCTTCGTCGTATTCTTCTTCTTCTTCTTCTTCTACACTCCGTCAGTTCTTCCTTCTCCTTTTTCACTCGTCGGCGCGCTCGAGCTGTATGTTTTTATTCTGCGAAAAGTGCCGGGTTCAGTTTCTCCTTCGCGGCTCGTAGCTCACCTCCCGCTTGTTAAAGTGTTGACGCTTGGACTCGAGTCGCGCTCGTCGTCGTCGTGGAATAGCAGGCTCGTGTACACACATACACGTACACCTACATATACACAAGCTTCACGTTAATCTCAGCGCCAAGTGGACTGAACTCTTCAAGTGTGGCGGGAAAAAATAATTACCCGTCTTCAGCCGTGGGCGATCAAATGACCGGTATCTACTACCTATTTTTGTCCTTGTTCGGTCTGTAATTGCAGTGTATCTGTGCGCGAGAAGGGAGCAGTGTACGCAGCAAGGACAGCAGTGCGATGACAAAGTTCTTTTCGCGATCGCAGGAAGTCGTTTCTCATTCGTTTCGGAAGCAGCTAATCTTGTTGCGCAAAAAGTTCCCGACTCGGAAAATCGAGAAAATCGTTCAAGTACTCGTAGTGCTCGTGCAAACCTGCAGTCTAGTAACATCGATATGTAGTTCGCTCTCGTTGATTAGAGATACGAGCTCGGTAGTTAACCTCGATTGCTACTAGTTTATAACCGTTATTGATCGTGGAATATATTGGCTTATAAACAACATTTAAATCTCCCTCAATGTAATGCGCGTGAAATAACTAGTTTACGCATTAACTGTTTTGATGCTTAAAAAAGGGGATTCCCCGCTGTACCGATCACCAGATTCAAATAGGATTTCGTCTGTTATTTGCTTTATGCAAACATTGGATTTTAGTGCGACTGCAGTAAAGAAGGCTTTTTCTTCCGGTACTGCTGCTTCTGCCATCGTTGCTGTCGCCGTTGCTTCTGCTACGAGTGAAAGCTACAGTCAGTTTAGAAAAGAAAAGTAAATTCCGTAAAATGTGCATCAGCGAATCAGCGCTGCCTCTCTCATGCATATACCTTTCTTTGAGAATCTCCCGCTCCCTAATTTACCGACTCTTACGTTTTGTCCCCGGAGGAAAGATAATGATGTGTACCTATACACTTAGAGAAAGAAAGAGAGAGAGAGAGAGAGAGCCACGTCGACAGCAGGTTATTCTTACGAGGTTGTGTATATTGCACAGGCGGGTGCGATGCATCCCGTGCTCGTCTAAATATTTATACAGTGCATCGTGTCTACGAGCAGAGGAGTCGTTTCCGTATATCTGTGAGAGTATGTGTGGTTGAATGCGCAAGTGTACATACACTCAAGCAAAGAGAAAGAAAGAGAGAGAGAGAGAGAGAGAGAGAGAGAGAGAGAGAGAGAGAGCAAGAGATATACTAACGTCGTTGGGCACTTTGCCGCTGCTTACAGAGAGATCTCCGAGAACGGAGGACGGAAGGAAGGAAGGACGGACGGCAGGAAGGCAGGCAGGAGAGAGTCAAGATCAGTGAGTTTCGAGAATGAAAATGAGGCATCAAGAGCAACATGGAAGCAGCAGACTGCCGAGGCTGCTGTTCGCCCAGACGACGGCCCTGGCGGTCTGTTTGGTCGGGCTACTTAACGGTGACATCGGCGGAGTCGGCGGGGCGATCGCGGCCGAACAGCCAGGATCGCTAATCTCGGACGCGGACTACGCTGGGCCGAACGGTGGCGGCGGTGGAGCCGACGACTGCGACCCGGACATGGTTGGCTTCGAGCTCGTCACTGGCTACGTTTACACGGCCCCGAAGAATCTGATAGAATCGATACCGGGTAGTCTCATGCTAACCGAGTGCCTCGAGACCTGTCAAGCCAACGACTCCTGCCAGGCGGTCAACTACGAGACTGGCCTCTGCGTCCTCTTCAGCTCCAATGCCGACAGCAATCCAGGTGAGTTATTTTTTTCCATCTTTGGCGCTGATACATGCATGATATATACCTATAGCAACTGCTGCAACTACTGCAACTACATATCGCGTATATTATATATGCGAGCAGCTCTTAATTCCTCTAATTAGATAACTTGGGTGGCTCCTTGATTTCCACGCCAGTAGACGAGCGATGAATTTCGTCAGAGTCGTCGCGAGCGCGCGTTCACTGCAGACGCTCGCTCTTGCCTAACTTATAGAACGTGCAATTCCTTCCGTAATGAACTTTTCCTCGCGAATTCAGCAGCATACGCACTCGGGAAGAGACTGCCTAATAGTTGGGCGAGGGCGTTGCCTCGAGAAAATTCCGCGCGCTATCCTGATCGCTTTAACGCGCACGCGAGAAGGTCACCTAGCACTATTATAAGGACCGGTATTTCAGTTAACTCTCGGTTGTTGCCGTCATAAATCATAATGCCATGGCTACGCGCGCGCGCGCTCGTCCCTATTATGTGCACTGCGCACGTATCCTCTGTAGTGCTCTGAGCCAAGGCTGAGTTGCTCGGCACCATAGCTGCCAACACCTTTTCACGATGTACAAGACGTAGCCGCGCGTGCGTGCACGCTATATGTACGTATGTATGTATATGCGTGTAGATGCGAGCATAGAAAGATCTCGGCGCGGGCGGTGCGGGCGGCGCACGCCCGTGAGCGCACCGCTGGCTTATTATTACCAGTGTAAATCTTTCCGGACTCCCGGTTTTCGGCATGAGCTGCTTTCCATTCGACGTCGTTCTATATACGCGCGTTCAGGTGCTTTAACGGTAAAGAAACGCCTCCGCGACCGCTCATGCGACCGCTCGTACAACCGCGAATTACATTTGAATTCGTTCTCGTAATAACTACTTTTTATTCCTCTCTCTTCCCCTCTCCGACAGAACGTGGCAAGAAGTAGTACTGAATGCGCGCGCGCATTAGGTATCATTTTATGAAAACTCATTTTCGTGAGAACAATCGCGCTAATGGCACTCTTGTTCATACATTACCATATATATACGTTGTGCACAACTTTGTCTCATGATATATAACGCGTGTTTTTCACACATATGATATAGAACGCTTCACGCAACGAGTGCGTCACCGCTTCGGTGAATTTGCGTGCGCCTATGGTCATGCGACCCGTTAATCTGTCGTTCGGTTATCCCGCCTAGCCTCTACGCGTTACCTAAATATTACGAGGCTCATTAAATTTTATTAGACTAGAGTTCGTTGACTGGTTCGCGCACCGTCGGACGTCCATTGTAATGATCGCGAGCGCGTTCTCGTTATACTCTCTTATGTACCACCTATTTCTCAGAGGAGCGTAAAAATCCGTAATTTCAGAAGCAAACACTAAGTAGCAGTAAGCAGAGCGAAATCGCACTTTTACGATCGCTCGCATCGCTGTAAATCAGTATTGTCGTGATACTCTATTTGAAAGAGCTTCGTTAAACCGCTCGCTTCCGGTAATCTTGACCCTAACGACGGGGACCGACGATGATCACGCCGCGTGCCAGACCAACCTGAACTTGACGTAAAGTTGAATATGTCTAGCATTATATACACCGTCGCGAAAGAGAATGAGAGAAAGAGACTTATGAATATGAACTAGGAACGCAATACAATTACCACGAGCATAATATAGACTCCGATGTATAGAATGCGTACTTATAGCGGCACCGTAGAATAATTACGACGATGAGCACCGGGTTCTAAAGAGAGGAAGGCGCATAAGAAGCCTGGACAGAAAACGAAAGAAATGTTGGCTTTGCTGCTCTTCTCCTCCTAGACCTCGTCGTACGCACCTCCGATATATACCTGCTTACGTGTGCAAGTATATGTGTATGTGTGTGGAGAAACGTAGCTGCGTGTAACTCAGCTTGCAATATCCAGTTGGGATGTTAATGCACCATTGTCTTGCAGCCGCCGACGCACCGTGCACAATTTCTCCGGCTTTGGTTTCCTCTTCTCTTATCTCTCTTCGGTAACCGACGCCGCCGTCGCCGCCGCCAAATAAACTGACGGCGTATATAGAAGGAATTAAGGTAGCTTCGTGCACGCGAGCTCTAGGAGAAGGAGAGAGAGAGTCATTCTCTTGTTGTATACGTATAAGAGCAGCTAAAGTACAAGTGCAACTCGCGCGGCCGAGTGAATGCTGCCGATCGGCCCGTAGCGATAGGTCCATTCATTTATTTTCGCCGCGCGTTTATATATATATATATAATAGATGTGGAAGAATCGCGGAAGTCATCGATATCAATTACCGGAACGAAGAAGCTTTTCTCTCTTCACCTGCTCTTTCTTCGTCTTTCAGTCCGTTGTTCTATCACGGCTTCCATTGTCGAACGTATTTTTCTATAATTGGCCTCGTTTAAGAATTCCGATGCCCCCGGCTGCTTCTGCTGTTGCGAAAGTCTCCGGAAAAGGCTTCGGAAAAGGCAAAGGAAGAGCAGGAAAAAGCAAAGGAGTCTAAAGAGAGCGAGAAAGAGAAAAAAGCTACATCGACTGCTCGACGGTGAAAAAGAGTTTGAGAAACCGGTAAACGGGCGCCGCTATCCTTTTATTTTCAACCGCGACATACCGTCTGTTCTTTTCGAGTTTCGCCAGGTATATAAATAATTCCCTAGACAGATTATCTGTCTCTTACTCATTGCGTTGCCGAATTGCAGTATTCATTCGTTTAACGCTGTATTCACAGTAATCATGTCGAATAAAATAATTACAATGCGAAAATGCGTGCGCACAAAGAAAAGCGTACAAAGTCTCTACGGTAGTAGAGAAGCTTCATCATGATAACGAGTTTCTAAAGTCAACGCGTTAGCACTGTTGTAATTAAATTCTAATTTAAACTCGACTGCTTTTGCGAATTGCGTGTTTGACATTTTCTGTGCGCGAACATTGAAGAATAATACGTAAAATGAAATCGACGAATCCAGTATCGACGAAAAACAAGAAGAAAAACTAATTAGAGAAGCTATAGGAAGCCACAGGTAGGAGCGACGAGATAAAGACGCGCGGTACTTCTTCACACCGAAGAGGATAAATCAATTACCGCAAGAGCCGCGTAATTCATATCCATTATTAAATTAATCAAGAAACAGAGCAGTGTGGCGCGTACAATGGTAGAGGGTAATCGATAATGTCATTCGCAAGTATAACCGGCGGGCGTGAAACAGCGATAGCTCCAACAGATATAGCTCAAAGCTGATCATTTGTCATTTCTGGGCGGCGCTACCGCTGCTGCTGTAGCTGCAAGCCGGCCTCTGTATGATTCACGCTTTGATGGCTCTTACGCTACGCTTGGCCTCACGATATTTAATGTCAGCGTCACTCGAGCTAGGGCCGCGACGTAAATTTTCACTTCGAACGCTAATTTTCCAGCATTTTTCAATAAACTCGTTGAAGACCGCAAAGAGTTATGGTCTTTGCTATTTGAAGAAGCGCTCGACTCTTTTTCATACTACGTGAGCGCCAGGGAGTGTATCGAGCAGTATGATTTGCATTGCTACTGTAGCAGATCACTCGAGTTTGATGACGACTGCAGCAGTAGCGGCAGGGATCGGGTTTTCACGCCTCCAGCTAGATGTATTGTCAGGCTGAGCGAGAGAGAGAGAGAGAGAGAGAGAGAGAGAGAGTACAAGCAGCTTCTATACCTTTTTCTCCATCATTCTCTTTTTTCCGGCAATTCTCATGAATAATGGATGCTATTATAAGTAAGTAAGTGTAATGAGAAACGCACTAATTGAATCTTCCGGGCTGCTGTAATTAATCTAAACCATACGTTCTCGCAGCTAACATTAATTAAAGCTAGCTTACTCACTCTTGATCTCTTGTCTTTCTTTCAATGACGGCCGCCGCTATGTAATATCTGATTTTTCGACACATCCCGCGACGCGACTATTCGCGACAGTCCGTTAGTTTTAGGGCTATTGACTTGTGGAACGTGAGACATGCGCAGGGCTCACGACGACAAGCGACACTCTGAACAAAGTCACGATCGCTACGAGATACACGGACAGTTTCTCTGGTCGTTTTTTCGCGATGGAGAGCCCGTTAGAGCGACACTCGCGAGTAATGTTCTTTCTCAGCGATGAGATCGAGTCATCTCGTGTGGGTGGATCGATTAAATTATGCCTGGGATTTGGACTGTAAAAACGTTGTAGTCTGTACAAGCTTTAGCCAGCCTACCGTGGCCCACTACGAGTCATCGTGCTGCTGCAGCAGCCTTTCGCGTGACTCGCTAATTCAAATTCTGACCCCGAAATGCTCCATTGCAAGTGTCATGCACATGAACTTACGTTAATGAACTGTGTTGGCTTTGTTCGATGCAGCAGTCTCTGTAGCCACACTGATATTGGTGTATACACACGTCTCTTTCTCTCGACTTACCTAGAACAGAAAGAAAAAAGACAATGTATTCAGTGTATGCACATCCCGATGAGATTATCTGTTATGCGCATACGGCTAATTATATTTCGCAAAGAAGGAGGTCAATAAGGAAGGAGTATATAAAATAAACATAAGGAGGATCGATTCGGTCGAGAGCACATAGGGTCTGTAAAGCAACTGAAACGGTCCTAAAAGTGAAAGCGGAGAGTTAGGCGCGCGCACACGAGGTACAATATACCTTCAGTAGCAGGAGCCCAAGGGCCTCGAATTATACGCGCGAGCAGCAACCGTAGCCTGTGATCGGGAAGAGCATGAGCGCGGAGAATGACCGACCATAAGGAAGACGCTTCTCTCTGCAAATTACCGCTCGCTCGCGCATGGGAGCATTCGAACCGGCCTCTAGATGCAGCAGCAGCGGAGGCAGCAGCAGCGGAGGCAGCAGCAGCGGACCCCCTCTGGAAATAAATGTTCAATGCTGATCGTTGACGGACCTAGACAAATTTATGCAGCGACGTCGAAAGAAGGAATTACTCAGCGCGGCCCATACAAATCACGAATTTACATGACACAAGCTCGAGGGAAAGAAAAAATATTTTAAGATGCGACTGGCGCGTCTTGCTAGTCTTTTTCTGTCTCTCACTCTTTGTATACATATACATTAAGCGTCGCGACAGTCTAGGCCACGGAAATCCCGTTTCCCGAGAAATGCTACTCGATTCACATAATCTTTCGTCTCGAGACTGCCTCGACTACTGAGTCGACCAAGCGAATCTCCGCGCGATCTCTCGCGTATTAAAAATCCGGGCACAAAAAGTCCCGGTGAATCGGTCTGGATCGACCGTCATTTGTCACAGCTCGATGATGCCTCCGGGGAAATAACGTCTGTATACCGCATTCTTCTTCACGAGAAATGTCCAAGAGAAAATGAAGATATCAATTCTAGTGGTCGAGAAAGATTTGGGTCGACGGTTTGGTCGAAAATTTTCGCATTGTTTATAAGCATGCCATGATCCCCTCACGAAATCAGCCGAGCAAATTTCATTTTCCCAGCAACTTGTCGGACAAACGAATTTCTGCTGAATTAATTGGAAATACATCTGCAAGTCAATTCGTTGGCTAAGTCGAGGAGGGACGCGCTTGGGATATAAAAGGAAGTCGAAGTAGAGTAGTCAAATTTGCAAAATGGAACAGAACTAGCGAGAGAACATTGTGTAAAGGGGTCGAGATCGAGGGCACGCGCAAGCGCACGCGGTGCAAGAATCGTGATCGATGGGAGACATTTCAGGCGTGTAGAATCACGAAAACTGAGCATCAGTCGAACCCGTTAATCGATGATAGGATCGGCCTGATGGTTGACCAACTTCTTGGGCGGTTGCTGCAGCTGCCACTCCACGCCGCTATGCGTATACGTGCCGATCTTTATTTCGATTTATTTTTTTGTCTTCGCTCTCGCGCATATCTTCCATTCTTTCCTCGCTTTTTTTTCGCTGGGACGAGCCGCTTTCGTCATGTTTTTTCGTTACGCTACCTGACCGCGCGCTCGAGCATTTTTCTTTTCCTCTCTGCAGGAGGTCATGTCGATCGAGTATACGTGTGTGTTCTCCTACGCGTCTTTGTATCTACCTATATATGTGGAACACTTTTCGAAGAGAGATAAACCGCTATTTCAAATTTAATATATGTTTGAATGGCGAGCATGGGATCATGCATTACACGCATTGCAGGAGATCGAAAAAAATTACGGTAATCAACTCGGTCGATACTTGCTCTATGTTCGTCGGATCGCTCATTTCATGCTTCGTGAATTGTCGAATGCGAAGCACTTTGTCGCAATTAAATATTATCTTAACTTGCCGCACTTTGAGCACGCAACCAGCACAGCTATTATGCAACATGCACGCACCAGACTTGAGGATATATAGTACAATTATTTCTCTCAGCGATGATCCTCTTCACTCAAAAGAGAAATATATGTGGGGCTTTATCACTTCCTGCGAAGCATATCTTCATTATTGTCCCAACATTTTGCCCGACTTTGAATTCAACGCGATTAATTAATACACGACTATACGCAGTAAAGAGATCAGATACGCTCATTAGGACGTAGAGAGCACCTTATTAATGCGAACTCAAGAGTCAGGCGATTTACAATGAGCAACTGCGATTAATGAAAATGCGGGAGCAAACATTTCAAACAAACACGACCATTTTTAATTAGCCAATTAGTAAAAAAAGAAACTGCGATTCGAGTTTCGAAGAAGAAACGAACTGTTGGAACAATAACGTGAGAGTGTGAGGCTAGAGGGACGAACGTAAAAGAAGGCTATTTGTAGGAGGTGGGACCGCGAGTCCGGGAGAGAAAGTTATAAGGCTCGAATGAAGTAAGTCCAACGGGTGGTTAGAAGGTGGATGGAGGGAAAGGAAAAGCGCGCAAAGTTAGCTGCACGTTTTGACATGGACTTGTTCAACGGATTGGCTCCGATAGCAAGTTAGCTCGTTGCTGGGCTATAGTGCAGAAGGAGGTGAGCCTAGTATCCGTGGGATTTAAAGTTTGTTGCTGCGCATACAGGACTGCATTCCATGAGCTTTTGATAAGCGAGACCGAGAATGCACGTCACGTTCCTTGTTTTTCACTGCTCGAATAGGCTACGTCAAAGACGTGTGTCAATGAGAAAAAAAAACTCATTTCCATATACGTATAAAAATCTTCGAGACCGTAATTTATCGAAAGCTGGCGTAGAGATCATTTGCACTCAGTAGGCCATGTACGAAAGACTAAATCTATTTGCAAAAAGTGCAATAAAATTGCGGGTAGCTAGTGCGACTATACATATGTAGAAAAAGACAGAGAGAGACAGAGAGAGAGAGAGGAATACCTAACGTTGACAAATACAAAAGACCATCCGCGAAAGAATGGAGAATTCCCAGGAAAATGTAGAGAGGGAGAGAGCGAAGCGCGGCTGCAGCGAGGTGTACCATTTTTCACAGCTTCATTGTCCTCGATAGTCCTGACGAAGGGTTCCTTTGTGCAAAGTAAAATAATTCACCTTTCCTGCAAGGGTTTATACGCAGGAAATCGCGACGGCGAAGAGGCAACCCCGGCCCTCCGATGTAATAAAGCCGCCTGTTTATTTATGAATTCATATGCATACACGGCTTTGTCGCTCTTTCTCTCCCTCTCTCCCTCTCTCTCTCTCTCTCTCTTTCTAGTTCCTCTCATTGCTACTGGTACGACTGCAGCCGGTACCGATGTTAGCGAGAGCTTAGCTTTGTGAGCACGATTTCTATGGAAATTCGCGGAAAATGAACCGAAGTAGACGACAGGGAGACGAACTCAGGAATAGAGCAAGCGAGAGAAATCCATTGAATTTATTCCAGTAGTAGAGAGGAATCGTGCGCACATATTGTAACACCGTTAGCTTAGCTCCTCTGCCGCTACCACTGACACTACTGCTCTATAGCAAACGAGCCGGCTCAAGCGTACCGTCTGCACTAGACATTTATACACCGCTTAATACAACATTAGCATCTGGCCGGCGCTGCAAGTATAGGCCATTTAAGTGATTTTAAATTATACATATATACGTGCATTTATCGAAACAGCAACGATATAGCTATACGTGTGTGCCGAGGCACGAGCGTCTTCCTTCGCACCTCATTAGCATAATGTGATGGAGGTCGCGACCCCGCAGTACGACGACTGCAAACTCTACGCGAAAGAGCCTATGTATTTAATTTCACACTCACGGAGATATAGAGACGTACAGTACAAGCTGCGACGCGCGCTAACGTTGAAAATCTTGGATCTACATCTTGGAAAAACAGGCGCAAAAATCGTTCGGCTCTCGATCGACATTCCTAAGTTGAGTTTTCATCTACTCGCAGGAAAGGGGGACATACTTGCGGCGTTCTCGCTCTTTTATCAAGGCGCACGTACACACTGTATTTAAACGGCTTACTCGGCGACAACACATTCTAGAGGTGCGCGCAACGAAAGTCGCGCGAATAACGGACCTTTGCTCCGTGTGTGCTCTAATGTTGCCGCCTCTACTGCTACGCGTATGCGGTGTCTGTGTAGAAGCGCGAGTGTGTCTTACTCGATCGACAGGACAGCGTAGAGACTCGAGCGTAAAACCGGTGAAATATCCTCGGTAAAGACGATTACCCTCGCGCGCTATAACCGAAGAGCAAAAGAGCTCTTTGAGACCTGCGGTTATGCGCAGCGAGCGGGTCACCTCAAAAACTTTGCTACTGATTGCCTTACCGTTACTTAAAATACTTTGTCAAGCGCGCGATGAATAATTGCCCAGTCCGCACAATTTATTAGAAGATTCGCGTAAAAAGCTCTTGTGCGATAAATCTGAGAGAGCGCACTCGAGCACTTACTCGACTAAATTGAAAAAGAAAAGCTGCGAGCTACTTCGCGGTCGCGGAAAAAATAACCAGAACTAGTTGACGAGCGATCGCAACTGTTTTCCTCGAAGAGAGGTCGCGAACAATTCGCGCCGTCACCACGGCTGGTCACCAATGAGCACATGCGATCGTCCACCGACGATTTCACCGATTCGTAGCTATCATCCGACCTTATCTCTTGCGCTGTTGCTACTGAAAAGATCTAAATTACCCTTCGGTATATATACTGTTGGAAGGGCCATGCTGCTCTTTACCGAAGGTTACAGCAATTACTCCGAAACACTAGCCGACACCAATTAGCGCTTACAAATGCCTGAGTGCCTCTTTATTTACCGGCTCGCAGACAGGGACACACTGCAGTCCACAATGCGATTCGCCCTTTTTTTTCTTAATTCTCCGCTCATCTCCATCCCTATTTCTATGAAACGTATAGCGTTGCTCCACTTCTTTTATTTCGATCAAATAAAGGATCTCGCTGCTGTTCCGTTTGTTACTTGTTATAATGATTATAATGATATCAGAAGAACCTTTTCTTATTTTTCACTTTTTTCTTCGTTTTTCATTTATTTCCGAGAATAGAAATCTTTTAATTGGACTTTCAGCTGGATAAGAGCCAGGAGTGATCATATAAATTGCGAAGAGAGTACAAAAATAAATGTGTAAGGGCTGTGAAAAATGTCTGTGTGTGCAAAATAGAGATAGAGAGAATAAAGAGAGGGACCAGCCGAATACTGAGTTTATTTTGAGTGAACTTTCCACGATAATTGGACTGTAGTTGTGAAAGGGACAGAAAGTGTGTATAAAGTAATTTGCCGTTTCCGTGTCGACGAGACTTAGCGCAGTATAGTCCTCGAGTTGTTTATTCCGTAATGAAATTGGGTCGTCGCACAACCTCTATTCAGAGGCATTTGAATCCAGCTGTTAACGCGTCCTCGAGTATAGAGTGCGAGAGCGTTATGTCTTTCTCAACTGCATAGCTTTTCAGCAGAAGAGCCGCGCGTGCATATTATAGAGGCTGGTGCTTTGTTGCAAGGAAATCCTCGAACGGAGAAATTCGCGATAAGTCTTTTCGCACTTTCATGATCTTTTAGACTTTTCTGCCGGGGCACGTGTGTTCCTTCGCTATACGTGTGTGCGATGTAAGATCTCGAGATGTAAGATAAATGCACACGAGCAAAAGCGTAACGATGACAATAGTGACAATTGCGCGCGTTACACCTGCAGGAGAGCTCCGTTACTCCGCTGCAACCTCAGACGTAAGCGACAACCTGCTGTTGGCGTGAACGCAATTATTGCCCGGGATCGCGAGAGCTGTAAATGAGAGCTTGTCCTGTATATACTTTTCGCTTATTCCAAAGCGGGCCGATCGCGATGCTAGTGCATTGGTAGCTGCATGAAATACCGAAGGACACCGAGGAGAGCAGTAGCCGTAGCATCAATAGTAGTAGGCTGGATTCCAAATGGCCGTGGGAAGTATCGCAGACCCAACTGCTCGAGAATACTAAATACACGTGTACGTCAAGCATACGTAGAGAATCGCCGGCTACAGGGGGGAGAATGAGACGGAGATAGGAAACGAGTGGGAGTGACGCTAGGAGTCTGTCTCTCGGTTGCTGCACTGTGCTCGAAGAAGAGAGAGAGGTAGAGAGAGAGAGAGAGAGAGAGAGAGAGAGAAAGAGAAGCAACCGATCTTGCGAGCCTTTTCTCCGCGAGAGAGTGAAGCGATGGAAGTCGGTTCCTGGAACGTACTGTTAACCACGTATGCCATGCCATTCTATTCCTATACATAGTACGTGTGTATGTGCCCGTGTGAAGAAAGAGCGAGAGAGAAAGAGAGAGAGAGAGAGAGAGAGAGAGAGGAGAAGAGACGATTCAAGCTACGTACGTGTCGCCAAACGACAACGGCACGAATACCGTATACCGAGATCATTCGTGTTCGCCAGAATTTATGGGGTTCGTTCGCGACCGGCATTCGCTTCGTCTTGTTCCCAAGCGTGCGTGCGTGCTTCTCTCTCTCTCTCTCGCTCTTTCTCTCTAGCTCCTTCGCTGCTGCTGCTGCTGCTGCTGCTGCTTCTTCTTCTTCTTCTTCCGTGCGCGAGCTCGTTGTCTGCTGGACTGAATTTGCATAGAGTCACTACTAATAGTTCGCTATATCGCGGCTCGTCGTGCCACTTACAGGATGCACTAGACATCATAGCTAAGCTGCCTAGTGCTCGTGGGAGATTCGATTAACAATGCTTTCGACTCGACAAGAGGACACTTCTGTTCCTTTTTTTTCTGTATGTGCGCACATACATACGCATACGTTTTCTCTCAGAGAGAACTCCTCGAGATGAAAAATCCGCAAACGTTTGCGTTATGACGAGAGATACAACCGCGGCTGGCACTAGGTAGTTAAGGACTCGTTTCCCGTTACCGGATCGAATTGCTAGTGGTGCACGCGTTCACGTTCGCCATAGCAAGCGAACACATACATTGAACTTGGCGCGTAAATTTATTGCCGTTACAATTTACACGCATACACATTGCTATAGGCGTTTATGGCTTCTACGAACAGTTGTAGCTTCCGAGCCATTGATTTTTTTCTCGCTCGCACAATGATATTTCAGGAATATAAAGCGATGTACGTATAGGCAATGGTCACAACTGTACAGCTACAAGTTGCCAGAACCGTCGAGCGTGAATGATTATAATCCGGAAATTTCCAGAGTCATCAACGACACGCGATTTGAAATAAAAAGCTGGAAAATAAAAAGATAATATAACGCTCACGCTTCATCTATAATCAATCTCCCGTTGAATTATATCGTTGGAATGTAAATAAAGCGGCTAGCGCCAGTTTCAATTTTACGAGGGAAAATTCTTCATTTTCATTATCGTTCAACGATAATCCTTTAGCAGATTATTGGGCATTTCATACAAGCGCTGCACAGACAATTGAATAAGCTTCATCGGATATCTAGGCTATTCAGCAATTATGTTACACAATAAAATCGAAATGCTTTCGTTCGAATTTTATCAATACAATCATCATTGCTCAGGTAATTTGCATGATATTAATATCAAAACAATAGTATATACGCTGACGTGATGAATGCTTATTGCGCGATTAATTTAAAAGACTAATTTTCAAGCATTATAACCGTATAAACTTTGAAAGAGACGCACATTCGCGCATTCGCACATTCGCACAGATTCTCATTGGCTTTAGTAATTTTGTACAGCGCGAGGGGGACATAAACAATCATTTTCGCCGGTACAGCGAATGCGTACGTTCTACCGTTAAACGTTTTATTTCTTTTGGATTTGTCCCCGCGGTTCGTTGGCGAAAAATGCCGTTTGAATTTACGTTAAAGCAAGTTTGCCCGCTAGCGAGTCCCGTAAACGAATCAACTACTTTTCCTATACTAGGAGAAAGAGAAGAAGAAAAGAAATGTGAGTAAGAATAGGAAAGAAACGGCAAATGAACATTCGGTAGGTCGAAATTACGTGGGGGCGTCAATGTTACCATGTGTGCGCGCTTACGCAATCCTCTTTCGCGGAAGCAACTAGCGTTTCCGAAGCAATTTGCGGCTGTTAATCGCATACATGCGTGTGCATATATACTGAAGCTCTTTCTCTCGTCCTCTCTCACTCTCTCGCTCTCTCTCTCTCTCGCTCTCACTCTTTCACTCCTATTATAGCGCCTACAGGTGCGTTTGCTTAGCTCTGTAATTCGCATGAACTTCCATACTGTTACACACAGCGGTATGTACAGTGGCTAGCCAAAGGGAAATTGTCTTGCACGAGGCCAGTGCCATCTGGAAAATGTAAATCGCACAGGTATAACAGTGAGCGCGTCGAAGTTCTATTTTGTCCAGAGTTGTACGTCGAGTTACTATTGCGCGTGCATGAGAGAGATAGAGAGAAAGAGTAGACAATATTCAATTCTCGCTTGCGCTTCAATCTACGAGGTGCGAATAGCTTCCGGAGAATCATCAAAAATAATTACGTTATCGACAGTGCCCTCCAGCTAACACGCATATATGCACAGCCTATAGAGATAGTTAGATAGATAGAGAGACCGGCTTCTACACGTAGGTCCCTTTATATCTCTCGTTGCAAGTGTCTTTCACGCGAACGCTCATATAAAGCCATGCTGCAATATTGAATTTTGCTGTTTTGAGCTTTGCTTCTATTTTCATCGTATGTACACGTATTTCTACATGTGTACAGCCACATACATATATACATATATATATATATATATATATATATATATATATATATGTATTTTTGTGTGTGTACGACAAGCAATGTAGAGAGTACCGGTGTTCAGCTGTACTTTAAATGCACTGCATGCAAACAGCGCGTATCTCTCGGCTCTTCCCGTTTTCAAATACGCGCCTGATTGAATTGCCTAGCCTAGGCGAATTTTTCATCGCGCGCGTGACACCTCTCACCTTCCAACTACACCATGCGCATGATACACTATCTCCAAAATGGAAGCGTCGAGTATCAATTTTCGATCGTGCTTTTGTAAACCGATCAACCTTGACAATTATCTTCACTGTGAACGAACTAATTAAAACGTCGCCGTTGAGAAGAGAAAGGAACTCTTTACCTAAGGCTCTCGCTTAATTTCCCTTGTCTTCTTTGGGTAAATTTAATCGGACCGCAGCCTTCAAAAGGATGTGCAATCTCTGCTCGTAGAAAAGAAAGAGAAACGGTGTTGTTGCGGTTTCTCTGCATATACACGTAGACAGCATTGCCAGCATATCAGCAACAACGGCACTAGTCGTATTTCAGGGCGCGGTTATTTTAGCATTAAATTCTCGCACAACGGATTCTGTGCAGGCAAATTAGAATCGTGCCATCTAGGGCAGGAGTGCGAGAAAATCCTAGAATATCTGTGTAATTGCGAGCTTACGACCGTGTGCTTCTGTGCGTGAAAATCTAACCAATAGTCGTGGGGCACATTTGTCTGAATTTTTTTCCAAAATTAATCACTCTGTCTCTGTTCTATTCACACTTTTTTACGTATCTTATTGCTACAATCAGTAGCTACTCTTGGTAAAATGCGGCCAACCGGGCTCTAATCTCCTATCAAATCGTCGACGAGCCGCGCATGCGATTACGGGCGGCTGCTTCCCTGTATTATGTATGTATCTCTTGGCCTCGTCCTCGTTCTTTGCGTATGTGAAAAGGTCAAAGCCAACGTGAAGAATCTCGCTCGAGCGCATTTTGCACTTAAAATATATTATTTCCATAAAGCTGCGTCAGCTGTATCGTGGACGTATATATTCTGAAAAGCGCAGTAAAAGCCCGATAGCAAGAGAGCAGAAGTAAGAGAGAGGGGGCAAGGAGGCAAGGGGGCAAGGGGGATTCCTAGAACGTAAAGGCATTAGATCATCCTAATGTTTCCGCTCGAACCGCACGACGATAGATTCGAGACAAGTGAACGCGCGCGCACCTAAAGGTTCAATATTTACTTGGCTGTAGATATCGAAGGCGCATTTGAAACGGAACCCTGTAGCCGACTACTATATCAATGGTAGGTAGAAAAATCGCAAGGTATTGCTCATATGTGTTCGGAATTCGCTCGCCTCTGAAAAACAGCATACGAATAACGTCAGAGAGAAAGAGAGATGAATATAAAATAAAGAAGAGGGAAACAGGTATTCCTTTCTGTCGTTGCACGTCGAAAAATTCTGAAAGTAAAATGCGGAGTGAGGACAAGCCAAGTGACGAAGGAAAGGTAAAAATGACTTTTCGAAGGATCAAAGGGTGTGTAGAGTTGGGCTTTTGGTTTGCGCACGTACGTACGTCGTGATGCGCGCGTGCTAGCGCGGACTTGAAGGTACGAATGTATTCGATTCGTGAAATTACATCGCTGTCTGTAAGGGCGAATAGTGAACGAACAAGCTGAAGAAAAGAGATGGCCGCCCATGGCTATTGAAAATGTAGAGAATCATGGAGGAAAGGAAGACAGAAAATAGCGAGGGGAAAAACCAAGTAGCAGTGAGTTGCAGGGATAGCAAGTGAGGGCAAAGGAGAAAAAGAGAATGCAGGGGCAACATTGCGCTGCAAAGGCCAATTGAAAATGTTGGCAGTAGTTCAAGATTCGTTTTATTCAAGCGTCTCGTACATGCTAAACTCGTCCTCTTTCCTTTCAACTAAAATATTATTTTCCCAGACAGGCTCGACGTCTCAGCTTGTAAAATGCGTTCAAACATTCAATAGTTAGACACTGGATTTTCAGACTTTTCTGCGAATCGCAATTTAATTTTTCCTTCTTTAATCGAAGAAGTTTCGAAAAAAAACCGATCATCTTAATACTCTATTAGAAATAGAGAGGGAAGCACTTGGAGAATTTAATCGAAAGCGAGGTAATCTAGCGAGTAACGTGTATATACACGATATTTCGAAATTCTTAATTCTCCGCGCGTATAGAATGTCTAAAGAAGGCGGGGTAATTACAGGTCACAATGAAAAGAAGAAGAAGAAGAAGAAGAAGAAGAAGAAGAAGAAGAAGAAGAAGAAGAAGTAAAAGAAGAAGCATTCAGCGGGTGGTTCCGTTAAGCTTCTTCAGTTCGAATCAATTATGTTTTTCATTTATAAATCGGGGCCGAGGAGGAAATGAAGAATCAGACTGTAAAGGAGGTTTCGAATGCACGGCTTGCAAGTGGTAATGAACAATTGAATGTGCGGTGGTGTCGGCCACTTAGTGCGTGCACACTAGTGTTACCGCAACACATTGTTGCCAGCGCGGTGCATGTATATAGCAACGGAAATGCATTGCTCTCTCGCCGTATATCTTCGTCCTTGTCTTTCTCTCAACTGTTGGTGCATACACTAAGTCTTTCCCTCTCTCAATCTCTTCGAGTTTATATCTGGTTATATAGCTGCGTCGGCGGCGATGTCCCGCTAGGATCCCACGCGTACTCTTCAAACTCGCGGGATAGATTCCCGAGCATAGCTGTCCGTATATATCAGCCGATCGAGGCATTCCACTGTGCAGGGTTATGCGCAGCTTATTGTCGGCTTGCTTGCACACACATATTGCCAGTAGTGTACATAATGCGCGAGCGCGTGCTACCTCCGGCAGGGGGGAGCAATCTCTATAGCGCCCAACCGCGCGATATTATGCAATATATTCGTCTACACAGAGAGAACCCTTGGCGAGTCAGGTTTTTCCCGTCACGTTTTCTCGTCCGGCACCTGCATGTTTACCAGCTCGCACGCGAACGATCATTATTTCTTCGAGATCAGAGACGTGCCTCGCGTTAAATCAATTACAACGTTGCACGCTGGCTGTAGCGCGGGCAGTCTACCAGTTAATAATCAATTATACAACTCACCACTAAATCCTGGAAGGATTATTAGGATGGACTTTATTACCGCGATCACTCGTGACCTCTTTTAATAAACGCTAATGCTTATAATTATCGATTTGTGAACTTATACCGCTAGATGATAGAGTAAATTAAGATCTTTTTTTTACGACTACCAACCCAAGGGAGGCATGTGTAAATCATCGGGCACACTCCCAATTATGTCCGTTGGTTTATTACAAGTGACGTTGTCCACGTGGCACGGTGTTTGCGTTATTTCGCGACTGCGCTTTTAAGGCTAAAGCAATATGCAATGAAGGAAAAGGAGAGTTACGGATCCGTTTTCCGGACGGTCTGGCTGTCGCGTAATTAAGCCATGGGAAACACGTTAATTTGCAAAATTAACGGCAGCCAATTATTCGCTACGCTGAATTTCACAGCGTCGAAACACAAAGCTCGGCAGCGGTGTCAGTGGCGGCGGTGGCGGCGGTGGCGGCGGTAGCAGCAGCGGTAGCAGCGGCAGATGGCTCGATGTAAATCACGGCCGCAAATTGAACGTACAGTTACGACGATGTTGGTCGTTGGGTGAGAGAAGGAGAAGGGCGCTACAGCTCCAAGGAGACTTTTTCAATATCCAAAAGCTTCAGCTTCGGACGTAAACTAGCTACTTGCTCTGGATTTCCCTTATAAATTATCAAAATCCATATATCGAGCACATATTGAGCTACGGGCGGAGCAAACTTGGCCAAATTTACACGTTAAAGACAGCGGTATTTTCTTCTCGCTGAAAATATTCGGATATTCCCTATGCCGCGATATATATATATATATATATCAGCGCATAAGAGAACTTGGAAATTGAGAAGGGTACAAAAATGATGCAGTGTACTCTATGTGATCTTGAAGATTAGAGCATATAGACACGAGTGCAAATGTGATTTTCAATATTCGTTCATAGCGCGGCTTGCAATTCCCTAGCACACTATGGTGGCTCCCAATCTTTGCGAATGCGTACACGCGCGGAAAGTTCCAGGGTTCATCGCGGTGTATAATACTCCATTATTTTGTAATACGGTAGCATTATAACTGTAAGCGGTGCTTGTCTTAGTAAAGCTGCTGTTGCTGTTTCTGCTTTTGCTGCGGCTCTTGCTGTTCCTAGGCCCCCGGAAATGAGGTGAGGCAGTAGCAGTGGCATCAGCCTATAGGCCAAGCGAACGTACTCGAGCAAAAGGGGGCCTTATAAGTTAGATAGCTCGAAGCCGCACATGGCTAACATCTTCTTAGCCGCAATTTTAGCTTTCCATATCAGCAGTCCGATGAATAATCGCTCCCAAATGGCTACCACCGACACCAGCTCCTTTCCGTAATTCTTGAGATCCTGCCGCGCGAGTTTACCGGAGTCGCACGCGAGATATAAAGACAAAGCGGCGCTTTATATAAGGATTCTAGCTTACGCTATCGGAGGGAACGGAAGTAGCAACCATCAGGGCATATATTCACTGCACAGTTCATTGCTATTACTCTCGCAACGGCAGGGAGATCGATGAATTTTCTTGCTCGAGGCGAACACTCGATAAAACTTTTGCGCTCTTTATTGTCAAGTGAATCTCGACGAATCAAACTTTCGCAATTAATTGCAAAACACTCGAGCCGAGAGCACTTTGACTTGGGGACCCGACTTTTTCCTTCTCAGAGACATACACGGATGTGTGTATCTACACACATAGATAATGACAAAAATACCAAGAACGAGCGTGGCTCCAAAGCTTTGAGAAAAATACAATAATCTACATAAGCGGAGTAATTGTTGAGACTATGCATACGGTATAGAAATTTGAATGGAGTAACGTTCGGTAGAGCGAACATTGATGATCGAGTTGATCGAGTGAGTGCAGAGAGAAAGAAGATCGAAAGAACGATGTACAGTTAGATAGAAAATGGCACACGACGTGCGCGCGCTTCGGTCCCAGCGCGCGCGCGCGAGAGAGAGAGAGAAACTGACTTTAAGCGTACATGTATAAGAGGCTTTTCGAAGCTAAGGGTACATAAGAAGTTGACGGTCCTTTTGTAAAGCCGTATATTTTACGATTGTGTTACAGGTGCGCTGTCACAGTCGCAGTTCCCCGTCTTTACGATTTACGCGCAGAAGAACTGTCTGTCGGTAAAACCATGCGAGCGCGCTTGGTGCATCGACAGAGTGCAAGGACATCGACTTCAGGGTCACACGCGACGAACCACCAACGCCTCCAGCCGTCAGCACTGTCTAGAGCTTTGCCTCGGCGAAAGGGACTTCCTCTGCCGGTGAGTACCGCTGCAAATAATTCTTTCATCTGTATCACGAGAGCGATTTACCTTTAAGATAACCGCATATCGATCCGATAAAAAATTCACACTCTTCGCGGCTGAATTTTGCGTCCCTCGGACTCGTACACGGCGTATTATTTATTTACCACCTTTCTCTTTCTCTGCTATTCTCCTTGTTTGAGTGCCGGGACGAATCTAAAAAAGTCCTCGGAAAGCGCAGGCGCGTGCATGTATACCGCCTTTAAATAATTCCATTGCAAAAGGAAAGCGTTTGCACCTGCGTAATATACTTAAAGCCATTACGAGACTACTAAATATTTATCTCTTTCTCTTTTCTTTCTCTCCCTTTTTCTCGAAGCTATCAGCACAGCTGCAAGAGAGTGCAAGTCCCGTGCCGCCGTTTGAATTATACGTGTTATGAAATATTGAAAACTCCATCGAGTATAGCATAATGGAAAATGCTAAGACAGCCGGATGTGCGCGAGAACGATGGCTCTTACACGCTTTATCTCCTGTCTCTTTTTAGATGATCTTATTCTCTCTTAGATTCCTAGCGGTGCGCGTGACGAGGCGCTCAATTATGCGTATCAAGAGGCTTCTTTACAGCGAGATATAAATGATGCGGTACCGTGTCATATGTGCGCTGTTTATGCGTTTACATTGGTCATACCTTGTACGCGTACGCCTCTAGCGCATCGATCGTGTAGCTTATCTTATATTATAAGATAAGCTACGCGTACGGATACGTACGGGTACGCGTACATAGCTTCATACTCGATTGCCCTGTAACACGCGCGTCTCTTGTATACAAGCCGCGTAACTCTCTCCTTTGAACTCGCGGCTCTTGCTTTAACATTGGCTTCTTATTCACACACGTCAGAGCATATTAAACATTCGCTTCATCGAATCACTCTGCGCCCCTACGTAATTGAAATTTCATTGAACGCTCGCCGTCGGCAAGCATGGAAAGATATGAAAATAAATTCCAGTATGACGAGAATGCGTGTATATACATTATAGATACATGTATAACGGAGAGCAGACGTAAGTGGAGATAGTCTCGAGAGACGTAGACGAATCTCGGTGAGAGTTATTTGCAGAATGAGAAGGGGGAGGCGGTTGGCAAGCGCGAAGAAATTGGCAAAAAGGATGGAAGGGCGCACGAGAGAATGCTCCCTTGGGTCCGAAGTTTTTGTCTTAGCAAACGCTAATCGGACCATTTCGCAGCATTCCTCGGCAGTTGCTACTCTCTTTCTCTTAGCTGCTGAGACTCTCGCATTCACGCGCGCGTTAACTTCACCTACTTAATGATAGAGTGAGGAGAGAACGAGCGATAGCGATCGATAATAAAAAAAGAGACGCGCCGAGAGAGGGAGGAGAGAAAACGCGTTAGTTGGATGGATATATCTCGCGCTCAGGAATTTTACAATTACGTTTAATGATGAACGAAACTGTTCCCGGTAACTTGCTTAAATTATGCAGCATAGCAGCTAGCTCTTTTTGTCTTCCTATTGTAATTATGCGAAGCGATTAAGCCTATAGCGGGATTATACGTAGACACAGACAAAATTCGACTAGAGAACCTGACGATGGGGTCAAGAGCTTCGCAGAGAGTTGAGAAAAGTGCAATGTACCTGTAGTGCGATCCGGGGAGTGTGTGTGTTTGTGTGAGTGTGTATAGGAAAGAACAAACGAGAAGGGCAAGCGGCAGTTTGAGTAAAAGGACTAAAGACAAAAGGACAAAGAAAGGGAAAGAAAGTCCTTACAGGTATTCTGGCAGAGGAGGACAGAGATAGACGAGAGGAAAAGAAGAAGAGTGAGAGAGAGAGAGAGAGAGAGGGAGAAGAAGGAAGTCTGAGCGGAAGGACCATGCTGGATAAAAGTAAATGGAGAGCGGAAGCTACGAAGAGGAATCCCGGTAAGAGCGGGAGAGTACGAGCTCACGGAATTCTTCCGGAATCCAGTAGTAGTATATATCTTTCTCTTTCTCTCTTGCTCGCGCGCAAGCTCGGAATGGCTCGTCACGCCAGTACAACGGACACCAGAAGCGTATAGTCGCAACGGTAATCAGTCTTGCTTGGCGATGCAGCTCGGTAGCCGATTCTCCCTGAGCAGAAGCAACGATTAACAAGCAACTTTACGCGTACACATATATACAAAGAGGAAGAGAGAAAGATGCGCTATACCGGAAGTCACTCAAAGTATTGCGCAACAATGTAAGCTGCATGCAGTTCACTCGCTCCTCCGCAACGAAGGAGAGAGAGAGGAAAGCAAGAAGAACGTGTAACAGGAGCCGATGTGTATAAGGGACTCGCTGAATCGGCGCAGGCGCGCGCGCTCAAGATCGCATTAACATTCTATGGGAACGGTATTTCTCTCTCTCTCTCTCTCTCTCTCTCTCTCTCTCTCCATGGCGCGCAATCCACGCTCTCGCACTGACAAGCACAAGAGGGAGTCAAGGCTAGCGCCGAGCGTTAGTCTATCCTTACTTCCTCGCCTGCCAGCTCTTCCTCTTATCCTTCTCTCTCGCTCGCCAGACGCACTTCTGCTCGTAAATTACCTCGGTCAATTAAGACCTTTGCATAAATCGCGAGCACTGCTCGTAAGCAGTATGTGCACGAAGATTGTTGTCTCAGTGCGAGTATATGAGTGCGCATTGCAAAGTCGAAAAAAATCGAGGCGTGAAAGGACTCGAGTTTCAGGAAACTTGCACTCTCGCTACTCTCTAGAGTTTCTCGATATAACGTGCAAGACGCGAGATCGTACGCGCGTCTTATTGCACGCGAGTCTTCGCGCGCGCACAGATGGACGGACCACCTCTGCATACTCGATCGATGATTCCACCCGCGGAGAGCTATGACCTATCCACCGCCACCATCACCGCTCTGTTATAAACGTATCGATTGATGAGCGTACTGAGGAACGCGAAGCATTACTGTCACTCGTTTTTTAACGCTACGCTAATATTTACAAGATGTGAGACGTAAATTTATTGCGCGCGCATCGGTCGTTTGCGAGGGACACGTTAATATTTTCTTTTTGTGCTGTAAAATCATTTACGGTCGCATTTACATTTTAAATGAAACGTGCGACTACCTTATGAAACTCGGCGTAACGAATTTCTAAATCAAAAGTATGATTTTTCATTCATTTGAGCGCCGACGCCGCATCTCGCAGGAATTCTCTTTGTAACGTAGCATAAAAAGGAAAAGAAAAAGAGAAAGAAATCAAGAAAGAGAGAGAGAGACAGAGAGAGTATAAGTACGAAGAATACTAGGAAGGAGTAATTTTAGAAAAAAAACAAGAACCCACTTGATACTTTACTAGCAAGGAAATCTCCGCCGTTCATCGCGAAAAAGAAACATAGCCGCATCGCAAAGGCGTATAGCGCACGAGTCCTCCATTAGAAATACAATTTATAAAACTCGCTCTTCCGTCTCTTTCTCGTATACTTTACGAATGTAATGATTGCGATCGACGAGTCTGCAACTTTGTCCAGAAGGCTATTGCTGCCGCTGATGCTACTCGCAATCGAACGAGAAAATCATTTCTCATAATTGTGCTTATCGTTGAATATACGAGCCTCTAATAAACGGCTACTCCCTGATCAATTATCTCGAATAAATCGCTAATCAGCAGTTATTAACAAAAGCGCGTTATTAAACAAACAGGAAACGCTTGCTCGCGCTTGTAGCGCGATAAAATGCCCATCGCGGTGCACACCAATCGACAGATAAAGAAGGTAGAGGGTGGTTGTGCGCGCATAGCCGCACAAGTGTATACGGTGGAAGCAATCAAGATTACGATTGGCTTTAAATCGATGTCGATCCAGGCGAGAGGAGAACGACGACGAGAAAGAGGAGGAGGAGGAGGAGGCGAAGGCATGTGCTCGTTGCCGGAACGAGGCGGATCGCATACGATCGATCCTCGATCGGTACGATAGGTACACACGACTGACCGGTATACACACCAGACACTGCAGCTACCGCCACCAAAGACGACGGCGACGAAGACGTGCAAGACGAGAGATCGACACTCGGCCTCGCATACGTACAACGTATACACCACCGGTTTTTTCTACACAGTCCACTCACCAGTCCACTCACCAGTCCACTCACCAGTCCACTCGCCACACCGTCAGATCAGTTATTATTATACCCTCGATCGACCGATTCAACAACGCGGTAATCAGTTTATTGTTTAACAGTCACGCCATCTTCGTTGTTTCCTCTTCGCACATGCGCCGCTATCAATTACAAGAATGTAATATAATCGTGCGCACGCAGCAGTAGCAGAAGCAGCAGAAGCAGAAGCAGCAGAAGCAGAAGCAGCAGAAGCAGAAGCAGCAGAAGCAAAATCCCAGGGGCTCCGCGCCCTGCTTCTGCTGCTGCTCTACCGCTGTTGGTTTAATGAGGTCCCCCCTAATGAGAGGGTTGCCGCTACTAGCTGCTATCGCTCTCCGTATAGATAGACCTTCGGGGACACTGAGAATCTCTGTAGGCGAAAGCAAGTGAGAGAGACGGGGAGAGAGACTAGCACAAAGAGATCGAAGCCTGGGAGAGCGTTACTACAGGGATGCATCTATGTATGTAGTGAATAGCGTCGCCACTAACGTCACCACTGCTTTGTGTATACAATGAACTTTGATAGAGCCCGCTGCAGGCTTGTCACGTGGTGATGGTTAAATGTAAACGATCACTTTATAGTTTTGAGCTTTCCGAAATGGTACCGTGCAAAATTCCAACATATTTGACGAAACTCGACTCCCACAGTACTCGTCCGTCAAAGAGAAGTATTATATATATTATTAAGCAGTTATGCGTGGTGTTTATTTGTATTTCTCCATTCGAAATACATATCTGCAGGTATATATGTACGAACTATCGATCTATATAGTCTCGCGTAATAGATTCCAAATATTATTTTGAATGTCGAATGCGATGAGCGGATAATAAATTCCAGATGAAATTGAATGATGAAATTGATGTATGTTAATTAATGCGATATCCTTGGATATACCATAATATATATAAAATATATAAATGTCAGAACACAGATAATTGGGATTACAATTCACGCGTGTAACGTTTCTGCTGTGGCAATGGAATAATCGAACCCAAGCTAATGCTTTTAATTAGTGTGAGCCATCGATAACGATAGGATTGAAACTGCGCTGTAAAAACAATAGAGACACGCAGATAACGTAATTATACATGAGCTTGGAATAAAAACGTTTCCATTGCGACTACTCTCTTCCGTTCGCTATTAGGACAAACATGAAATTTTCTGCATATGACGTACGCGTTACGCTGGAAGAGAGGGAGGTTGGAGCCGTATAGCGCGCGCAGTAACGAATAATGCGAGGCTCTCGAAACGACCCTCGTTGCTCGAAAATTCACACTACAGCAAGGCTCGAGCCGCGGGACAGACACGGTTCATTCGGACATTTCGCTGCAGATGAAGATAAATTTGTCAGATTAAAGCAGCCCTCGTCCCCATCCTTCTCTGTGCTTGACTCTGCGTTAGCTTCGGCTCTCTCTCTCTCTCTCTATTGCGCGAGTGGAAAATCGGGTCGAGACTCTGGGCACGTGTTACTGTTACTGGTTCTCACCGCCGCTACAAGCGCACAGGCAACCATTTTCATTTCCTATCTTTGCAGCCTCCGTGCTGGTATATATTATACATATACTAGCGAGACTACGAGAATGAAAAAGACAAAACATTTTCACACACGAGTGAGAAAAGATTTTTACAATTTATGCAGTCGGATAAGGCTTGAGTTGGAAAATTACGAACCTCGGATATAGATACTCAGCTCGCTGCAGCGCAAAGCTGATTAACCGAATTCCGTTTGAAATGAAACGTTTGATTATAAATGTGAGTATACATACGCGTATCAGTGCATGTGTACGACTGGATTTTACGTTCGTGTCGCTATGCTAAAGAGTTATACGATGACTCAAACATGAAACGATTACCAAAATTTCTCTGAAGAATTAACGATGAAAGAGAATTATTTGATCGGATCCTTTTCACTGCGACAAAAGTAGCTCTTGCCGCGAGCACTTACTACCATTAGCGAGTAGACACACTGCACAGCTAGTGGCCCTCTTCTCTCTCTCTCTCTCTCTCTCTCTCTCTCTCTCTCTCTCTATTGCACTCTTGCCGCTATGTAACAATGGCACATCCAATTATAACTGCGAAATTCATTGTTCACGAGAGCGTCTAAGGCGAGGCGGCTGGACGACGCGACGCCTCCTGAATACATATCTATATATACACACATAGCAAAGGAGAAGAGAGAGAGAGAGAGAGAGAGAGAGAGAGAGAGTCCTTTTGAATAGCTGCCAACTGGGGTGATACCGCGGCACGACGAGGCGCGCTTGACAAAGTTACTCGGGAATTTTGGCCCGGGGCGCCAAAAATCTCTACAGTAGCGCGTTCCAATGGATTCTTGAGAATCTCACGCGTGGCTAAACGGGACAAAAAAGAAAATCGCGGAAACTCGAGTGAAATTCTTTTCGATTGCCAAGACAAAGTTTTTCCTCTTGTCTTGTTCTTCTTCTTATTCTTCGCTTTTTTGTTGGCCTTGGGCTTTATTAAACGGGACGGTCCGCACGGACGACGTGAGATTATTTTAATACTATCGACGTCACATAAATCGTCCATCGGGATTTATGTATCAGAATTTTCGGCTTTAAAAGGAGAAATCGAGCAATCTAATTGATGGCACCAAGAGAAATGAGTACTTTTACGTTGTACATGCAGAGTCCAGAAAACAAATGAGAAATACTCTAGGCTGGCAAAGAAACGCAAAGACGTAAATGAAATATTCGCAGCTGGTAAATCTTGAATGTTAGGAAAAAGAATGAATGTTACCCATTGCTCTAGTATGCTTGGGTTTTAGAGAGGAAGGGGGACAGGAAGCGAGAGCATGACAAAATACGCCTGCACTTAACAGGTTGGCCAGCGTTGAAGAGAAGACTTTAACAACAGGTGGTTATTTCGACCTTTAAGTCCTCCGTAAATCAAGCACGATTCGTTTTGCTGCCAGTCGTGTATGTAATTGAAGGCCGGCAAAAAGCAAAATGCTCGATAATTCATCTTATAAATAGAAATATAGTCGTTATTTATAAATCGCGCAAGCGCTAGAAATAGCTATAGGACGTTATCGAAAGCCGCTCACCCACAGACACACGCGCGTGTTTATATGAACGCGTAAATGTATGTATATGCATAGATAGGAAGGATTCCCGCAGTATAACAGAGACCTCGACGAGGACCGAATTTTTTATCTGGCAAGTGAACGAGCCGCGAGAGAGCGAGTAAGGGGAGTATGATTTACGGGCGAAGCTCCAGCGCTTTGTTACATACACGCAGTCTCAACAGCATACATAGAATCGCGGAAACTCACACATATAGAGAACTGCAGAGAATCACATCAGTTCGACAGTCGAGCTTCATTGTACACATGAGCCAACAGCAACAACAAGTACAACTACAATAGTGAGCGAGCAGAGCAGCAGTACTGCAAGCGCACTATTCTCGTCTGCAGATTCACTCATTCCGTACATCGCGTCGTACATGCATGTTGCCGCAGCACAGACTACGTACAAGAGAGGGAAAGTACTCTCTCTCTTCTCTCTCTCTCTCTCTCTCTCTCTCTCTCTCTCTCTCTGTACGTGTATAGGCAGGCTGGAGTGAGGTCGTGTTACAAATTACGCCGCGTAATTTTCCCGTCGTCGAGAACATATCGCGGGCATCGCATCTTCATAACTCGAATGAAGAATGTTGCGCACGCGTGCGAAGGCCGCGGTTAATGTCGATTCTCAATATACACACATAAACAGACTGAGATCCGCGCACGTGAAATAAACAAGTTGTATGAAATTTTCTACACTGATATATCTATAGCTAACTACGCTACTGTCGATTTTAATCAACGGAGGTAAATGCACTTATCTCACCCGCGTACACCGAATGAGTGATTGATTCGGTCAAGGGCCGACCGTTATCCGTTAGATCGGACTAGTGCGAATCCTTGTTTCTGCCACAAGCTTCTTTTTCTCTCGCTCTTTCTCGCGTTCCAGTGGCTGCGTGACCGGACGTAGGAATTTGCACGATCGGATCTTCTCTCCTCTATTTTTACCCCTGCCTCCTCCCAACTTCTTTGGAACTGGCGCTGTTGGTGCTGCTGCTTATGCTGTGCTGTTGGTGCTGCTGCTGCTGCGGCTAAGCCTATCGTCTCAGCTGAAACGGACTCTTCCGGCAGCGGCGAAAGATTTCTCCCTCAGCCCACACCGCTATAAATGTATATAAATACATCTATAGAAGGACTCACTTGCTCGCTCTCCGCCAGATCATCCGGTCTTAACGCAAAGCGGAATCTCCCGTTGGCGTGTACTGAGTAATTATATTGGTCGACTGCAAGTTTTCGACTCGGCAACTAGAAGATGTACCGTTTGCCCATGATGGCTTGCGGCTCTCTATGCTACACCTCTTCCAATGCACGTTTCTCTCTTTCTCTCTTTCTCTCTTTGTATATATGTGCGAACTCTATGCACGCTCGAGCGCGAGGAACATCAGAGGCGCCGGTAAAAATGACCAGTGCTTTCTTATCTCTCTTTCTCTCGCTCGTTCGTTCTCGAACCCCTCGAGCGTACAAATAGAGTCATTACATTAGCGAGTTCTCGCTGCAAATGAAAATAACGACGACGGGTTATATACTGTATATAAGGTATTTGCAGACCGAATGGCAATGAAGATTTTACACCATTCTCGCGCGTTATCGACTGCAACTAACAAGTTGTTGCAGCTATTCATATAATTCTTCGCGACGAGCAGTTCATAATAATAATAAACTTGTGTGTACAACACGTACTTCAATTTTAATGTTAAATATTACATCATGAATTTTCTCGAGGGGCAAAAATATTACAACGATCGATATTATTATGAAATTCCAGACTCCAGCAGAATTTTAATTAAAGTATTACTAATCTGCCGACTAAACAAACAGAGAACAAGCGTTACTTTTTTATATTTTTTGTTTTGGTTGTGTATACAAAGCAGTGAAAAAAGAAGAGAGCGCTTCTACATAGAGTAGCTAAAGGTAAATGTAAAGGTGAAGGCGGAAGAAGGAAGAAGCGGGCCGAGGTCTATAGCTAGCTCGAGGTGCTGCTCGAAGGCTCTCTCTCTCTCTCTCTCTCTCTCTCTCTCTCTCTCTGCCTCAGTACTGCAGTCTGTCGTGTCTATGTGGGCGCTTGCTTACGCGGTTCTCGGCTACGCGAAAAGGTTTTAATGCTCTAGTGTGCACAAAGCAATCAATCATGCAGGAAAGTTGTTTAATCCCATAACTGGTGAGCTGTACGCAAGCCTCCGTTGTAGCGCCCCCGCTCCTTGCCCTTTCTCGCTCCTCTCTATACATATTACAGGAACCTCACAGCAGCAGCCGGCTTACGATACAAAGTATAAAGCTTATCGTAGCATAATATGCTGGATATCCATTTTTTCACTCGCCGAACAGCTGTCAATTACCTAGGCAAAAATACGACGGTGCGGCTGCCGAGCTTTTTCCGCGCCGAAGAGAAAAGAGAGAAGAAAACGAATGGCTCTTTAACTAACTGCATATGGGACCGGTTGCCGGGCATAAATAATTTCAAACGCATTACGCAGGGATCAAGGCAGAAAGGCAGAGTTATATGCCTGATATAATGATTTAAAACATTTGTCGGATGTCCGAGCCAGTCTCTTTGCATTTATGGCGAGAGGCCAGTTGATAAAAGTCTGCGATACCCTTTCAAGTATGCAGGAAAACGATAAAGAAGAAGAAGAAGAAGAAGAAGAAGAAGAAGAAGAAGAAGAAGAAGAAGAAGAAGCGGCAGCAAAGAATCGGAGAGAGAAAAAGAACAAGACCCGCGGATAGACGTATATAAGAGACGAGAAGCTGGGCAACATTTATGTATATATATACGTCCGTGCACACATTTCCCCCCTACGCTGGAAGGCAGGTTGCGCGCGCACGCGCGCGGTTAGGTAATCGCCCAGACGCTTCGATCCGGTATTACTCGCCGGAGGGTTAAATTGCGATCAAGGGCTTAACGGTAATTTGAAGGCCGATGGAAGAGTAAGACCGAACCGTGCACAAGCCTCTATACGACTCTTGCGATTTTCTGCCACAATCTGGCTCTGCTATATATAGCTTCTGCTCTCGTAATTAAATCTCGAATTTCGTGACTTACCCAACTAATTTTGCTTCTTACTCGAGCACTAGTCAAATTTTCAGTTTTACGTAAACACCTCTGGAAATGTGATTGGAGTTGTTCCGAATTTAAACTTTATTATTTTGTAAAACTCCGTGCTTGTATGATGCGTGATATCTCTGCTACGAACCCGCTAACACCAGTTTAATTTTACTTTCTCATTCCCTATGTGGATGAAAAAATATCTTTTTTTTTTAAATTTCATATTTCATAAAAATACGAACATTTTTTAATCCGGTAATAATTCTTGTGGAAAAAGCCTGTAAAAATAATAACTATACGTGAAAGAATTAAGAGGGATTTTTGAACCATTGAAAAGACCGTGAGAAGGAAGAATAGTTGTCGCAAATGAGGCAGAGTAAAACAAAATAGTGCATGCGTAATTATCGCGAAAGCCGAAATAAAAGTAAATTTCCGCTCTAATGCCTTTGTAAAACGTACGTTACTGATCTCATTAAGGCTCGCGATGCCGCACTCGCCTGTTGCTAATTTAACGGTTCTCCACGTCCATTCGGATAATCCCTGGCAAGACACGACTCGTAACGACTGGTTTGTAGAACAATTAGCTTATGCAAGAAAGGTGGCTGTAGCATCTGACTGAGCCATCGCGGTCAGATGTTGCAAATGAGAAATGGCGGCACAGGGAGGAAGGATAAAAAAATAATACGCAGGAGAGGCAATAAAAGAAAAACGGCGGGGTGGCCCCTTTGGTAGCGATTACCTGGGTGCCGACGTATCCTGGCTTATTGTGCGAAGCTACGCATGCATATATACAAAGCGCCGCAGTCTTGAGCAATACTATGCCGGCCGAGGCATTAAGAGACCGTAAACACACGCGAACGTAAAGTGCAAAAGGCTACGGAGAGGAATAGCAAGGTAACAGTAATCCGACATCGCAGTACGTGTGGCAGAGAAGAGTGAGAGTAGCCAGAGCGCGCCAAAGGCCAGAAAGGGAAAGAGAGTTTAGATTCTCGCCTAGAAGATCGAATTACAATAGAAATTTCCGTAGTGTAAAAGTAACGGAACACAATCGTCAAATACATGTGTACGCGTGACGAAGAGCGCAATGCGATAAGTTTGTTTTCTAGATTATGATATTATTATGCCGTGGGCGAGAAAAATAGAGCAAATCGTATGAGTACGTATGAGAGAAGTTTTGCCAAAGGGCGTTTCTATTTTTCCATTGCCGGATAAAAACATAGAGCATTGGGTAGATGCTGGCTGGCGCTTGGCCACGCTGCAGCAAGCAAGACCATTAAGAAAATTAATGCATCGCTGTGGGGCAGACAATATTTTTCAATTTCTACCGTAGTCCCTCCGCATACTCGTCCATACTTTTTTCTTTCCGTTGAGCACAAAAGAGTATGATCGACAGCAGCGGCAGCAAGAGGTCTTGGAAATGACTGAGTTGGAAGAGAAACCACCTACGTGGCTTTTGCAATAACAGATTCACGAGCATGAGCTGGTAAACTCTGAATTTCATTATATAATTACTCCCCGTGCTGCAGTAGAGGATGAATATCATTAGAGAAACAGAACACCGGGGCAAAGTTTTTTACTAGACTTCTTTATTCTTTCTCGGACGGGTAGTTAGTGTATGGATATATGTATATAGCCAAGTCACTCGGAACATTGCGAGAAATGAGCGGGGGAGTCACATCGCTAAAAACGTCAGCAACCTGCGAGTGTGCGCAAGGACGAGAGAATAGTGCCTTCCAAAGCAAGAAGTTCGAAGAAGAAGAAGAAGAAGACGAGGCGGAGGAGGAGGAGGTGGAGGAGGAGGTGGAGGAGGAGGAAGAAGAGGGAGAGGGGACGGGGATGAGAAGAGACGATAACGCGACTACCTTATTAGCGATGCGCGAAGATGCAAGAATCGAAGAGAGGCTTTGCTACACGAAACTGCCTTATCGGGCGTGCAACACAGCCGGAGAAAACAAAGCCTGCGCTGACCAAGAGCTATAGGAGTAAAAGGGCCCGTAAGTTGTTGTTTCTCTCTCTCTCGGGCTTTCTTACCGCTGCATAACACGACGTCTAATCAAGACCAACGTCTTGCATTTCCGTTCGGGCAGTTGCTTGTAAGCCTTCTGTCTCTTTCTGTATACGTCTGCTGTGTATGTGTGATATCCACGTATGTGTACGCGAATGGCCATACGTTTTGCCTGAGCCGTCAGCGAAAATTCATCGCTTGACACTACTCGCGTATACCTACAGCTAAAGACGCACCAAGGAGGCGTGCAATGTGCAATGTGTTATAGCGGAAAACTTGTCTTTCTCTCTCTACACCGAATCGCTGTACTCTTTGAAAAAAGACGTAGAGAGCTCGAAGAGGGCGCGAATATTCTATTAAGTCGTTATCTCTCTCTTGCTGACGGCTGTAGCTGGTCCTTATCAAAGTCAGATGAATCGCGAAAGAGGCAGCACTTGCGCCCTTCGAAAGATCTGTCCCGACGATAGGATGTTAATTCAAAGCGAGCCGCCGGTTTTTAAGCTCTCGTGCATAGCGCCACCCTTCATCCGATCTGACAGCGAGTTTTTTATTCAAACAGTGTGAAGGACTCCTTGAAGGCGTAGCTTCGCAGTAAAGTATAAGAGACGCGAGTCGCCCTTTAAAATCTGAATAATTCATCTCGGTTATTACGAGTTGCGCGCGACATAATGTTGATGCAGAGTAGCAGCGGTAGTAGCAGCAGCATAGGGTCGTAGCGTTCCCTTAATCAAGTGAACATTCGTCGTGAAAAGGAGAGCGACTCTGAATAATGGCATTCAATTTCTACGGCTTTCAATTGAATTTTCGAAGCGCTTGGGAAGGAAAAAAGAAAACATTGAGCAAGCAAAGAAAAGTTGAATAGTCGACATGGTAAGACGCTTGCGGGAAAACCGTAACATAACACGCGAAACGAAACGTCGAGGAGCTCACCCGCGGGGTCAGCCACTATATGTATATTGTATATGTGTAGATATAGGTATATTTGCAGCGGAGAAGAGAGAGAAGGAAAAGAAGGCAGAAAAAGGGAGAAGCCACAGAGAAGAGATTTATCACGAAGCGATGCGATCGGGCTCGCCTTCTAGTTCTGCACATTAATAACACCGCGCAGATCACGAGGGAAAGAGAGAGGGAAGCTCTTTTCTCCCCTTTCTCTTTCTTTTATCCTCTCCGCTGCTGCCTCGTCGTGTACTTTGTCTTGTCTCTCGGTTGTTGCTGCTGTTTTTGCTGCTACAGTCCAGTGAAGACTCTCGCGATGCATGCCTAATAAAACGACCACTGTTATGACTCTTGTCTTATTCCCTTCTGACCATGTTTCCACACGCGTGGGATAGAGAAGTTATTGCAAGGAAGTGCACGTTTTTCATTGAAGTCAAACGGAAAGTAGGAAGACGATCAAGAAAACGGAAAAAGGAAGGGACGAAGCGCGCTAAGATGATCGTCAAACGTAACGAGGGCGATGCCGTTTGTCTATTAATTAACGCTGCTCCAGGGTATTACAAAGAGACGGAACAGAAAAACTAGGGAAAATAACCTCTCTGGCTACCCTTCGACAATGAGTGGCCAAGTGCACGGTCCGGTAAAGAAATCATCCCTTCATCTCGCGTACCTCACTGTTGCTGGCTTCTTCTACGTGCAAGCTCTCTTCTCATCTCCTTTCTTCGCCGGTGCGCATGCAATTTATCGCCAGCGTCTCTTCTTTTGAAAGGGAAAAGGTTCTGTGCTCAAGTCCATCTAAAATAGTCCCCCCGCGAAGAAAATTAACGGTCTGCAGAGAAACTAGCTAGAAAAGCTCGGCCTATCTTCCCATTCAAGCCGTCTTCTTTTATGTAGCTTCAGAAAGGCCATTTTTCAATTTACTTCTCTCTCTCTCTTTCTCTCGCTGGCTCTCTCTCTCTCTCTCTCTCGCTCTTCTTGTACCTCTCACTTGGGATAATGTTACAAGTATCATGGTGGATCGTAGCAGTATCAGGCATGCTCGGATAATATGTTAATTCGAGGCGAAGCTCGCGCACTCTCGATAAAGCACTCGCG
This sequence comes from Apocrypta bakeri, assembly GCA_018906985.1. Taxonomy (NCBI): domain Eukaryota; kingdom Metazoa; phylum Arthropoda; class Insecta; order Hymenoptera; family Pteromalidae; genus Apocrypta; species Apocrypta bakeri. The sequence goes on along the minus strand of JACCIA010000010.1, from coordinate 5,251,961 downwards.
CGGGCGCAATTTCCGATTCCCCGTATACTCTCTGCGGTCAGATAAAGGCTTCATAAACCGCATCCGTCCTCCGATGCACACATGTGAGTGCATTTATCTATATAGAGGCGGAGTTTCCATACCGAAAGTCCGATCGCTGCAGGCGCCAGGCAAGGTGTAATACCCAGTCGTGAAGGAGCTTACGGCGTCGCACGGCAAAACAAACGAGGCGAGACACTCACAAATATACGTCTTTCTCATAGGGAGAGGGCGTCCCTACGCTGCAAGTGCATCCCGGCGTATAACTACAACTGTCAGACGTAAACTAGCTTAGAGCGCAAACGTGGCTTTCCAGCTCTACTGAGAGTTGCACTTGCACTTACGAGCCACATCAACACGCCTGAGACAAGATACTTCTATCGTCGTTTATATATAACGTGTACGAAACACATATACCGAGAGCAACGATCGGACCGAGCGAGCTCAAATGCCGGATCGGATTTCTAAATTAAATCATGCCTTCGCTCGAGAATCAAGGCGCAAAAGGATTTAATATATACACTCTTTTCCTTGGCTATACAGAAAATAGCTCTGCAAAGCTAGCAATCAATTTTGCAAATTCAGTGCGGCAGCGCAAAACATCAACGGCGCGGTGCATGGATGGATATCCGGAAAATCCGGCGTTCCTTTGCAGCTTTGAACTCTGTCCTGGGAGCACGCTCATCGGTAACACGGCAGTAGCAGCGGGTTGCGCATATTGAATTTCAACCAGTCCAAGCCAAGCCGTGCAGAAAAGTCGATCGACGTTAACGCACTCGAGGAATTTCTCAACGGTATTCAATGATTGAAGGCGGGGGAGACTGACTGTAGTCACCAGTGTATAGTTATATATCTCTGCAGCTGCGAGGAAGAGTCAGCGCGACGGAGCGCATTTTCTCGCGTCTCAATCCTTTTTTTCTGCACGCATCCGCGTGGACGCCGCATAGCTAGGAAAAAAGAGAAAAACAGTTGCCCACGAAGAAGACGGCGTATACACGGTTATAAAGCCGTATACTATATATATAAAAGGGGCTCCGAGCAGCGACGATGATTTTATAGAGCGGAAGTAGGAAGAGGAGATTGTGGTTTGTCCGAAAAGGGTGCGAGAAGAAGAGGACGTGAGAGTGGGGGAGTTCGTCAGAAACGGGCAGTATCGGCCAGTCTCTAGTTCAACGAGTTGGTAAACTATTTTGCCGGTACTGCCGCTTGCTTACTTGTCTGTTCGCTTTAGTCGAGGCTTTGCTTGACCCGGGCCTTCGCGGTTCGCTCTCTGTTTCTCTCTAACTCTCTCGCTCGTTCTTCCTCTTTCCTTACTCGTGTTCACTCGCTCTCTCTCTCTCTCTCTCTCTCTCTCTCTCTCTCTCTCGATAACCACTCGAAAAGAGCGGCTGCAACAGCAGTACCGCGCGTTTCTTGCCTCTTGTAACTTTTACGGCCGCGTAAAGTCTCGATTTTCGCCCCAACGTCTGCGGTTCGGTTAATTCGCACGAAATGTTCAGCCTCTCTCTTTCTCTCTTGCTCTGCAAGCTAACTTTTATTTTCCTCCGCCTGCGCACACTACTCCTTCTCTGCTCGAGGGATTGCATTGCTGACTAACACGTTGCTGCTAGGCACGTGTCATAAAAAAATTCTCAAGATGAAGCGGGCGAAAAAAAATAAGTGTCTTTTCTATGAGTCATGAAAAAGGGTCTATGAGTTATAAAAACGGCCTTGCAGCCAGCTAGCGAGAAATTGCCGTTATTCACGTAATGGGCTACTACTATACTCTGAATACCGTCAGCCAATTTTCGATCCACTTCAATTTCTTTGTTACTCTTGATAAGAGAGGCCACTAACCGTAAACATCACGACTGATTCGATACCTTGCTTTCCACAAGGTAATAATCACCGAATTTTTTTATATCTTCTATATAAATTGTAACTTTTCTACGAAAGGATCTATGAAGATGAAACAATGGCAGTTAGCTACAACAGAAGCTACAAGGGATAGTCATAACACCAGGCTGATCAGATAAATGCATGAAGAGCGTTAATTTCGAGTTAGCTGCTCATTGGACGCTCGTTCGATAGGAGCATGTGGCTTTCTCTCTCTCTCTCTCTAACATAAAGGGACTGCATGTGCTTTACACGTATCTAAAGATCCGACGTTTACCTGCTGCAACAACTCGAGGCAGCAGCAGAAGCTAGAGAGAACTGAACAGGGATACATTCCCGCGGGAGAGATCCGAAAGTGAGATTTATCTCGTTACCTACTCGCGCGCGTGCGTTCAAGCTTGTGTGTATGTGCGAGCGAACGCGTGCAAGAGGAAGAAAGAACGCGAGAGAGCTAAGAAAGAAACGAATGGCCTTACTCATTAAGCGAAAAGCTATAAATAATATCGTGTGTTTCGCGGAACGCCAGAACGCGCGCCGAGTAGATGATAAATTTTACGGAATTTATAGTGTTCCGATAGCTCTTACTTGAGAATGGAATACGAATGGAAAATAAAGCTAAGCGACCTTGATTCTCTTTCTCGTTTTTAGCGCATTTCCTTTAGCTAAATAATCTCCCGAAATAATTAGCGGGAAATACTTTCGATATGCTAAGTGGTTAGAACGTTGGGGAGGATTAACGCTGGAACTATAGCTTATGTCGTCGTGGCGCCGCGGAAGCTACAATCTCCTTTGCACTTGAAGTAGAGGGATGAAAGCAAACCCGCCAATTTGCGGCTTAATCCAACGAACCGTCTCTGCCTAGAAATTCAGTTGGGCTTCGATTAGGGCATCGTTCCACTAGCTCGCTCGACTAGCTCGTACTCTTTGACCAGCATCTTTGGCTTTCCGCGCCATGCGAAATTAGCTAATGCACTTTTTTCAATCAATTCTCGACCGACCTAGCTTTTCGTTGAAAATTTTCCGTATTTGTAAGCGTGTGCGACAAGAGAACACGGTACGCTCGATGAAAACGTTGGCGCGAAATTGGAGATCCCAGCCAAGAGCACTTATCACGTAGGGGAACACTGGTGAGAAAGACTTTAATTGAACCAGAACTTTTTGTCGACGACTCTCGCTGGCTGTGCGAAGAAAGCCCCTGTCTATTAGGCGCACACCCACACTATAGCCGCACAGCGAAGACAGTCAAATACGTGAGCAAGAAAAGGCTCTATCTATCTTTCTCTCGGACTGTGTTTGCTCGTGTAAACGAACGCGTTCTGTTCAAGTACCGTAATTAGTACAGGAACAAGTGCGCGAATGTGTGCAACGCCGCAGCAGCCAAGAGAGGGAAAGACAGAGAGAGAGAGAGAGAGAGAGAGAGAGAGAGAGAGAGAGAGAGAGAGAGAGAAGCTCACGCGGGGGATGAGTAGAGAGTGCCAACTAAATTTACGATCGTAATTAATGTCCTTATAAATCGCGCTTTAGTTTTAAACCGCTTGCGAGAAAGGTAAGACGGTAATAGCAGAGAACTGAGCGAACGGTAGCCATCAAGCGACACAGAAAAACGCAGTTGCGTGTGCCCATTCACTTTGTAAATAGCCTCTGACGTAGCAACACACTGTTATTGCATGGATGCGCACGAGTTGGCTCTATAGCGCGTGACAAACGTCGCTGCACGCCTGGTTCGATCCTGAAAAATGCTCAACGTTTAGCCGTAATGCGCGCGAGCTCGGACCGGTCTACTGGACGCACAGCGCTGTCATTTGTATTTGCCCGCGCTAATTACGCAGGTTAAAAGTCCGCTACTATGTACCTCATACTGCATAACGTACACATCGAGGACATATCTCACGAGAGTGAGTTCGCGCACGGAAAGATCGATGCGTGCATTAACCTAAGATGAAGTATTGAATACGATGACGCGCAATTAAAAGAGCTCAGGAAGACCTATTGCAAGCAGCTCAGAGATCCCGAAAGCCGATATGCACAGTGTCGTGAGCGGCTCAAAGACGCCAGTGAGCGAGCTGAAAATGATACACGAGCAGGGGAGGCGAAATATTACGATGTATTAGCCAGAAATTTATGAGTCATTCGCGGCGAGCTTTCCTTCTTGCTTCTTCGTGTCGTGCTCTAGTGCTGCCGGGAAGAGGAAAAAAATACGGCATCACTTGTAAGCCTCGGCTGGCAAGGGGGTTGCATTCAAAAAAGGGAGAGGAAAGAAGCAGCACACATGATAACCACACGAGCCGCGAGAGAGACTCCCTTGGGGCTGAGAAAATAACAGTGCCGTATTTGCGTAACAAGTGTCAGCGTAAAGCTTTACCTTGCAAAGCCGACAGTTGGTCCGACGTTATGAGTTTATGTCGCGTAACACGCGCCCTAGAACACATGCATATACACGCGTCTCCGTCGCTTTCCTTTCCGTTTCTTCCGAGTACTGTGCGGTTCTGGCTTTCGGCATTTGCTCTCTCACTACTGAAGATGAAACGTCTCGGAGTCTAAGCAATTTTCACTTGTACATCGCAACACTTACCTAGAACAGAGAAAAAGAAAAAGACAATTGTAAATTATTGCACAGGAATTTATCACGAAATTCAATTTAATACAGTTTATCGTTTGCTCGCAATCAGTTGTTCTTGCAAATAATTGCAACCGCCTCTTGTCGATAATTCGAACGAAGCGTTTATTGGGTTCGAACGCGCAAAACACAGAGCGCAAGAGAGCACGCGGAGCTGAGCTGAGAACAAACGGCAGCGGTAAACGATTCTACTATATAGACTTTAATTATTAGTTTGAAGGCTACGGGACGCCAACAATTTTAACGGAATTCAATGATGGTCTCGTGACTACAAAGTTTTAATAACTTTCTGCTAGTTTAACTCGATTTACAAAATTATTGATTTCTAACTCTGGATGTGTGTGTGTGTGTGTGTGTGTGTGTGTGTATGCGGAAATAAATGAAAATCGAGTTTTGTCATTTTATCGCTGTCGCGTCGCTTTACAGCGCGTAAAGCTTCGTCCCAAAAAGAGGCTTCGCCAAAAAAAAGAGACTATCGAATTGAGAGTCTAATTTCGATTCAACGATTGTCGCTTCTGGCGATGGAAGAAGCAAGATAGGATATAGGGGACGGAGATAGAAGAGACAATCCAACTATTTTTGCCTTTACACAATACGGCGAGTTGAACGTAAAAGAGCCAGCAGGCACTTTTACGTTCAACTTTCACGAAAAAGATAGCCTTTTCTACTGGCTTGTCTAATAATGTGAGAAACACATTCACACAGCATTCGGTATACGTATGTGACATATATATGCGTAGTTAACAGTAGGGACGGCTAATGAGGCTGGCATCAACATGATATAGCACTTCTTTTCCTAATTGGCAATCACACGTGTGAACAGCAGGCACGCGAGTGATGCATAATACAGATCGTTAACACAATACCTGTTCGCGAGATTGATTGTTGCATCATCTAATGACCTACAATCGAATCATGAATATCAAACACAATTAGGCAACTGAATCAGACTGGAAACAGAGTACAGTGTCGCCGCTGCATCTCTCTCTATATTCTCCACATACACGTATTCCACATGCAAACTCTTACTTTACATTTGCAGTGCACACTATATAATGAACGAGATTCGCAACTCAAGATCACGTGTATAGGAAAGCCTCGAATGGCAGGCGTTCCAAATCGCAAGTGAAAAAATCCGGCTGCGGTCGGGCATTCGGGCCACGAATCTCGGACTTCGTTAACAAAAGAGCGCACAGACCAAAATCGATTCTGCGAGCTCTCTCGTCTACAGCAGCGGTCCAAGCTTTTAAAGGAATAGCCCACGCGGCCGCAAAAGGATGAAAGCGCAGCGGGATTCCCACGGCTATGGCTCATACAAGGAGAGCTAGGCTATCAGCTTGAATAGGACGCTGCGCGCTATGCGGAAAATAGAAAGAATACTAGGTCGCCTCCTCCTCCTATCTTTTCTGCGAACGTCGTCCTGAGTTTATTACTTGATTTTTCAAGATTAAACCAGTCTATCCGTCTTTCTCGCGCGTATATTTACGCACCTGCACATATATTTACATGCGCGCATGCATATAAACGTATATAACCATATATACACGCTTATCACATCCGCGAATCGTCACGGCGCGCGTTGGGAATACTGCAGCAGCAGCCGGAGCTGCAGCATCTAGATCTCGTAAAGAGGGATCATCCGTTACGGATACTGCTCCCTGGACTGTCCGCGCGAGCGCGAGATCTCTCGCGGAATGCGCGAAATATAGCGCCGCAGTCGTCTTTTGCTGCAGCTACCGCGTCGACGCTTATCCGATCGGCACAAGATGCATACACTAAGACTATACTGCTTTGTGTGTGTGTGTGTGTGTATATGCGTATACTTATTAATCGAAACGAGGGATCTGCACTATTTCGCCATTAAGCTTAAATTTTCGACGGCTCGACTGACGTTTATGTCTGACGCTTCTAAGGGATATATCGCTTTTAGTTGCGTGCAAGCGCAGAAGCGCGTGAGATTTACCTTATTACAGCCCGCGAGAATTTACTCACTGTAGCTGCGCCTACATCTAAGCTTGCACTTGAGGCGACGATTAATGCTGGGGAAATTTAAATTTATATCACGACTCCGAATCGGTTGCTGCAGCTTCTGCTGTTATGCTCTTCTTGCTGACTATGCTGCTGCTGTTATAGTGTTTATCTTTAAGGAGCTTTTCTTATATATCCACTAGCAAGCAAAGTTCACAGAAATTAAATAAGGTTTACAAAACAATAGGAAGCAAGAGCGCAAAAGATATATATATATATATATATATATATAAAAGTCCACAGCGAAGTGATTTACTTAAACCGCTTTGCGGCTCGCGGACGCGCATTTTCGAATTTCTTTTATTGAACAAAGAAGCTTCGGGGAAGGGCAAGCGAATTACGCGAGTCTTCTCATTATTTGGCGAGGGTAAAGAAGGACGAAGGTTTGAAGGGAGTGAACTCGAAGAAAATGCCGGTGAAAACGATTCTGAGAGTTGCTGGCGGAGAAGCGGCTGTACGTGGGAGGACTGAAAACCGATCAGTTCCGAGACTGAAAATTCGATCAAGCGACAAGTCACCGCGATAGCTCGAGTACCTTTAAGCTTCGACCTCTCTTTCTCTCTCTCTCTCGCTCTCTCTTTTCTAACTGAGCTCTGACACGCGAGCTCAGATAAAAATCCAATTCGACGACTTGCTGTGCAGTGAGCGTCTTTGCTGAGCTTCAAAATTATTCCTTCACTCGGCTGATGCCAAAGACCATCCTCACAAACCGGCCTCAAGATTCTCGAATCAAGATTGCATGACATTTTTTTTCACTCGAGAGCTAGTATATCGCTGGGCTCCGTCAATATATTGCTGTCGTGCACCTTCGTCGATCATGTATATATACATTTCGTCCCCTGCATATCTTCCCTGCTTATTAAAGATCGATTTTTCCCCAAAGTATACTGACACAATCAAATTCCCATACCTGTGTTATACAGCCTCCTGAGAAGGGGATAAAAGAGGGGGAGGGCGCGGAAGAAAAGGAAGTCTTTTATCGTAGAGCGAGATTGAGCTAGCATCTATTTTCATCTTGGCGAAATCGCAACATACATTTCCGATAAATTGAATTTCGAGGTTTTCGAATAGATGAAATAATTTTCGTTGTTATACACGCCGAGGCGTGGAATAGAAGGCGCGCGAGTTTCGCGTCAAGCGTTCTCTCGCATTTCGAGAAATGGACGATATATCGCTGGTTGACCATTACGCCAAGCCATTAGATAGTAGACACGTCGAGATAACGAGCATTAGCCTCGCGATACACAAGCACGTTAGGCGAAAGCACGCATGCTTATACATTTGCACTCGCGTGGGTAATCTATATATAACGCACTGCCGGCAGCTACATATAGGCTCGACATGAGCGCATTTTCTTGCTCATTCATTCAATGCGAGACGGCCTTTGGGAATTCCAGTATAATATAGTCCCTTGTGATTTACGAATATGTGTCTCTCGTCAAGCTACTAATACATATCTGTGAAGTATATTCGAGTAATCAGATCCTTTCGCGGTATTAATTACACGCTGTTTTTTTACGACGAGAAATTCGACCAGTACACGTACGATTGGTGGGAAAAGTAAAAAAAAATCGTGCGAGCAATATTTTGCGGTCTTTCTCATCGGACGCGATTCCGTGCTGCCTCAGTCGTTTTTCCTTTTCGCGCAAGATCGAAAGCGCGCGCGCGCGAGAGAGAGAGAGAGAGAGAGAAGAGAAGGCATCGGGAAGCGAGCGGGACGATTCCGTGCGTAATCTCCTTTGTTTCGCTAGACAAAGCTTCTCTCTCTCTCTCTCTCTCTCTCTCTCTCTCTATCTCTCTCGCTCTCGTATACAAGAGAGGAAGAGAGAGAGAGAGAGAGAGAGAGAGTAGCTATAGACATGCATCTTTTTCTCGAGGCTTCTGCTGTTGGTAATTTCAAAATGCCCCAGATTACCGGACAATTTCGTGAAGCTGCTCCCGCGCTATAAACGTGTAATCGCCGGTGAACGAACGAAGAAACAGCAGCAACAGCGAAGAGTAGAAGAGAAAAGGTAAGGTGGAGAGGGAAAGATAGATGGGAGCGGTTGAGAGAGTATCGACTCTCTGACTTCAGTGCCTTTCGCCGCGGACTCGGCAAGGTCTTTCCTCATTGCGCGCTTCTATTCTCAGGAAGAATCGATCCGTTCCTCTTCTTATCGATTTCTCGCTGTTATTTATTGCGTTTTAAGGTATGGTGGAAAAAAGGTCTCTTTCTCTCTCTTTCTCTCTCCGCGAATCAGCAGCGCAGCAGAAGTAAAAGAAACCGAAAGCTATTTATTTCGAAGATACGGATGCACTCTCTCGCAGAAACTCTGTGTATATATACACATTGTTGCTGCGCAGCGTAGAGTCGTCGTCCAGACCTTTTTTTAGACCGCTAAAAAGATATGCTTTCTTATCAGCCGTTTTCAAAGTCTCATCGCAAAATTTTATGTGCCTGTCGATGCAGCAGCTTGCCTCCACGAGAGGAATTTGTCCAAGTCGATAATCTCTCTTTATTCGCTCTCCTTCTATTTGAATTTCCATCCTTTGCTTTTCTCCCATGGTCTTTTTCGATCTCGCTTACCTTGCGTTGGTAGCACTACCTCCGACACCGTCAACTGACCCATCGACCACGCGTGCTACCGATTCCTGCCTGTGTTACCCAAATGCAAATTGACCGCTTCGTTTGACTAAACAGCCTTCTCCATCGAGAGAGGCCGTCCTTATCTGCATACGCCAGCGGTGGAAAACAAGATCTTGCCCTTTCGAAATATCTCTTCATTTACCGTCGCGTGTACGAGGCGAAAAAATGGATCGGCATGACTGTATATGTGAGAGACAGAGAGAGATTTGCCCGAAGCCAAACATAAATTACAATGGTAAAAAAATAAAAGAGAATGCTATAACGAAAATAATAGAGAGAAATAGAGAGAGAGAGAGAGAGAGAGAGAGAGAGAGAGAAAAAGAAACGTTATCCAGTCGTCTAGGGATTTTGATGTAAATGTTCACCAAAGACAATATACTCGGCCTTAAATCAGTCTGCACCGCAGAATCAGCGGGCTTGTTTCGAATAGCGGTTTCGTTTTAACAACCCATAAGTCTTAGTGAGAGTTCGTGTCAAGATTGGTTCTCTTCGCTCGTTGGCTACTACTGTTGGTGATGCTACTGCTTTAATTATCGATTGCCCACGCGTACGTGCGCTTGCTTTACGTCTAATATTCGTAGATTATTTCCGGCCTGAAAGAAAGATTTATGAAGACCTGTACGGCATTCTTTAGTTATACACGTGTCGTGTCCAGCGGGAAAGTGACAAGTGCGGTACGTCGCGGGACAAAAAGACAAATAGTTGGAACAGGGAGAGTAGCTTGTGTAGACAGAAAGAAAGAGAGAGAGAGCGAGAAAGCGAGAGAGAGAGAAAGACAGACATACATAAGCTGAACCGGACGAACAAAGTGGCGAGAAAAATCGTGAACGATGACGAGCAACGACGCCGAGTACGCGTCGTCCGTTGGGGATTAAGTCGTCGCTGAACCAAGGCGTCATTAATCACGCGATAAGTGTACACGCGTCGAGGAAATCGTTAGAGAGAGGAGATGCTGCTGTTGCCGCTGCTTCGTAGGCGGTCAAAGGACGAGTTTGTACCTGTCCGTTGATGTTCCGCAAAAAGAGAAGGAAGGAAGAAAACTGCGGACAAGGGCGACAATGAGAATAGGACACACCTTCCGCACTAATAAATTCACGTGGTCTAGACGAGCAACACACCACTGAGCATTATCGGAGTCCCGAACGCGAGTAAAAAGCCGATCTTCATCGCAGCAACAACAGAGCACGAGTTTTTTTCCTCTTCGCGGCGCGAGTCAGACGTGCTACAAAAACTAACCGAAAGAGAGAAAAAAGCGTTAATTACATTCCGCGTGAACGATCGAACGATTCGCTCCGGATGTTGGCCTTGGGGATTCATCCATTTCCCGTCGAGTTCGCGCAAACTGCAATACTGTCGCTTTTCGATGCGTGAGTTTATATTAAACGGACTAACGCGCGTTTCTTTCTCTCTTGCATTTCTCCACATGGAAAATGCACACGACACGTATTGCAAAACTTGCGGTTAACGTTTATTTTTTTTTCGTTTAATTACGGGAATCTGAACTCATTTGCAATATATTCCTACTCGCGCAAATACACACGAAACATTAAGTCAATAATCGATGGTCGCGGGTAAAAACGCGGCTCGCTTGTCCTGCACAGTTTGCATAAACACAGAAATTACATGCTCTTTTAAATTATTCAATTTTCATCTTTTACTCGACCGCCTACTTTTTATATATTGCTGCTCATAATGGATAATCGCAGCCAGATGTTTTTATTACTCGTTTTGACTTTCCAATTTGCCGCGTTTTTTCTCCTTTGCTTCTTTGAAGCTCATATATTTCACTCAAAATCAATTCAGATGAAATTACAGAGTTTTCATTTTCATATATTGTGCTCAATGTGTGATTTTTTTAATCAAGGAATTCTATGCATCACGTTACTCGCTTTTCAATTATTCTTCGTTCGCGAGATATTAAAAGAGAAAACAATGTGAGTAATTTAATAGCATTACTTGTGTACAATAATGGCGCATTCTCATTACAAGTAATTACGTGTAACGCAATTCATAATAATTCCCTTTGTACGTTGACCATAATTCATCAACACCTCCCCCCCCCCCCTCCGACCGTACTTAGCTTTCCTCGGATTCAATCAACGGCCATAGCAACGAACGGGGAAGAATTCATCCGAAAGGCAACAGAGCGCGGGAACGTAGGAAAAAAAATGACAGTGCGGTTATCGTGTATCGTGTACTGGCTTCCGTACTAGACATTATATACATGTAGAGAGACACGAGATACAAAAAGAAGTGGCTTAATCTTGACATTAAATAATGCGTTGGTAAAATAAGCTGATAGAAGTTGCAGGTTATATAAATCGCTGGGAATACAATGTATATCTTCTCACGGATAAATTGCGAAAGAGAGACAGAGTAAAATAAATGTAAGCTAGCAAGAGAGCTTCGTACATTGGCATTTACGATAGAAATACGCACTTGCGTTCATCAATCTAGCCCGCCGTCGCCACTGCAAACCTCTCAGAGCACCAATATTCCTCTCTTACTCTCTCACGGCAACGACGACAGCGACGAAGACGACGAGGACGAAGATCCTATTGCGTAAACACACGCGCGTATATTCATATATATGAATAGCATCAGCAGCAGCCGCAACAGCAGTAACGGCGGCTGTAGAACTCACGAGAGGATAAGCGGGTGGCTATGTATTACTGGCAGTCCCATAATCGCCGAGACTCATCTCTTTAAACCCCATGCTGCGAGTCGCTCGATGGCGCGGTAGCGAAGTCGCGTCTTCTACTTTACCGCTTCAACTACATGCTCTTTCCCTCTCTTTTACCCGATCCTTTCCAGTCAGTTGGGTTGTAAAGAAGGCTGCGCGTGACAAGTTCTCGGTGAGAAATCGACAAAGCTAAAAGGCATTACGTGTGCATCACATTAGTATTATTGTTGCTCATTGTTTATTACTCCCCTAATTCGACACAAGTAATTAATCTTTTTATTTTCTGTCACCGGATCGACGAGCCTGTTGGACATAATTGTTTATTATTATCGCACACCTCAAGGCTCATCAGCCAGCAAAAAAAATGGCCACGTCGCACGTGCATAAAATATCCTCGTGCGTGATAGTAACTCTGTTTCGATTTGCATAATTCTGCTGCGCGCTGAGCGCGCGTATAGCTACGTACACCGACTGATGGCGCCGAGTATAACGGAGAAAGAAAAAGAAAAAAACGAACAAGAGCTTAGGGAGATTTAAAGCGTGTCGCAGCCGTGCAAACTACATCAACTTCTTCTCTCTCTCTCTCTCTCTCTCTTCTTCTTCTTCTTTTCTCGCGGAGATGGAATATAACCAATACGTCACGTAGTCGCTTCTTGTACATCATGCAGACGCTGCGAATGTATTTTCAACGAAGACACATAATTTTTTGCTTCGCAAATATCAGCGAGACAGACGCTTAGACAAATCGTGTGAACTCGCTCGCGAGCTTTGCGCACGATTAGCAAATTCCCGACAATATTTCTTACGCGAGAATATCCAAGATATCTTCTATAAATATACATGTATAAATACAGTACGGTCAGTCCACGAATCGGCAGACTAGTTTTGTTTCGAAGATTAGCGCTGCGGCCAAACGAGTTAGTTCGGAAGATAGCTTGATATTACTAGGTATACGTATCGCGACAAGTAAAGAATTCGATTTCTCACGTTGCCAGTCCAGAGCCTGTTTGTTTTTCAAGTGCGCTATATAGTGCGAGCTAATTTTAATTAACGCGATTGCGCGCAATGTTTATTAGTTCGGGCGTTGGAAGATGAAGATAATAGATAGGATGATGGGTGCGAATCATATCCTCAAAAATGTGTCCAGTCGTTAATGATTACCCCCCTGTATAATATACGTATAAGTTCTAAGCTCGCGAGCGCCCAGTATCGACTCGCATTTACATACTGCAAATTCATCGATAGAGAGCCAATTTATTCGAATCGCAAGAGGTTATGCTCGCGACAAAGACGATTCATTAACGATCGTAACTTTATTCTGATTTAGTTCTCACTCCCCCAAGAGGTGTTTCCCCCTTAATATCTGGGAAAATCAAGTTGACGGTGTCAAATAATTCATAGTCGTCAAGCGATTTAATTAATCCTATTGTTAATCAGGACAGTAACCGTGTCAATTAATCAGTGGGTAGCTTTCCGTTAGTGCATACCTCCCATGCCGCACAGTACAAGCAATGCGCACAGCGCTAGATCAAGAATTCAAAGGGAAAATATGATAGGGTTGCGTGATTATTCGTTAATGTATCAGCGAACAATGATAACAGGCATCTAGCTCTAGTTAGGGAATGCACGTTTGGCAAACTATATTTGTCCGAAAGATATAATTTTCAGAGAGTGCGCACACGGCAAAAGGGATACGAATGCTAATGAATATCGATTGGACCATTAAAGCGAGAGAGGAACGCGCTGGCGGCACCGCCAGGGCGCAATTAATTTATTATATATGGTCTCGCAGGCAAATAAAAACTGATCCCGAAACACTAATTACGCTCGTGCTAACATACGTCCAGTATTAATATTAAACCGATTCGAATGCGGCATAAATTTCCACGCGTTGAAAGCCAATCTCGTTTTAAATATTCGGAAATTTATTTATTGCTCGTATGAGGGATATATATGCATATATTGTACGCGACAGACGCGTAAGCGACGTTTAGCGTGTACACGTACAAACCGAGGAAACGTAGAATTAGTGGTGAGTGTGTCGAGCGGAGAGACTATAGCTATATAGCACCGAACTTGGTAGCTGCGCACCTGTTACTCAGGCGCGTTCCAGTCTTCATTTCCCAACAAGCCCTCTCCATCTCCCTCGTTTTACCCTTGGACCTATTCCACGAGCTATTTCGACTGCAGCCTCGGATCACTTTTAACACATTAACGTTATTGTAGTTGCATCGAGCGCGCGTCTTTTATACGCCCTGCACGTACAGTTCGACCGCAATAGTTGACCGGACTCTTTGGAATTCTCGAATATCTTCTTACTTTGACGCTAAGATTTAATTAGTGGGACTTGCCAAGGTTCAAAATGCTTGACTGCCCGCTATGTGTGCGCGAACGCTACATATAAGCTCGATTGCAGTCACGGGGAAGATTAATTTTACCGGTTAAGCATAACGAATGAAAAGGAGCAAAAAACGAGCCCGAAACGAATGCACATATCAGGCTCGAAGAGGCGAAAGAGCGTAAAAGCCAGTGGAGAGGGAGATCAGATTCGCCAATAACTCGCAGTCGGATGAAAAGCAAAAACCAGCAGTAGCAGCAACAGCAGCAGTAGCACCCAGGGGACAAATTGGAGAACGCGAATGAGCGGCTCGGTTTCCTCTCTCTCGCTCTTTCTCTCTCTCTTTCTCACTCTTTTTTCTCTGCGTTTTATATTTGCTTTTCCTCCCCGCTCTTTCATTTCATCCTTCATGCGCGTCTCCGAGCGAGTTAAAATTACCGGCGACTGGTATATCGGGCTTGCTATTTTCCCAGAGGAAGGAAAGCACAAGGGACGCGATGAAAGCCACGAGGAGGTAGGGGGCGGTTTATGTATCGGCAGATGTAGGTAATTGTGACCATTTGTCGAGGACGTACGTGGAGAACGATGAGGAAGAAGGGGCGTACCGAGCGTATAGTCGCGCAATGCATCACGGGATTGCTTGTGTACATGTGTGCGTACAGGTATACGTTCGCTTAGTAAACGACGTGCATCTCTTGCGACGACTAATGGCACGCTCTAAGGGAAAAAGTGAGTCTTCGCGAGAAAATTAGATGGATATGTGGGAAGGAGCGAATGCGAAACAATATTCAATGCTTCTTTCGGTCAGAATTTCTAGGTTGATACGAGCCGAGGTTCAACTAGTGGCAGTGATTAATGAAGGGGAGGAGAAAGAAAGAAATCGGAAGAAAAAAAGCTGAGCGCAAGTAGTGTTAGGGCTGACAGGCCCCGAGTGTTCTTCGAGCAGCTTTTTCTCTTTCTTTTTCTCCTATATTCGGATTATGGATTGCAGCTAGTCGAGAGTACGAGCTAGTGCGTATACATTATCGAAAAAGGAATCAGGATTTCCTTACACATAAACTGATTTCATGTGATGCATTATCGCTAGCTACTTTAAATTATGCAGACTTTTTTACGTTAGTTACTCGCCTAGCAATTAAAAGAGTCTCATTGGTAATGGAAAGCCTGGGGATAAAAGTAGAGCAGTAGCGTTTGTCATTCCATTTGGTAAATAAGTTGCAGCTAGAGCTTCCGGCTTTTAGTGAAAAGCAGCGCGAGAATACGATGGTTTCGAGGATCCAAGGAATAATTCAAGATTCATCGAGATGCAGTGCAGCAGAGGACGAGTCACTTGTAATTCTTTTCTACTGCTGTTGCTATGCTCGAAATTTCTTTGCCCATCCCTTTCCCGACTGCTCTTCTTGAGATTCGCTGCACAGCAAACCTTTTTGTTCCGTCATTCGTTCGAAATGGCTTGCGAGTGGCAACGGGTTAAAAGAAATGAAAAAAAGTGGCATCGAACCATCGGCCGTCGTGGCGAAAGATAACTTTGCATTTAACATTCAACAGCCTTTGAAAGGTTAAAATTTCCCTCGAGGGTTGGTAGTCTACGGTTGACTTGGGTCGTCGAGAAGTGATTTTTCTCTCTGACGAAAAAAGAATTGGACGGATTTATCTTTTGCTATATACAGTATTATTGAACTCGTTCGATTATAACTAAACGTATACCGTATAATTTAAATTTAAAGCGAAAAATACAAATGGCTGCAGATGAGTAATGGCATACGCATGTAAGAGCTTTTTGAGAATCTCGAGGAAAGCAGTCGCAGACGAGATCGAGAATGGAAAGGAAGTTGAGGGGGCAGAAACTCGATCGAGGCATTCGATTATAGGCAATCCAGTTTATCGTGGAATATCGCATAAAACTCTCGAGAGCGTCGTGCGGCGCGCGCTGATTTTTCGACTGGGAGCCGACGTCGCCACGAGCAAACGAGAATATTGAAATCATAACGGAGACCGCTCATGAATATTATTCAGGTCTTAAGGCAATATAATCTCAAATCGATGAACCGACGCGGAATAAATTTGCGTTTCTTTTGCCTCTTCACACTTTCTCTTTCTCACTTTCTCACACCCTCTCTCGTCGTCACTTATTTCCACCCTCTGAGCCCGTGACGATGAGATAGACTGCACACCTGAGCGCTATTGCAGTAGCTCCGGCCTTTTGTCGGCCGAACCCATAGCAACGGCAGAGAATAATAAGGGGGAGTTGTAGCTCACAAAGTGGAAAGCCAACTTTTTTTTCATTCTTCACCCAACCATCTCCGCTTTTCATTCTCCTGCTTCCATTAAAATGTTTTTTTTTCTTTTTTTATAAAACTCATATCGCCTACTTATTCTCTCTCTCACTGGCTCGATGCCTCCCTCAACTTGACAAATATCTTAAATCCAAGCGATATCTACAATGTCATATATACTGAGATTTTCAAAAACTTTCTATTCTTATAAGATTGCACAGAATAATATATTGATCATTTGATAAAAGCAAACACTGACCGGCGATTCGCGTGCGGCTTGGAAACATACCCCCTCTCTCACTTTCTCTCTCTCTTTCTCTCTCTTTGCATTGTACACAATTTACGTTATTTACATTTAGTTTGTATTCGAGAGGGTAAAGTCATCGCGTGAATTCGCTGAGCAGCATAGTAGAGACCTGGGAAAATGTAAACCCGCAGCTCGCGTGTGCACAGCTAACGTACGTCCCTCCCGTATTTCCTCTCTCCCGCCCCTCTCGCCCTCTGTCTCTCTCTCTCTCCGCTAGCGACGTTTCGTGCTTGAGCAAACGCTTGATCTTTCCATTAGCGCAAGCTGTAATAACACATCTCTCGAGTTACCATTGCCAATTAGTGTTTCGATTGTTTTCTGATTAATTTCAAGCTTAGCTGCATCTGCTCGAAGAGTCAGACGAGACTAAATTGATAAACCAAGCAAGCCCCACCGACTTTAATTAAATTTTAATTAAATTGTCATCGGAGGTTTCTTCTCAACAATCAGTCCGATTATCACTAGAAAATTGCTACTGGCCGATGAGGAGAGAAAATGAAAAAGCCAGCGGCGAAGGTTAGTCGATATGTAAAACAGCCAAGTATGTGCACGTTTATCATTTCGAACCCCCGGAAGCCCTGCGCTTGCAAGGTTCGTTAAAAGTGCGATCGCTATGTTCCGATAACAAGCTTTTTCCCGACGCACGCGAGCTGTTCACATTTGCCGCCGTCGCCCCGACGCGACGCGACGACGGCAGCGGCAGCAGCGGCAGGACGGTGCGAAGAGTATTTGCATCTGCGCTGAAGCGAACGACCAGATACTGCGTCGCCGATAGGTTATGTAGCGTGCACGACTTGCTCGGCAGCGATTCTCAAATTAGATTATATGCAGGAATGCCCATTGACGAGCATAACCGCGAGTGCTCGAGTCCATTGTCTGCGATAACTGCCGTGACAGGAAGCTCTCTGCTTCGTGAAAGACCAGGACTATTGATAAAATAAACACCTAGCAGTTGGCTAGCACGCTGAGGAAATTAGGTGACCGAATACTTTATTGCCGAGGTCTGATCGTTTCGTTACTGTATCTGTTTCAGATCTGCCAACTTTGCTAATGCGACAAATGCATGCGAACTATCGGACATGGATAGATTGACCGTGGCCGGCTCGGGCGCTCTGGAACCAGCCAAGGGTATCGACTATCTGGAGAATCACTGCGTCGACGAACCGGTGAAACTCTGCGAGTTCAAAAAGATCAACGGCCGCATCCTTAAAACAGTCGATTCGGTCTACCAGGACGTCGCGACTGCTGAGGAGTGTCGCGAGCTCTGTCTCAACTCGCCGTTCCGCTGCCATTCCTACGACTACGGTGACACTGGCGACATGGTCTGCCGTCTGAGCCATCATTCCCGAGCCACCCTCTCCGACATTCAGGTATGCAAGACTTTTACTTCTTTTTTTAGTCTTCATTAGAACAGCAAAAGCACTCAAGTAACTTTACGATTCGTACACTATAGGAGCCTTACCTCGATGTACCTGAAGCCTCGACATACGAGCTTAGCTCGTGCTACAACGTGTCTATAGATTGTTTGGCGGGAGATATGGTCGCGCGAATCCAGACGAGCAAGCTCTTCAACGGTAAGGTCTATGCTAAGGGTTCGCCCAACTCATGCGTGCAGGATGTCAAGGGAGCACTCGAATTCGAACTGCGCATGGGCTACGACGATCTTGAGTGCAATGTCAAGCAACAGGGACTGGGTCGCTACCTGAACGACGTCGTCATTCAGCACCACGACACCATCGTCACCAGCTCCGATCTCGGACTGGCCGTCACCTGCCAATACGACCTGACCAACAAGACCGTATCGAACGAGGTCGACCTTGGCGTGCATGGCGAGATCAACCCCGTCATCACGGAGGAGGTCGTTGTCGACTCACCTAACGTAGCCATGAAGATCACCGATCGTAGCGGCAATGAAGCCATCCCCTCGGCTGAGGTTGGAGACCCCCTGGCTCTCAAGTTTGAAATCCTTGATCCTAACAGTCCCTACGAGATCTTTGTCAGGGAGCTTGTTGCCATGGATGGCGTCGACTCCAGCGAGATCGTCCTCATCGACTCGAGGGGATGTCCTACCGACCACGTCATTATGGGACCACTCTACAAGTCTTCCTCTTCAGCGAAGGTCAGTCTTTTTCTCTCTCCTTCCTTGCCTTGTACATTTTTACATACGATATCTGCATAGCTCGAGTATAAACAAAACAGACACCGCAGGGGGATAAAAATACCGATACGAGATAACGATCGGCTGTCTCATGCTAATCAATCATGTTGGCGGATTTTATGACGGTGGTCGCGGTGGGTAGAGAAGGGGCGGCCAATTTACTCCTTGTTGCAGGTCGATTCGACTACATCTCTCTCTCTCTCTCTCTCTCTCTCTGTCTCTCTCTCCCTCACTCAACCGCACGCTCTTGTTTGCCTCCTCCTCATCTTCGCGATGACGAAGGATATACGAGCATCGTCGACGCTGTTCGCGCTTCGAATCTGCAGTGCCGACGCGTTGGGAGAGAGACAAGGACGTTAACGTAACATATTTCATTTTCCAGATCCAAATCGCTAGAGCGAAACTTATCGATGACAGACTCGCGGCACGCGCTTATTAATTTTAACAAGGAATGATTCTCTAGTTGTCTCCTACTTTGAATAATGATGCGCAATCGGCTCTGGTTGGTAAGCAAATTATACCAACCTCGGAAAAATGATTTATATACGTGAAAGTGACAGCGTGGCACGATTCGCTGTCATGAGAAAGAGGGAAAAAATCGCAGCGCGTGTAAGTAGAAAAAAGGTGATTTTACAAGCTCCTTAATCCGAGTGCACATCTATGCATTATTGGCTCATCGATTTGTACCTTAAATGCTCGCTAGTTACCGTAAATCGAACCATTACAGCGTCGTCGAGAGGTTGCCGAAGTAGAGACAGAGAAAAAGACAGAGAGGGAGAGCTTGAGAAAGTCGGCACGAAACGAGAGGAGCACTCGAACGAGCTCGATCTCGCATTTCCCTCTCTCTTTGATTCTCACTGCCTGGCTCCCCCTGAGACACGGCGACCCTACTGTCAGCGGATTAGAGCACGTTTGCGCGTCCGAAAAGAGAGAAAAAAAGAAATTCCCATTCCATTGGATGTTCTATCGAAGTATCATAGCCGAGAAGTATTAGAACAAAGGGAGGATAGAAAGGTCCATTATCATTTGCATTCATATAGCCAGAATGTTCAAGTCAGTTATACGCTCAAATAAACTGCGATTCGAAAGTAGATAAATATTTTCCAAAGAAAAAGAGAGAAAAAAATACTGCGACGAATTGCACAGCTGACAGGCTTGGGAACGGGTTCTCGATTCTTCCTTTTCTCTCGCGCTTCATTCTTAGTCGGCGCTGATAAAACGTCTCGGGGCCAGAGGTGATGTGCCGCAACGGTATCCACTGCCAGCTGGAGGGACACAATATCGCTTCATTACCGACTAATGGCTGCTCGGTTTATGTGGGAGTCGATCTGCCCTCGTGCGAAAGAGATACGTCCCGCGGCTATTCGTTTTCGCTCTCGGCAGCAGTGACTGCAGTGGCTTCGAGACGTTTGAACAAATGCATAATTAACATCTAGCTTGGCCATCACTGGTACTTCTTCGATCCGGGCTGAACATTTTTACAGCCACCTTAAAAACTTAATTAATGCAATTAAAACTTATTCACGACCGGGAATTGATAAAACTGCAAACTGTTGATGCTTCGAAAGTACGTTGTTATCTCACTACGAGCGCGTGCTAACTTTTTCCATCTCTCTTTCTCTCTCGCCACGATCGGGCTGCTTTTTTTAGAGACGTAATGCGCTCTACAAACTTTCTTAATTATTTTTTTCAATGTCAGAAAAACGAAACAGAGAAAGAGAGAGAGAGAGAGAAGAAAAGAGAGAAAATCTATCGATGGTGGTAATCTCCTGCAGAATCGAGAATAAGACTGACTAATGAGTGAATAAACAAACAGCGTAGTCATCAAGGATTAATTCGAGTCGCTTATCGGTGCACTGAAAAGATCATTTGGTCCAATTAAAATGTCGTTCGTTGTGGGTAAAAAAGTTAACGCGAAGCATATAAAGTTTTATTTGGTCTTGCAACCAAATGAAAGTACAGCGTGTCACAGGGGAAGAATAATATTTATGACGATACCCAAGTATATAAGCTTTATCAGTATTTCTGGATCTCGCTCACTCGCTGACACGCTTGCGAGCTATATCATAAATAATTTTAATAGTAAGCTGAAACCACGAGCGGGTTCGTACACGCGTACGTGCGTTCACTCAGTCGTAAGTGTATACACAATAAAAGTCTATAAACGTGAATTATCATAATTTCGACATATTCTTCTATATGTATTTTTTTTTCACCCTCGCGTGCAGCGCTCAGTAAAAACAAGTGTGCGGTTCTACGCCATAGGAAATATCGAATGAAAATATTATCGTTGAAGGAAAAATATTGAATTGAGTAAAAATAGCATCAGCGATGTCGTAGGTGTAAAAAGATAGTGCTTGCCTCGCGCGCGCGAGTAGAGTATGAACGAACGAGAGTCTATACAGAGAAGTATGTCTGTGCAGGCGCCCAAGCGGATGAGCAATATTTACGAGAACAGTGCTATCAGAATTTTCAGATCTTACAGTTCGCTGGTGCTGTTAAAATATATTGCGTACACATATTTGACGTATCGCGAAAAACATCTCTCAAAGAGAGGAAGAGATAGATAGATATAGATAGAGACAGAGAGAGAGAGAGAGAGAGAGAGAGGACGAATTCAGTAGGAGTCACGAGCCACTAAATCCGCGCGAATACCTCGATTTAAAAGACAGACGCCTTTTTGGAATCGCGCTCGAGCGAGAATGCACTTAGAGCTGTCTTTCGCTCGGGGTCTGATAAAACGCGCCGCGGCCAATAGGAAGTAGCTCGCGCGCGCGCGCCCTGTCGATCGTCGCTCTCGATGAAATATCTCTGTGCCACCGTCCTCTCTCTCTCTCTCTCTCTCTCTCTCTCTCTCTCTCTCTCTCTAGACTCTGAGGGGCTGAACGGCGCGTGTAGGAAACATAAATTCGACGGGGCGTTTGCCGTAGCGGTCGGAGCACTACCGAGCCGTTCCTTCCTTCCTTCCTTCCGTCCTTCCTTCCTTTCTCGCGTGTGTGTATATGTATACGCGCAAAGTGCGCGCGTGCGCTCACGCGGTTGCCTCAGCTTGTGATTTTATTAACCGACGTCGAAGAAAAATGAGCGGCTTTAGCTTGGCTCACTCTCTTTCTCTTTGGCCAGGCGGCGCTTGGGCCTCCGGGAAAATTTGTTGAAAGTCGCGTATGTTCGTCACGTAAAGCGGTCGACGAAGCCGGCGTTCTGCGGGTTCGCGTACGTATACCGCGACTGGTTTTGAATGAAATTGAAAGCATTTCTCAAGTCGCGAGAGCAGGGTGCGGCTCTCGGGGCAAAATAACCATACGCCGGGCTATATAACCTTCTCGAGAGCACATACCCGACTCACTGTAGAGTGATGCTAGACCGTGCTGGCGTCGCGAGAGTGGATCTTCCAGGCCGTAAAGATAGGAGCTTACGACTTGACTGATGTCTTGCTATACATTTATGATGATGCTTCGCTCTTTCTCTCTTTCCGCTCGCGTGCTCGCTGCAATGTGAAAAAAGCCACCCCGAAAGCAATAAAGTCACCAATATGTTACGGTAACTTAATTACCACACGCGCAGGATGGAACGAGGGAGGAAGGATTGAGACGATGATAGTAATGATCATTGTGCGATGGAGCCATTATGAGCCGATAGAATATTCAATAAGACTTGAATTGAGTTGCAAAACGTGTTTTGGTGGGCATGAGACCGATGATGATCTAATCGACTCAAGGATCTGTAGTACGAAACACTTGTAGTCTGTCACGTGCGCTAAAGACTCGTGACTTCTTTTTTAAAGCAAGAGGCAATTTGTCATAAAATAGAGCATGACGTATATTATGTGCGTATATATATATATGCATATATATATATATATGTATGTGTGAACTAATACCCGCACTTTCTTTCTATCTCTCGCTCTCTTCCCCTTCACGGAAAGGAAGTTCTAGAGGTATGACCGTTCGGTGAGAAAAAGCGAAGATAAGCGCAGAGCTCAGAAAAAGGCTCTCAGTTTCTCACGTTTTCCCGCCGTAATTCCATATAATTGCTGTTATACGATCTTGACTAATAAAGAGCAAGAAACGAGGCACGCAAGCTAAGCAGGTGGCAGAAATTCGAGGAGGGGGGATGAAGTCGCGAGGAGAAAGAAGACGAAGAAGAACCAAGTGAAGGTGTGCGAGGGTCTCGATATGTCCGCCAACACATACAGCTGCCCTCTATAGCTGTACAGCTATACAGACTCTCTCACTCGCGCTAGCTGCATCCGCATTCTGCGCCGTGCGTTATCCCGGATCCCGCGTGCGAATATCGAGTCTTCTTTAAACTCGCTCGTAAATTCGCTAGCTCTCTCTCCCTCTCGCTCGGATTTGAGGGAATTAACGAGGCGTGCCTCGTTCGCAAAAATATGACCGGCTGCTGGTGCTGTTGCTATTTATAGGAGGCTGATGAGGATGCGCCCACGCCGGATTATCGATGCAGCTCTCGCTGCGAGCGTATATTATATCCATAACCTTTTTTTCTGCTACAAATTTTATGCTGTACGCGCGATTTTTTCCACTATCCGACCCCGTGCACTATCTAATAAGTAACGAGATAGGATCGCTTTCGAAATATATAAATTCACGTGAGAGTAAGAGAGAGAGAGAGAGAGAGAGAGAGAGTAGATAGACTGGCCTGCAGATATGCGAATAATGGATTACCCTCGATGACGTGCTTGGGCTGCTGAACTTTCCGGAATTCCGTAGCATTAGTGCGAATTCGACGATATTTATTAGCTTTGAATGCGAGCGTGCAGACGGCATCACGCTCTACCAGTCTGTATTATCTTTCATTCGCGAGCAACCATCGAGTGCGTCAGCTAACAGTAATGTCGCGCGCTTTTGAAACCCAATATCGAGTATACGGCTTCGAACTTAATGAACGAGTAAACATAAAGTAGAAAAAAGTTAAAAAAAAATGTTAAAAATACTCATTATAATTAAAACAGTTAGCGGATTTGACAAAGAGGAAATTTTATTTGTTTTCAGATTCTGCTGTCGCACTTCGAGGCCTTCAAGTTCCCAAGCTCGGAGGTGGTGCAGTTCCGCGCGCTCGTAACGCCCTGCATGCCAAGTTGCGAGCCAGTTCAGTGCGACCAGGAAGAAGAATCAACGGGTGAGCTTCGCTCGGTTATCTCGTACGGACGTAGACGTCGTAGGCGTTCGGCCTCCCCATCCCAGGTACGCGAGGACCTTCTTCTCGTCCAGTCCATCCAGATCACGGACAAGTTCGGTTTTGAGCAACGCGACCCGAGCAAGGCCGGCAATAGCAGCATCTTCAGCAACGAGATCGACGAGAGCGGCAGCGGCACGACGACCGCGGGCCTGATGGGCATCTGCTTGAACCTGGGCGAGGCCATTGCCTTCGGCACCGTATTCCTAGTCGCTCAAATTGCCATCATCGCCGCATGGACCTTCACCTGGCAGCGCCGTAGGCAGATTCTAAAGCACCAGGAGGCGCTTTCAGTCTCGGTCTCGGTGCCCGGTATGCACAGCGGCAGGGCCGACAGCCTCTGCAAGCTCTACGATGCCCAAGGCTACTCGCGCCGATTCTGATTCCGCTAACGCGTGCAGCGCTTCCCCCGCAATCTATCAGTCTGTCTATCTCGCGAGCCTCTGTCAATCTTATTATATATTACTCTACTACACTCTCGCGGAGTGCTCGACTTGCTGCTACTGCTTCTAAATCTACACTCTCACGTATATCCAATCACACAAACACACATACACACCCACTGCCACA
The DNA here is from genome assembly GCA_018906985.1 of Apocrypta bakeri. Classification (NCBI taxonomy): domain Eukaryota; kingdom Metazoa; phylum Arthropoda; class Insecta; order Hymenoptera; family Pteromalidae; genus Apocrypta; species Apocrypta bakeri. The sequence goes on along the minus strand of JACCIA010000010.1, from coordinate 5,227,269 downwards.
CACACACACACACACATACACATGCATTCACATCGAGACATACACTTATATGACGCAGCCCGTCGCAACGCAAGAGGAGGGAAGAGAGCATTCCCCTTGCGACGGCTTGCGGCGAATGGGAAACTAGACGAAGACCGATTAAAAGGATCCTGGTATATTCTCCTGCGTAGGGGAAGCTCGCGAGACTGCGCGAGAACTCGCAATATGAATCCCAGACGGGATTCTATGCTCTGTTGTGCCTCGTGTCCCCTCTGGCTTTCGCGAGCCCGGGTCCTTATGCATCAGAAAGAATCTCCTGCGTACTGACCCTTCAGTCTTTGCAGCAGTCTCGCCAGGCCGCCGAATCAACCGGGGTTTTCCTTGCCTATTTAGTGCTATTCACTCGAACCCACGTTGATTCCTGCCGCCCTTCCCGCTATTTTTACAGGAGTTAATACCGATTTTTTTGACGGCAGATCGGATGACCGCGAGGTGAATGGCGTACTGCACTGTGTGAACGATGAAGCTGAACCGAATCGAGACTCATTTAACAGTGCGATATGCACGACGATGATTATAATCAAATAATGTCAAACGCGCCAAAATTTAGTCGAATTCCACTCTCTAGGGCTCGACGAGACTTCAGCTTTTTCAGCGCTTTGACGATATAATTTTATGCAGTTGCAGTACACTTATTACTATAATACACGTACAATCTTTGAGACTCCATACTATGAGCCAAGCTATACAGTCGGTCTTGATTTCAGCTGTCCAAGCTATTTTCAATTTGTTTCCAACTTGGAAAGTGTATACACAGAGAGATACACAGGAATGTTCGCGCGCTTTGAGCAATTCGAGAGAAGTACAATATTGTCACTTTGAAGAATGAATCGTGTATGTATCGTGCATTTTTACGCACTACCGCGAGATCTGCGACGTCCGTGAGAATGCCGGCAATTTATATTTTAAACATAGAGACTTTCCAAGACTGTACGTTTCTATTTTGACCTCCTCTGTCATCCTCGTCGTATAGTCGTGAGGTATAGGACGGGGAGAGACTGTCCTGCATTTTCTCTCCGTCGTGCACACATACACACGCATCCACACACACGAGCGTATACACGTGCATACACATACAGATATATATATATAGCTGAATTTAAGAGAGAGGGTGACGGCCGACTCGACGTGCCAGTCAACGAGCTTCCTCGTGAAATCGATGGTCGCCTTCGCTCCTCTTTCTCTCTTTCTTTATCATCTCTTTCTTTTTCTTTCGTACTTTCTCTCTGTCTCTTTCCTGTACACCCATTACACATTTTCGCGCTATTCTACCGCGAGACTTCTTCGCGAATTCAATCATCAAAAGAGTGATCCATCTAGCATGTCGAGATGCGCAAAGCTCACGTGACCCCCCTCTCTTTCCTGAGTTAGTGTCTGCGATGTTAATTCAAGTTTCCCGCGATGCGAACGTGCCGACCTTTCCCATATACCGTGCGTATATGTATACATACATCTCTGATTAGCTGTAGAGCCTTGAGGAATGATAATTTTCTCAAATCCCCAGAGACGCGCCGAGCTACTCCAGCGATAGGGATGAAAAGTCTCAGTAGAGAAAAGCATCTTTCTATTTCATGCGTTAAAAAACGTCAATAGAACATCATTACGGAAAATATTTCTTAAGTAGAAACGGCGAAGAACGGTCGGACGCGGTAGTTTTTTATTTTATCAAAATTTTCATGCTTGGAATCACGTAAACTATACAGATCTGATATTGTGGTCAAAAGAACACTTGGACCGCTGAACAAGCGGTTAGCAGTTATAGCGGTAGTCGAAAGAGGAGGAGGTGAATACAGCACCAGAGACAAACGAGAGAGAGAGAGAGAGAAAGAGAGAAAGATATAGAGAGAGACAGAACATGCGGGGAGAGGGTGAGAAATGACGAGGCGTGGCCCGGTTCGAGCTAGCACGAGAGGTGATGGAGGTCGACGCGTATTTGCTACGTAGCGCGGATTCTAATTAGCATTGGGAATTGAGCGTGATTATGCAGATGCTCCGAGTAGGATATCAGCGAGCATGCCAGCACTGACAGAGATAGAGAGAGAGCGAGAGAGAGAACGGGATAGAACCGGCGTCGCCGCCGGAGGGGTGAAAACGTTGCGCGGGACGTTGGAATATATGTATAGAATGGAGGAGGTGGGAGCAAACCTGCACACAGAGCTCAGGCGCAAGGTTAATTGCCTCTTGTGGCATCTCTCTCCGTTTCTCTCTGTCTGTCTGTCTCTCTCTCTCTCTCTCTCTCTCTCTCTCGCTTGCTAGTACTTAGCCCGCAAGCGTCCGGGCAGCAGGGACGCTCGAGACAGAGATGCTAGTAGTACATAGCCAGCCTCGCCCTCACCTTAATCGCTCGTGCGTGCGTGACCTCGCTCGTGCCGAGAATCGTCTTTCAAAAATGCACATTCGTCTATTTTCCTTTGGCATCAAACTCGCGCATTGTTTTTCTCAGGCCTATCCGACAGCCCGGTCAAGGTGTTGCTTGCAGCATGGCTTTCATTTTAGTTACAGACGATTCGAGTCTTTGTTTTTTCCTTTATGGTGAAAACATCTACTCCGGTCGATATATTATCATAATTGGGAAGGAAGATCAGAAAAGGGCTGATTAGCACCGCGGAAGATGTCATGAGCATGTCATTCAGCTCGAGAGTAGTGAAAAAGGAACGCTATTAAATCGAAATCAATATCGTTAAAATAAAGTTTATAGATTTGTTAACTAAAACGAAATAGTATATCCAATCTGCTTGTGGTGAGAGTGTAGAGCCAATTATGCAAGTTCAGCAATAACGCGAGGACAAAAGTAGTTTCGTAAACGGTGCAGATCTGTCTACTTCTCTCTCCCTCTCCTTCTCTCTCTAGTTCTCGAATGCTCTACGTCGCGCTCAACTCAGAATCTGAGCCAACAACAAGAAGCGAGAGACGCGAGCGCGTTAAGTGTTGTACTGAGAAACGGATTTAGTGCCACTCTGCGCGACCGAGATCGCCTCCCTATAACTGCAGTTTGAAATCTACGAAAGGGAATAAAGGCAAAGCGCTCGTTCATGCCGACTGCACAACTCTTACATAAGCATATAATACATCCACATAATTGTCGCTCTCTGTCTATTATATATTCTGCACGCGTACTTTTCATCGAGCCGGTCGAGAAAGACGTTTTGCACTCGACGGAAACTGCGCTGCTATATACGGACACTTACTTATACACACACTTTTCACACTGTTCGCCTCCCCCCCTCTCCCCCTCTCCCTCTCGCTATATCTCTCTATCCCATTGAAATACACGAACAGATAATTAATAAAGCTCATTTCTTTAACGTGTATACGATATAATGTGTAACGATCAAATTATATTCTAAAAATAATGATAAAAAAAGTAATAGGCGATAAGCTAGAACATTAAGAGCATACATTATATTATATACTTATATACTCGAAAGTACGAAGATACGTAAGTACAGGAAATATGAAGAAGAATTGGGCTCGAGGATGATCGCATGTACAATCTTAGCAATGAATATTATTGTTTTCAAACCTTTTATATACCTATTACTCAACTTTCCTCTTTTTCCCGACGCTCGTGTGTCAACAGCGAAATTCATTAACTCCACTGCAAGCGTCTCGCGCGCTAATGTTGGGTTAACGCTATACGTAGCTGAGCTTTTTCTCCCGCTCTTTTTTCCTCAACTATTCCACCCGTATTTTTTCCACTTTCATATGCTTTATAACATAATATTATTATGATGATGATTATATTTTTATTTTTTACATAACGTGTACTTGCGACAGTCTGCACGTCGTAGACGTCGGTGCTTGTCCTCGAGCCCGAGGTGCCCGCCTGCTCTGTGTGCTGCTCAAAAAGCTCGAGTCTGCTCTGTACCCTGACAAACGTGCATAATTCTACCTCTTGTAGTTTTTTAGCCCAATCCTTCTGTCCGCTGCCTTCGTCCTACCCTCACTTTCCCCAGTCCTCTAGACGACTGTGCACTTTTTGACATTGCTCTCCGAAAGCTCGTTCTCCTCCCGCTCCTCCCGCTCCACTCGCACTCTCCTATCTTCGATATACTTTGTTCTCTTTCGCCTTTATCCTTCTCCCTGTCCTTTTCTTTTACAACCTCGTAGCAAAACCACTTTAATCACGATTACTGTCACGTACAGAGCTTACCCGGCGTCCGAGCACCTTTATATCGGCGCACCAGCATCGCTTATTTATTATTAATATGAAAATATACATACTTATATGTTAACGTGCGCAATTATTTGCTTGTCCTCTTCTGTCACCCACTTTCTATATTACCTTATCCTTTATTTCCCTTCTCTCTTTTTTTACTCACTTATGCTGTTTATCTGTGCATCATGACGATTAACAAAAGATAAACAAGCATAGTTTTTTCTTTCCTCTATGTCGAAATATACACGGGCAACGTTTATTAATGACATTATACGTGTATGTCTCTACTTGTGTACTATTGAGTTGTCTCTCACGTTGTCAACCATCGTTAACGTCAGTACCATTACTTTGTACATAGAATATAAGGTACAGAGAAATAAACTCATTTTCTAACGAAACTTTGACTCAATTATTTGATATACCCTCTCCCTCAATCCTCTAATGTACAATGCGCACGCCTTTCCTCGAACCGAAAGCTAGAAGCCCCGCATTTCAGTGAATTTATCGAAAATGTAGCGACAGTGTTCGGTTGTTTTGGCGATGTTATAATCAAGAGAAAGAGAGAAGAGCAACGCGTCAGTCTTTCCAGACTTTGGTTGTCGTTTTTGTGGTTGCTGCTAATGCCGCTTCGTCAAACGAACGTTTTCTTGCACAACTATTTCTGTCGGAGTGCAGAAGCAGCGTAGCGAGTTTGTAGTGCAGTCGCGTCCGATGTCTATCTCCCAGCAGTAACTGACCGGCCCGATGGACTTGATTTGCCATTCGACATTTCCAGTAGCGCGCTCTCTTCGAGAGTAAGGCTAGTCTCGGTCGAGTAAGTATCTACCTCATTACCGGGGGACTTTCGTTTATTGTTTTGACTTTGGTACATCGAGCAGTGACTGCTAATTCCTTCAACACAAGGACGTTGCACTGAGTTGCGCACAAGTGCGAGCGAGCTGTCCCTTTCCACAATATACTTCTACGATTTGCAAAAGGAGCAAAAATTTTAATTATACCTCGATGCCGAGCGCTCGCTTCTAAAGTAGAAATATATGTTGAAGGAATAAAAATAAAAATTGCACCCGAGCGCTAATATTCTGAAATGATTGTGTCACGTTCTTCGCGTGAATGAGACTCTCAAATGAAATTCTGAAGTAACTGCAAAAGACTTATTGTCCTCGAATAATTGGCTATGTTATTAAATTATCTTTCTGGCATGCGTTCTCGTAACTTGCCATGTCGACTTGAAATTGTTTTTGTAATTACAAATTAGTACGATTACATATTACTGCTTGTTCTTCACTCTGCAACAATTTCTTCATTCAAATATTACGTATACATCAATTTTTCACATCACCTGCGGCTTCAATTATGTCTCGTGTACTACTACGGATTTATTGAAACCCTCATATTCTTTTGTGTGTCTGTGTATTTTTTTTAAGTTTTATTCCGATTTACGAGTTTCTTTCGAATCTGCGAGCAACGTCGTCTACAAAGAGTAAGCTTCAGCGACATGCATATTCCAGGTTTTATGACGATACTAAACCGATCCAGAGTGCCGAGCTCGCCAGAACTACCGTTATATTATCGATCCACATCCAAGCGTCTGGCTTTCTTTTTGTTTCTTAGAAAATACAATGTGATTCGAAGATAGTATAAAAATTTCATCGTCCATAAAATAAATATTCGTCGCGCTATGTCCAAATCTTATTGAATTTCATAGATTGAAAGATAAACTCGATTCGATCATTACAGAATTACCGAAGTGTTAAAATGTATTATTATTTCATCGCCACGTTATTGTTGCTTACGATAGGAAAAAGTCGTTAGTTAGCTTTAAATATGCACTTGTAATCTCTTAAGACACAAAAGATGATTAAAGTTGCCGTATGGAAACCATTAGCTAGAATGTCAATTAAGCGCTTTAAAGACCATATATAGGCCGAAGGCTTTATTAAATTTTTGGTCCAAATAATGTCTAGCGCTTCAGATATTATTGAAAAAGCGATAATGAATAAATGCTTTTAGAATGGAATTTATAGTGAAAAAAAATAAAGAGACAAATTGATTTATTAGAATGAAAAAGTTTATTTCACATCCTCTGGCATACAAGCATTAAACTGATGGCGATGAATCTTGCTGCTGAAATAAAATGATGAAAATCAAAGAGCGACATCTGAAGGTGCAATATAAGGATTAAGAAAATACAAAAGAACGAAGAAGCGTATTGTTTAAAGTGAAACAAAGCGCGAGACTGCGGTCGCCCCATATATATAGTTAGAGGAAAGGCAAAGAAAGAGAAAAAAAGCCCGAGAGAAGCTCGTCGGTGACATCGAATCAGTTTCTTTGACTTTGAGCAAATGCTACAATGACAACAGTGGCAGCGGTATCGACGGACGGTTTTGCCATTCCTTGCCATTGAGAAAAGGCATTCTGGCACTAGGTAGACGAAAGAATGTACAGGTTAAGTGAAGTATCCGTAGTGGACCCATACCCGAAGAGCTACACTATAGCCATGTAGCAGCTTCGCGATCCCAAAGAAAAGTGAAGTATACTGTACGAGGAGAAACGTAGGAGAACGAGCAGAGCACGAGTAAGCGAGGAAGAGAAAGATAAAGATACAGAGAACGAGAAAGAGAAAGAGAAAGAGAAAGAGAAATAAAGAGAGAGATATGTATACGCAGAGAAAGCAGAGTTTGTGGGAAATGAGAAGGTCGCGCGCAATCCTGCTTTTAGCACTCGCGCTCACGGACGCAGCTGCACTTTAAATTGGGCGTAGCTTTTCCGGGAGCGGGGAGTGGGTAGCTAGTTGCGCGCGCGTGTGCAGTGGTTTCTATGCGGGGGCCAAGTGTGTGTCGCAACTGTCGGCGTAGTCGTAGTTGCGGGAGAGGAAAGGAGGGATGCGCCGCCGCACAGGGGAGGGACGAGAAATGCCACATTCCCGGGAGGCGGTCGAGCATGCCACGAAATGGAACCGAGCTCTGCTTCGATCTGCTCGGTAATATCGAGGATGAGACGCGCGGGAGAGGATAACACAGAGGGAAAGAGAGAGAGAGAGAGAGAGAGACAGTATGGGAAGAAGCGCCAGCACGTGGTGTCACGTAAATCCAAAGAAAACAGCACTTCGTCTCTATTCTCTCTCCTTCTCCGGCACGTTTCTTCTCTCGCGCATTGTCTCTCTCTTCTCTCTCTCTCTCTCGCTCTCTTTCTCCATACATACACACACGCACACAGCCGCTACCGCTACTATACTCCCCGAGTCTTGACGCTTTTCTACCCCCTTCCCTGACTCGGTCTCATTTCTCGCGCGAGGCGCATTCTCTCCGTTTTCGCAAGGGAAGCACAGAACTCCATTTTCTAGCAGCATTCTTGCCGCGCTCGTTCGCAAACTGGTAGAAAGAGAAATAAAGGTCCCGGCGCTTTACTAGACGCGCGGTGGGACAGAATGACAACCCGAAATATCCCGTCGCTTCTGGTACTTTCGGCAACTTTCGCTTTTATTCTGCTTCTTTCTCTCTCTTTCTCGGACTCTTGTAGCCTATACATCGCATAGTGTGGCAGTGTCGAACGCCCCGCGCAAGCTAATTACGAATTCTCTCATGCTCGTGCATACATACAGAGATTAAAACACGTCGTGCAACTGAGAGTTCGAGCACGGCACTTGGCTTTAGTTGCGGCGTTAATGGTGAAAAATTTAATACGGCAGCGCGCAGCTCGCGGCTGCCGAGCTCATTATTATTCTACATTCTAGAGCCCTCGGTACGCAAGGTTATCTTAGCACTTCATCTCTTATCTCGACAAGTTGTTCAATCAAGCAATAGACTGCAGGGGGGATGACTTCAAGTGTTTCTCTTCTTGTCATCGCTTCGAAGACCTGTACTCAAGTATGCAGCTGCGCGAATCCTGATGAGTCGCTAGAGCGATGGCATTGACTCTTGGAGTGTCTTCGACAATTAGTATCTCGCGAGCTTTTATCAGAGGTCAGAGGATAATATAATCGAGAAGCTCCTTTGCTCCTTCTCTCCTTCTCTCCTTCTCTCTTTCCCTCTCTTACTCTTACTCGCTCTCCTATAGATGCACCGCGCTTGATTTCCCACGGGATACTAATCCTATCTTAGTTGAGCAACTTTTTGTTGTTGATTCGGTACTCTTGTTCCAGCTTCTCTCTTACTTACTTTGCCACGAGCTTATTAAAGTACGTGATCTTTAGACGGAGTCCGCAAGCTTCGAGAATAACCGAAAATTGGACGGAATAACAAGCTTATCGAGTTCTTAATGGTATAAATTAAATGCGTGATGCTTAGAAAAACTTGCCAGAGATTTAAAGTCGCACGAATCTTGATTTGAAAGAGCTACACAAATTAGCGTAAATAATGGGAGGAATGCAGGAAAGATGCCTTGGAAAGACAGCTCCATCGACTGTCAAGAAGAAAGAGAGAAAGAGAGGAGAAGCGGCAATGTACTTTTTCTCTGAGAGTAATAGTGGAAAGGGGTCTGAGTCGATTATACTCGAGGCCACAATACAGATGGGCGGAACTCGCGTAGAAAATGAGCCGCACTTTTTTCCACGTTAAATTCTTCGGATATCACAGCGGAGCGTTCCTGCGAAATCTCAGTAACGAACAGTAGTAGCAACTACTGTAACGTCAATTGCTATCAAATTTCTTCAATTCTTTAGCAGAGATACACAATGTATCTTTAAATTGCGATATAAAAAATGTAAGATACAGAGTGAAGGAGAGAGAAAGATGTATTACGGGAAGTGCTGTATCCATGATTAGAACTCTCGCGAAATAAAGCGTTAGGAGTATCGGTGGCAGTGCATCCCGATCGATTAATACGCGAGACAATCGCGACAAGATCCACGCCCAGTGCGAAAACACGTTGTGCGGTTCACTCTCGTCTAGCGAATATTGCACGCGAAATCCGATAATATCTGCATCCGTCTCTCTCTCTCTCTCTCTCTCTCTCTCTCTCTCTCTCTCTCTCTCTCTCTCTCCTCGTCCTTGGAGGACCTTCGCTGGATCGGAGGGTCATTCATCCCGCGGCGCGAGGGACGAGCCTCTCCGAGAGAATGAGTTGAAAAGAGAGAGAGAGAAAATATAGAGCCGACTGCTTCTGCTGTTGCAGAGTGAACTGCACGAGTACGATGTCTCCGTCTTATGCGATTCCTACTGACGGTGTCCTCCAAGATCTAGATTTTAGTAATTTACGGCAGCGGCATTAATGGTCTACTTCTCCGCTAGCGCTTTCACGATTTATTAAAGCGTCGCACCTTTTTTCGGTCGCGTCTCGGAGCTAGATATATAGAAGGAAAGCAATGCATTCGAAGTCGCCGTACGCTCATTATACATATAGCCAAGAGTTTCGCGACGGATTTTCCGTAGTGGTTTATGTAAAAGAGTATACCTACCGAGATTGTGTATCTACCTTCTACAGATTTCCATAATTTCTATATTCTATAGATAATTCGTTAAATAAAAAAAATCTTTATACTATAATGAGAATTACCAAGCAATAATTATTCCGACGGATTGTTTGTTTCGGATACGTACGTGAATATAATCGAGTACTTCCAGGAATGCGCAATGGATTTTAAATTATGCCGGAATAAGCTCTTGCGTGTATGCAAACGCCTATATCTCACTGGCTCGCGCGCGCGTGTAGTGATTCATCATTCAAGATAAATCGCTGTGTATAAATATTTTCTCGAAACGCCATTCGCGGCTCGAAATAATGCGCTGCATAATAAATGGTTTGTATTGGCGAGTTCATTAATTATATCCAGCTTTTAAGTAGTTACAGTGAAACAATAATCCTTACGCTGTTCCATGTCAAGCGGGACAAATCCTGTGCTGTGCACATGCAAATGCGACGCACACGTAAATGCTTTACTGTACGATTACATCAACAATAGGCATTGCACGTACACATAGTATAATAATGCGACTCCGAGATATTATACATTTCGATAGTATCTCTCTAGAAGAGATAACTCTTAAGAGCATCAGTTCCATTAGAAACATGAACGATAATAGATGTTTTGGGGAAGAAAACGTCTTAGTCATTCTTATCGTTCTTTACAATAAACTATTGTTACATCCTTAATTTCATAAATGACACGTGCAAAAGTACAACGTCAATTAGGACTCGAACAATTGAAAATCATTGTATGCTATAATGATTCACGGCACTGATAACATTCCACTGTAAACGTTAGCTTATAGGATGAAGCTTTTCAGGGGCTGCGCAACTGACGGGGTAGTTCCGTGTGTAATATAACCGAGAGAGGTGGAATGTTTTGTCATTGAGATTTGTTTTTTCTCCCTCCATATCTACATACATATTTTTATATATATATATATATATCTATATATATATACCTGTACGTATACATATGTATGCGTGCACACGGCCTATCTAGTTATTCGCGCACCTTTGCCCAAAATATATCTGTATGCACATACGGGTTGGCAATGCGCTTCGACGAGCAACAACCAAATGGCCGAGTTATTCGCGACCGTACCAACGGGGAGAGCACGATTCCCCCAATATTGCCTACACGACTGAATTATCGTGTTGGGCGCGAAATATGCGGGGCATAGTCATTCAATTGTCGAGCCAAAGAAATTGGTGGTAAAAAAAAACCTATGTGCAAAAGCTCAACTTATCGGCGTGTACGCGCGCGCCCACTGCAAAATATGTATATCGCAAGACTATGAATCTGAAAATAAACACGTAAAGTCGAGTATAATATCGCAGGCAAATTATTGGTATCTTGTACAGTTCATAAATAATCCCCCTTCGCGGTCATAATGGAAAGTATTAATACACACCGCGAGAGTTGCCTTTGATTCGCGAGTGTAATTTATACTTAGACCGGATCGAATATCTCGACTAATGCTTTAAATCAGTTCGGCGTGATATCGCTCGTCTAGATCGGATTCTCTACCCGTGCGAATATGTGTCTACTAATGTGATTGTTATTATATGGATCATCTTTCCATGCGTAATCACGTTTCGCATTACCGGCCCAACAAGTCGGCCCACTCTATCATGTCTGTATCTTTCGATCATCGATCCGGCCAGATGTGCGAATAACTTTCATGCACGCATAAACTGCACACGCATTCATATAAGGAGATTGGCTATAACTGTAACACGAAAGGTAGATTGCAACTTTTATCGATTCCCGACACCTCCTTTTTATTCTACTTCTATTCGTGAGTTATTTTTTTCTTTATTTTTAATACTGTTGTAGTTAAACTTCTATGGTCTCGGTATGCTTATCCGCCTTTGGTATTATTTCACAGAATGAAGTTTTGTGGTCGATGTGGCATCGGAGTACCGCAGACGCCTTTATCTAAATCGATTCTTAAAGAATTCGACCGTTAGATCGATTATACACCGAACTTGTGTTCCGCGAACTTTCAAGTGCGTAAAGATCGCGGATTTTTAAACAGTTTCACTTTATGGCGTAAGATTTACCTTATATAATTGAATAAATTGTATAAATGAGAAACTAATAACAACTTTTATTTTCAATTCGTTAAATGTTAGGCAATTACAGTGTAAATATACGATTAACAAGTTAAAAAAGCAATTGGAATTAGCTAACGAGCAAAACCTCTAATTACGCTGCAATAATCACGTACAAAACAACATCGTAAACTTACCCCTTGGCTCGACCAGCCAAGCGTGCGGTTTATATCTCTGCGAATTGTAGTTACTTTAAAAAGCAATCCTTTGTAAATATACCTACGGTGACAGATGGCTCTTATTACCAACGAATATTTACAGTCGGTATTTCAGTTGTTTGTCACAGTGAAGACAAAAAAATCGGCAATTTATGAAAAATATACCAACAGGAAATAAGTAACGATGTCGATTCAGGCGTAAAATCTTTTGTGGTTTATATTCTTTGAATGATTAATACATTAGGACTGCATTGTTTCAAGGACAGGCGCAAAATGCCATTAAATGCCGTGAAATGCCATGAAAACGAAGCCTATTATCCAATTATTCGTCGATGGTGAGTATCGATGCCTTGGAGGAAAACCCAAACAAATCGAAAAATTCTTCAGAAACCAGCCAATTAAGAAAAATATGTATAAATTTATATTTATATACTCATAAATATATCTAACATAAATTTATACATCTTTTATTTTTTTAATCGACTGGTTTTTGAAGCCTATTTCTGAACTGACTGGTTGTTGCTTTCTTTTTTGAATTGGCTGGTTTTTCCACCAAGGCGTCGATGTATACGAGAGCAAAAAAGTAAGTCGTCTCCTTTGAAAGGTATATTTGAAGGGAGAGATAGAGCAAAAGTCAGTTGAGTAGGAGAACACAACCGCGAAATTACAGCCGCGAACAAATTACGTTCTCCACAGGATTTTCCGGGAGGTCTATACTGTATACTTGCCATGCTCGCACGCACAAGACGGTTGAGTACTAATACTTACTGTAATCTTGTGCGCACGCATGTACAAAATCATTTAACTTGCGATTACATTAACATATGTAGTAACGAATCACGCGGTCGAATAAATTACAACATCGAGAGAGAGAGAGAGAGAGAGAGAGAGAGAGAGAGAGAATATGAATTGAAATGCAAATTCGCGAACCGAGTTAGGTCAATTATAATGTTTAATGAGTACTTGCTTCAAAACTTCCTTATTATTCGTAGGCTGATCTGTACAATTTGGAGGAAACAATTCGGCTCGCAAGCGAAAATTCGCTCGAGCAAACCTTCGCTTGGAAAGGCAGCCTCACCAAACTCTCGGTAATTGAGCCGCGGGATCAAGTTCTAAGGCGCTCTCGCGCGTAAGCCCGATCCGCTGCTACTGCTGCTGCTGCTACTACTGGTGTGGTCTCGAATCTAAGGTGGCAAAGTTTCAAGGCTTTCGTGTCCTGTATTTGAACATGGAATGTTCGCTGCCACTGCTACCGCTGAGTTACAGCCGCAGCAGCAGTAGCAATAGCAGCTACGTTAACGAAAAAAGAAGAAATAGATTTGCAGGTAGAGAGTCGACCACACGCACTGATCAGAAAAGCTGACTTGCTTTTGATATGTTATGTTACTAACGAAGGCTAATACAAACGAGCTTTCCTGAATTAAACTACTGCTCGAATGAACTATGCTTTGTTGTTTCTTCGAGTTAGAGTGTACTGCGCTTCCTAAATGAGTTTCTGCGCCTCGCGTAAGGCTACAAAAAATCCGACAATCTCTAAAGAGCTCCGGGCAAAATGAGCAGGAAAAACGAAACGACATCTCGCAATCTTATAGGATGATAAAGCGAAAGACAAGAAACTTCACTCATGCAGCATTTCATGCAACAGCTGTAAAAAGATCGGAAGTACAAAAAGCGCTTAAGCAGCCCGGTCTTTCGCTTATTTCATTTGTCATAGGTATGCACATATAGGGCCGTCCTGATGTTCAGCTTACTCCGTTATTTATACTCGCAATATTCCTTGCCTACTAATGATAGGACATTTTTCTCAAGCGCGTTATAAGTAAGCTCTCTCTCTCGCACTTGCGTGTGGCTGCATAGCTATTTTATCGGAAGTCTGCAGCAGCTCGATAGCCAAATGCCTGAACGAGTTATGCGTGTGTATCATTGCAATGGCTGAATCGTAAAACTCGAAATTGCGCTCGTAATCGAAGAAGCTGAAATTAAGCTGGATTTAGTAAAATGATTGGGGCAACCGCATGATATAGAGGAGGTTGGCTCCAAGATGGCGAAATTTCATTACAGCGTCGAAGAATATATATTTCAACAGAAGCCAGTGGCAGCGTACGGCAACCTCTCTGTGTATCGTTGCGTGTATAAATACAGTCTGGTATTAGGTCGCGCGCGTTTACGGGGGAGGAAAATTTTACAACTTGCTCCGACTAGTCAATTAGGAATTTTATGATCGGGAGAGCAATCGTTTTCGGTTCTTTGATTTTCTTCTACTGAAGAGGGGAAGTCAGTCGGTTGATGCAGGAGGCACTAGAAGCTGCAGCAGAAGAGAGGAACCGAGCTACGAGCAAAGTTAAGGAAATGACTGAACGAGTTGTACCAGGAGAGTGAAAGGGGAGGGGGATAGAGAGGGAGAGAAAGAGAGAGAGAGAGAGAGAGAGAGAGAAATGGTGCGGGGACCAGCCAAGCCGATTCAATGAACACTGCGCACCAGCAAACCCGCTGTTAGCTACTGCTTTCAATGAGGATGTCGTAAAAAGTTTTAAGTACTCCGCCAAGAGAAAAGTAAAGGAGGGAAGAAAAGGAGGAAGGAATAGGGAATGAAAAACAAAGGGGAAAAAGGCTTACAGTTCCTTTTTCTTCGAGCGCCGGACTCCTTGGCTGGATACGGCTCACAGTCGTTCTCGCTCTCGTTCTCGGCGAGTCTTTTTTGATTTGCTTTGGCCAACACCAAGAAAACTGTCCTCGAAGAAGAAAGTTTCGGTAAACACAGCTGACGGAAATTTGACTCTTAACTTTTCCGAATGCAAGCCATACATAAACGGCTCTCGTCAAGCAGAAGATGTGGTAGCAGAGGCACCGTTGTCGGCGGCGGCGGCGGCAATTCAATGCAATTATCCCGGTCCGTGAGTAGCAAAACAGACGTAACGCAAATCTCTTGCGCGCGGGCGGCAGTGGACTGTTTCTCTCCCTCTCCTCCCCTCTCTCTCTCTCTCTCTCTCTCTCTCACTCTTACAGTAAATTAAGAAGGAAGGAGGCTTTCGAAGAAGCCTCGTATATATCCACGAGAAAAAAGTGCGGACTCACAATAAATTCCTCAATCAGAAAGGTAAGGCATCAGAGTTAACAGGGTCCTAAAGTATCAGGCGCACATCGTCAAGTCGTGCAGCGATTTCTCCTCTCCTCTACCTCGACTCTCCCTCTCTCTTTCTCTTACCTCTGTCAGCTGCGGCGTGGAGAACGCGGTAGAGCCGATTAACGCCCTCTCGTTCTGTCCACCAACTCAGTGCATGGGACCGGCATCCCTTGCCTTTAGATTCGGTGCGATAAGCACTTTATGAAGCGAACGACGAGAATAATAGATTAGCACACGGTCGCCACTCTGAAGGGATAAAACTCGATAAACGAAGAGCTCTCTCCCTCTCCCGCTGCTCGCGGAGGAGGAGAAAGATCGAAGCAACAACGGCGACTTCGAGAGTGGAGCGCAACAGAGATAGATAGAACTAGCGAACAACAAGAACAGCGAGACGACGACGTAGAAGAAGAAGAAGCAGCATCACTAGAATAAGAAGAAGAAGCAGGAGAAAAAGGAGGAGAATCGTAGGAGGGGGAAGGAAGAGAAAAGCGATGCCGCGGGCGGAGACGAGAAGGAGCGAGAGAGATAGGACGCGGTAAACAATGACGGCTAACCTTTCGAGGCAGCAGGATAACTGCTGCGGTAGTTCTAACACGGGAGCTCATTAGGAGTTTCGCGTGAGCGTCCGATCTTATATACCTACACTCGATTGCATTTTAATATGATCTAGCCCTTCTTCATCGCCCAACGCTTATTATTCTTCCTTTCAAATTCCATTTTTTCTTCTCGACCCTTACCTCTTTATTTATTAGAAATTATCTTTATTTTGAATATCAGATCGAAATACGGATAGGATACTATTGAAATTTTAAGAAAAAATTATTATTATCTAGCAAAATTCAAGCCATCAATATGAAACAAATTTCTATTCAAATTTCTTGTAAACAGTTAAACAAATTTTATAAATTTAACGCATCTTTAATGAAATATATAACTTCATTGTGTTTTCTATACAAAATGGTTAAAAACGCAATTCATATTCATACAGTTTACTTCAACACCGTATTTTCAATAAAAAAGTACAATTATTAACAAATAATTAATATCCAATAAAAAAAATTTTAATAAATAACTTATAAATTGATATAATTTCAACAGGTTTCAATAAACCGGTAGAGATTTGTATTGACAATATGCCACCATAATTGCATATACATAACATTTTCTGGATTGCTACATGTAAATTTTTATCAATAATTACACAAAATAATATTTCAAAATATTATTTATTCTTATTTGGATTTCTGATATCGTAAATTGCTAATATAATTTACATCTATTAAATTTAAAGCGAAAGATATTTTAGAGAAACTATCAATGCATTAATTTTATATAAAAAGTTATTGATTATTTTAAAAATTGTCAATTAAAATTCTAATACAATTGAACAAATTCTGAACTAGCCTGGTAAAAATTAAACCAACTGTTTTGGTCAGTTCTTCAAACGCTGTCCAATATTATTTGGTAGCGACTAGTGCTTTCGTTAGGCCAATCAATGTCAAATGGATGGTATCAAATTTTTTCCAAGGTAACACGTACGTATTGAGAAAAATAATTGCTACAGAGACATTTGAAAGCAAGAAGATACAGTAGGTATAGAGTATCACAGGACGCTTCGTGTCACCTTCATCCACATGTCATCAGTCACGCCCATAATGAGTGTCGGAAGCACTGATTCTCGTGCGAAGCCATCGTGTCATTTATTAAGCGTGCGTGCAAGCGTTCCGCACCTTATCCGCATTCTTTTTCTCATGACGTTATACGCGCATAACTCTTGGCAAATAAACACTTCCTATTTCTATATTGCATTACACAAATGTATGCGAGTACTGCTTTATTTACGCCTCAGATAGAAATAGAAAGGAAAAGATAGAAAGCGTGAATTAGCATTTGACATTTTGTAGGCGTCGCGCGCTCCTGTCGCATCGAAAACGAAGGGATATTCGCTTCCGAGAACGGGCAAGAGCCATCACAGTGGCTTCGTAGCTGGCATCGGAATGTCAATGCGCTTGGTGTGGTGGCGATAATTTCCTTGATAAAAACGATATATAGAAAGGGGCAGGGCTGCTGCAAGCACGCAATATAATTGCGGCCAGGCTTATGTAGTAAAAAATCAGCCGAAATAAAAAGAATGAGAAGGGGAGAAAGAGAGAGAGCACATCTTCCAATCAGTTGAGGCAAAACGGGATCGGAGATCAAAGCGCGATGATCGCGCGCGAACGCCAGCCGGTCGAGAGCTGTTAACGATGCCAATTGTGAATAGCCCTGGCATGTAGGATATTTAAATTTGCCTGCATAACCATGCACAAGCGAGCGAGCTACATATAGAGGCTGCGAGAGGGAGGGAGAGAGGGAGGGAGAGAGGGAGGGACAGAGAGAGGGAGAGACATGCGCGCTTGTATAACAAATGTAGGTACGCGCGTACAGAGTTCTGGCTCCGGCCGGAAAGCCGGTAAAAACACGCATCTATTTCCATTTAACAGGTTTATATATTGCACCAACGGTGGCGATGGTGGCGGCGGTAGCTACTGCTCCGCAGTCACTGGCAGCGCGTACTTACATTTGAATACGATGTCCCGACGCCAATTCAGAGCAGTACACGTACACCAACGGCGAATTAGATTTCCGCTTGGTGAGCTCACACATAGCTCTCTCTCTCTCTCTCTCTCTCTCTCTCTCTCTCTCTCTCTCTCTCTCTCTCTCTCTCTCTCTCTACAGCTGCAGTAGGACCAGAACTGCACTAACGCAGCAGGGATCACTTCGGGCGAATATTTTCACTCGGACCGAACGCGCATTAAACTTGAATTTTCATTTTTAATCGTTGCTCACCTCTCTCTCCCTATGCTACATTGCTTTCCTCTCCCGCACCTGCTTTGCGTGCTACCTTTGTCCTCCCACTCCTTCTCTCTCTTTATTTCTTCATGTTTGTTTTTCCCCTCGCAGGCACGACGTTAATTTATGCTTGAAACCTGCGTATGTTCAACATCTAGTTTAACGCGCAAAGCAGCTTTCTACAGAAAAATCTTTTCCTACACTTCCCTTATACTGCCAGTGCTAGTTCTCTCCTTGTAATTGTCCTGTTAATGATAGATTCAGTATGTATGCTCGACTGCATAAACAAGCATAATTCGCGTACCTACATCGCATATGATAAACTCGGAATTCACATCATTCTATAATCAAACTTATTATTGCTGCTGAATGATTTCATATGCCACATAATGAATACAGACTGGCGATGGCTTTTGGCAGGTTATAGTCAATCGACAGGGCTACAATACTGCTGCCTCTGTTAGAGCGGTTTAAATAAACGGCCACGACGCAATTAGGGAATTCTGGACCGTATGCTCTGCCGACGACATATATAAATATTTCAGAAAAATAAAAGCATGAAATGCTGAAATTTATAAGGAACTCAATGCACCATTATGCTCGAGAAACTGAATTGAAGTATCAAAGACATTTTTATACTATTCCCAACAACATATTTTCTTTCCGTTGTGTAACATTTTTTCAGATAAGTTACCGAACCTCAATCATAATTGCGGTGTGTACTCATCGTGCACTCTCGGGATTGCTGGTAAAAATAAACCAACTATTAGCCCTTGATGCGTTATCGATAGATAACCGTTTATATGTATGAATGTTTCGCAGGTGCAGAGCTTGCGCGGTATGATTTGCATCAAAACGAATCTACCGTCATAAATATAAGCAATAAACTGCATTACGAATCTAAGCTATTTTGAATGAAGCGTTTTTTATCACATACATTTTTTATTTAATTATCAGCAGCCAATGATAATTAAATATTATAATAAAATAAACGGGACTTTCAGGCAGCCAATGCTAAAATTAATGATCCTTCGCAACATTGGCAAAGTGATGCGCAAAGTGGTTGGTAACAATTATTACGAGGAACCTAACCTAATTATAGATAATAGTTTAGCAGTTTGAAACACCGAAGATGGATGCAATCGTTTCATCACTAGCGATTGTTAATGCAAGTCTCGGACATTTATTTTTCGTCGTCAGTTTAAGAACGATCTTGCCTTTTCTCATGTACGTATGCGGAATGGAGAGAAAGAGAGAGCGAGAGAGATAGAGAATAGTAGTATCAAGAGAGTAGGGGAACTCATGCTCCCAGGGCATAGTATAACGTAACTCGAGTAGCGCAACTCGTTCAGCTGCTGCTGTCACTCTTCCATGCGCGTTCCAGTAGTCCCACTGTGGTCTTCCAGCTCTTTCTCTCTCTCTCTCTCTCTCTCTCTCTCTCTCTCTCTCTCGCTCTCTCACTCTGTCTCTCTCTCTCTTTCTATGTTGCCACTGGCATAGATTAATGGTATTGACCATCCTGACATACGCATCGATAAAAATAACGCGGCCGACGAGAGAAAGAGACGAGAACGTGCCGATCAGAGGCGGCTGCAGACTCCCCAATGACGATGCGTCTTTGCTTTCATTGCTGTTACTGCTCTGGTCATTGCATTCGTTTCGGAAATTCCAGCGAGGATTCGAAGCGGCTCCAGGGCCGTCGTACTCACAGCGAGAGAGAGAAAGGAAGAGAGCGGAAGCTGGTCGATAGGACGTGCTCGTCGAACAGTTCACGGATTTTATTGCCTCTCTCGGTCCGAGCGAGAAGACTACATTTTTAATGAAACGTTAAATTTCAGCTACGTGAGAGTCTATTTTAAATTAAAAATCACACTCCCGCAGCGCGAAGCAGATAAGAAAAAGCGCACGTCCGGCCAATCCCGGCTCTAACTACTGAAGTGGGGAAAAGACGCGCTTCGATGGATTTTTTGAGACAGCATTATCTCCCTCACCCTTTCTTATTCTACATTGCTTCAATATATATAACACAAAGCAACAGCAGCGAAACAAAAGACTTCTGTCATGGGGTAAAGGAGATCGACAAGCTGCTCAACAGGTAGACGTACACACCGACTACGAAGTAGCTGTGAGTCAGAGAAGCTGATATTGATATGGGCGAGGTCATTGTTTGCGGGCATAGTAACGAAGCTCAACAGAGCAGTAGACTACAGTACACGAGACAGAGAGACAGACCAGGGACAGTATAGCAGACCAGAGAAGTGGAGATTGAACGGGTCAAACGAGGTCGTCAGAGGTATATCTGCTCCTCGGTGTCCTCTACACTGCACGCTCTCGTAGACTTGACAGAGAGATTGATAACTGATTTATAAATGCAATGGTTTTCCAGAATACTGTCCAGTAAAAATGAGTGAAGCGACGAGACGAATGGAGAAATTTCTGTTTAGTTGCGAGAAAAAGTCTCAAACGCGAGATCTCGAACCGAGATATTGCCTCCTTTTCTGCAAAAAGATGTAGGATCCTTCACGGATAAGATAACATCTTATACCAACGTCTTGAATATTTATTACACATACACAGGTTATATATATGTACATAATATAAGAATTATAAAATTTTAAATGGTCAAAGTAAAGCTACGGGATCAATATTTTTCTCAAGCGGTATTTAAAATAAAAACTTACCTTCCTTGTAACACTGAAGAGGTTATTTTCTACATACTTTTATTTTACATCCGATTATTCCAATCTTTTATCTTCATCAAAGTTTATGAACAAATTTTAATTTAAGCTTCTGATCAGAAGTCTTTCATTTAGTAATAAAATATAAAAGTATAGTTTACCCTTTATAAAATGCGCTATACCTAAAATTATCCGAATAACTCTCAAATTGATATTTCTAATTTAACAGATTTTATCCTTTTGCTGTGAGAAATTCATAGCCCTAGGCAATGCCTTCAACCGTTTTTTTAAAACAATGAATAGTTGGAAGAAAAATAGCTCTACAAAAGGTAGCTACGATTAAATATAAGTGCGCAGATAAACTCTGCAATACTTTCATATCATAAATCCTCGTTTGGCTTAAGAAAATTAATATTCCGACAATAACATAACGTTAAATGATTAACAATCATTACGCGTTCCTTTACAAACTCTAAATTAAACATTTTCATATGCACAAATTTGACGATGAGAATGAAATTTAATAATGGTTTAAATTAGATAACAGGATCAGCTTTATATGAAATTCGAGTTAAAAATTTTAATATGTTTTAAAATGAAATTAAATCAGCTTCACGGGTATTTAACGAGGAAGTATTAGTATTATTTACGCCACTGGTAGAAACGTTCTCATTTAAAAAGGTAGAGATGTGAAAGCTGGCAACTTAAAATGGACAAAATTATTCATGCGTTATGTAGCCATTAATTGTATATTTTTATGTCAAAGAAATATAATTTACAAAAGGATTAAAAATGCATAAAAAATTTTTGCGATAAGAGATGAACGTTTATAATCAATTAAAAGTTGTTTAAAAACAAGATTATCAATTCAATCGGAATAGTACAGCTCAGAAGCATTCCGGGAAAACGTCGATGCTTTGCTCGACTAGCTAAGACGTGGAATAGTCAATCAATTATCTTCCCAGTAACTAGGTTAAAAAGCGTTTCATTCTGCGTAAGAAATGGCAAAGGAAACAATCCGATTCTCGGATTGACAAGCCAAAAACTAGCCAGTAACTCTATAATAACTATATTACCGTTTCAATCACAATCTATTAAACCTTAACTATTATAATGGATTTAAAACTCCCCATGGTTTGGAATTAGCTAAAGCTCCTGCGCGACGAGCAGCTACGCCGAGTAGCTACGACTCCCAAAGGTTGATAGAAACTTTTGATTGAAAAAGTCTGGAAATACATTTCGACGAAAGAAAGAGTAAATGTATGTGCGCGCGTGACAGAGATTATTACGCTCCGGCTGCTGGTGCAAAAGAGAAGTAAGCAGTGCTACCCTGCTCGCGCACACATTCAGTTTTTAATACGGCTGCATAATTTGTTCGCGTCGGCGATCTAGTTGGGATGATTTAGAGTAGCATCTCAGAGGAAATTACCGTCGGGGGGATAGAGGGGGAGGAGGGCTTGCGGCTCACACATAGCTCAGCTGCCTACCTACAGCACCGACGTGGCTCGCAGATTACAGATTAGCTAGATTAGCGATATACATCGTATATAACTCTCGAGGCGGTGCAGCGAAAAATAGCTACTCTCTACGTTCGATAGGTATATAACGCCAGCGCCACTGACTCGCTAATCGAATGTTTTCATTAAAGAAGTCTGTACTCGTCGCGTTTTAAAAGTCTTTCGCCTTTTATTTCATTCCGTTATTAGTAGTGGAGCGTTGCTACCGAGCTGCGCCGCTGCTGGGGCAAATTTATTGCATAATATTGCACACAGTACGCAGCAAAGCATTTCCAGCGGTGATTTACGCATTTGGCTTTGTGAGTGTGTTAACAATGACAGCTCTCGACTCCCTCCTCCCTCATCCCCCACCTCTAGCACCCTTCTTTCGCGTCTCGCATTCTCGCTCGTTCGTCGATTTTTTCCTCTTCCTCTTTGCCCCCCACTGCTGCGCGTCGAGTATTCATCGGCGGCTACACTTCCTCCTCCGTATATATACATCGCTGCGGCGGCCTTGCAATGCTACGCGCCTCGGTCACGCTGCATTCTACCTCGCGCTCCGTTGCATCAGCTGCTGCAACCGCTGCTGCTGCTGCTGCTGCTGCTGCTGCAACAACACCACTGGATACACGCCAGAGTATAGAGAGGCGAGGAGAGGACGAGACATTGGCCTACCACACTCGACCTTGCCAGTTCGTTACTCTTTCTCCCAACATATACGCGCTTGTACAGCCTTGCTATATCTGCACTTCTTCTCTTTCTCTCTTTCTTCCTCTTTCTCCCTCTTTCTCCCTCTTTCTCTCTTGTCGTGCCACTTTTTCTCTCTTTCTCTCTCTCTCTCCCTCTCTCCTACACTCATCGTCGTCCTACTAGTACTTTCCTACGGTCTATCCAACTTTTCTAACCCCAGCCGCCTGTCTCTCGTCTAAACGAGCTCCCGCACTATCTTTCATTTTAATTTTTTATGCTTCCCTGCTTCTTCGGACACCTTTCCTCGTTTTCCCCCTCACACTCTTTGAAACGAGCAGATAAAAAAAGATCGCGACCGCTTCGTCATTGCGCTCTATCTCTCTCATTTATTTTCGCGCGCAAGCTGCAACGGGCTAGCTATATATAATAAGCGCCTACCGCGCGCACAGACACACGCGAATTGGTTATAATTAATTGGCTCGGGCCGCAATATCGGCTGAATGGTCTTTGCCGCTCGACCAACTTGCGAGAGCGAGACTGGTAATTAGTTTCGTTCGCTTCAGCGTGAATCTTTCATATCGTGTACAATTGAATTTTGTTTACTGTATTTATTAGCAGAAAGATCTGTCTGTCTGTCCGTAAAAATTCTTTTTTTTTTAGTTATTTCGACGAGATGCTTCGGAGTTCACGCTTCCCTTGCTAAAATGTTTTGCGTCACAAAATTGTCATGCGTTTGCCCAACTCGAACGCGTGCGCGCGCTTGTATAACAAGCTCATTTCTCTTAAATACTTTGAAGATAAAAGACGTAGCATACATCGCTAATGCATGCGCGAGGTAAACGTATTCATTTTTCCATCGTACAGTGTACCAGATTTAATAGTGGTTTTTACTTTGGAAAATGAGGTATTTTTTAATGAGCCAATTACCGTGATACGCACGCGATATATATGGATATAAGAGATAGCAGGGAGAAGGCATGTAAAACATATGTATATACATAAGAAAAAGTGTCGAGAGGTTAGAGTTTTCATTGATTGAGGAAGTAAATGGCTGGTCTATGCATAAACATGTCGAGTAAGAGAAGGAGGCAGTTCGTGGTTATAAGCGACTTCATCGGGTCATTATAAGTAAAGAGGATATAATCGCGGTGACGAGTGACAGCTGTTAAATCATGGACATTACCAAGAGGAAGGAAAGAGTATAGCAACCTCGTCAAAGGACGAACGTCGAGCTATATTTAACAGGTGCATTTATCTGTCTCTCCTCCGCTATTCCTACATACATATATGTGCATATACGCACATTACACGGTGTGTGCGCGCTTTGCCAACGCGTTCTTTCTCTTTCTCGCTTACGTTGTCCGCACCGGCCCGCGCAAGAGGGCAACGAACTTTATTCTCAAACACGAAGCAGAAGCCGAGCTAGTAGTACTGAAGAGCAAGGGAGAAGAACACAGAGCCTAAACCGTGTGCCTCTGCAAAGAAATAGACAGCTGGGCGCAATCTCGTGCTGCCTCTAACGCATCCAATGCTGCGTTTATAAACCGTAACGACACGTTAAAGTAACGGAAAAGAGGTAGCAGAAGCTAGCGGCGGTGGCAACGCACGCATACGTATATGTATAAAGGATCGCATGATTTCTATCTTTTACCCTCTCCATCTGCATCTCACTGCGTTCAAAGTATTCGGATCGTCATTAGGCTTCAGGAAACACAGTAGCGGTTTCTTATTTATTTCCTTCGAAATATAAATCGGCGCAGGTTGATTAGAATCTCAAAGGAAGAGATGCATTGGCTAATAAGCGATACGCGCAGCTTTCCTTGGAAGCGTCCCGAGGCTATCAACTCTGAGACCGTCATCGAACAATTTTTTAGCAATAACCATGAACTGCAACGCTGTACATATGTATATAAACGAGCTGTAAAGCAGCTACATAGTACAGACTCGCCATCTCTCCATTTTCCTATACCCTGAAGGCTCCTTGTAAAGACGCCAAATCAAGTATCATAATTATCATTTTTCTCAAGTGCTCGAACAGCTTACTTTTTCACGGTGAACATCCTGTGTATGTGTGTATATGTTCTCCGCGCATAGCCTGTTGCCGATCACCGAGTGCACGCATCGCCACGTTTTTTTTAACAGCGTGACTGAAAAATTGTAAATAGCGTATATTAACGCCGAGCGCTCACGGAATATAGCGAATAAATATTAAACGTGTTGCGGTGAGAATTAATTCGGCTATAAAATATGTATATGTATATAGTCGATAAAAAACAATACGTTTTTTCAATTAATGCTCTTGGGACTCGTGTGGCGTGAGATCGTCTTGAAAATTGCGAAACCCCCCGATGATCCCTTATTACAATAAACGCAGGGTTGTGAGAATAGCCAATTTGCAATCTCGAGTGTGTCGAGCGGTATCTCGGAAATGTGCAAGAGTTTATCACATTTCCATGTTTACTACGGCAGTAGATTCGTTTTAACCCGTAAACATACTGCGAGCTCCAGCGCGCCGCAATACAAATGTTTATAATATATACTGTCAAATTATATGGTTAGCGAGTTAGCTTTGCGCATGTTCGACACTGACCTACACCAGAACGGAACACAACGGACAGACGGCACTGTCACGGACACGTCGAAGCGGACGAACGCACAACGTACCGATACCCATCATGCGGCTACTCGTGCACTCACGTACACACACAAACGCAGGAAGACGGAACAGTGGCGAAACCTGTTATCGCAACTAATCAAAGGCGGCAGAAGATCTCGCGCGCGCGAGAGATACAGCAGACAGAAAGAGAAACACGCAGGCAAACCGATCGTTAAGCCACGCGTATTTTTCTAACGCTCCCTTCGGGCTAACATCCTATATGAGCGAGCGGGAGAGAGCTTACCCCGTTTAGCATTCCGATATGCTATTTGCTAAGCGGTTTCTTCCCGCGCGCTAATAACAATAATGACCGCGCCTCTGCGGCAGCAGCTGCATATCTTCACTCTTGGGATTAGTGATATAGCGATCGTCGGTCGGTAAAATCTGTTAGGGCAGTCTCTGTGCTCTGGAGTTGTTTATTCGATGTTGGTTTTGTAATTGAGCTGCTTGTTTCATATAGAAGGGACATAACTTACAATTGTAGTAATTTCAAACTAATGCTCGGGATGCTGAGCGCGAGCGTGCGCACGCGCTCGAGTGGCAACGTATTATTCTGCGCTTTAGTTCAGCCGCAACTCCACGATGCGCTACAGCGTGTTCGAATGAATTCTCGCGGTCTAGCCGGAGTATAAACTATTATGTTCCTTTTTTCCTTCGGAGCACGGCTCTCGATGTAAGTCTGATATCATTCCGGCTTCGTGTACATATATTCACAATTGTTCATTACAATGAACGCTGCTGCAAGATACCACTCGCTTTGAGATTCTTCTTAAGCTGCATATACACAAGGGGTTTGCGCGATGACCGATTCCGACGCGTCGGTTTTACCGTTTAGCACAGGGGAGAATTAATAAAAATGCGCGCACGGAGAAGAAGCGCGCGAGGGTCAGTCTAACAATTGGACAGGCTCGACAGGCAACGCAACGAGGAAGCAATCCGATTCATAATTCACAGTTTCTTCCGTGAAAATTGGTCCCCTCGAGCGCGAACGCTGCGAGAGCCGACATGTAGGACCGGAGTTTCCGCGATCGCATCTCGTGTGCACAACTGAACGACTGTTCGCGCCTCGTTATACACTGTGCAGCAGCTCGATAGAATCGTTTTTCCTGAACGCTACTGCTATTCAGCAGTGCCACGACGAGTTCCTTTTAATCTCGGAGGTGTGCACGCTCCCGGGCGCATGAGCTTTTACATCGCACGATTGCAGTGTGTGTGGGCTAGTGCACCTGTGCCCATGTGTGTAGGAGTCGAAAGTAGGAAGAATGTTGGATTTATAACGTGTATCCACGTTTTAGCGCTTGACCCGTCCTGCCTATAATTCTCTCCCTTCTATTTCTCGATAGCTATCGTCACAGCAATCATACTGGAGATCAGAGCGCGCCGATTATTTTCAATGAGTTCGATATCATCGGCGCCTCCGTCGCGTGGAATTCGAAAGCAAGAAGTGCACGGAGAGAAAAGAAAACGATTTCGCCACTCGATCCTACGGTGCGATTGATTTGCGCGGCCAGATATCGCCGACGCGCTACTCTGTTGCTGTGGGCTCACCCTATACACCCTATAGACCCTATAGACCCGATAGCGTTAGCCCATAGCCCAAGGTTGCCAGATAGCAATTGTCTGCTACTGCAGTCTGAAACAACGACGAACCGAGAGGGAGAGCACGTAGTCGCCTCTGGCTTTCATTACATCCCGCGGAAGTTCAACGACTTCCTTTGTTTATACGCGCGAGGCTACTCAAACTCGCAGCAGCAGCAGCCGCAGCAGCAGTGGCAGCGGCAGCCGAGCTATCTCACTCGTGAGCAGACGAAGAGAAAAGAAACGATGAACCAGCATCGAAAGCGAAAAATCCCCGGTCCTGCACGGCACTGCGAAAGAGAGCGAGCGGTCGCCTCCTGCTGCTCTATTTTCTTTCGCTGGTTCAGTTCTTGGTATACGCGCGAGAGAGAAAGACAGCGAGAGAGTCGAGAGTTAGCGGAAGTTCTGTAAAAAGAACAAGAAAAAGAGGGCCTTTCTCGTCCTCATCTTCATCCGCGCCTACTTCATTCTTTTGCCACTGTTGGTCCATTCGCCAAAGTACAGGTGAAATTACGAATAGTGAGAAGCGAAATGAATGCAAGAATAGAATTAATGCGAGCCGAGTGATTGGCTAAAAAAAATAACGTAATCGTCCTGTCTTCTGAGATTCAGTTGCATCGAGCTCTATACAGTTGCACAAATCACGCAAATATTTCTCTCTCCGCTACTCACAATTTTTTTTTTCGTTTTAATCTCTACATCCGTTGATGCTGCAGGGTAGAACGATGAAATCACGAGATATCAAGAGAAATCCGTGGCGTTGCGAGAGAGCATGTACAACAACAAAAAATTGGACAGTGTCGAGAACAGCGATAGAGAAATAAAGACACGACCGAATGAATGTGTCCGAAGCGAGAGAGCCTCAAGCAAACATAGAAACAACAAAAAGTATAGCAGCGGACAAGTTGAACAATTTCTTGTCTCTCTCTTTCTTTCTTGCTGGGGGGCTTTTAATGCAACTTGTTTTTAAGCCGTGACTTTGAGACAGTTGCTGCAGCGCAGCAACGCAGGAGGGAGCGACTAATGTTCCGGTAAATGCCGGCATACGTCACTTGGCTCCAAGAAGCAGTAGTATATACCAACAGCAACGAACCATAGTAAGTTATCAACTCTCCGCTATAGCCTGCCCTGCGCGCGTGCATTCTGACTAATACTCCAAGAGCTGCGACTTTCCCCGGATATATATCTCTGTATACTTACATACAACACACGAGCGCGACACATCCATCCCCCGCCGCTACTACGACGAGTGAGAAACGAGGCGCCGAGGAAATCTGTTAAGCCATTGGCTTTTCGATCTGCGGCCGAACGCGATAATGTATATTTGCGACCTCGGAAGAGGAAGAAAACAAACTTTTATACGTATTGAAAGTTAATCAAGTCGCATGGGATAAGTGAGATGCAAAGCTTCTTTCTATTACTATGCGGAAAAGAGTTTATTATACGGACACGTATTTACTTAGCTTGTATAAAATAAAATCAACGTGCCTATGGTATTGAAGTTTATGCATTTGTTAGGAGACATAAACCGTGTAATGATTGCATGTAAAATACGTGATCACCGTACTCGGCTTATTTGTAGTCTTAATGTACTATTATTATCTACAGATACTGCGCTATCGTCTCGTATACACAGACGACGAAACGACTGCTGCATGCGTGGAATAAAATTTTACAACAGTATAATACTCTTTGAATAAAAGTACGGTAAGCTTTTATTTACAGGCTGCAGAAGTTTTTATCGAAAAATACAAAGAATGAAGAAGAAGAAGAAGAAGAGGGAGAAGAAGAAGAAGTACTCGCATCAGGACTTTGGAGTTGAAGTTTATTTTTCATGCAAAAAAATAAGATAACCTTGGTAGAGAAGAGAAAGGGAGGGTGTGTATATTATATAGTATGTGCTTGTCGAGGAGAAGAATCCTAAGTTCCAAAGCAATATTTCTTACAAATCGTGGCAAGACAAATAGGTGAAATGAGAGCAAGCAGCCGAGCGCGAGCCTTTGTTAAAGTTGAAAATTTCGCTCGCGGCGTGTGCGCGGGCGTGCGCGCGCACGAGTGAGAGAGGCGACCGAGATGAGGGCGGAAAATAAAAAATGATGAAAAATCAGTGATGCGAAACTTGGCAAATATGCGCGCGCGCGGAAGAGAGGCGAGATACTCGTGCTGCTGCTACTACTGTTGCAGGTTTAGGTTCCAAGCTACTACAACAATGCTTTCAGTTTTACGTTAATTGGCTGTGCGCATAGTGTACAGGCTCGCGCTTCGCCGTGTGGTTAGAGTAAAATTAACCACCTATCGCCTTCCCGGTGATTTATGAGTAACGTAGCCTAGCTCGAGGATAGAAGGAGCAAAGCGCAATTACGCTCTTTACTAATACTTTTCTAGTGGCCATTACACACATTAGGAACACGAGGTACGATTACTTTTTTAGCCGATCCCGGGAAATTGATACACGCGAGTGCGGTCTTTTCTGATGTGTTTTTCACCGTCGCCGCGAATAGCCAAACAAAAATCCACTTCCGACTTCTATCAATCAGAATTTCAGTTTTATTTTCCAGCGGCTGAAGAGGGGTTGCAAAAAAATCAACAAGCCCCGATTCACGAACGTAAGCGGGAAATATTGCCTCCGCAAACCCGCTCTAAGCTGTACGCGTGATCAAGGGAACAAAAATATCGTATATACAGCAGATTTGAAAAATGCTGCCGTTTGCCCGAACGTGTAGACAGAAAATGTGGATACATGCAGCAGCCAGAGAGAGACAGAGAGAGAGAGAGAGAGAGAGAGAGAGAGAGAGAGAGATGGGAGCATGAACAGCAGCGTGGGCTCGTTCGTGTTTACCGCGTTTCTTCTTACTTTGCGCAAGTGCCGCTATACGCGATCGAGTCGAGGCGAACGACCCGAGTCTAACGAAGGCAAAAGTCGGGGTGTAAGAAGCTGCTTTTACGGCGCTTGAGCGCGCGAACGATGCTGCGCGCGCTATCGAGAGTCTTGCTTGGCTCTCTAGCACCTCCGGCGGAAAGTATTTTTGCGCTATAAAAATACCATATGATGAATGAAAGGACTGTCGCCTGGACGTATAGAAAAACGACGAGGCTTTAATTTCTCGTGATTGGTATACCGTACTTCTTTGATAAATGTACTTACAGCTGATTACTGGGAATCACGCGTAAAAAGGGAAAACCGGCCGTAAGAGTCACTGCAACGCAGAAATGAGCGAGAGTGTAAAGATTTGATTTTTCACACCGACTCGCCTTTTACGCTAAATATTTAATAAGTCGTTCTGCAGTAATAACGCGAGTTTATGATATAGATAATATTATGACTCGCAGATCTTATCACGTTGCGTGAGAAGGAGAGAGAGGGAGAGAGAGAGACGAAGTAGCTGGTAGGATAGCATGTTCGGGAGGGGGGACTGCTGAGACGTCGAGTGCATAAATTCAAGGAATGATTCATCATTCTCCCCCGTTCGATCGGTTGAAAATCTGCTGAGCTAACGAGCAGGCCGCACTAAAGAATTGGCGCGCGCGCAAAATTTTAGCGAACACTCTTATATACGCTATCCCCTACTTATATGAGTTACGACTTAATCCGTGCGTTCGCAGATGGCAGAGTGCGCTCTCGCATATAAGTGCCGATACTACAGCTGTAATGATGGGCCGCACGAGCGCTCCGGATGAATCGAAGCGGGGGCATTACGCAAAACACGCGCCGAAGATATCGATCTATGAGCCGATGAAATCGTTCTCCTCGCGCACTCTACTCTTTCTCTCTTTTGCTCGAGAACAACAACAGCTCTAGATGTGGCTTCAGCCCGCAGGAATGCAGGCTTTTCATTTCCCGAGCCCGTTCTACGCCCGTAGCTCGTAGAATAGCCAAAAGAAGTAGTGAGAAGCCGTTTCGCGCCGCATCAAGTGTTTTTACGTCCACCTGCGCTCCTACACTGCCCCTGTGTATGTGTGTGCGAGAGAGAAACCTAGCCCGCGATAAGCCTGCTCTATCTCTCTCTGTTATACAGCAATAATATGATTATCCAGCTGTAATGTGGGCATAATATGCCTCGATCATCGCAGCAGTAACGGCCAGCTTGGTAATACAAATTCATGTTCAGTTTATTACTAAATATGTTATGGTCCTGAAATTACTATGATTTCTCGAGCGTCCAAGCCTTGCACCGTCGCTGCCGCCACTGACGCCGCTGCCGACGCCGCGGCGTAATAATATTATATACACGCCGTTTATTACATCTAAAACATGAAGTTTAATAAGATATCTTCATCGAAACTTCTTTTTGTTCTTCTGCATTATTTTCTCCCCCATGTTATGTTCTTGCAGATCCCTTTCTGCATGGCTCCATCGCTCTGAGTTAAATGCTGATGAAGAAATTTTCTAGATCGAATGTCCGATCGATCACTCGATCAAACTTTTAAATTCAATATCGTGAAGATATATATTGATCGCTCTTCTTTTGAATTTAATTTCGATACAAACACTTCGTATACATGTGTGTATAAGTGTGTATATCGAACGGAATATCATTTTACGCAGCATCACGTATAAGTTATTATCGTCGTTCGTTTAAATTCCATAATTGAAAATGTATATAATACTATACTAGATAATACATTATGAGTGTTAATACTGAAATAACCGGTAAACTGCTTATGAATATGCAAATGATTTTTGTAAAACCACGGGTATATTACGTATCGTCATGTTATTGTGTGTATATATACGCTTAGTGTATAGGATTTATTTTCGCTTTGTGGGTGTTGTAAATCGCATAACGAACAGTCGCGACTAGAGTTATATAAATTCTTAAGAAAAATCTTTCGAATTTTGGCGCGAATGATCGACGGCAGCGGCGACGGCGGAAGAGCTCAGTGTAAATCTTTGCAGTACAGAGAGTTGAAAAAGAGCTACTACTGGAAATGGGAAAGAGTCGAAAGAATATAAGCGTCGCAGGAGTAGAGCGCGCTCGTAAATTGTTTCGGAAGTTTGAGAAAGTTGGCTGTCCGAAGCTTTATCCGCGCATGAAATAGCGTCGAAAAGAGTAATTGTAAAATTAAATTCGCTCCGACGAGTAACTCTCTGTGTACTCGTATTCTCGTCTTTACGGGGCGCCAGTCTTCTGGCATTAGCATACGTCCTAGACTCACGCAATAGGTATAATCCAGAAACTACCAGAACTGGGTGACAAAGCACACTGTACGCAGTACGCACACTTAATACGTGCAGAGACCGCGGGCTACACCGTTGCCGAATAATGGCGAATAAGGCGATTTTGCCTCACGGATATCTGTACACAAGTGGCCTCGACCTCTTCCGCCCACCCTCTACCTCTTCTCATAATGCATATCTACATATAGAAGCGAAGGAGCGGGCGATATACATGCGCGATCGTCATTCGCACAAGTGCCGCTCGTGAGATTAGATTTTAATGCCTATTAGCTGCATTACCGAGCGTCATTAGCTCTGCATCTTAACGCCTACGCGCGATCGTTTGCCGCAGCGTTAAGCGCGCACTCGCACGGAGATAGAGCGACTCTAAACTCCGTACTCCAGCACGGAATAATTCGCTTTCCGTTCAAATTTCTTGCGCAATGAAGATTATCCAATGCAACTGCGATGACTAGAGAGAATCGGATTCATGTTCTGCGTTCTGTGTAGATAGACGCCGGGCAGTTATAGACCTCGCAAAGTCCTATTGATATATATCAACAACCACTCTGTATGTGTGTGTGTGTGTATACATAATCGAGCTTCATTACCAAGTCGTAGAAGTGAACTGGCTTGTGGGTAATGCGTCTAACGTGAATTGCTTCACACGAATCCATAAATGAGAAGCCAGTAGTGGCCCACGATCAAAGCGAATTTACGATATATAAACTAGCAAACCGCGAGAGCGCATTTCATGCACCGTCTAGTGTATATTATGCACACAGACACGTATGTGGCTACTGGAGAACGATTTCGCTTGCAAATACTAAGGGTCACAATCTCCAATCACTTTATTCCCTTGCGACTCGTTCTAAAACTCAGTTGTATAGTATCGAAGTTGTGCCACGACGAGGTGAGCACGCCTCGCGCGACTATAAATTCTGGATCCGTTTATACCGCTGCAGAAAGAGAGAAAGAGAGTGAGAGAAGAGACTGGACGGTGGAGAGCACTTAGCGAAATAAATAACCTGGATCGACTTCTTTGTCGACGATTGTCGAAGTTCCGTCGTGGCGGCTACAGTTATAGAAGCCACTATAACGTCAATGGAACTTAAATTTCTGCAGCATTTTGTCAACCGAAGGTCGAGCAGTAAGTGCTTCCCTAGGGGTGGTGAGAAAAAAAACGTTGAATTTATTCAACAACGCAAGCTCGAACGGAAAAAGTGTTTGCGTCTCGTGTCGTGAAAAAACAGCTGAGAGCTCGCGTCTGAAAACACGCATTATCAATTTGCACTCGATACGCGTGGTGATATCTTTTTCGCGCGCTACCGGACACATCTGAATGGCAAAACTTTGAAAATGGAATAAAGTGCCGGCACGCGACGGCCAGCGATGAAATGTTAAATTGACAAGCAATGGGAAAGTTTTGCACAAAGTAACTTACCGCAGCACAGCTTCAACTTTGTAATTCGATTTTGATGCTCCACGAAAGCGAGTTTTTTTTAACTTCAGATGAATGTAAATGTCCCTGGCATGCAATGTTCCAAGCATCTGTCCACCAAATCATAATGGGATTTATAATTTAACTGAGCTTCATTGTTATTCCATTCAAAAAGACTTCTTTTTTTTAAGGACGCTCCTTTTCATTTTAGTTTTTGCAAAGACCTTACACTACCCTACACTACCCTCTGGCCGTGCCAGCCTCTGCTGTGCAAAAAGCATGCGCGCGAGTAACGTGTAATGGATATATAGCGGGAGAGTCTCAGCAGTCGCTCCGAGCACTGTATTTTACGGCAAAGCACACATGAGACATGGTTCCATTTGTTACGCGGTGTATGAAAAAATATGGCGATCGAGCGTGGTTTGCGAGTAAGACCTGATTCATGGCGCGACATCGCGACCGGCCGCCCGATTAGCGTAAACAAGTGGCCGTTTGTCTCGAGGCGTTTTTTTTCCTTCTCTCGACCGTTTCGTAATAATAAATTTGGCGGGAAAATTTACCGGACTGAGAGTGGACAACGATTAGGCTAATAGCCGAGCGAGAAGAAAGATGCAGAATAGCCTCGGCCAAAAAGTTTTCTTTCTACATGTATATACATGTAAAGGCGAAACGAGGTGCTGCAGGCGCTACATAAACCTCGTGCGCAAACACGGCACGAGACTCTAGAGGTCCATCTCCAGCGGAGCTATAGTCCATGCTGCTAGCCAGTTTAGTTTGCTCAAGCGCTCTTAGAGAGTTAAGCCAGGCTCGAAGTTACTATCGGCCAAATCATAAGTATGGATTTCGCTCTTCCTAACTGTTAATTCCTCTCAGGGCAATACGTTTTCCGGCCTCAAGTTACGCTCTTAATAACGTGCTTCGCTTTCGTGTACATTGGAAACTACTGCTCTGGACCCCCGTAAGCCCTGTACTATTTTCCTTTGATGGTTTAATACTACTGTCAACGGGGAAAAATCGACGATGGACGTTTAAAGTGCAATGCGTGATGTAGAAATTGAAATTTTTTACAAATCTATAAAAAGATTCATACGAAAACAAGTATGTAACTTTCGTATTACCTACCCCTAGGAGTATGGATTGCAGCATTTGATACTTACACTCCGGTCAAAGAAAGATTCCTGCAAGCTTACGTCGATAACGTATCATATATTAAATCCCACTGCATTGGGTTCCCCGGTTCCAATCATTCCACTCTTTGAACGGCTGAATGGCTTTGTTACGCGTATATGAAAGTCTATTAGATAAGAGAATTCGCAGCCAAACGAAAGTTTTGATACAATTGTAAGTCGCTATGAGGAAAACGAAGTCGAAAGAAAGTTTTCGAATTTCCACTTCTGTCTTAGCGACTATGCGAAATCGCAGTATAAACATAGTACTCGTTTTTTAATACAGATTTAGTGTAAAGAAGCTTTTTCCGCGTCGGCTTATTTGTCGACTTTGCATATTTATTAGACTTTCTGCGTAAGTCGAGAAATACAAAAAGACTAGCCATTGCTTCTGCACTAGCAATAGCAGATGGGGAGTCGGCTGAAGAGAAGTGAGTAATTTGTTTTTCTTTCACGGCACCTCCGTGGCTGCACATTCTCGACTGCGCAAAAGTAAGAGAGAGAAAGAGAGCGGAAGAGAGTACAAAGTTTTAATCGAGCTTTTCAATTCGATTACCATTTATTTACAGTTTTATTCGGTTCGGAAGATAAATGGCCGCGAGAACGACAAGCGGGCGAAACAGACTTTTTATTTGCCAAATAAAAAGCCCATGCGTTAATTATCATTCGAAAACTAAAGGATTTAAATGCTTACTACCTTTGAAAAGTTAATTTAACGGCAAGAGAACTTGCGATAAAATCCTAAACAGCCTGGCGAAAGTTTCAATAAGATTATCTTTTGCATTTTTTTATTTTCGCAATAATCCACTCGCGACAACCATCTCCATTAAATCGATCACTCGTTGTGTCTATTTTCGTTTGCTGTTAGAGTACAAGGCAAAACAAAGAGAGAGAGAGAGAGAGAGAGAGGAAGAGAGAGGGGGTGGGGGTGAGGGTGAGGGTGGAGTGTAGAGGTTCGAACCGTGTACTCTTAATGAAGCAAATGCCAAACGGACCAGCCAACAGTTCGAATTTCAGGACGATCGGCTTTCAGTCGTATATAGCAGCTCAATTAGTTATCGCGACTACGTCAAAGCGAGAATAGCGACCGCGCACGCCTCTAACGCACAACCGTGTTTTAATTTGGCGAAATTAGTCCAGAGTCGAAAGAGATAACGCGCTTGATTTGAATAACAGAGGAAGAAATTAGTTTCGCTTATATGATGTACCGTTAGTCGTCTCATCGTTGTATTATTGGTCAAGCGCAACACAAGAGTATGGTGTCCGTATTATACCGCCGTACGATCGACATAATACTCATCGCACGCCTACGTGTCATTACGCAACAGCACGAGTGTATAGTATATGGCAACAGCCGCATCGTCAACGTCCGCAAATCCAAGTGTGTTCCCTGTCGAATTCTCGCGTCAATTTGGCTGCTAGCGCTGCTGTCACTGCCGCCCGCCCATCAGGGAATAATCATTACGCAGCAGCGTTATGACCATCTTTGCATATGTCTCTCTCTCTCTCTCTCTCTCTCTCTCTCTGCAACCTCTACATGTGTGTATGCCAGTGAAACCGCCTGTTCCACGCAACTCTGCGGACGAGCGTATGGTAGGGGGGTGCCCCCCCTTTCGAGAGCTCGTTTGACCCCTCCGTACCCTACACGATCGACCCGATAGACCGCAGAAATCCAAACAGCGAGGAAAACACAAAGGTGCCAATCGATTATGATTCGCATAATATGTACTAATATCTATGCTTTGATATCCGGGAGCGAGCCAGCCTAGAGCTCCCGCACACCTATATGGGTTCACCTATGTATTCTCCCTCTCTCTCTCTCTCTCTCTCTCTCTAACTCGCATGACGCGTTGTTTCAGTCGTCCTGAATTCATTGTCACGAATGACAATATCCAACATCGGAAGCTCTAGTTGTGCGAAGCGCAATTCATGTTTCTCTCCGCATTTACGTATGTAATATCACGCCTGCTTTCGCTCGAATAATTTTCAATCGCCTATATACGTGTGTGGGCACCATATCGCCGTGTGAAGTTGCGTCGATTCAATTATCCTCCACAAATTTAATAAATATTCTGCTGTTTTATTACCGGGAGACAAAGTGCGGCTACCGTAGCGAGAGAAAATACGTTGATAAGATATTGCTTGTCCACCGCACTACACGTGGTAATTAATCTCCGTTGGCCCGAACGCGCTCGGTGAGCATTTTCATTTATATTCTCGGCTATTCAATTTTCCATATTTTAATCTTGTTGGTTATAATTGTAATATGGCATTAAATTGGAATACGAAGGAATTGCGTTACTCGCACAGCTCGATATATTTACAGTTTTCGTTTGCAAGGAAACTTGACCTTTCGCTGAAACGCGGTAATATAGTTGCGCTACAGCCATTAAACACACTTAGCCCTTGGCCATGGAAATGTCTGTGCGCTTAAATGTATGTTACATACGCCAACATTAATGGAGCTCCGCGGGAAGAACGACCCGCATTATAAACAACCAATTGGCTTTTATTTTATTTACCTTCCGAGAGTGCTCGGGAAAAATTTATCTCGAGTTTCGCAAAAAAAAGAAGAAAAATATTCTTCTCCCCGGTTCAATGCATTTAACGCGCTAATTACGAACCCTCGAGCTTTTCGGGGCGTTCCGTGAATCGCAACTTTAAATTTATTTCTTTAGACTCTAATTAGGGTCGTTAGCTCGTATACGTATACGTATAGACGTCAGTTGATGCTCGACCTTGGAAAAAAACATTCACTTTCGTGTATAAGCGAAGAGTATGTATATGCATGTTGGATATTGAGCTAGAATTAAAATGGATGAGGTACGGAAAAGGCGAGAGATGAGAAGAGAAGAGAAGAGAAGAGAATCGAGAGATTGAGTGTGCACGGGTCTGAGCGAAAACGAAGCAGGTCAGAGGAGTGGAATAATATGTGGATCGAGTCAAGGGTTTGTGCATGCAAGCGACTTGACGCGACTGACACCTCGTAATACCGAGACTTGGACCAACGCCAGTTTGCATATAAGAAATACACATCCGGTACCCACTCGGCATACACCAGAGCCACAGCCACCATACCCTCACTTATACCCTTGCCCATTCCATATATTCGTATCTACATAAATCGCACAAGGAACCAAACATCGGCCAACAGTATGGCCATTCCTTCGTATTATGACAGGATATAGTTTCGCGACTTCCAATAACGTGTTTTATTACGAATTCGTTCTCGGAGCAAGCCAAATTGCGCTCTATACCATTTACAAATTACACTCAGATCGAGATATACAGCATTGCTAATTAATATCAAATGATTTTAAATTCGTTATACATAGCCACTTATAGAACGATATGGAAACCTTAAGAAGCTCCGCTAACGATCTTATCGCGTTTAAGTTTATATATTATTAACATGTGAGTGTACTTGTAAAGCGGCCATGAATAAAAGCACCAATTATAGAATTGAGTTTTAACGATTATTTATCTTCCATTGAATTTCGAAGAGCGCGTTTTGAACATTAATTCATAGTCGTCTTATCGCTCTATAACCAGTCCCTATGGTCACGCTACCTCGATATAACTATAGCCGTTATTGCGCACTGATACCTATCTTTTACCTACCTGTATTCTTTCGTAATTGGACCTGCACTGAGAAGGTTATACCGTTTATTATTTCCAATTAAAATTATTAGTTATTTTATAAAAAAAACATCATATTTTCCTGTACGCAAGCAGAGCAGAAAGAAAGCCACTGTCTCATTTGGCAAATTATATGACTTATCGATGAATCTCGACACAGAAGTACTTTAATCCTTTGAAATTTATAGTTTGTTTGTAATTATTAAATTGAAATCATTTATTTGAAATTGTATATAAATGTTATGGCAATAAATTATCGAAAAGTCTTGTAAATATAGCATATAAACTGTCTGTTTCAAAACTGAAATGGTATTATTATCATTGTACGTGTTTGGCAAGTGAAAATGTATATAAAATTATTTTAACTAAAATACAAGTAAAAGAAATTACACGTAAATTCGTTTGATAAATATATGGTTTGAAATATATATATATATATATATATATATATATATATATATATGCGAAGTAATAAAACAATAGTGAGCGTTACCACATTCGGAATAAAAAATAAAAAAAGATCCAATTTAAACCGTTCTAAATGATAATTTTGTAAAGCAGTTGAGAAATCGTATGGTATAGCAATTAAAAATGTATAGTATACCGCTCAAAAAACCACGAAAAATTAGTTTATAAAATTCAAGAGAAATCTGTGACAACTACCAAGAGTTATGGATACATAATATGGATGCGAATTAATTCACATATACTCACGTAACTAAGCAAAAGGAGTTAACCTGGTTTTGATAAAAATATTTGACAAATCTATTTACCAATCCCAAAGCTTACATTCCGAAAATGAAAAATAGTCAGTCCTGTTGAAGAATGTGTTACATTATGCAGTACTCAATTACTTGTAACTCACCTGAAACAGTAAGCATAATACATCGGCTATTAGAAGAGTTAAAAGTGACAAGTGTGAAAAATATAATAGCTAATAGATGGTCGGGCACGTTGTGTGTAATTAGAGCTCTGAAAACAGCAGAAGAGTAATGTATCAGCCGGAGGGTCTGATAGTTTCTATCAACGTCGGTCATATAACGAATGAACTAATCTTTAAGAAGTTTTTAAATGGTACGCGAAGAAAGGCGAGAGGCAGAGAAACGGCTGGAAAGGATGGGTCGAGAAGAGCTGTTGGAAAGGCAAACGGAATCGAGGCTAGAGCAGAGCATAGTTTTATCTGTATATCTATATACGAGCAAGAGAGAGAGAGAGAGAGAGAGAGAGAGAGAGAGAGAGGTAAGTAGTGGGAAGCGAGAAAGCGGCTGGCGCGAACGAGTGAGAACCAGGGCGAAATTACTGGGCAAGCTCATATCTTGCCGAGCAGCGTAGATGGTCTGAGGGAAAAATAATTGAGTCCTCTTTTCAGCACTCGTTTCACTATTCGCGCTCTTTTTCATTATGCGAGACGCGCGAGGGAAAAAACGAGGAGAAAAAGATGGAGGAGAAGACGGAGTTTTTGAGACGGGAACGAAAGCCCTCTCACCGGCCGGTGTGCGGATATTACTTGAAAATTTCCATAAGAACACTTAATTCGCATTTTCAGTAAAGCTCCCCCCCCCCCTTGGCTCAGCTTCGCCAGCTGAATCGGACATATACGAGAAAGAGAAGGCGCGGGCGAGAGCGCGGCCGGAAATATTTTTCAGAATCCACGCTCTCTCTCTTGGGCTCTCTTTTCATCATTCAACATCCATGAGGTATAAGCGTTTCCCCTCGGGCCAATACGAATCTATTGGTGCTCCATACTTAATTCAATGTAACACATACATATATAGGCTAGAGTTAGAAATTTCGTTATGCTCGCGCTTTTCATCTATATGCGAGTTGTGTGCACACGTATGCAAGTGCTACGTATTCATGAACTACACTTTCCATGGAAACTACATATGCTGGGGCTGCGGCTGTTAACATCAGTTCACGGTATACCTTTTCTACTGTCGCTCGATTCCCGCTGCTTTTCTTACTACTAGACTACTACCACGAGAGCCATATCCACGTTAACAGACAAGACGCGTCCGAGCAAGCAAACGAACATGTACACTCGACTCTCTCTCTATCTCTCTCTCTCTCTCTCTCTCTTTTGCATTCGTTTTGACTCTCGCTCTTTTCCTACTTTTTTCCCCAAGACCAACTGAAACTCGCATCTTGCTCAACTTTTCAACATAGCAATTTCTGAAAGACGGACAAAAGAAGAGTGGAAAAGTTGGAGGTCCTGTCGTCCTATATCTATTCAAGCGAACCGTTTAAATTTATTTAGATATATACACTCCGTGTAATTCTGCGGATTGAAGGAGAAACCGCAAAAATTCAATGATCGGACAAATTTATTCGCATGTCTGTGTATTCTCGAGTGATGGTGTACGTTTGAATTCAGAGTCAATATTGATATACAAACCCAATACCAAATATGTATGTGGGAGTGTTGGAACTGATACAACACGTAGAATATAGCTTATTAGGAATTGGATATTTCAATAACCAAGCAAATAAGCTGAAATCAATCAAATTCAAGAGAAAATCAAAACTGCATGTATTATAGAATTGCGTAAATTAGTCTAACTAGAGATTAATTATTGTAATTCATAACACAATATCAATGATCTATGTTCCGTATTTATATCTTTTAACAGCATCCTCCGAGAGGACAAATTGAGCTGCTTTACGCAAATTAAAAGGGAAAGCACAATTTGGCGACAGTGGTGTTCGTGGTCACGATGGTCGCGGTCACCAGAGTAGTCCTTCAAGCTTGAGTCTAGTTTGGAAGAGCTCGGGCGACGTATCAAGTTACCACAAGAGGAATAAGAAAACTTATTCTTAGTTGCGACACTCTACTTTTAAGCTCTACACAGTGTTTGTTGCTGCGCAAGTAATTGTAACGATAACGATATATAACTATAACGATAATAAATTTACGGTCAGAATAGCTAACTATCTTCCGAAGACCTTAATGGTGCAGAAATCCCATCGTCGATATTTCCTATTTGTACCTGTGCGGATGTATATTATGACTGTACCTACCTGAACATGCGCTTCTATTCAAAGTCCTTAATCCGAGCACCTGTCATTTCGCCTACTTATTGTATTCAGATTCTAACAAAAAACCAGAGTGAGAGTATCGAATGCACACACTCTACCAAATCAATAATACAGAGTCCGTGGATTCAATAAAGGTAAAGTTTGATTAACTAAAATTGTCTACATATTTGCATTCTCGAAGTGTAAAACACCTACTATCTCCGTAAGAGTGTCAATAAATAAGTATATCAAACGCAGACTCGAAGTTCACTGACAGTCTTCGAAATTTATATTTTCAAACACACCTTCGGTTGGGAAATGTCGGTTAGTATTGTTGTGAGACATTGGCCTCTGGCCATTTATCGAAAGAGATTCGATATAATTGGACAACGAAACAAGACGATGAAAGCAAGTCGAACTTGCGAAGCGTAAGAGCTGCACGGGTTCCAGTAGAAAGTAGGTGAGTTGAGGTACGCGAAATCGACAGCTGGTCTCTTTCTCTGTCTCTCTCTCTCTCTCTCTCTCTCTCTCTTGCGAGTATCGGAAAGACGAATCCTCTAACTCGCTTTCGGCCTTTTGACCATTAGAGAACGGCGACAGCGAACGATCGATCGGATACGCGTAGGTACGC
Source organism: Apocrypta bakeri (assembly GCA_018906985.1). Taxonomy (NCBI): domain Eukaryota; kingdom Metazoa; phylum Arthropoda; class Insecta; order Hymenoptera; family Pteromalidae; genus Apocrypta; species Apocrypta bakeri. The sequence continues at coordinate 5,185,288 of JACCIA010000010.1, read as the reverse complement.
TGTGCTGACTGTATATACTGGTCGGAGAAGAGCAAAAGCAAGCGAGGAGCGAAGCGTTCTGGAATGGTCAACGGAAGCGTGAAATTCCCAATTTCTTTTCCCTCCCTCGCCTACTCGACAAGAATATATCTAGCAGCTGTATAGTAGTAGTCCCCCCTCCCGCATGCCTAGGCGCGCCTCTGACCCATCTCTCGTACTCTCTTTCTCTCCGTTTTACGCTCTCCCGTTGTGCGCACCCCTTCTATATAATATATTTCTAGCGATTTATTTCGAGTCTTTTCTTGGAGCAGCAGCAGAAGCAGCAGCAGCAGAAGCAGGAGTAGTAGCACACAGCTTTTCGAGGCAAAGTGGCGAATATCTTGAAAATTTCGCGAGTTCTGTCAGCCAAGCGCTCGGAGTCTACATACATGCACTATATCTGTACACAGCTAGAATACCGGCTGAGCGATAAATAGGGGAAAAAATGACGAAACGAAGAGGATTCAAGAAGCGCATGAGGTCCCCTCTCGTCTTCTCTCGTTCTCTCTTTTCTCCTCTCTCCACCCTTCTTTTTTCATCGTTATACGCGAAGGACGGGGCATTTACACGAATACTAGCGCGACGCTACAATTTCTGTTCGTACAAGTAGAAAAGACCGAGTGTGGCAAGACTTCGCGCGCGTCAATCAATTACGCTCGAGGGAAGAATGTAAAGTTGGATAATGATTCGAGTATAATCTTGACCGAACGTTGTTCAAAGACAATTTGTCGAGCAGCAGTTTGAGAGAGAAACAAATGGTTTCTCGTAAAAGATTTTTGAGAAAAAATCATCGAGGCGTGAATGATGAGCCATCATCTTCAACGGTGGCCTTTCTCTCTCACTCGGCTAGTTAAGTAGTCGTAAAATCGTCCAAGTAGCCATGGCTTGTTCTCGAAGGGCAAGCGCGCACACGCCGCCGGCTAAAAAGAGAGCCGCCGAATTCCAGATTTCCGTACAATCCTACATAACTGATGATGGAGCCGCGAGGGAAAAACATCTGAAAACGCAGTAAAATAGAACCCTCTCTCTTTCATCTCTCTCTTTCATCTCTCTCTTTCATCTCTCTCTTTCATCTCTCTCGCGCGCGCTGCCACTCTTTCACCGAGTGAGAATGCGGACCGGATTTTTGCTCCTGTTGCCGCTGGGTAAACTAGCGTACCTTAAAAATTCACGTTCAAACTCTGAGGGTTAATAGTAACGCAGCCAAGTCCCAGTCAGTATAGTGAAAAAGAACAGAGTATTTTCGTACAAAAGTAGTCGAGGGGCGCGCAGTCGTCCTTAAGGGCGATTTACAATCGCCCGTAACTTTGCTACTCGTCGATGTCTCGTAAAGTGCAATCTCTGTACAACAGCGAGAGTGAGAGAAAGAATATATACGTGTATGTATATATATCTCGGTGAATATATATGTGTACAAGTCTAGAGAGAGAGAGAGAGAGAGAGAGAGAGAAACACGAAGGCGCGACTTGAAATTCCGAGCTTTTGCGCTGCTTCTGTTGCTCCTGTGGGTGCCCTGTGCTACACAGCAAGACTCTTGCCGCGCTATAGAATCTCCGTGTACGCTCTTCGTCTTTCGCAACGACTGACAAAGAAAGCTCGGCCGAAAGAGAGATGCGCAAACAGCAGGAAGGAAACGAGCCGGCATCAAGGGATAGACAGATACCGAGATATATGTGCGTATATATGTGCGTATATATATAGTAGATATAAGTGCATATATATGTATAGTTTCGACGTATATAAGCCTGCGGGACAGCAAGATATCGAGTTCGAATCACGCTCGGTCGAGTTTGAAGAAGCGGCTTCGATTGAAACGTCGAGGACGACGACGACAACTCCGGACGAGCGTCATTCGGCCACTTCCGTTTGATTCTTATATTCCAGGAACCCAGACGCCAGGGCATCTTGCTACTTTGAAATTCGTACATCGCTCACTGCTGCTGCTGCTGCTCCTACTACTGCTACATTTCTGTTCTTCCTCTGCTCTCACTCGGTTCAATTTTCCATGCATCACTGAACGAGCGCGAATTTAATAGTTTATGTACATCGAAACGAACGTGCTGTATTTCGCTGATGCAGCTATAATTCGCTCATTCGTTCGCGGCTAATAAAACACGACTGAACAGAGTAGAATGGATTATACATCACCAAAAGATAAGAGATTATTTTTTTAACAAACCTCTGCGATGTAAAACTGTACACGGCTCGGCGAGAGTGAAATTTACATAATGGTCGGGAGCGAAAAAAGTCATAAAAAAAGAACAATGAGGTCGTCAGATATGAAGCAAAGAGCGAGAGAGAGAAAGAGAGAGTAGAAGAGAGAGTCAGACAAAACAAAAGGGCGAGTAAGAGAAGAAAGGCAAAAAAATGCTCGGCAGGGCGGACAACAGATAGACGGTTTCTGTTGGCAATCGCGGCCAGCTCGCTCAATTATCGTGAGCTATCTGTTCACGCCCGGTAGAGCTGGTGTTTCGAACGATGGCGCACGCGAGCAAGGCATTCGCACGGCGATAATCCTACTTCGAAAGGAAAGCGTATATACTGCAACACGCTTTAGCGCTTCTCTCTCTCTCTCTCTCTCTACGGCGGGAGAGGCAGGGCTGTATTAATACTCGAAGCTGCTTAGCGGGGTGTTTGTTACTTAACATCGTCAGGACGATGGTAGTGCGAGCAACTCTGTAACAGTTATAGTTATATATACGCACGTATATACATAGCTATATAAATATAAGGATGTGTGTATATCTGTGTCTGTGTATGTAGGTACAGAGACGCTGCCGCATGCATAATTTAGCGAGGAAAGCCTCAAGCGAGCCGCAGCAGCCGCCGCCACAGCAATATCGTACGATCGAATATCTTCGGGAAATTCCAATAGAGTTCCGAGAGGAGAGGCGATTTCATCGAAATATTTTACCCTTATTCCTGGAAGATATGCCGCGCACCGGCACTAGCAGTAGCGCTCGAGCGACGCTTCCAAGCATCTTTTGCATTGATCAGTTACTTTTGAAAACATTTTAGAGATGCCGAGAATGACCCGCATACTCTTTTTCCAGCAAGAGAAAAATAAGCTAGCAATGAGAGATGTGACTTGCTAAGTGAGTTGGTTACTTTATTGTTGTCCTAGTCGTACTTTTACGCTACCGAGACAGCCGTTCCTTTCCACGGGCTGAGGTCTCAAACGGATTATTATACCGAGCTTGAGCTGTTACCTTCTTCTCTATTAGTTTTTCTCCTTCACTCGAGTTTATGAAACCGCGATTGCGGAAGAGTAGCTCGCAACAAGTACATCGACTGCTTGAAATTTCCATGTCTGCCTGCGTCTACGCGTGTTTCTGTAAATACGAAACAACTCTGAAAATGCGACGAGGATAAATTGAAACTACTTGCTGATGTCGAGTTTAGAACGTTAATTTTTTAACGACTCGAGAAGCGTGCGTCAGCCAAGGGCAACAAACTTGTCCAGGAAAACTATTTGAGTTTATGTTACTTGAGAAGAGTCGAACAACAAAGATCGAGACAAAAGAAAAGATTAAGAAAAATTAAATGTTTCGAAGGCCAAGAGATTCCGAAGTTTCCCGTTAGCTCACACGCGGAGAATAATACGAGTGTATATACCATGAGAAGGAGCGAACATAGACGTCGTAGCAATCGCTGAGTCTACTGGCACTTTCGTACGCAACGTCGATCAAAGTCTCGGCGTCTAACTCCGTAAAGCGCGTCTACGATGCTCATACCCTTAATACATGTAATTTACTTAGTGCCCGACCTATTGAAACTTGGGGAAAGGGATTATTTTCATTAGTAGAATAATCCACTCGCTTCTGATAAATTACGCCAGAGTTAAACAACCTAAAGCCGTTACAATAGTGTACCTACCGTCTGTATAATGTGTACACTGTGAAAAAAACAAATTTCCAAGAAAGAATGATAGCAACTACCAAGGCGGTCAACAATTAGTAAAATGCCTGAATTACTACGAACAGTGTGGCAGTGTTTCTAATCTGACTAGCAGTACTCTTCACGCGCAGAAAAGTAGCTCGCACAAAGACAAGCATTAATTCTCTTTAAAGCCCAGGTCATTTAATACATTAATGCAGGCTAATTAATAACGGTTAACGCTGGGTTACCGCGTCCAGTGCACTGGCTCTTAGAGTGCGGTAAACCGTCTTGACGTGTCGGAGCGACTAGAAAGAGCCAAGAGACCTGGCGGTTTTCTCTCTCACTCGCTCTCTCCCTCTCTCTCTCTCTCCCTCTCTCTCTCCCTCTCCTCTCTCTCTCTCTCTCTCTCTCTCTCTCTCTCACTTTCTGGAAATAAGGCCAGCATTAAATTCCATTTAGCCACCGACTGTGCAAGTTGCAGAGCTACACTACAGCACCACCAAAAGAGAGTGAAAAGAGGAACGGGAGGTTGCAAACGGAAACTGAAATGACTCGCAGGGATGCGAGGATAGATGTGCGCGAGGTCGACGAATCTGCGATGCCACTGGTTTCGACATCAAAGAGAGGCTTTTGGATACGCGTTAGCATTGCGAATTAGAGGAAGCGCGAGAGGCCTGTTCGAGATTCCAACCAAAGACTCTCGAATGTGCAAATACGGATGGCACGCGTATCCTCATATCCACACCACTCACTCTTCATTCACGCGTCAAGCGCTCTGCACTATATCCCTCTATCTCCGGAGTACGTGCATAGATACGCGGCGGAGGCATGCAAAGTCGAAAGCCGAATACTCGTCCTTTGCTTAATGTCCTTGCGCTGACGATTCGGCTCACTCAAAGAGATACGCGTAGATGAGAGACGCGAGAGTGACAGCGTTAAAAAGTTGCTGCCGTTGAAAGGAGATGAAATGTAAATAAGACGGCTTTTCAAGCAGAAAAACTAAAGGAAAAACATCCATGCCCCGCTATACTCTCTTGCTCCGAGCCGATATAGCTAATAAGATATCGTCCACGTTTAATTAACGGGCAAGATTCGTGAACAAGAGTGCTCGCGGGGATTCGGCTGATATCGCCGCGTAATTACCTGCTAGGAGAAGCGGCAGGTGCACTTGTGACTCTCGGGGCTTATGCGCGAGAACGACTACCCGCAGTGCCGCTTATGCTTGCTTCGGAAACTTTGTTTGAATAAAAATCCTTCACCTTGTGCAGGTAATGAACGCGCGCGGTAAACTAACTTCGGCTTCGAATAAGCTTTGAATTATCAATGGCTTTCTACTGTGCGGGGTAATTACGGCCAGATAAACCTCTCTCGGGCGCATGGATTAATATCGTACGTCGTCGCGAGTATAAGCGCACTAGACTTTTTCTTCTTAACTCTCGCGGACTTGACAAGAAAATTGTGCTCATACATATAAACACAAGCAACGCGCGTCTATACGGACTACTTGTCTATATGCTGTTAAATCCACAGAGCCTTAAGTTTTAAGTGTCGTTTTTGAAAATACATTTTATTACTGTCAATCCGATGGAGCGCAAGGCACGCAAATTAAACTTTTCGTTTGCATTCTGTTACCCGTCTTCTGATGGATTTTAAACATTTGTTGCCAATGGCATGCTAAGTGTATGCGTAAAACATAAATTTGCACGCGCATTAAATTATGGTAATTTTACATTAACAGAAATGTACATTTTATGAAGACATTAGGCGAGCCGTTAAAATTCGCACGTGTTTAAAATCAATCAGAAATCGAATAACCAGAGGCAAATCATAAAAATTTAAATCCAACTGGTTTTCTGTGCTCATATACGGCTACCTATTCGCGGCAACGAAATGAATTTAATAAAAAAAAAAATAAATCGCAAGTACCGAGGATTTACCCACGTATCCATTTTAGTCCAGAATCATCGTGTTATACGTTGCATAAATTTCGAGTTTGGCGAGCGGTGCGCTGATAGTTCAATCTCATTAAGAACGAGAAAAAATGTATAATCTGAAAAGTTAAATAGCAAAAGGCTTGCCCACACTTCAGTTCTTTGGCCTCTTCGTTTCTTCATTTACATATGAATCAGGATCAACGAGAGAGGGAGAAGTACAGAGAGGGACTAAGCGTCTAGGTATAGTAGCGATACGGTGACAAACAATCGCTTGCAATTATGCAAATCTCATGGTTCTAGTCTCGGCAGGGAGAACCGCGTATCCATGAAAAAAGAATGCTCTGGAGCTCGCTGTAAAAGAAGAAAAGAACGTACTCGAATGCATTAAGTGAGAGAGTGAGAGAAAGAAAGAGGACGCGTCGCGAAAGAGAGCAGGAGCAAAGTCAGAGTAAAATAACACGACTGGCAGTAAAGAAGAAGAGAGAAAGAGCACGAGGACTAAAGTGCGCCCCGACAGACAGAGATAGAAAGCCAGGACGAAAGCCCGATGATAGATAGGTATAAAGTTCGCGGTAATAGGAAAACGGCCAGAGAGAGAAAGATTTTTTTGATTGAATGCTGGTTTATTGCTGGCGAGATCCGTCAGAATCGCAGAGCGAAAGAGAGAGAAAGAGTCGTTGATAAAAGCATAAAAGCTCGAGGAGCTATGCTTCGAGACGGTGCAATGACAGAACGTGAAAATCGGATTCACGCCGTTATATATCCGCCGCCGCTATTATTCGCTGTTGCAGCGGTCTATCGGAACTGCCAATCTCCGTTACGCTTATTCTCGACGCCGCTAAAAACCAGCAGCAGCAGCAGCAGTAGTAGTAGTAGTTCGCTCTTCGGACGTCATCGTTCACGCGCGTTCTCCCGCTTCGGCGCTTACATTTGCATATGAATTCGCTGCGTACACGCGAATTTTAACTATACGCTCGATCCTCCTACGCGCGTTTCTCACCGACGAACCAGAGACACTGACGATGTTACTGATGAGAAAAGGAATGGTCAAGCTGCGAGAATGCATTATAATGTATTTCTTTTCTACGTACGCCCTACGTCCTATTCTTTTTGTCAGTATATACGTGCAAGATCAGGATTCGCTCTAGTAGCGGCTCAAACGCATTAGTGAAATTACGTGTATAGACGTATAACGATTTAATGGAACTACGTGACTTTGACGGCTTACACCGACGCCGACACTGAATCACGTGTAACATTTCTAGTTCAGTTCTGATGCTGCTCGTCTCGTTATCAAATTAAAATTAGCGTCAGACCGTTTCTAACGCCATCATCCTAGTCCACAGTTAGCTCTTCCTCTGTAATGAGTTTCATACAATTAAAAATAGCTTGAAATGCGCCACTATTTTTCCGAAGTGAAAACATCGTTAAAAAGCAAAAAAAAAACCTATCTGTCTGTCTATTATCATTGTTATTTAATTTAAAACACAGCAGTCATTCGATGTGAGTACATCTGTGTTAGTAAAAATGTTCATTAAATTTCATTCTCCAATTCATCAAGAGACATGAAATCAACAATGTGTTGCTCGAAGAATTAAAGAAGCCGGGATTTCGCGGAGAATATTCGATGCTAATTAAGACATTCCACTAATTACGAAAATTTCGAAGGCTTTCGACATTTTACTCTGGTGAAAGATCTCGAGAGGAGATTTCGCCTCATACAACGCGTAAACACGATCAAGCTGAATAAGCCCTGAATACTGCAGTCGAGTTCAACCCTCGACTGAAACGACAAATTGCTGTCGCCATTAGCATTATCGAATAGTGCTCTGCGTAAAAAGGAAACGAAGGGCACGATCACGGTGAGCAAAAAAAGGTTATACTTATATACATCCCTGTTTTCTAATTATTAATCGCGGTCGAGTTCACGCGTCAAATTACGTTCCATCCCCTATAAGCAGAACCGAAACTAATGAGTTTGTATCGAGTTATCAATTTTTTCTTATTCGCGTAGTTAATGCAACTACGCACGTAAACTCAAACAAGGGGTAAAAATAAACAACGCTAAGACAAGCATAGAGTAAAAAAAGAGTGCGAAATGGGGTTTGCTCTCGAAATTGATGGGCCAGTCTCGCGTCGTTGGATTCCAAGTCGACTTGATGGACCGAACCGCACGATAAGGTTACGCTAGACTGATCCGAGCAAGAGCCGAACCGAATACAAATTTTCCACGATGACTGATGTCGGCAAGTTTCCACTTCGTTCCCTCTCGTCCTTATTTCTCTGATCCCAAGCGATATTCCAGTTTAACGAAGGTCCCCATGTTTATAGCCTATACTACGCGCATGTGGGACAATATTCAAATGCTCGTCGCCGTCGTCGTTGTTGTTGTCCTTAGTCCTGCCTACAAGGGACTATGTATATAATACACGAGTGGCTTTTGAGTGTAGTCATCTGCACCGAGAGCTATACTAATAATCGTCACCGGAGCACGTGACACGCAACAAAATCTGGCTATCATTAAATTCAAATACATTATTTTGCACGTTATTTATATGTTTCAAAAATGATTAACGCTCACTCTCTTCTCTTTTCGTAATATAGATATTTCGTTTCGAAACTATAAAACTATCCGGTGCAGTTAGTTCGTTAAATTTCACGCGAGTTAACTGCAGCTTAGTGGTGAGCAAAAAAAAGAAGAGCACTGGCGAAATTAAAGAACAGGAGGAAAGGTTGTTTTTTCTTTGCCTGAACGTAAAAAGGCGATCTTTTTTCGCTTCAGCACGCCTGCGAGAGATCTCTCTCTGTCTCGCCCTCTCCCCCTCCCTCTCTTTCTCTTTCTCTCTTCTCTCTAGACGTCAACTAAAGTGCTCGAATTCCCGAACAGTCGCCCCGAGAACGAAGGATTAATTTAAGGATAGTGCTCGGCGGATTTCCCAAATTGTTTTTATCAATCATGTTTTTGCGAGAACGTGTGCGGTCGCAAGTAATCAGCTTGGATAGTCTTTAATTGTCCAAGAGCGAAGCACAGTCCTTATTTTGCACCAGCGAGCGTGTATATTGGTTCACAAAAGGCACACAGTAATGACCGTACGTGTACTTATTCCTAAGCCTCAAACGCCATTTCAGCAAAGACAGTCAAAGACGGTTTTTTATTTCGCGTTGCACCCCTCTAGCTTTTATTTCCTTCGGTTGATAACAGGAAATTGTTATTTTACGAAAGGAAATCTTTTGACCTTAAACGATAGTTAACCACAAGATGTTTCTTGCTACAGAAAATCGAGTGTTTTTCAATCGAATGAAAATTCGCGTTATCTACGCCTAATATCGAGTGAACACTTGCGTTAAACATCGCAGTAATTGCCGCACTCACCTGTTTCCACGATTCGCACTGTATTTATTGTTTACATTCTTGTAACGTGTTCTGTTATAGATTGAAATTAATACAAGTGAAACAAAGAACTGCGTTAAAGACTTCAGCGCAATGGTCTGAAAATGCTCCCTTTCCCCTCTCTCCGTCTCTCTTTTTCGGAACAACAACGGCACAGTGTTAAAATGTGAACACGATTTTAGTGGTAAAAATATCACAACGACAACTGTTATTACTACTGACTAGGGTCAGTGGTATATAAAAGAAAATTGAACGAGAAAAAGTCGTGTATCGTGAAGTGTACCTAAACGACCCGGTTGCACATAGCATTTAGTCGGATTGTATCCGCGCTCACGAGAGATATGCACTGTGCAGGTTAGAGAGCTAAGGAAACAGATTCATCAGACGTCTGCGAGAACGGCTGCAAGATGAGTTGAATTAGGCAAAGATAATGGAAACATCAAATTAGTTAGCGACGTCGTACTCCGTTGCGAGCTTTCAAGCTTCAGACAATTGAAAGAGCGAAATATTCGTCTCGGCTCATCACGAAGTAAACTGCAATGTATAGACGTGAACATATATACTCGTATGGAAGCTTCTGCTCTAATTTTCCTGAATAGTAAGCTGGTAAATCGCATAGATTTTGCAGAACCAATTTACTCACGAAATATATACGCGAAGCTAAAGCGAAGCCTTTGATGAGTTGATGCCAGCCGGATCAAAGGCTATATTATGCATTAAACGATGAGTCCCGTATTGCGCTTCGACTGGAAAAATCCCATAATATAGCTGTTTGTATACAGAAGCGACACGCGTAGCCGCGAAAAGAATGCTATAGGCCGCGGTGACATGAACTAATAGAACTTCGGCTGTCGAGTGCAGCGGAGAAAGGTTGGAGGCGTAAGTGCGGTGCGATGCTACCGTTGTTGCCGCTGCTATGAGAGTAGCGCTGGCCTTTGTGATAGGCGCTCGCGCGAATTTGATTACACCCGGTGTACACGTATAAACGAGACCGAGCGCTCGGGCTAACAATGGTGTTGGTGGGCTCGACGCCACACTGCTGCATCCGACGCCCTCGGCCGCTCTCTGTTAATGTCTATACACGTGGCCAAACACACGGATACGACCACGACTGGCCGTACGCAATTATACCTGTGTACATTTAGCTGTATATGTGTATCGAGAGGCCAGTCTGCGGTGCAGCTGTCTCTCTTTCTGCCTGCGCTATTTATACACGCTACGCGTAACAAAAACAGTTTACCTTTTTCCTCGCGTCCATTCGTATACGTATACGCGCAATGCCTCGACCAGCTACCGACTTTTCCAGCTTTTTAAGCCTTTTCATCATCATCATCCCCGGCAAAATAAGAGAACGTGCATCGAGGGAAGATTCTCTAGAGAGAGAGATAGTGAGTGAGAGAGAGAGAGAGAGAGAGAGCGCGCGCGCAAGGAAAACTGGCTCTACTTGAAAAAGGCACTTTGCGCGGCTAGCACAATAACCGGAACTGCTTACGTGCCCGAAATAACGAAGCTCGCCACTGCAGCATAGAAGCTTGCGCGACTATACTCGATCCTTCTTCCCAGCGGCCCTCGAGTCGAACGCCAGGCAATTGTGGCTGGCGCGCGCATTTCGATCTCTCTCCTCTGCAACCGAACGATTCGCGGAAAATACTGAGAGCGTCGACGCTCTTCTCTTGTATTGCCGCCGCGCTTCTGTGTGAGAAGCTTGTTTGACTTAGACGATGAAGATATCGATATGTCGATTGAGCGACGCCCAGGGAGCCAAACTTTTGTTTGCTCTTCTATACGTTATATTTCTCCTCTCTATACCTGTCGGCAGATCAGCTAAATTAACTTCCATGTCTCTCTTTCTCTCGAGGATAGCGAACTAGTAGTAAAAAGCGTCATTCATCCCTGGCATTCATTCGAAGCAAGAAAAGTATTTTCTCGTAACCGAAACTGAGAGAGACAGAAAGGGAGAATAATGAGCCGTGTGAATGACGAGCTTTGTCCATTGAAGCCTCCAGTGGTAGAAAAAGCGCAGACTATTAAACGTGAAAAATTGGTCGATGCTCCATCTGTCGAGAGGGAAGGAGAGAAACAGAAAGAGGAGTAGTCTCGAAGCCAATGGACTGTGCTATGCATCATATCGGTGGGTCACTCCGTTAGAAGAACATTTATTTACGCCCGAAGACAGCAAGGGGTATGAGAAATTTTTTGAAAATCCACGATAGATAATTCAGAGCATAGAAAAGGTCTGCGGTAAAGAGCCTCGATTTACTGAAAATGTAAGGCTTTCAAGCTGCGGGAAAAAATCGAAGGAAGAAAAATGTCCACAGCTGTCCTCTATAGTGCGTACGTGGGTTCGAGCGATTGCCAAGACTTTTCGCGCTCGCGCACGCTGTAAAGGTTTGCGGTCTCGCGGCGAGCTACTCGGCCATTTTGCCTTTACGGCGAGGCGAATGCGATTGCTTTTGCGCTTTTAAAGGTTACAGCCAAAGCGTAAAACCCGCTGGCGGCAGCGACGACCGCCGCAATCCCCATCGTCCGTCTTTTTCCTGATGACGTCTTCGGGATTGCTAAGATCGAGGCCACATATACCGACTTTCTCTCACTCTACCCTACGTTGGTGCTGCTGCTGCCGCTACTGCTACTGCTGCAACGGCCGTAACGAATATATACCCACGTACTCTCGACGTTATGTGATTCGCACACAGCCCTCTCTTCGTCGCAGTATATACGGTACTCGTCAGTGCATCGGCGAAATGTCGCACTTCTGAGCTTTTGCCGTAACAAGATTTTCGTGATTCTCGCTCTTACGCTCACTCGCGAAAATTCAAAATACTGATTCGCTACCTCGAGTGCGTTTCCTTATTCTCTTTTCTTTACGATGCGCCTGCAAATGGAGAGAATTATTTTCTGCCACTTCGGATTATAATAATAAATTTTCAAGGGCAAGGATAATTGTAAAAGTTTGAGCCTGTCCATTACAAAAATATTCATCATCATTTATTGCCAACTATATAATTATCCGCTGAAATTACACAGATGATTGGTACGATTAAAGTAACATTATGCGATTTAAAACACCTCGACTATATAACAGGCTTGCGGGACGGCTATTTCTGAAAAACTACTTGCGAGCAAGATGCTTCATTGGCAAACCGGTTATTCCAGCAGCATTACGTTTTCTGGGCTGACATGTACTTATAGTATCTGCGAAGAGAAACTTGTTTTCAATGTAGCTTCTCTAATGATTTGCACTACTCTTTCTATTTTTTTCTTTTTCCAATAATAATCGGACATGCACGACTGCTCTAGCCACGAGGAAAGCATAATCCGGTTACACACGTGTTATCTAGTTTAAAATTTATCCCAAGAAAGGCAAAAGACCGTTTTTGTACCGATAGAGTCTTAGAAGAGGAGAATCCCACGCCCCAGTAGCAACACATGCCAGCAGCAACATCAACCTCTCTCGTCCCCTACCGCCCGTAGCCACTTTCCAAGAGTCGTGACACAACGTCTGGGCAACCTTTGTCCTAAATGATAAACTTTACCCGCAGGGTTTCACCGCAGAAAGTTTTCTTATAAAACGCACGCCACTGATAGGGAGAGCATTTCGATACTTTCCTCTTCTTTTTTTAAACCACCAATAGAGAGAGAGAGAGAGAGAGAGAGAGAGAGAGAGAGACTTAGTCGACCCTCGCTTCTACGTGTCAATACATAACGACTCGACCGAAATCTCTTCGGATACCCTTCAGAAAAATGAAATACCCCCGACGTTTTATGAAGTTATTGTAATTTTGTTAGCGGAACATCGTATAAAACGCTCCGGGTTCATAACATACCGGATATTAACCTTTATCACGACAACAAAGTGTACGTTTATGAAAACAGGCAATATTAGCCTTTTGACAAAAAGAAAAGATGTTTTCCTTTTTTCCGATAAAGGTGAGAGAGAGAGAGAGAGAAGAATATTCGAAGTTTTCCTGAAAAGAAAAACAAACTAATAAGCGAGAAGGAGAAAAGGTAGCGTTTGTGAACAAACAAAGTATTATTCCCTGTGGCCTATTGAGAATTCACTTTGGCGAGTCGCGGGACTCTGGGCGCGTAAAAGTTCTGGAAATAAAAGGCGCAATAAATTCAGCGCGAACTTTATTGAAAATTTTGCGAGAGGGAGAATCCAGAGGAATATAAAGCGAAAAGTTTTTAGTCGTCGGCCGGTTCGATCACATAATTGTGTACATAAATACAGCGATTTTAATGCCTCCCCCCCCCCTCTCTCTCTCTCTCTCTCTCTCTTTCTCTCTTTCCCTTAATGCATATAATCTTGCAGATAATTGGTTCGAGAGAAAGAAGAAAAAGTTGGGCACTGAAAAATTTATGCAAATATTACGTCAGATATACGTATATACGTATATACGTACATTATAGACCATAGGAGATGAACAAGTTAAACGAGCTGCACCTCGCGCACGTCTGCACCCGTAAATAAGCTCAAACTTGCCGTGGGGTTAACTGCATGCTCGGTCTGCAAGCTTCCAGACATCAAAGCTTGCAAATTTCACGATACCGGTGAATAAACTTGTTCGATTAAGTATCCTCTTGACGGAAAGCGCGTGTCTTCGACACTGTGGAAGCGATAACGCAAGTGGACGGAAAAAGCATTCTATCACTTGGAGCTATTACGCTACCAAGCGACCAACGACCTCGTACTTTTTCAACTTAAAACACACTTTTTAATATCCTGTTGAAAAACATAGATTCCCGCTTCCTCTCCAGATAGAGGATATCCGTTTTTCATTTATCCTGGAAACACTGTCAATTATTAACTTTCCTCGTGAAGAAAAATGAATTAAGAAATGTCGCTATACTTATACATCGAACAATGGGAGAACCGACTCGACGCACGTTTATACGTTTATTGTTATAAAACTCTAACTTTTTGTTAAAAAACTCTACCCTTATTGCAATTTTAACGAAACTTTTTGTCGAGTCTATAACACCCACGTTAATTTAGACAGCATAGTCCAATTTCATACATCAGTTTGCTCTGCACCTTTGTAATTAATTCATTTTGCACAACAAAAAAAAACCGAATATACGCCCTTTGAAAATGCATCCGCATGTTCTCTATGTTATACCATCGAGCAATATTCAGTCTAGCATTTTGTAATTCAAATTTTCCACTGCGAAGCTTGTAAAATCGACGATACGAAATACCGAAAATTCGAAATACGAAGCGAGTCAAAAGCTTACCGGGAATGTCATTTCCTCTCGTAATAATGCTCTTCCATCAAAAAAGCTCAGTTCTACAGCAGTAGAAGCATTGCCATATGGTATATTGCGAGTGAAATTTTCGATGCGCATCCCGGATTGCTGTCTCATATCTTTCGTGAAATAGGAAGGCGAGTATATGAGAGAGAGGAAGAGAGAGAATATGTGTGTGTGTGCGTTAAGGAGGGTGCCTAAGGGACCAAATGTTGTGCTGCTCTTGCATCGAATCAAGTACAATGCGGCGGCTACGTTATGGAGCAGTAATTGAATCGAGCGAAATTAATTTCATCCGCTAGCACCCCGAAACTTGCCGCTGCAAGTCGGAAGGACGTCGCAAGCAAGCAATGGTACAAACTTCTAGTCGACCAACTCGCCTCTTGTCTTCCCGCGAGGACGGAAGAGCATTTCGAGAGATGAATCGCTTTGCATCTTGAGAGGATTTTCCGGAAAGTAAGCGGAGCTGCAAAACTTCGAATGTACTTCGTCCAATCTATAACTATCCTCTTTAAATTCACTGCTTTCGCAATGCATCTACTATACACAGCTAGCGTATGTACTTTGTCACGTATATAAATAAACGAACTTTCCGCGAACACATCGCAGTATATATGTTTTTTAATTAATACATAAATTTTCGTTGATTATCTGGATGCGCACTAAATTTATATATACAATGCGTGCATTTGCCGATGCGAGTTATCGCATGCGTTGTATAATTCTTTAATTCGAGTTCGCATACGGGCCGGACGATGACTACGCGCGACTACAGAGATGCGTGTCTGCTAAATTTACTGCAGGGAAATATAATTTCGCAATGATGTTTCGCTATTGTAAATAATCCGTGACAATGCTTAAGCATAGTATTGAATTGAATACAGGTAGTGGCGTGTGTCGCCGTTACCGCGCACCGCGAATCGACCACCTTCGAGAGTGAAACAATGGAATTTATATCTGCTCGACATATACTCTCCAGTAGGCTAAGTAAAAAAATTCAGAGTGCATTCTGTGCGTTCTCTCTCTTTCTCTTTCCTCTCGCCGTCTGTTACCTTCCGCTTTGTCTCTCCTCCTCTTTTCCTCTCTCACTCGCGTTTTTCCTATTTTTCGAGAAAGATAAAAGTGAACGGGAAGTAGAAGTGTAGAGATATCACGTCATTTTCCATTGACAAACCGGAATTCGTCGAAGCGCGAATCGATTTGCTCGCGCACGCCGCCGGCCCGCGTACGGGATTATCATACAAAAGGATTTCCCGGTTTTACGTGGCTCGAATGCAAATCCTCGTGTGTTCCGGATGGACTCTCCTCTCTCTCGCGCTCGATTACTCTATACCTGTATACATTCACGCACGCGCACACACATACACAGGCGGATACGCACGTGTTTTTCTCGCTTTTTTTCTACCCTCTTTTTATCAAACTTTTTTCCGAAAAAAAGGAACAAGCGAAATTCAGCCGCCGGCTCTCTTCACCCATGTTAGAAGTGTCACGTAACTTTTTATTGCATTGGAGTCGCTGGCCGGAGCCCACAACTGCTGCTACTGCTGCTGCCGCGACTGCTGCTGTACTGTCTCCGCCGTGCGATGCATGACCGAGCACGACTATATTCGATATCATGGCATATCATAAACAGCCACCGCACACCGAGAGCGCGTACCATACCAGGCATCGCACCGTATGCGGGACGCTTTTTTAACCGATAAAAACATAAGCGCATCGCGCTGCACACTAAATTCTCTCCAGCTCACGATTTTATCGCTACATTTGTACCAGCCAACAAATTTTATACCTATACTTATGTACACTGCTTTGGCTCTCTCTCCCCCTCCTTTCGGTCTGCCTGTCTGCGAAGATAAATATGCATAACCTTTTCTATGCATTTTTTATCGATCTGTCTGTAGTACAGAACGAATTAATTCATACAGACCGTTATTTTTATATACATTTTTTCCTCTGCAAGATTTATCTATTAAAATCCAAGATGAACTAATTCAATAGAGGTAGAGGAAGAAATGGTGCTGATTTGGTTATTTCGCCGAGTCGATTAAAAGGCCGTGGTAAAAAGTCGATTGAAAATGAGAATCAATCAGGTCGATTCGGAGAATATACAGTAATATGTCGCTTCGGCGCAAAGAGTCTCATGGTAATATTCAAAGGGGGCAGCGAGAGGAGTGAACGCAAATATGCGGAGGATTAAGGAATTCAATTTTCGTAGCTTTGCCTCCATTTTTACTGATCCGGATCGAGCCTTGCAAATTCCACAGTCTAGCGAACTGTATATGCAGACATCGAGCCCCTCTTGTACTACGAGAGCTCGGCAAAATAATCCAGATGATCGGCCATCTCATTTAAAAGCGCGGGAAGACAGCTGCGTGGTTATGATGAAAACGTCAAC
Source organism: Apocrypta bakeri (assembly GCA_018906985.1). Taxonomy (NCBI): domain Eukaryota; kingdom Metazoa; phylum Arthropoda; class Insecta; order Hymenoptera; family Pteromalidae; genus Apocrypta; species Apocrypta bakeri. The sequence goes on along the minus strand of JACCIA010000010.1, from coordinate 5,168,421 downwards.
GCGCCCAAGCCCGCGGTAACGCAAGCCTCTTACGTGCCGACTTATCAGAGATTACAGGCTATGCTGAGCTTTATGTTTCTTCATAGGATCTTTTCTCCTTTGGTATTACCGCAGAGTTCTCCCCCCCCCCCCCGCTCTCTCTCTCTGATATGCTAATGAATTGCGTACTACAAAACAAACGCTCGTTCTATACACCGAACGCGTTTTTACTCCGTGAGGAATTTTGCTGCGAGAGAGCTAATGCAAAGGTGGATAAGATATTTGAAATTTTATAGCCGTATGACTTCTTGTTTTCGCATTACGAAAATATACATGCTCCTGGTAAAACGATACACCTGGGATCTCAGCCGGTCGTAGTATAACTTTCTGTTTCGCTCGTATCCTGCAGCTTGGTTCTCTCTTCGTTTCTCGTGCGTATGTGTATGTGTCTCATTTTCTCTTTCTCTTTCTCTTTCTCTCTACTTGCTTCAAGTCTATGTTCTATCTTCGTCTGCTACACCTGGCACTGCCTCTGCATGCTCCCAAGCTACACCTATGATGTTTCCTCTGTTCTTACCCGCGAGTAAAGCAGCGAGAGATTACCAAATATCCACAGGTTGTTGATTTTGCCAACTACGTTCGTATTTATATAGCTTTGCAACTATGCACGGTTGTCACGAAAACTCTAAGTACATACGTCTTATGCTTGTTAATCTTAACGAGCTCTTCAGACAATACATATTTTTTTGATAAGCTTATTTTTCAATCGAAGCAAAATGCTGCTGTCGCTATACACTCGAAATCCATCGAAAGCGTAGGTACTGAAATCTCGTGGAAATCGCAGTTCGGTAGCGAACACTGAACAGACCGAATCTATCAATTTCATCGCGGGAGCTATTCTAGACACGAGGGAGCTTGTGGGAGAAGTGGATGGGAAGAGACAAGTAGAGAGAGGGAGAGAGAGATAGAACAGAGTTCTCGAACGCCGCCGGCACTCCCATGACTGCAGCTTCGCTAATCCGTTGATACGGATGGTAAATACGCAGAGGCTCAAGAGAAATATACTACTGCGCTCAGCGCTACGCGACGATGCCGAGTGTTTAATGTACCGCTCCGACCATTATATATGTATTCGATAATGTAACTGACTCCTTATTGACTAACTTCGCATGTTTACCTCAGGCTGCAGTAGCAGTACCGCCAACTTTGTTTGTGCCTGGCACACGGGGAAATTCACGATTCACGAATATATAATTGATTCCAAGTAGAAATGGTCCGGGCATAGTCAGACTCTGCAAAAGTATAATAGTAATCTATCAAAAGCCGTACATATGTTATAAGCCGAAAGTTCAGAGCCGAAAAGATATGGTCCAACATTGTGATGAAAGCTCGCTCGCTGTGCTCGCATATACGACCTTAAGTTTCACGTGGTATTAACGATCGAACGACACCTGCGCGCTCCCGGGAGTTTCTATTATTTTGACGGTGGCGCATTTGCCGTAGCTAACGCTACGATAATCCGGCGTCGGCGCCACCTCGGTTTCTCGTAAAATCCCGGCAATTCCGCAGTGTCACCGGGGATTCCTACTAGCCTAACGCAGAAGACAGGGACCCGCAGCAGATAACGTAGCGAAAGCACTCGAGCCGCAAGAGATGCCATTTCCAGTTGCAGATTTGACTCGCGAGGCCCGATAACGCCCCCGCAGCCAAAGTATAACAAGACTCGCGATAAAAGCCACTGCTTGCTGAATATAAAGCCACTCATCTATGCATATATATACATGTATTTGCAATGTGCATATATATCTATTTATACATATATACACTAATACAGTGTGCCATTGCTTTACGTGCATCCGAACCGCTATGCTCCTGATGCAATATTGGAAAATTTACTCCATTTACTTCTTGAGTCTCTTTTGTTCTTCTTTTTTTTTCACGAAATTCCAACGTGTGTTGATGATTCGTGTTCATGTACATATACGATCGACGCGTGGCAAAGCGTTTAGCTAGATAATCGAGCTTATCTACAAGAACGTGTGCACATTTGTGCGAATCATTCCGACGAATATTCGATGTTTACATAGAGAATAAAAAAACACTCGGCACGTTTGATCCTCTTTCAAGAGGGAGAATCGAAATCGAGTTTCGACGACGGGACAAGTCGACGAAGCGCAGATATGTGGTGGTTTCGTAGAAAACACGTTTTATATATTCCTTCTAGTGCGTGACCGGTGATTCGAAACGGTCTTTCGTGGTTTTCGACATGACCTTTCGCGCGCGGCGTATCAAATGGCGTGGAAACTCCAACGAGGCGTACGGCTATTTACTTTTAGGGGCTATTCCGATTGATAGAAAATTTCGGTTCTCGAGAATCATATACGTGTGTTTATGCGTGTGTACTTGCACAGAAAGAGAGTGAATAGGGATACATGTATATATTGTATATACATAGGTGTAGCTATAATGCTTGCACGTAGTTCCAGGTTTCTCCTCTCTCTCTCTCTCTCTCTCTCAATCTCGGTTGGTCGATAACAGTGATTACATTAAAGGAAGAATAATAGCCTCTAAAGTAGCTACGCACAAGATATAGGTTATTTGCAGATGCTATCAACATCGCCGAGCATAATTTTAGCTTCAGTGGCTATGCCATTAACTCTAAATCGAAAATAGGAGCTTTGTGCATTGTAAAATGCCGTATAAAAGCTGCACGCTGTGCTTTACTGCTCTATCAGATATTTTCACGCTAAAAAGTATTTCGTTATATAGCGACTGAGCAGTGTATACCTGCGCAAACAACTTTATTTTTCAGATACGCCGATGTTTAGCAACAGCCTGCCTTTTTCTGTGGTAGCCATATTTTTTCCGATTTATCGCGATTTTGAAGTGGTGCAAATAGCGATAAACGAAAGTGCCAATTTTTCGGTGAAATATGAAAAAACAATAGTATTCGGCAATGTGAAGTATCAGAACTTATATGCCCAGTGTGCATGTGCGAATATGATAAAGTTCCCGCTGTTATATAGAAAGCTGAAAGCTGAATTCCTTCTGTCTGTTCTAGTATGTATCGAAAGTCAAGGAAGTATACGCGAGCCTACTTTGGGAATCCTACTTTCGTGTGTGGGCTGACGCGTTATACGACGCGTAGTATAAAACGAATACTTTTACGACTTTCCTGTATGGTTTATCGGATTTAGTACTGAGAAAAGTCTTACTAACGTTTGTATACAAGCAGCAAATCTAGACAAAACAGATTTTCCCAAGTCAGATTCCAGCAGACTTTGGCAGCGTTGGTGCGAAAACGAACGGCGTCATCTTGAAAAAACATTCAAGTTTACTACTCCAACACAACGAGCATATGTACAATAAGTGGAAACGGAAAGAAGAATTTTTCAAGAATCGGTTGTCGAGTCTCTCTCCGTCGTTCACTTCCTCCGTGGCTCTCTCTCTCTCTCTCTCTCTCTCTCTCTCTCTCTCTCTCTTTGGAGACTCTTAGTCAAGTGGCTATTTGAGCATTTGTAAGCAAAATGGTTGGTGCGCTCGTTTGCGCGCTTGTGTCGCTCGTTTGCGCGCGAGATATGCAGTAACGCGCAGAGGGCAGCAGGCCGAGCATTGACGCTCAGCGCTTGATCCTTCTAACAGTATCATGAATATTTACGCGGCACTCTGCGCGCGTACCAACAGAATCAATATCGTATACCGGCGACGCTGTGGCTATATGCGAATGGCTCTGTTACTGAAATGTGCATGTGTGTAAATGCTACGCAGAGCGTGCTACGCCGACGTTTGCTGCGAAGTATAGTTTAATTCTCCAGAAAAACTTTAATCGAAAGCGCGTGCCACGCGAACGCAGATTTGAGAGAGCTTGCAAGCTCAAAAACCCTACATCGAATGCATTCAATCTGTTGCATACTTTAAGGGAAGAGAAAAAATGCAGTCTTCGTCTGCGGATGACTATATGGATGAATATGAGTGAATCTAACGAGGATAGGTCGCCGAGTTTTCTGAACCAACGCTTAGGTGTATACTCACGGTCATTCAGTAGTAGCGGCACTAGTTTATACACCGAGTTATCCCGCATCCATCCTCGGTACTGGCGCCTTATTAACATATGCCTACGGCGAGCTTTGCAAGTGCCACTATTCCGGAATTGACAAACTAGAAGTTACTCACGAACGGAAACTGCCCGCAGCAACTTTTGATATACGCTTCTACAACTAGCAGGACAATCACCTACTAGACTTTGCGCTTTCATGTCAATCGCGTACTGTACATTACCAATGAGAATATCTTCATAACGTTGAAACGTTTTTAATCGAATTTGGAACCTTAGAGCACAATGATTTACACACCTTTATTTTTATAATAGTATATGTATTGATTTTGTCAATTAATTCTCCCTCATTTTTTCGATAAAATTTAATTAGCGTATTAACGAGTTCATCGTGTCACTTTCCTAATAGGATCCTTCATAAAACTTTTCTTCGTTTAAAACTTTTAAGCATTCGCTGATTAATTAAATTAAATCATTGTGCTCTTTATTATTATCTACATTAAAAATCTAGCGATACCAGAATCGTTGATTTTGAATAACAGCGAGACCAGTTCGCTGTATAATTATAGCTCGGGGGAAAAAAAGGAACAGTATATCCATATAAAGTCTCGCGCTGAAAAACTAGATATCTCGAGCTAATAAACTTGTTGAACAGCTATTCGTCGCACGATAATGTCTAAACATACAAGCTTGGCGCAGAACCCCACGCCCATACCGTTTTTGTACACGTATGTACGTAAACTGTAAGATCTAAAACATTATAATTAAATTTCGAGTAAAGTTTTTAGTATAGAGAGATACAGAGCTCCGTTATATTTCTATCAACATAAAATAACATTAAATACGAATTATTTTATAAAAATAAATTAATTACTATTATTTATTATTAAATTTTTTAACTTTGTTAAGAACCAGCAACTGGACACTAAAAGTCCATAATTGAGCTATCAATAACTAATTAATTAGAAACTAAAACATAATTAAGCGTATATAACCGGATTTAGTGTAAGCGGTATTAACCGTCTAACGACTAAAACCATTAAATTTCTAGCTATTTTTCTAACCTGATTCGCAAAGCAAGAAATAGGAATTAATATGAGAAAACCTGCTTTTATACCATTTTTGGATATGCTTGTTCGATTAATGGGAATGAATGGCGTTTTGGTGCTTGAGAAATATGTTGGTTTTTATTTGAAATAATAGCAAAAAATTTGTTTTTCAAAGGGGAAAAATGTCTTTCAATTGCGATGTATAGTCGAGTTCTTTTTTTTTAATTCCTACTTTGTTTGCATTTTGAATAAACTATTTTGCTCCCTTGATTAATGATAATTTTGCAAAAATCCTCATTCTTTTTTCAATTAAAAAAAATATATTTAAAACGTAAATATCCAGTTTTTTAATATCGAATCCGTCATATTTTTGTTTTCTCGGGCATGAAATTATATTTTCATGCCTCGGCCCCATAAATCGAAAGAGCACAGTCAACATATTAGTAGTAACATAGTATTTAAATACTTTTACTCATTTTAATGATCATTTCAGATAAAGTTAAAAAAATAATTCTGATATATCATGATTCTGATCCCTAATGGATTAAGATTGTTGGTCAATCAATGGCAAATGGTAAAGCAACACGGAATAGTTGGTCATCCTTTTTTAAGGTTGCATCCCAGATTTGAATAAATTAGAAGAACTAAGCTAAGCTTTGCGAAATTGAATGCAAACACGCTTGCATTCTATTTTCAAGATATTTGAGCCGGATGAAAAAGAAAGAAATCTCACATGTGGGACTAGCTCACGTTATCTAAACATTTTCTCGTCTGGACTTACCGAAGGCCATGCTTGCCTGCCACGAATTAGCTGCAAAAGATTTGACTTACAAGCAAGAGAGGTACGAATCTCAGTTGGTTTAATTAAAACATATAAACTGGAAAGTGTCTCTACCTCTCTCTCTCTCTCTCTCTCTCTCTCTCTCTCTCTCTAATTGTGAAGGAGTGGAATTTCACACTTTTAGCGCGAGCAGTCGAGTTCTCGAGTCTCAGAGAGTATGAAAAAGGTGTGCTCGAGCTGAGACCGCAAATCAAGCCCCAGGAAAGAAAGAAAGAAAGAAAGTAGTCCCGGGGATGTCAGTGAATACATTAGCAACCGCTTGAAAAGTTGAATAAATGCATCAAAACAGGAGAGTTGTTGAAGTAAAGAAGAATTACGGGCTTTCGTGGAGTGGGTAAAGGAATGGTAACGATATTGTCGAGTGTCAGCGGTGTGTGACATGTTTTCTCCAAGTTTCTCTCCCTTGGAAAGTAGAGTAGAACGCGCACTCGCAAGTCGGAAAGGGAAGAGGGGACGACGAAGGGGGATCGGGAGGAGGAGGAAGGCCAAAACTTCACGCATTATGTTCGCCGGCCCGAGGCGCGAACTACTCCCTCCTGCTGCGACACTGCCTTATCTCTCTTTTGTGCTCTCTGTCCACCTGAGAAATTTACTTCCATCGCCACTGACCTCGCGCCGCCATTAGTATTTTTTATACTCGCATTTACGAGACTGCTCGTAAAGCAGATCTTTCTCTCTCACTCTCTTCCTGTCTTCGTGTGATGTGAACTCGCTTATTTGCTAACTGCGTAAACAACTTTCCACGTACTTAGATTTACTCCGCACACGTTGTCAGCTAATTATACTTTACTCGATCTGCGCTGTACTCCTAATAAACTTTAAGATATTTCGAAGGATTTTTGAAAGACGCATAAGCAATCGCGCAATTCACATCGGATTATTTGTAAGCGGAGAATATATTTAAGCCGGATTAAATATATATTCTGTTTATTTGCAAGTTTTTAATTAGTTATCCATTTTTTTTGTATCTTTTTAGCTATTTCTGAGCTTCAAAAACTGATTTCATATTCAGCTATCCACATACTACTTGTTATATAACTATTTAGTATACACTGCTATTAAATTAATACTTTGACATTCATTGTAGTATTATTTCGATCTACCTCAACAAACTAATCGATCAATTAGGTAACCTCTGCAGCTTTTTTGAGAGTTCAAAGGTATGTTTATTTTTGAAAAAATGCTAGAGTGTCAACTATCGGATAACCAATCGAAGTTTTTTTTCGCGAGAAAAAATATTATATACTAAACCATAAAACCTTTTCAGTACGGTAAATATTATTCATATAACTTTCAATGAATCGCGTAATTGGAAATAACGATGAATGCCACACTCTTTGATTTTCGAGCTTATGCATCATCCTCCTCCATATTCTAACTTTCCACACAATATCACATGATTACACGTGTGTGAGTATGAACGCAAACGTAAAATTATTGAAAAATGTCGACAGACGCGTGTGCACGCAGTGAAAACGTTAAAAGGCGGTTCTGGTCATTAAAAAGTTTTATGCGTTACCTTTAGCAATGCAGTTGCAAAAGGTACAGTTTCATTTTCACGAAAGCGGAGCAGCCAAAGTTTCTTTTTTGTTTCTAGCTTCCTGCGAGAACGCTCAAAATGACTAAAAGCGCGAACTACACGATGGAGTGATTCATCTGGAACAGCGGATGATAAGTACACGGCAGAAGCTCGAACGAATGAAGGAACGAGTAGCCGGGCGAATATTTTACCTTCTCTACATGCGAGAGGGTCTATATAACCCGCCGGTTTTTACACACTTCCAGACAAACTTGTCTTGCAGAAGCCAGACTTTACTCCATTCGCATAACGTCATTGCCAGATGAGCCCGTTGCACTAGAAGCTACGAAATATGCGATGTGTATTACATATAATATACCTGTATATCCGTGAAGAAGTATCTCGTCGAAAAAACTGCGTTTCCGGCTACTCCAGCTTTTCTACCGGTGATGCACTTGATTCGACTTTTCAAACAATGTTTCACGTGCATTTCTCATTGGTTAGAATCATCGCATTAAAGTGCCGTAGAGTTTTTTTTGTTTTTACAAATTAATTTCATCAAAAAACTTAAAAATAGTTTAATACAGTAGCACTGTACAGAAGCGTTTGCGTATGCCATGGATATTTACGTTCGCCGTGCATAAAGACGGCGTATTCTCGATCAGAGGCCGTAAAACAGCTGAAACGAGCTTTTGCAAATGGCACAGTTTTTCTGTCAGAGACCGCGAGCCTCTTTCTCTCTCTCTCTCTCTCTCTCACTCGTGACTCTTTGTTTTTTTCGCATAATTAAAATCACAGTAAAATTTAATATCCTCGTCGTAATTTTTCCGAGGTTGCACACGGGGCCATTCTCGGCTTTAGCTGTCGCGAGAGGAGAGGGAGAACGACGCCCCGGCAACGGGAGCTCGTTGAGATTCTTACCACGCTCGCCTTATAAATCTGGACAAGTATAATTTTATAATATGATAAAAAAAATTCTTAAAGGGGTTGAAAGCTACATTTCGCGAACGATGTTGGAATGTCGTGGGTGGGAAGCGAGCAGCTCGTTAAGTGGAACGTTATTCATTTTGGCCGCACTTATCGCGAAACACTCATCTTAATCCGGAACTGAAAAGGGGAGCTTTAGCCGACGACTGCCAGTCCGCTGGCTGTATAGCCACCCTCGCTTGTTCTTCTCCGGGAAGGAAGACCATGTAATTCACGTAATGCAGAGCGGTGTTAATTCGACTATCGGTGATATAATGCTGTTTTAAACGCGCTGCCACCACTTCATTCGCAATATTATAATATATACTGCGTAGCTGTGCAACTGCTATTGCTGCAGAATACTTGAAGACGCGCTTTATTTTCAAGAGCAAAGCCTTCTTTACGCGAGCGGTTTATTACGGAAAGGTGACTTTTATGCGAAATTCAAATTAAATTTTCATTACAAAACTCCCTCGGCGAGTTCGCTCGCGCGCTACAAACTTATAAATATGCCAACTTTATTTTCACTTATTATATTCGAGTTTTCGTTTCTGTAAATTCAAGCTGGATCATCGTTGAGAGCGTTTAATTAACGACCGTATAGAATTATACAAAGTTACGTGCGCATTTCAAAAATTAACGAAAAAATAACAGATACATCCACTGCGAGCAATGCCATGTATACGAGAGCCAGCAAAAGATAAACAAGAGTACACTTATTATACGTCGAAGAGCGCGAGTGTAAACTAAAATAATATTTAACCAGAAACATCTGTCGAGTTGATTAACAGATCGAGATTGCAGATTCACTGTGTGCGAAGTCACGCAAAAAGAGAGCTGCGAGCGATAGTCGTTCTGTGTTATTGGCTTTTATTCGCGTCACCGGTTGTTTCTTTTTTCATTCCTTCTCTCTCTCTCTCTCTCTCGCTCTCTCTCGCTCTCTCTCGCTCTCTCTTTTTCATTTCGCCGCATTCTCTCGCCTACGTTGACAATCCAATTTGTAGCGCATCGCGATAAGGGAGGCGTCAGAGACGTAAGCGTCAGGCTCGTAAAAACCCGGGAGCAAGACGTGTAGCTTTGCCTGCGTAGAAAATCAGAGATCAACAGAGTGGGGGGGGGGGGGTAGCCTATAGCTACTCGCGAGAGGACACGAGGTGCAGGCCAACGCTGGCAATAATGAGATTCCAAATGCAGCTATTCTAAAACAACGAGACGGCCTGGAATAACATGCCAAGCGCACATACTGCATAGCGTGCTTGCATGCAGCAGCTTATACGAGAGGGAGAGGGACATAACACACACACTCATCACATGCGCGCAAGCTGGGCGCGCATGTGCGATTGCATAATGCATCGCTTTAACCGGTGATAACTTATCCAATCACCGCACTGTCAGTTACAATCTACTGAGCCGACCGAGCTCTCTGTCGATTTATCTTAATGGAAGTATATACATATATAGACGTTTCGTTATTTATCACGATTTTCACTCGCTCAGGCTCGATTCTTCTTTTGCGCTGTTGCAGAATACCGCAACGACGACAACGGCGTTGTGGCAAAAACTCAGGAAAGAGACGTGCGGCACTTCGTCTTGTAATAGTACTGTATGCCGGAGCTTTCATCGTTGTGTGTTGCACTTTTCTTATAAATACATCGAAGAAAGGAGATTCTTGCTACTGACACTTTGCTGCAGTAGCGCGCACGCAGCTATGTAGCTCATTTCTTCCCAACTGAAAGTATCCACTGAAGCGACAGGTCAATTTACGTTTGCTTTAGTATACGAGATCAAAATTTTCGGTTCACCGCCGCAGCCTCTCCCCAACGTCTTATCGGAAATCTGACTCTGACACGAAATGAACTGCCGCTACGCTGCTACGAGTCTTTATTTTTTTTACAAGTCAAGCTTTTTGCTTGGCTTAAATTAAACATTGTCTCGCGGCGTTGCTTTGTACTTTAAGTCGAATTGCTTTTCTATGCTGCTGTACATATAATTATTAAAAATAAAAAAATAAGCAACGAATATGTACGTACGCGTGATGCAATGCACCAGCAAAGCATCGGGTTATTTTAGATACAGGCAAGAACAACAATACAATAGCAAAGGAGAGCATTATTGCGGTGCTGTCGGTGCACCTGTACCATCGTCGTCCTCGTAGTCGTCGTCGTGGTTGCATTAACTTAGAGGCAACAGTTATCAGTGACATTTCATTTGTCAGCCAGCTGCTTCATAAACGTCAGTGCCACGCGCCTGTGCATGTACATAGCTGCTCCGCTACTATATACAGTTGCAGCAGAGAATCATACATCAGCCGGGGCTAACGCGCGCCACGAGATTTCAACGCCTAGGCAAATACGAATTTCGTCCTTCCACTCCTGTATCCCATTGTATTCACGGAGACAAAAAACTTTGCCCCCGTGCCGGTTTTAACGCTGCTACTCTTGTAATAATGTATTTTAAAATTTTACATTCAACCCCGGTCCTACTCTCTTTGCCAACGCGCGCAGTTTGTTCTTCTCGTCGACAAATGAAGTATTTCATCCGGGTATTTTCCGAAATAACTGCAAACTTTTGTTCCTCTCACAGACGCGAACGTAGAGATTGCTTTGTGTGAAGGACGCGCGCGCAAGAGTGTAGAATTTCCCAAGGAAACGAAACTCCGGTGAATTTGCAGGTCGTATTAGCCAGCAAACTCAAGCAAGTAAGAGAAGCTAAGATTCGATTTCGGATAGAATGGGATAGGAAAGAGCAATTCGTAAACTCGTTTAGTCGTTCCTCGTAAACCGCGCACGAATGTTCGTGGCCTGGATTCAGCTGCCGTTACTGCAATTAGTTGCACATGCAGCAGCTACACACTATGTCCAGCCCTATTTCCAATTTCCAGCATTGATGTCTACATTTTTGTTTAATTCGCGACCCTGTTCCTTTCGTTTCATATAAATTATAAATGTACTTTGATCACGACGAAACGCGTATAATTATAATATGCTCACGCTCAGCTTATCAAACGGCGGGAAACTGTAATTATTCGATAAAACAGACTGAATTTAAAAAGAGCATCACAGTATAATCGCAACGTTAAAAAGCTGTGAAAATTTTATAAAATTTGAGTGCTCGCGCTATTTTCCTTTTTTATGTACAATTATTTTTCCTAATTCAACCTCTCTGAAAAATGTTTTTTTAATCGAATTTTTATAATTGAACTTTATTCCTATTAAAAGAAATTTGTTTCGCCCTCTCTATTTTGAAATCGAGTTCACAGTGTACAATCGACATTTTTGACTTTTTTTTGTTCTTTTTAATACTCTCATACAGTCACTAAAAGTGGCTAAATATCAATGTCATGAAATCGTTTTTCCGGGGCCACTATTTCCTCGTATTTTTTACGTCCTATAACAAGAACAAAATGACGCGGCAGACGTTGAATGCGCTCTAACTAAATATTAAATTGATTCCTATTTTCTGCGCATAACGGAGAAAACTCCAACATGTGTGCAAACGCAAATTGGAAAAAATAAGCACATTGGCAGTTTGGACAAGGATATATAGAAGCGCGTACAGAACGAACTAGTAGTCGAGTCCAAAAATTGTGGAAACTCGCAGCAGCTGTTTCTGCCGCAATGCCGCGATTTTGAGAGAGAGGGAGAAAAGAGAGAGAGAGAGAGAGAGAGAGAGAGAGAGAGAGAGAGAGAGAGAGAGAGAAGAGATATAGGATGATAACGCTGAAAGTTGAGCTAATCAAGCCTTCTCTTTCCGCCTGCACCAGCGCTTCGAAATCCATAACTCGCGCGTATTCATGTAGAGTATATGTACGAACAAGACTTTCTCATCAGCACCGAGCAAATCTCTGCGGTGATAAGGTGGCGCCATCTGTTACTGTTTTTTTTTCACTGAATAAAGCTCTTTGCTAGGATAATTATACCGCGTGCTGACAAATTTATAATAGAATCCATTAATTCGCTGTACACACGAAACGTAGTAAATACAGTGTATTCTATGATCTAGATCGATTATCATTCGTATTCTGGCATTCGTGATAATCATGATGTAGACATAGGGGAAGTAGGATTGTAATTATTAGATCAAAGTAACGGTGAAGCAGTAAGAGATTATCATTCGCGAGGTGAAGCAACGCGTATAGCCTGTCACAAAGCAGGTGGCGTTCGAATAATCTGTAGAGCGTCGAGTCCGAGCATACTATTCATTACATAAAGGCTTAGTCAATCCCTTTCTATATCTCTCTCTCTCTCTCTCTCTCTCTCTCTCTTTCTCTCTAGCGCGAGAATGTTCTCCTTCTCCAATAACCATTCAGTACGAAGTGAACCATGTGCTCAAGTGAGCATGGAACCCAAGGCCGTTCATTGACCGCAGAAGCGCAGCACCTGTGCAGACTTACGATTACAATTCATCCGTTTTCTTCTTCTTTTCGCTTTCCTGCTTTCTCTCTCGCTGATAATTTACCTTATGCTATTATATAATAAATATTCGAACGACCGATCGATGCCATTTGATATTCAAAGAATTCTCTATTACGGCTCGATAAGTTTTGCGTCCCTGATTGCCAATTGGACAGAGCCATTATCTCTTTAATCGAGCTACGAATCGCTGCCGTGTTTTCGCACCATTCCTTCCTGTTCTTCATCATCTTCTTTCTCAACGCTCGTTGGCCACGATTCCGGCACCGCAACTTTATTGCAATTATCGTTGTAGAAGCCGTGCATTTTTTGCTGCGGGACGTGCAACCGGAATATTTCGAATCAATTTGAAGAAAAAAAAGAAACACTAGCATTATCTTGCCATCAAAGTAGTTGGCGATGCACTAAATTCGATGATTACGTGATTTAATACTCTTAGGAATCGTTTAACTTGAGCTTGCCGCATATACACCTCGCTTCGATGCTATTTTCTGCACGAACCCATTTACTATTTTGTGTCTACGCTTTCTCCGAAATAGCTGAATTTCTCCTATCAACTACATTACAGATGTTGTACTGGCTGCAAGTGCGACATTCCGTAACAGTTACTGGTCGATATTCTTGACCACTCGCTCATCGTAACTATAGCAACGCGCCTTGCAAGTATCGTCCCGAGTAACGCCTCCAGTCACATAATCCTTATCTTTAATACCGCGTACAAGCTGTAGCACTTTCACTAGAATTTGCGCTTGATACCCTTTTAATTAAGTTAGACTCCCCGTGTATTCGTTCGATCTACCCGTGTCTTACATGTGTGTTTGTGTATGTGAGCATGAGAGTATCAATTGCGATACTTTTACGATATAATTGCTTTTCTAAGTATTAAAAATAAAATTACGGAATCGTCGACTAATGGAGCAATTTTTAAATATTGAATGGCAATTTACCGGAGGTCATTTAAATATCTCCGTGATGGTGAAAGCCGTAAGAAAAGAGGAATTTGACCAAAATTATCCCGCTCTAGTTCACAGATAAACCATCCATGAAGCTCGGCTGAGTTTTTGCAGTTAAACGGCGTGGAGAGAGATCCTAGCGAGGCATCCTTCGATGCTGTCGCCCGCAGCCTAGCTGTTAGACCTTAATTAGAAATTAACGTATCGCGCAACACGCGACTCGAGTACTGTTAATGGACTTCGTTATTCGAGCGCAAAACTTATTATTAACGAGCTCGTCAAGATTATGTAATTCCCCTTAAGAAGTAATAATTCAGTTTCAATCCGTTTAATATATTATACAATAACCAATCGAAAATATACTTCAATATTATAGCAATTTATGCTCATACATTCGATATTTTATTAACTTTTGATTGAATCTTGATATCACTTGACGCGATTAAATTGAAACTTGAACGTGCGTCAAAACAGATTAATCTCGAAAATTACTGCTACCATTAATGCGCCAAGCGTACATAGAGCAAATTATAAGCATTGTTTATCAATTCAATTTTATTCACGAGTACGATAATAATAATAATAATAATAAGCTCAGGGTGATAAACGCGTCCTAATTCTTCAACCTAAACAGGCCATATACGAGAGGACGCACCGTATTCCCGAGGCAAACATCTACAGGTTGTTCATTACTCCACTCTCCTGCAGGCAAGGCTAGCGCATTTGTGTGCTTATATGTGTGCTTCTATGTGTGCTTGTGCACGTATACGAGAGTATACGAATGTTCCGATTTCGTTAGTCGCACACGTTCTGGCTGCGATCCAGGACATTAGCATCGGGCTGCATTGCATTAACGTAATACTGACGTGTTAATGCGCTTTCACGCGCTTTCACGCGCTTTCACGCGCCGCCAGGCTCGGCTTTGTCTTTCCAATGGAAAAAAAATCTCTCTAAGGAAGGTCCGGAACGAGTACTCGGCTTTTCCGTTTTGTCGTGGTCCTCTAATACCGGGAGTAAAGGTAAATTCACTCACAATGAATGGACGAGTCGAATGGCCATAGGGGATAAGATTGAAAAAGTCGTGAAGCCGACGTAACTTGCGCGACAACTAAATTTACCATGGCCAAGTTGTTCTGGATACGAAGAGTGGATATAACTTTCAGTGCGACTGCAGCCGTAAGTATAAAAATGAGCTCGGGCCACTGTTGTAAAGTATCTCATAGAAAGCCTGCCAGTTCGTGAAGCTGTGTTCTTTCGAAGTGCGAGAAAAGAAGTGGAGGCTAAAACCAACGCTCATCAAAGTTTTTCACGATCGGTGCAATAAAATAGCGATCGCAAGACGAAGTGACTGAGAGAGAAAGTGAGAGCATACTTGTCGCCGCACTCTCTTGTTTGAGCGGTTAGAATAAATAAACTTTCAAAGAGAAAGAGAATTCGTGCTCAGCAGTCACGGTATTTTTATTTTATCGCAAGGGGACGCCGAAAAATAAACGAAAAAACAGAGATAAACTGTTCCTCGATTACTGACTACACCAACTTCATGTAAAAAAACTTAAAATCATTTGCCAGTCATCGGTTCTAAAATAAACCTTGTAAACTAATGATGGTTCTTTTCATTCTGCTTATTGCAACACAGAAACGGCATAATTACAATAATTATTCAGAATTCTCACAAGAGTAATTCGTATAAACGCGTACGCTGTACTAGAAGAAAATGGAGCCAGACTTTTCGTTTTACCGTTGGTAGTCATAACACCCTGCTCGGGCCCTAAAATTATCTAATTAGATTGTATGCCTCTGCGTCGAGAGCGAGTCCGATTAACGAATCCCTGAGCGTCGCGTGATACACTTTTATCTCTCGTCGCTCTTCTCTTCGCCAGGCAATTATCGTGCAGGAACTCTCGTATATCGTATATTTCAGCTTTATATGCGTTTAGCGAACAAAGTAAATCAATGAATATTGCGCAACGAATGCGTTCGAATAACGTCGAATTTTCACGTCGAAATTCACGGGAAATTTGTAAATCTTTCAATTACGAAGCTTTCCCCTATTTACTGAATGACCGCTAGATTATGAAAGCTTTTTTACGAGGTTTTGGACCGTCCTGTACGTTACTACAATTGGTGGCAAAAGTTTCAACAACTCGTACATTTATCTTGCGCATCAGCGTGACAAACTTTCGTGCTTTACTGTTCGTCATTTATTTGGAAAAATGTTGAATGCGCGCGCGCGAAAAAGTAGGGAAGAAATCGTGCGGTTTAGTGACGTAGTTTTAACAGTCGGTTGGCAACCGCAGGAAAGCTCTTGCGCTCCATCGCAGAGTATACGCTCGCCCGCGCGCCATTTCACTAAATTAACATTCGAGGTTTCTCCGGGCCCCGCTATACAGCGAATTTCCCTCCCGAGGCTAATCCCAACCCACCATCTAATCCGACGACCCTTACATGCACACGAGTGCAGATTCAGCTCGGAGGAAGGAGTGGAGTAAGGGGTCAAGTGTATAAAGTCGCAACTCATTAGTAGCGGATTAAGACGCGTCGGCTGCATAAAGAGTAGCCGCTCCTGGCTCAGCTACGACAGCCGCGGGAACTTGCCGTAGAGCACGTCCCTGCGCTGTATCGCAGAACCGCAAGAACAACAACAACAACACCGACAGTAGCAACAACTGCTATAGACTCCGTCGACAAAGGAACAGAATAAACAGGGTTAAAAGATAGTCAGCATCGTCGGAGAAAAACACGCTCGAAAAGAATGAGTGAAAGAGAGAGAGAGAGAGAGAGAGAGAGAGAGAGTACGAAGTGGAAGAGAAAAGAACTACTGCTGCGACAAAAGAATCGAGTCCATTATCGTTTCCTGGCCAGGTACCTACCATTACCATCGATATTCGTTTAACGCCTCGTTTGCTCTCTTGCCACGCGGACAAACAAGGGACTCGAAAGATCGAGAAAATATGAAATTTAGACTCCACCCTTCCTTTGCGACTCCCGACTCCTCTTTCTATCTGTACGTTGTACCCTACGTATGTATTATATAGATCTATGTGTGCGTGGGCTTGTGCGCGAGTCTGCGTCTCAGACAAAAGAGAAAGAGAGTTTTACGGTTGGCGCGCTTATGTGGATAACGTGATCTTTAACCGAACTGATGGCTCGTGCCAAGGGTGCCAAATGGAGAAGGAGACGGGCATCTTCTCTACACGCGCGTTCAAATGTACATAATATTCAGGGAGCAGGCGTTACGTAGGGCGAGGGAGACCCTGGAACGACAGCCTACGACGAACTTCATCGCACGTGCTAACCCAGCTTCATTAATATGCTCTACAGTTGTTTTTTTTGATTTTCATTAAAACAGACCGGGACCTCGTTTACTCTACTTCGCGAGGATACGAGCTTGACAAACTTGTACGCGTGTGCGCGCCCTCTCAAAAGAACGGAGATGTTGAAAGGAGAAGCAGTAGAAGGAGAAAGGAGCATGAAAGTATTAGATAGGAGACGGATGAAATGCAATATGTATATAAGTATGCTTTTGGGGTGAGATAAGGGAACATTGGCTATCACACAATGATGAGGAAAAGCCGACTTGGCGAAGAGGATCGCTGCTCTCTATTATTTAAGGTTTCGCGTTGGCAATCGACGAACGCGCATATATATACATGGCATGGAAAGTGGGATTTTCTCATGTCGATGCAGGGAAGCAAAGAAGCAAATCCCACCGACTAGCAGCCAATTATTCAGGATCTCTTCTCGCCAAATTCTAATTGCGTCGGCAGTTCTCGCTCTCTCACTCATCCCTCCCAAGATCCATGCGAATCTGCCATTGGCTGCAGAAACGCAGCCCTGCTCAAGATAAATATCGCTGAGCAAAGGAATAGCTTCTCGCCTTCGCCGGAGTCGCTCTCTGCACTTTCAATTCAGCAGTACGAATCACCACCTACGCTTTTGCTTTTACTTTCTATTTCTCTTGACTCTTGCTTCACGCACCATTGGTCTGCAATCTTTGAAATGAAACTGCCTGGCTGCTTCTTTCTTGGCGACAACAACCTTTTACGAGGCTTCGCGAGTAACAAGCGACTCGAATAATTACATTAAGTACAGATCGAAGTGCAGGCATTGACAGCACTTCACTCAGTTGCCTACAAAAGGCTGTTGATCCAAAACTCCTCTCATAAAATTCAAACGCTATTCAATTTATAAAGACTCGCAGACGTGCACATATACTTTTACAACTCGCACACACGTACTCGCACACAAAGTATGGAATTTTCTTCCTTGAATCCCGACTAATTAATCAGGGAATGTGGGCTTTGCGGCGGGAAAACCAGGGTTAGAACAGGAAGATAGCTGAGCACAAAGAGAGGGGAACAAAAGAGCTACGGCGTATCTCATCAAGAAGAGAGGCTAGGACAGTGACTAAAGTGGCTCTCTCCATCCATCCATCCAGTCTTCCTTCCTTCCTTCCTTTCGTTTTTAGATTTTCTCTCTCTCTCTCTCTCTCTCTCTCTCTCTCTCTCTCTCTCTCTCTTCTCTTCCTCTCTCTAGGTCCATCCTTTGCACGTTCTCTGCTCGACGTTTTCTTCGAACATTAGCTTTGAAGCGTCGAATAATTATCAGATCTCGTGACGCGTATTTGTCGTATACCGTGCGCTCGACTGCGCCGCGTTATATAAAGTGACAAGACTGATGCTGTCGCTGAGCGAGACTATGACACGTGACAAAGGAAAATCTACTAGAAGCTCAACTTGTTCCATTCATTGAAATAGAGAGTTTCGTTAATGCACGACGTTTCAGTCTATCTCTCGGAGTCGTTGCTCTTATTTACCAAAGGCAAACTTTACCTTTGTTAATAATAAAACGTAGCTCTTGCTTTCTCCAAATATCTAATTATATGACAGGCTTAATTTTCTCTAGTTCCTATTGTTAAAACGAGTCTTCGATAAAACAAACGTGTAGAGTAAGGTGAGGACGATTTGCAAGTTGTTTACAATACGCATAGGCAGGGATTACTCGGGAAAACATTTGAATAACAAGAGGGTAGAACCAGCGAGAAACTTTTAATGACGTTACTCCTTTCCGGAACGTATTTCGATTCAAAAGCTCTATACCGTCCGTTAGAAAGCGCGAGAGCTTGATGCCCGAAGTAAACTCCCGCGATAAGATAGCAATGTTGTCATTGCTCTAACTCTACACTCTCTTGCGAACTTCTCAAAGTGTATTCAGTGTCAAAGTGCATTGTCAGCTAGCTGTTATACTTCCGTATCGACTGTGCGCCTCGCCATTTTATTCTACTTTACTGCGCTCTATCCCGCGCCGCGCACTTTATTCATGAAGCGCCGCGGCTCTGCGTAATGAAACGAAAAAATAACAAGTTCCGCGAAAGCTTGAATGCGCATCGGGTGAAATCTCACTTGCAGCCAGGAAGCGTCATTAGCTTTACGATCGGCGCCTCGCGCGGGAGTCTATGCAAAAGCTCGGGGAAAAAGAGCAAGCCGGAGGCGATGAATTTCAAATTCTATTGCAGATACATTCCGTCTTAAGTCGTTGTGGCCGAGCTTGCACCGTTTAATGGCTGTTTGCGACCCATTTGCCGCCGACGCCGAGGGAATGTCATTTTACTCGAGAAAAATGCCAAGTATTCGCTTCCATAATGTGTATGCACCTCGCTCTGCTTCGCATACATCAAGCGCATTACGCCGACAAACAATAGCTAAGGCTGGGAGGCAAAGAATGTGATCCATTTGTGGGCATGTATAATGCAGTCGCTGCTGCATCGTCGTCCTCGCCTACGTCGACAGGGAGGGAGAGTATTGAGTCAGAAAAAGAGAGAAACAATAAGCGATGTATTCGAATTTTCAAATTCACGCTCAAGTTTCTGCTGGCAGTACTCCAGCCAATCGTGCTCGTAGACACGTAAGACAAACATTTACTCAACTCTGGGCTACCTACAATAACTTGGAAATTGAAACGACTCGCAATGTACCGCTCGATGGAAGACTCGCAGTCTTCCGCTGTAGCATCCTGCTTTCGTGCAGTTAGCATGAATGATACAATAGACAAATGATATATTTGTCGAAAATAAATAGAGGGGAGAAGAACAAAATTACTCACCCGTAATCGTAGATCTTCGACGGTCCAGACGCGGCTAGCAAAGTCGTTGGAAGCTCCAAGAATATGGGTGCCCGACGTGTCGAAATCGACGGACATGATTCCTGCGTTGCTGCCCACCAGAGTCCCTTTGCACTCGTATCCTCCTGCAATCAATGTCATTTATAAGCCTCAACCTTTTTTACAATTACGAGAGTCTAGAAGTTAATCGTATTCAAGGAGATCACGAGAGCACTAGTGCGTGAATGGACGCTGCTATAATAAGCGAACGCCACGGATGTAGAAGAGAAAACCAGCGAAACAAGTTGAGAATCGGACAAGTTCCTCATTTCTGCCCTCTTTGCGTTACTCCAACAACTTTGCTCTGCGACGTGTTACGCTCACAGTCAAGTGCAAAAACAACGAGTTCCATTAATTCAGTTCTTTTTCTTTTCATTGCGCAAGGATTATAGTATGATCATTCCAATTCGAATATCTTATCCAGCTCTTATTTGAATCTACAGTTATGTTATTACAATGTGAAGCACATACGACATCGTGTAAAATTAATTACCTTTGGTTATATCCCAGAGTTTGACTCTTCTGTCGTTGCCGCCCGTAGCGAGAATTCTATCGGTCGGTGACCATCTGACGGCGTTCACCTCACCCTCGTGTGCATGCTGCAACGGGGGTTGTCATTACATAACATACATCTGAATCATCGTGATTAACATTTAAATGCAAAATGTGTGTCGTGTTTGTAGACGGGTGTAGGTAGATGAAAAAAGATGACCAAACGAAATCCATAAATGCCGAAGCTAATAAAATTTCGTAATGCTCTCTGCACACAGTACTCAGCTGTAACCCACTCGAAATACATTGCTTTGACTACTCGTGCAGATTAAAATCTTTACGCGATGCGCTATTCAACGCCTTTCATAAAATCCCTCCAACATCGATAAACTCATCGCGTTGATGGATTAACTTTCCAGCAACATGGAATGTGTGAGCCTAAACCACGCGTACATCGTTAGCACGTCAAGTTTAAAGTGCAATATGCGTTCCACTGAGTTTATGTTTGTTAGCATGTATGAGTCAAAGCTGCGTACTTGTTGCGCAGCATTCATGAAATTCTTGCAAAATGGCTGCAAAATTGACAAACTTCAATATATTATTAAAATGCCAAACTGTTAGTTGCTTCATTAACTGTGAACGCACTTTTTCTTAAACTCGTTGCGACTTCAGCTTAATATTTGTATTAAAATGACGCATATAATGATTCCTTTGGTTACGGTTAACAAAAGAAGAGGATGCAAAAGCGATTAGATCATTTTTTCAGGTGCCAACTCGGGATCTGTTAATTAGTTACAAACACGTATACTACTCTAATTCTACAAACTGGCATGTGTTTAACTATATAAAACAAATTTCATATAACATGTCTCTGTTTAATATGCATATATTAAATAAATATTGTTTTACAAGTACAATTTTATAACATAACTCGTTAAAGGAACTTCATCTCTTAAATATTAACAAACTAGATAAAAATTTTGTTCTTTACAGTTTTATGTAAACAATACCTTTTTCTTTCTAAAGATTCTATCTATAAAACTACATAATTGCTTAACCTGATTTTTCCATAAAATATATATATATATAACCTTAATAACAAATCACCGTAAAACGCAAATTATATACTACTCTTTAACGCAGTTTTATAAATAGTTACAATAAATATATATTCTTTTTTAGAATGACAATTCTAAATATTAAAGTATTTCAACAACCGGAGAATATATCCGGATCTGCATTTTAGTTTTCAAATGCTTATCACGATTGTTTAAGTGTATAATTTCATAAATTTCATGAATCCGCTTAAGTAACACAAAAACAATTTTCATTTATTCAAATCATGTCAGATTTGTGGCAAGTTTTTGTTAGTAAATGAATGTTTTTATTGCATCGGCGTTTTAATTCAAGATGAACGGTACTCGCACTTTTAGTGACTGACTTGATATGAAAATTGCTTAGAACATTGTGTAAGTAACGAGTCTTTTATGTGAGCATCAACGTACAAATTTGATGGAGACTTTAGTAGGCACCGACGTGGCAAGACTAACTAGTCCTTCCTTTAAACTGACACGATCTGGACTAGCTGGCCTTGTATCCTTGGCCGCGTCTTCTAGTTCCTTTTGCATTTTGACTTGTCTTTTTCTGAAAATTTTAAATTGAATAGAAATAATTACGCAAGTTATATTATTATCGATGCGAATAAAAAAATAAAAGAGCTTCCTGCCAAGAAGCAGTCTTATTGATGGGAATTGCACTTCTCATGCTCTTATTATATCCCAGTACAACTCTTACAAGTAATAGGTACAATTCGCATCATTCATTCAAAAATGTTATTAGAAAATACTCATGCAAAATTGAACCGAGTGGAAAAATCCAAAAACTTGCATAACACATTTAATCGTTATTTCACCTGCTTAACGTAGTGAATTTCTTTGAGTATTTACAAGTTGAAGTAAGTGTAAATACCTAAAATTCGTAGAAGAGAAGCACCGATACTCGTTATATATTTCATAAGTCTAGAAGTGTAGCTTAATGTTTGCTACCAGCCCAAAAGCGATTTGGTGTTAGCGGTAACTATCTTTTTTATAGCAATTTTCTGTTGCTTATTTTTAACTTACCCAAACTTTGAAATGGTATTCATCAAAAAGGCTGTCGGGCTGGTAAAACTCTCACTGAAACGAAAATGTCAAGCAAAGTGAAGTAGCTAAGTGATAAGCACTACAGAAACTGAATGTGGTTTATGAAGTTTCAGTGAATTGCTCAAGTGACCATGGAAATGATAACATTTTTTGATTCCACAAATGTAGCTGACAGTGTGAACAGTCGGTTGTATATCATTTTAATTTTCAAACAGATGAAAAGTCTGAGTGTATTTATGTCAATAGAAACCTTTGTTTGAAAAGAAATCCAAGCGACAAATTAAAGTCTGATTAGTTGATGGTAGTTTACACAATTTTAAGAGAGAAGCATACCTTTACAATGACGATTATTTCATTTATAATGAATTGTACCAGGCAGTATAAAAGTAATAGAAACATGCAAGTTAGCATAGGAGAAAACAAAAAATTTTGCATTATTTGTGTGAGTAGTTACCTGAAATATCTCACTACGTTAGAAAAACTATCCATGCTGTACTAGATACCGTAGAGAATAAGCAAATCTATTCAATCCCTTCTAAATTTAACCTGACTAGCCAGTACCTTTTCTAATTTTAATTATATATTTCTACTATACAAAATCACTCGTACAATGAATGGAAAACAAACATTTGCCTATTAATTTTTGCGATACCAAACATTTAAAATGAACTTTCAAGAGAGAAATACAACTATATACTACTCACTTTAAAAAATTATCATTCTCTTCATTCATTTTCTCTGCATCTTTGGCTTTGTACTTGATTAAACGATCTACCAGCTGTCTATTCTCTTCCTAAAACAATGAAATAACGAATAAACGTTTCCTGAAATCCACATTCATGCACATAAGGAATGACAATTTGTACTTGTGCTTTTCTTAATTTATCTTCGAGCGAGGCAAATGCTAATTGTAATGCTTGGTGTTCGTCTTTTAACATTTGATTAATATTTTCCAATTCTTTTTCTTTCGTGACATATCGTGAAATTTCTGAGCGTAATCCAGTATTAACCTCCAAACTTTCAGTCAAGCTGCAAGTAAATTCAGTTGCATTTTGTTCCAAACAATTGACCATAACCTAAGAATTGTAACAAACAATTGAGATGAAATACCTTGCTTCTTTAATATGAAGATTTTTCATTACTTCCTGCAACTTATTGTTAAGATCAACGATTTGTTGGGTGTGTTCGCCTCTTCTCCTATGCAGCATAGTAAGTTCATCAGCCTGTGCCAATAATCTGGCTTCGAGTGCAGCATTGGCACTCGATCCTGGAGTACCACTGGATACCTCGCATCGTAACTTCTCGTTGGCTATAGACAGCTGTAAATTTTCTCCTCTCAAAGTATTGGCATTGTCGAACAAACGATTGTCTGAAAGTATAACATACACGTAAGAAAGTGAACAGCACAGCTTTCTCTTTTAATAGGAACAGAGAGGAAACGAGGACTGAACAAACGCGAGACACAGTGTTGTTTTGTAGGTATCCGAGAATTGTTTCTGAAATTCGAGTCTATTAAAAAATATTCTATTTTTAACTTACGCAAACTTATGAGATCGTCGAAACATTGTGTTTGGACTCTATTTCTGTCGCGCAGTTGAGAAATAAGATCTTTCCTCCAGCTGGTGTTTTCACCGGATTGATGAGCTGCTTCGAGACTCGCCATGACCACAGTGTGTTTCTCTTCTCGAAATAAAGTCGCTCGCTAAACGTTGGAAGGAGAGCTCATCGAAGACGAGCCGTGAGAGCTTGATCTTGCTTTGGTCGCATGGACAACTCCGAAGGTCGATGATTTACACGAGAAAGCGGTCCTCTGCCACGAGAAACACTTGTTCGCGCTAATTATGTCACATGTCATCGGGTTTAGACGATCTGAAAAATTGGCCAAACTCTGTCGAACTGACTTTCCTAACCTACAACTGGTGAAAAACTTAGTCGAGAGCGAGGAGTAAGAGACGTAGAGAGAAAGAGCGCACAGCGCGCAAAGCATGCACAGAAGAGAGGGAGAGAAGTGTATGGCCTGTGAAATTGTCGCCTATCAGTATCATCAGCCCGGACCCCGAACCCCGGACCCCGGACCCCGGTGCACTTACAGTAGACTTCTATTTGTTGATGTTTTCATCGAAGTAAGTTAGTGGCGCCTCGAATATACAGTTCCAGCAACTTTTCGCACGAAGCGCGACTTAGCTTTCCAACGGCCGAGTCGAGAACACGCCGCACGTCCACGAAATAAACTCTGTCCGACTCTGTCCGACTCTGTCGCCTGTCGAACCGCGTACGTCCGATAGCTGCGTTCGCCCAAACACACTCTTACCAACGTACGATATCGACATGCACTTCGCGAATCTCCACCGAAAGAACTTGCCCTCTCAAGTTATCCTTGCTTTTGCAATTTTATGTCTACTTCTGTGTCTATTTCTCGACTCTTTCGGCTAGCTGCAAACCAGTCGGACCTCGAATTTCACGTCGAGCGAGGCTTACGCAACGAGTCATTTTTTGCTAAATCCGAGACGGTTATGCGTCGCGCGAGGATCGGAATCCGAAGGCGCGACACGGCCAATTGCCGATTCGTCGAACGACGACGTCAGCGCTACGCTTATCGTCGGAGCGCACTAACTCTTACCAACGTACGATATGCAAAGACAATATTTTTCAACGTAAATCTCCAAGTATTTTTAACCCCCATTTCTTAACCAATCGATTGAAAACAGCTAGGCTCCTTTGGTCATTTTAATCATTTTCAAGTTTCTAAACGTATACACACGCTCAAGCAAAGTATTCGCCAAACGACGAGCAACACTTTTCAGATATCGAGTTAAATTTCTTGGTTAACGAGTGCGGACTATTTTTCCTCTTTTTGCAAATACGAAAAAAAAAACGAGAAATACGAACTTCAAGTTGGAATAATGATTTTAGCGTCTGGAAAGAACGAACTGCAAAATGAGACCGTATTAAAGCCTGTATTTCTCTCTAAAGCGTAAAATGAAATCTAAGGGCAAATCGAAATGTCAGGATCATGGCTGTAATGATGAACATTCCGATGTACAACGAAATTTCAAGTAAGAACGATCTGTCAAAGATTCAACATTCAACCTTTTTATTTTATTTTACTTCACTTTTCGAAACTTCGAAATCAACGTGCTTTCCACTAGTTTCGGCAAAGGCTTTTCCCAAGCGAGTGCGAAGTCCGCGGGAAAAAGGAAGAAGGAGAAAATAAGATTTTTGAGAAAAATACTCTCGCGCGCTCCCAGAAAAAGAGACGAAGATGACGAGGGACGTATGCGATACGTAATGTATTGCATCGTGAACAGCAGCTTTCTTCAAACCAGAGGGCAATCAGCGGCCGCGGTAAAAATCAACCAATACGTAAAACGAAGCTAATAATAATTGTTTATCGAAGAACACTATTAATAACAAGCATAATTTGCGAACAGGTCGGTCGAGGAGTTCTGGGGCTTTACAATAAACTTGACAAAGACAGAGCGAAGCAGAAAGCTCTGGACGCGTGGGAAAGTTGTGGGTGAGCAGTGTACTAATTTCGAACAATCCATTAAGATATAATAACAATAAATAACGAATTTGGACTAAGCCAAGTGAAAACGTCGATTGAATTGATGGCCGAGTCTGCTTTCAGAGAACTAGTGGAGGTGCTCAAAGGAATAGACCACCGACATTTGAATTATCTTGCCAAAGAGCTGCGTTACGCCGCGATAGAGTGTCATCCAGTTTACAAAACATGCGGTCGCGCCCAAGTACTCTTGGTTTTAACTACTCTGGGCCGAGAAGAGGATCTCGAAGAAATGTTGGACGGATTGACGCATTTTCGGTAACGAAAGTTAAAGTCGATTCAGCCTGTGCTCCGATAGCCGACATTGCCAAGATACTGAGGGAGATCGCCATCGGCGGTACGCGAAATTCCAGCGGCTACAAATTCGAATATCCGAGCTTTTCCCGCGCGACGAGAACTTTGCAAATCGAATGAACCCCTCGTAAGCCAAGAAACGCAGACCTACGCGTACATGGATAATTCTATACTTCGGAGAGTCTGAAAGTTTGACAAAGACCTGTGTTCCGGTACTCGGAGCTCGTATACGTATCTTTGCGAGAAAAGCACTTTTCCGCGCTCTCGGCAAAGGAGCTGATGTAAAGAAACGTCTAAAAGCTACTCGCGCGCTAAAAATAATTCGACAACATTGCCGTTTGTCGCGCGGGCACGTGCTCCCAACCGAAATAAAGCTCTTTTCCCGGGTCGAAAATAATGTCAAATAACTCGAACTCAACTCAACAAACTCGTCTTACGAATATCCGACGTCATTGAGAAACGGAGACTGGAACGAGCATAATGCAAATGTACAAGGCTAACGCTGTTGTTTTAATCATTTCCGAGAACCCACGAAATTTCACACGGACATTGCGTTAGGTTCGATTTCCCGAAGCACAATAAATTCCATCAGGCGAGTTCTGCTCGAACACGCGCCTTGCCATGAATTATCGATCGAGCTTTCGGACTTTTTTCGGAGGGGAAAACGGGGCTCTCGAGCTTGCACGTTGCCTAGCTTGCACCTTATACCGTTCTGTTAGTCGACTGAAGGAGCCTTCTACTTCATCCTTCTCCACCACTGCGTTTCTCTCTCTCTCTCTCTCTCTCTCTTTCTCTCTTTCTCTCTTTCTTTGTGCCCTCCATTCTCTTTTGCGCACTTTGCTTTTTCACCTGCGCTCCTTTTTTCCGTCCCCGGAAGAAATGGCACAGAGAGCTGTGCGACGGGGGAGAAATGTAAAAGACCGAAGCAGAACAGTGCATAATTTATTTGTTTTTCCTTACTGACTACTCTTTCCTGCTATTTGCCATTTCCCTTCTCGAGACTCGGATTTACTCCTCCGGAGTTCGTTGAAAATTCGCAACATCGGTAGCGACGCAGCATGGGCAAAGGTGGCCTCTCGAAATCACCTCATATGTCGCTACAATATAAATAACGCGTAAAAAATAAAAGCGCAAGATATTTCGATCGTCGATGCAACTAGACGCTTTTTATGCGAGCGGTAATATTATAATTAAAAATCGATAAGTCAATACTGCAGGCTAAATTGTACGTTAGTTTGAGCAAACTGACGCAATGAAAAAGTGCTATAGTAAATCATATTAACCGAGCGCTCAACGTACACGACTTTTCATTAGCGGCAAAGAATCGTAAACGAAGCGTGCGATTTATTTATTTCGACGAGTGAAATTGAAACTTTGCTTTCAGCACGTATAACCGTGAAATCCAAAGGCTAATTCATTACACGGAAGCACACAAATACCATCGCGTATCGAAAACAAAAAATACTCGGCTCTGCGTGCGTGGCCTGCGAATCGCGATTCGCGAAGCTCTTTGCCACTCGACATGCCGAATGCGCGAAACAACGATGAAACACGTAGGTACTCCGCGTGCACACATACACCTCTGTATAGATCAATCGAAAAGAACGGAATACAGCGGAACTACAGTTGTATACGTATTAAAAATTCATTTCCATTATAACCAGCGAACGTCTAGACTGCGCGTTTTATCGTTCGACTGATTGCAGCCGCAGCGAGAGCTTAAAATAAAAACGTATTATTTTTATC
This sequence comes from Apocrypta bakeri, assembly GCA_018906985.1. Lineage (NCBI taxonomy): Eukaryota > Metazoa > Arthropoda > Insecta > Hymenoptera > Pteromalidae > Apocrypta > Apocrypta bakeri. The sequence continues at coordinate 5,140,251 of JACCIA010000010.1, read as the reverse complement.
CCAAGCCAGCCGAGTTTGACTCGACGATGACGTTTTTGCCTTTAAAGATGATAGCCTTGAAAGAGCTCTCGACTCGATGAGATTATTTTTACGTCCCTTGTATTACACGGGCGATCATTAGAGTGCGCCCTTTTTCTCTCCTGCGCGCTTACACTGTGCACGTACCGACGCTGCGTCGAAGGATATATAAATAGTAAAGAAGAAAAATGTGATCGCTCCGGGGAATCCCCGGCGTTTCTCGCGTATGTGCCGCCGCGGATTCGAGCGCCCGCGGCCGAAGACGAGAACGAGGAATGCGCGCGGAGAAGAGGAAGGGGAGCAGCGGAGACGCGACGGGCGCGTGGGTGGCGACGTCCAGAGGGCACGCAACTTACAGCGAGGCGAATTTTTGCCCTTTTACGGAGGAAGACGCGCGAGTAGGCACATCTGTATACGGTATAGAGAGTACAGATGCACGCGCAGATGCGTATTCCGCGTATGCGGGGGTCGCGGCGGCAGGAGAGAGAAGGAGCGGCTAGAGCGCGAGACGGGTATCGTTATCGATCGACGCGCACGCGGGGAGGCTAAATCCTTTGGCCCACCAAGCGCGCGGCGAGTGAGCAATTAGTTTACGCGAGGGGCTCCTCTCTGCACGGGTCGATGATAATAAGCATCGGGCCTTGCCTCTGCGGCTCTGTCGCGTGCGCGCGTGTATGTCCGTGTACGAGAACCGCGCGGCTACGTGGACGCGGCTGTACGTGTGTCCGTGCGTATATAGGCGAGAGAAAGACAAATGGAGCGTGGGTCGTCGATGTACGTTGCATAGAGAAACCGAGAGGGAGAGAGAGAGAGAGAGAGAGAGAGTCAAGGCGGTGTAGATAAGCGCCACGCCCGCGGCGTCTCTCAGCGCGCGTCCGTTACTACTGCGGCACGTATAAGCATATGTACATATACTATATGTAGGCGACTCTGGGGTCTAAGGTGTGCACGATGCGTTGGTCTGCTTTAACCTAAAACCAGAAGCTGCTTTCTCTCTCTCCCTCACTCGCACACTCTCTCTCTCTCTCTCTCTCTCTCTCGATGGCCCTCCAAGCCAGGATTGGAGCTAACGCCGAATCAATCTCTCTTATGCTGCTGTGTGCTCTCTCGCGTGCGACAGATTGTTTTTTGAACTCCGGGTAATATTTTGCCGTCGGTTCGGCTGCTGTACAGGGAGAGAGACAGCCAACTAGAGACTGGCCGACGAGAGAGGGCGTTCGGGTCGCGAGTCGGCGCAGAGAGTGCTCGCCCCGCGCGCGAGGCGCCGCGTTCTATGCCACCAGTCTTGCTCGGGAGCGAGTGCAGCAGTTCTAACATCTTCCCTCCTCCTCCTCCTCCTCGTCGTCGACGTCGCCGTCGTCACTGGGATTCGCGGGAGGACACCGTGCGTGTCGCGAAGGAAAGAGAGTGCAGATTATCGTTCGGAATTCTAAGAGAAAAAAATAAGTAAACAACGAGTGAGACATCGGTAGATCCGCAGTGTGGCATCTCTGAGGACGACGTGTGCGCCGGGGCGAGGCGGACGTCCTCGCCCGCCGCCACAACATCGGCAGTGACAATCGAGACGCCCGCGACGAAGCAGTAGCAGCGGTAACAGCAGTACTCGCCAAACGCTCGAGTCTACGCAGGTATATGCATTAGTGGTTTCGGCAGACCCGCGACAACAGCACCAACAGCACCAACAGCACCAGTACCAGCCTCGACATGGCGGACGACGAGGTTCTCTTCGACGATGTTTACGAGCTCTGCGAAATCATCGGAAAGTGAGTTTGTACAGATGTGTGTTCGGGCGCAGACATTCTCGACGAGGCATCTCTCTGTCTCTCTCTCTCGCTCGCTTTCTCTCTCTCTCTCTCTCACACACTCTCTCTGCGTACTGCCCCCCCCCCCTCTTCCCCTCTCACGACTCGTACTGTTTCTCTCTCTCGTACTGTCTCTGTGTATTCTCATCCTCTCTGCACTGGTTGACAAACCCGCCGTCGTCGCCGCCGCCAGAGACTCTTGGCTCTCTATAGCTATATATATTACGACTCGGCGTGTATCGTGTCTATGTGTGGCCGCGTCGGCTGCTAGGGAACACGACCGAAAGAGGGGGGTCGGTAAAGGCGCCGCTTTTTTTCTCTCTCTTTCCTTCTGCGTCGCTATATATCTCTGTAGCTGTATATGTGCCAGTGCTTTATCACGAAGACGTCCGCCCCCGCGAGACTGGATTTTCGTATCGAAATTTCGAGCTAATTTTTAAACAGAACACCCGGGAAGAATTGATATGATCCTCCAGGACTCCCCGAGCACGCGCTCACATGCTTCGCACTTGGATGAAAGCCAGAGATTACGTGCATTAACTGAACTCGCTCTTGACAATGAGTAGACGTTGATCTGCTTTTTAATTTTTCCCCGCTGAAGGATTGCGATTTAGTATTCTTATTGAGCGAATGAAAATAAATCAGGGTCCTGCAGAATAAAATCCTGAAATTAATTCAATGCTTCGATAAGTGGTACGAAGAGCGTTCAAATTCTCTTTGATCTTTCAGCGCTGCAATGTCGATAGGGCGTGCAATGAAAAAATTCGAAACTTTTTCCAATCATTTTTTTCGCTTCGTGTGTTTACACTCTTTCCCGGCACGTATTAAAACTTGCGAATGAAATGAAATTCAAAGGCACCTTTTTTCTTTTTCTACTCGAAAAGGAAGAGAAAGGGAGAGAGGTAGAGAGGGAGAGAAAACAGATATCCGAAAGAAAACAGTTAATCCGCCACTCGTGCAAATTAAGCTCACAACACGTGTAATTTTATTTTAAAAAAGTAAAAGTAGACAATAAATATTTACACAAAGTAGAGTAACGCATGTGCGTCTGTATTACATAGAGCAATGACGCGTTAGATGCAGTTTTCTAGCTCAGCAGGCCAGTCTCGCCCAAGGAGGGAATTGTAGGCACTGATTTACGTAGCTCCTCGACCGAGCAGACGTAAGACACACCTTTCCCGATATCGCGAGGTGACCAGGTCAACCAGGAGAAGGACTGTTCAGCAACGTCCGGGCAGAGAAACATGTCCTCGGTTATATTGCCCGCGTGAGGCTCGTTCAGTCCAACGAAGGCTGTGGCACGGTTGCCGACTGGGTCGTGAATGATTTTCCAATAGAACCTCGGCACGGGAAATGCTTTCTGGGTCTCGTTGACGTGCAGGTAGAGCTCGCGCTCGACGCCGTTCACGTCCAGCAGCGTCGTTGTGCCGTGAACCCCGGTGTATACCTGCAGATCCAGCTGACGCCAAATAGACAGATTGCGCACCGCGCTCTCGACGACCAGCCAATTGCCCGCATTGAAGGAGGCCCACTGCGCGGCTGTGTTCAGGTGCCAGAATGTCGCTGACTGCTGTGCGCCGTAGACGAAGTCAGCTTTCGCGGCCAAATGGCCCCGATTTAGAAACTGCTGTTCGGTTGGTCTGATGAACTTCTTGGCCTGTTCCTCCGAGCCGAGCAGAGTCGACAATGAATTCAACTGAACCCTCGCTCTGTAGACGTTGTTCATATTGTAGCCAGGATAGAGCCAGTTGCCGGATTTCCAGTAGGGTCTCGGGAAACCCGACTGATAGCTCAGTACCTCTTTGGGAATTGTGTATTTGGAGTAGTAGGTCCTCAGTGTCTTTGCGTCTCGACATATCTCCATCAGTTGGATAAAGCGCTGAGAGTCGATAGCAAAGCCAATCTCGTATCTATCGTGTCGCTCGAGACAGTTCGAACCGGCGATTTTTCTTACCGTCTCTCTGGGCAACTGATTGCACGTCAAGTTTCTGAACGATCTGACTTCCGAGTTAACGAGGAAGTCCTTACCGCCGAGACAAGTGGCCCTTGTGCTCTGCTTCGACCCCGTAACATTCGCCAGTCTGTTATTCCGTCCTGGGCAGGCTAGTAAAATCGAGCCGTTTCGGGGAATAACTAGAAGTCGATATTCCTGAGGCAGTAAGAAAGTCGGCTCTTCCGCGTCGGTCAGGATAAGAGGCTGCGGCTCCTTGAGATCTCCGTTTCGGTAGTCTATCGACACTCGACACTTCGCAGCTGATTGATTCGACAAACAATTGCGACGTTAAAAACAGTCGTTTAAAATGATAATCGAGCTTGTACTATCTGACTCACCTTCGATCGATATGGCATCGGCGGTTGAAAACAAGAGGAGCAATAAGAAGCAGCAGCAGCAGCTGCTGCTGATGATCGTCATCTCGGTTGTGCTTCGACAAAAGTGGGATTTTCAAAAGCCGAGTCAAGGCTTTATATAGATAATCCGTGCATCGATAAGAGCGCGTTACACGACCTTCTTTTCGCTGTATCAGTCAATGAGTTTTCTATCTCTCGCATTCTTAAGAGGGGCAGGAAGAGGCGATGTTGAGGCTGTCGTGTCTCTCCTATAACTGTACCTTGATACTTTACACGTTAAAATGGTGTTGCACTGCTTTTAAACTCGTAAAAATAAATTGACGGTGACAAGGCTTACATATCCTTGGATTTCAAACCCTACTTAAGAACTTACGAGATACATTTGAGCGATAGTCAAGCCGAATCGCAAATTCTCGATCTTCATAAATGTACTATTTATGTATGTAATATTTATGATGCAGTCGAAGAAGTACAATATAAAGGTAGATAAAAGTTTACGAAAAAGAATTAATAGGAGTAGGCGGAAAGACGTGGAAAAAGGTTCGTGCAATAAAGTCATTAAGCTAGAAAGAAGTGATGAGGAGTTGTGCACGTGCCGTCGATGTCTGTTCTTGAATTTAAGAAATAAGACTTTTCAGAGCCGAGAAAGAAGCTGCACTGACCTTTTTAAGGATTATCAGCCATCGTGTCTTTTATTATGTTAGTAAGAGAAAAAAATGCAGCGTGAACAGTTGCACTGCAGCAGATGCACTCGAAAAAAGCATCACCGTGTTAATAATAAATGTGTAGCGTGATATTTGAAAACTAAATCCTTCAAGTAAATTAGAAATAAAAGCGAAACAAATGCAAATTTTAAAGTCGCTATATTGCTACAGAACAGCCGTAAACGAGTTTTCAAGACGAGCGCAAAGAGGCGAAGAAGAATTATATATACACTCTCGGCAATATTTCTGCGTCCTGGAAATAAAAAAGAACGACAACTAAAACTTCCTCTCTATCCTCCCCCCTGCCCCCCTCTCTCTCTCTCTCTCTCTCTCTCTGCCTCTCAGAGTCATTAATTTCCGCTGGTCGACTAGCAATCCCATTTACCAAGTTCAATTCCCCATTCCTCTCTCGTTCGTGCGCGTGCCTACGCGGTATTGCTGGACTAACGCAAACTATACACGTCCAATAATACGGAACCGAAGAGAAGCTCTGCTACCCGATGCCCCTGCGCTACACGGATGCAGCGAACTAATACCTATCTCCCTCTCTCTCTTCTTGCTGTCTCTATCTATCAGCTTTGGCTCGCGTTTCGCTCGCGGCACTCACGTGCCTGTTAGCTATATCTGCTTGTTGTAATCACACCTTCATCTTCAACGACTGTTCTGCGCGCATTTACCATGTGAATCTGCATGCATATTGACTGGCAGACGTATAATCGGGAGACTATATATTCCTTCGTTTTTTTCCCGACGGAAACTGCACGACGCTCTGCAGATATACAATATACAATATACAAACACTCCGCGTATTGAAATTTAATCGAATGTTTCTGCTTGTTCAACAGTATTCTTTACTTTACATACCTATAACGAAAATGTCCAGCATTTTTTCAGCCGCACTCGGCGGTGAGAGTCTCGGATCGATTTTTAATTATATAGACCAGAGTTATATCGCGTGCATGTGCACGAAAGTTATACGTAGTATGAGTAACCGCGTATGTAAAAGGTGTTTCTGAAATGACTGTTTCAGGGGTCCGTTCAGCGTGGTGCGAAAATGTATCCACAGACAGACAGGCCAGAAGTTCGCAGTAAAAATTGTGGACGTGGCGAAATTTACCTCGAGCCCAGGGCTCAGCACAGCGGGTAAGCAAATATAACCGCAGCCATTGCGCATATATAACAATTGTAGCTCGCAGGCTTGTCATTAATGAACGGTATGAACTGTGGCGTTCGTTGAACATTTGTCTCGGTGCATTGTCAGGCCACCGACACGCCGTCTCGCCGGTCTCCGACGCGCCATTGTCAGGACTTTTCCGCTCGCGAATAAGGGGGAGAAAAAAAACCTCTGACCTGCTATACACGCTGAATTAAACCGTCAGCTTTGATCAAGCCGTAAATATGTGAGTTTTAATAAAAGCCAGCGCGAGCGCGTGTACGGTGTCGCTCGCGAATTTTTATGTCTTTTGTCTGATATTCAACGATTCGCCTAGAGGCTTGCAAAGGTCCGCGCCGACGAAAGAATTTAGCGATTTATGCTTTTAAGAGTTTCATCGAGTACTGCTGGCTCTGATTCTCCACTTAAAACATTTTATTAATATTACTTTATTTCGTCGTTTGATGCTACTGCCAAAATCGAATGCAGCACCGCGTTACCGAATCAGAATCGAATATTCGCCTGGCCTCGACAGCCTTTTTTCCCCTGTATTTTTGTTTCTATTTTTTCGGCACTCGGCTCACCGCGACGTCTAATCGATAATTTAAATGATCGAATATCCCATCAACGTTTCGTACACTTTTTTCAGATTTGAAACGAGAAGCTACAATATGTCACATGTTGAAGCATCCGCACATCGTGGAATTGTTGGAAACCTACAGTTCCGAGGGAATGCTGTACATGGTTTTCGAATAGTAAGTCACTTTTATTTGTTATCCATTGATCAAAGGAGTGACGTGGACGATTGACCGAAAACGTTTGTTTTTTCTACGCAGTATGGATGGATCGGATTTGTGTTTCGAGGTTGTGAGACGAGCCACTGCTGGATTTGCTTACAGCGAAGCTGTAGTTAGGTAAGTGTTTCGTGTAAGAAAATGAATTTGTCCGACACATTGTAGCGTCCGGTAATTCTTATCCGTCGATCTCGCGCTTAACTGTGTCGATGAGAATCTAAGCTATATTTGAGCGATAACATTCCTATAGTAATAACGCGTGCAGATCGGCTCTAGATAGATCGCCTCTAGATAGATCGCGATCACGGATATTTGTAGAGTCACGCGGAAGCGACGTCGAAAATGTAAGAGGCAGCCGACGAGCACGCGGGAGATACACGCGTATATATAACGCGTACATGTGTTCCAAGGACTATAAGCATTGCCTTTGAATTCCAGTCACTACATGCGACAAATCTTGGAAGCCCTGCGCTACTGTCACGAAAATGACATAATCCATCGAGACCTGAAGCCACAGTGCGCCCTCCTCGCTGGCAAGGAGAATTCAGTTCCGGTAAAGCTACGAGGATTCGGCGTAGCCGTTCAATTACCCTCGTCGCAAGCCAATGGCGTCGGTACGTAAGATACGCTATCGCTGTATACTTCAAACTGACTTACTTACTCACTCTATTTCTTTTCTCTATCTCTCTTACTCTGCAGTTTTATTGAAAATATATCTATAACTTTCTTTCTCTGCGTACATATAAGTATGCATATGTATGGATAAGTTATCGTATATGTAACGTGCTACTCTTACTTGTATCTCCTGAGAACGCGGTACGACGATGGCTCGCCCAAGCGCCCTCGGGCTCAAGTCACGAGAGACTCACATCCACATGTGCTCAACGCACTCGGATGCATGTACGCACGCGTACACGCACGCGAGCGTACACGCCGTATTGTTACTTTCTTTTGTGCGCGCCCTATTCAGCCCTATTCTCGTGCCCAAGCTAATAACGCAAAAAAATCTTCCTACATACTTTAGCGTCGAATATTTATCAACGCATCGACCTGGACTATCGTATAACACAGAATCTATATGTTTATGCTTCATTCCAACTTGCCTTCCATATACGGAATCAAAGTTTGCTTTGAGAAGTCAATGCGTATTCCATTGCTTGCGAGATTCTTTTATTATTTACCAAATAAGTTCACTCTTATTTAGCCTAGCTGAATCGAGTTTAATCGAAATCCCGCCAACCCGAGTAACTTGTAATGAGAGTCTGTATCTGTAACAAAGTATCAAAGTTCATATAGTATTGGAATATTACGATATCCCAACTACCGTATAACTTGATTGCAAAGTCTCGAGGGCATTCGAATGAGAAATTCATATAATACGCAAAGAAAATAGTGAAAATAGAAGTAACCGAAACCAATAGACGGCGGATGCCGCAAGTTAACAAGCTATAAGTGCACGCAAGTAATAAATTCGTCTGATCGACTGACAAAGAGCCCAACGTCGTACTGCTTTCGGGGATGAGCTCTTGCTATGTGTCGTCTAATTAAACTACAAAAGCAATGGGCACACATACACACATTTGCTACTTGTGCGAGAGGTTTGTGTTTTGTGCATCGGAGAAAGCAACGCGCTATACGAACTCAGTCAGCTGGAATGGAGTTCGTCCCCTTAAAGCTGATGATCACGGCACTAAATGAACTTTCAACTGTATTCATGTAGAGTTTACATTGAGTTACTTGAAAGTCTCTCTATCTCTCTCTCTCTCTATCTCTCTCTTTGCACTGTTTGTTTCGTGCATTACGACAAGATGCGTGTTCAATATTTTTAAAAGTGCTTGACGATCATGCTCATGAATATCAGCTTGATTTTTATTTTTATTCACACATTTATCTTTTTATTTTAATTGCAAACAATATTTTACGTTTTATAGTCGACGATAAAAAAATAAACAACGCATTGTATGTCATCGGTATTTTAACGAAAGATAATTCACGTACCGTGCGTGTAGCCTCAAAACTGTCCTTCGCAACTTTCATCAACAAAGAGTTTTTCTACCTCTGCATGAATGGTATAGAATCTCTCCGGGATATCAAGCTACCAGGTGGCCTAGATCGGCAGAATTACACAAACATACAACTCGTATCTTTCGTGGAAAGATGTAAATTTGTAAAAATCGAACGAAAACGATTTTGAAAAATTATTCCCGTTGGCTGAAGCCTGTAAAAGTATACTATCAAATATATTATCGCGCTGGTTATTTGGAAATAAAATTTTCTACTACATTCTATTTTAACTAAATTTGCCTCCACTGTAAATTTAGTAACTTAAAAAATAATTATTAATTGTTTTATTTAACTATTTTTGTAGGAATTGGTGTAAAATGTTGTTTATAAACCCCCTAAGGCATTGTCTAGAACAATCAATGCAGTCAGATTTGTCATTTAATCGTTTCATTAACCATATATTAATAATGTATTGAATTTTTTTAAATTATCGAAATAGCAAATGGCCGGTACGTGAATTTAAAGTTAAAAATTGCGAAATAGTATTCGTGTATTCGACTACGATAAATTCGTGCAATATACATCGCATGCCTCAGGGGGTTGGAGTGACATTTCGAAAATAAATTGGATGAAAAAGAATTTTGAAATTTCGTTCGATACAGAGATTCAGAATTATTTTGATGAGATAAATAATTTTCGAGATGATAAAGAAACAAGCCATGACATCATGCGATTTCGTTTCAATGAATTCAGAATGTTACACAACCGAGTATCGGCCGTACCTGAGCCCAAAGGGGCAGGTCTACTTGAAGGTCGACAACGAGGGTAAGCTTGACGTAAAACCTTCGATACATCACTATTTTACGCCGGATCCCTACACACTAATAACACAACTTTTTCGTTCATGCTTTTTCTATCATTCGATTAAGACATATATTCACACACACGCGCACACTCAATTTATGTTATGCAAAATATAATAACTGGAGATTTTCAGTGGTATCTATATACCTTCGAAAAAATAGCGCACCACCGTCTTCACGATAATAACAATGCATTAGTGCGTACGCGCAGCTGCTTGTCTGCCTGCTATACTGCACAAAAATATCCTCACAGCTTTTTAGGTTCACTGTCCTTACCCTTCACGAACGTATCTGTTTTTATATCACACCAATAAATGTCGCAATTTAAATGAATCGATGGTCTGTTTTAAAACTTGCCATTGTTATCTATATTTTCTGTATTTTTTCACTCAGAACTACTGGTGTGCAGCACATAATTGTCATATTTGAATCCCCAAACACGTCGAGTATCTTATCTATCAGCATAGCTCGTTGGAGTTCCCGAATTATTCTCTAGATCGACTTTCAATAACTTATCAATTACGATTGATTTTCTATTAACACATATTTCACACGTATCCGATATATATGAACAGTCCATTGTCGCTAAACTATGTTATCTATTTTCTTAATGCACAGTAGCAAATACGAGATTGTTGAGCCGGAAAGCAAAATCGGATATTCAAATAGAAGAAAGTATATATGCGAAGTAGGTAGATTTTAAGAAAGCGGAACAGCGATAAAGTAATGGCAGGCGCAGACGTCAAGATACGTACGATTCTTCCTTAAATGTGTTCTTTTATTAGGATTGACATCACCAAGCTGCAGCTTTCCTTTCGAGGACCTCACTGATGCGGAGGATTCGCTTATGAGCGACACCGAAGACTATATCGGTATTCACATATGCCTGTTCCATGATCACTTTGAATGAGTAAAATTGCGAGATTAGAAGGTGCAATTTCATTCCACATTTTATTTTACTCAGCGGAAAGAGTGAGAGTGCAGTTTTCTCGGAGAATTTTTTTTTCGCTCTATTCCATCCTGATAGCGGTCGTTTATCATAAAAGCTCAGCTCTGCGCCTCCCTTTTTATCTCGTGGATTTTTATTTCACTTTTTTCTCTTCCTGCATCCCCCGAGAGGGAATCTTTCATTGTCCTACGACTATTTATCAAACCACGACTGCAATAACATCTTTGGAATATTTTTAAGGCATGATTATACGCTTATATATATACCTATTTATATCTCTGAACATAATGGGCACAATCAATAAATTTTTAATCTTATTTCTTTTTAATACACCTTCTATTCTCGCATTTAAGGCAGCTTGTGAATTAGCTTTTTTAATAATTAAATAAGCTTCTTACAACATATATTATGTAAAATACGCAGTGCAATTGTACCGCAAGACACAAGTTTACAAGGCAAATGTGATGTCATTGTATCGTTCTGACAATGAAAATAAAATAAAACAAAACAAAAAAAAAACAACCAGTTCCGCTTGTGATCTAAAGTCGTGTTGTTTTTGCTTTTAATCGTTTTGGTACCCTAGGGAAAGTAGATGATGGCAGAAGATCGTAGCGAGTCTTGAGTCTCGTTTGGCCATTTTACACAAAATGTTTATGTCCTTGTCGTCTTCATCGTCAGCTACGGTAGATTTTCTATAGACTGTTATCTATGTCTGTTCACTTGCCTGTGTTATTTCTGTGTATATAAAAATCTTTGATGTTTGTACTTTCCTTTCTTCGTCAAATATTTATTGCATTATAATGTGTGTTGACTTGGAATATCGCAGCCCGATTAAGTGGCAATTACATTTCTATGCATAACGTTTGAATAATTACTCCCCCAAGTGACGTGGTCCTGGCGAAGATTGTACAATATTTTACGCGAATATTGTAGATCAATGCCACGACGAACGATCAAAGAAATATTGCATAATTCAGATGTACGCATAACAGATGCTGTATTACAAAGTTCAATCTCGAGACAAAGTCTATCTCCATTATCTCGTTGCAAAGAATGCCTCTTGAGATTCTCGGCAAAATTTGTCAATTTAATACCGTCTTAAAAGTTTTCCAATATCCGACCCTTGTGCATGAGAGATACAATTGTCAGCTTCTCTAACGTATTCTCATCATGTGGCTGTATTTACATACTAGGATATCATCTCGATTATCTTTAAATAAATAACTTCTATATTTTCAGTGTTTTCGCCATTGTTTTTATCATTTATCTGTACCGAATTGCAAATTCTAGCTAGTTGATAAGCATGCTTACTAATACTTGAGTGCAAAATAACGATCACATCATCGCAGACAAATGTAATAGGCATCACACGATCTTAGAAAACACACAACTTAGATGATTCACTCCGCGATATGGAATCGTAATTTACTACGTATATGTATAGTATATGCAATATGCACACACACACACACACACACATATATATATATATACGTGTTTTATACTCGTCACATAATGTACAGATTTGTTGGTTCAATCAGTGTTTTATTACAACTGTAAATAAAACTATACATGTCTGTTTCGATGTTTAAAAATTAATGGCACATGTACACATACATAATTATATTTACATATCACATTGTCAAAAGCTCTGAAGTAATGAACTATAGATATCTATGCTCATTGATACATAAAATATGAGATACTTCAGTGAAAGCATTGAAAATGAAAGACGCTTTTGAATCCGCTGCATAAAAAACGCGAAGAAATTCCTCGAGGATTAATGTGTTTTCTCTTATGCATTGATCACAGGCCGAATCGGGTGTCCGCACTTTATGGCACCGGAAGTGATACTGCGCAGACAATATGGAAAACCAGGAGACGTCTGGTCGGTTGGTGTGCTGCTTCACGTTCTTCTCACAGGTACGCTTCCATTCGTCGGTTCCCGAGAGCGACTTCGAGAATCGATTTGCCGAGGAAGACTGCAGGTATACCATTTACTTTTCCGTTATATATTCCAGGTATATCCTTCTCTTTGCAAGCATATAAAGGAGAAATATATTTTCCAGATGGAAACGCCCCTGTGGGATCCAATAAGCGATTCGGCGAAGGATCTCATTCAGCGCATGTTGACCACGGACGTTAATCACAGGATCACCATTCAAGAAGTCCTAAACCACAAGTGGCTTCGAGTGAGTAGACCAGTCTCGCAATCGCTGCGTGTCCCCCGTAACAAGGTGCAGAGCTCAAAAGAGCATCGAGTCTATATGTATACCTATGTGCATATACGTGGCGCGAGATTTTCCCCCTTCTTCTTCGCGCAGCGTCAATAGTTCACTTCGTCGGCTCGCTCTCCGTGACTTTTTGCAGTTGTACCCGTGTTATCGCAGCCGGAGTGACCGATCGCCGATTCCGATCGCCGATTCCGATCGCCGATTCCGATCGCCGATTCCGATCGCACTCTGCTCGTATAAATATTTAAGTGTTTTGCCAAGAAGCGAAGTTACATGGCCCAAAGAGACGCGCGGATAAAAAGACTTTGTTTCTTTATCCGCGTATGTGTGTACTAGAGAAAGGGCTGCTGGGAGTGTGCCGTGGTACGTGGCTGAGCAGTTAGCTGCTGCACAGACGAAGGGAAGGGGCGTCGAGGTACGAGGACCCCACGCGTATCGATGCACTGCACGTGCAAGTGGGTTATCGATTGGCTAGGGCAAAGCTCGAACGGTTAATGGGAATATAAGCTAGATACAGCTCATCTTTTTTTGCAAGCCTCCTCCTCTAGCCAAGTTCATTCGAGTGTTTTATAAATAAGCTACGTAGGTTGATCGTGCATACTCCATAATTTAAAAAAGCCGACTTTATAAATAAAACTTTATCTCTTACCAGAGAATGTACTTTTTCCAGCATTCGCTTGGCACATTTTTCCCTACTTAATTAAGGCTCCCAATTAACCCAATGTCGAATTCGATGCTCGTTCCATAATACCGCTGACTTTGCGTTTTTCCAGGATCGCGAGGACGTTTCCAGGATACACCTGGGCGATACGATCGAGGAATTGAAAAAATTTAACGCTAGGCGAAAATTGAAGGCAGCTGTAAAGGCGGCGGTTTCCTCCACGAAATGGCACATTCCATATTCCGAAGCGAATGGCGATAGTTATTATGAAGTGGGAGACGAAGAGATAATGACCACAGGTAAGTTGAATTATTCTACGAAAAGCGGCGTTTGTTTGAAGATGCCGTTTCTAAGGACGTCTTTTCACGACGAGACTGCTCTAAATCTCCAGACTATTACATTTATATATAGATTTATAATCATGAGCGCACCGATGCTTTAACAAGTTTTAATCTTTATAGGAGCCGTCGCCGAAATTTTAGACTCGTTAGATGACATTGAGGTGCTCCAAGAAAGTGGCAGACTAAGTAGATCGGAAATTCTTGCGGCGGTAGATGATAAACGACTCCGAACATTATTAGAGGTAAGGCGAAATTTCCAACAGGAAGTTAACTTCAGAAACGACAGTTTAAGACTCTACAAGTTGGGAAAATTAATCTAGACTGTATAATATTCCGTAAGCGTGTACATAACATTCGGCGAAATAGGTTGAATTTCGAGAGCTCGAGATAGTAAAGAGTAGCGATCGGTAAGGTAGACGCGCATACGGAACTGCTGATTCGCGAGTCCATTGATTATCCTGACCTGTGGTTGGAGGGGTAGAGATTCTGCGCGCCGCTCTGGCCGACTAGGTATGCGGCTTGGTGGATAAGTCGTTTAGTAACAGTCGGGGACAAACTGCGGCGCTGCGAGCTTCGTTTCTGCATCACGCTTGTCAAGCAACTTGGTCACAGTCCAGATATTCCAAGCCTTGCACCAGTCGAGCGGAGTTCAAAGCTACGCAGCTTCAAAATGGCCGCCTGAGGGAGACAGCATCCGGCGAGAGAGAGCGAGAGCGAGAGCGAGCGAGCGAGAGAGAGCGAGAGAGAGAGAGAGAGAGAGAGGGTGGGAGCGAGGGAGGGAGAGAGGTGAGAGGGAGCTTTAGGAAAAACAAACAAGAATCCACCAGTAGCAGAGTAGGACAATGACGCTCGTCAACATCGCCGAAGTGCAATCCCACATGCATCTGAGGCGTCGACCACCGATTATCCTTTTTCTCATCGTCATCTTCTTCTTCTTCATCTCGTTTGCCCTGCTGATAATATTTTTCTCGACCACCTGAGCCCGAGCTTCGCCGCCGGCGATGTACAGCGGCCTCGATTATCCCGTTTAGATTCGCTCGCCGGCGATCTATATAGATATATAGTCAAGATGCGCGTTGGCCAACTGATGCTCCTTGGAGATACCGAGCTCATCGGGGACTTGCTCGAAGTGGCCGGCATGATGGTGAGTTTATCGCCGGGCGAAATCTTACGTTGTAGGAAGACCGATATTTTTTTCTCCTAGGCCCCTATATTTGTGTCCTTATCGCGATCCCGTGCCATCGATAACGTTGAGCTACCTACTCGAAGCGCGCAGGTCAGAGACGTTCGGTGTACACGGGCTAATTTCGCTTTATGTTACCGGATAGTCGAGCGTGTATTAGCTACGTCGCTACACAGGTCGCGTATCGATAGGAATTTGTAAAGCCGTGAGGGTAGCTAAGTCCGCGAGAGTCGATGTATGTCCATGTCGTAAACCTATAGAAATCCGAATACGTATGCAAATGAGGATGTTTATTAAAGCAAAATGTTTGCTTTCCAGATTTACGACAGAATTGCTACGCGCATCCCCTCACCGTGCCGAGCACCACAAACCGACGCAGTGCAGAGAGCACACGAAGTCGAGGAGCTGCTCAGAGGAGCTGAGAGGTCATCCTCGAGAAATATCGATCGCAGCGATCTTCGAGAGCTTCGAGAACTACTTATCCAGCCACATTTCAAGGTAAGTGCTTTTTAATTAATACGATACGCCGGTTTTCCGAGGATAATCGCTGAAAGAGCTTCCCCTAATTTAGCGCAACTTTGTCGTTTCCCGCTGTAATTTTTTTGCAGTGAAAGCGACGTTTCTTTTTCGTCGTTGATTATCGCACTGAAGATGTCCCATTACATTCGAGGGGAACGAAACAGAGGTTTCCCATGTCTAGTTCCAGACGATTAGCTCTGCGCTGATCGATGAAAAGCTTCGACAGTGAGGTTGCAATGCAATTACTTAAAGTTGCAGCGCAATAAGTCGAGAGGGAGTTGTATTGCCGATGCAGCTTTTATCGAGAGCGAGCTTGCGGTTAAAGCCGATGGTCCGTAATGAGTCGGAGCTTGTTGGAATATAGCGAAAGCAATAAATGCATTGTGATCACGGCAAGTCGGTAAACAATGTGTTCATCGCTCGGTGCTTACCACCACAAGTTTGCGGGTAGAAAAAGAGGGTCTGGAGAAGACTGCTGAAATGTAGGTCAATCGTTAAAATTCTCATTAAAAAATCCCGTAGAGGCAAGGCAGCATTTTGCCTGTGGAAGATGACTGGCTATAAGAGAGTTGCACGAAGTATACCCCCAAGGAGGAAAGGCGGTACTGAAGAGACACGAGATTAGTACCGGGAGTACGCGGCGAATCATTGGACCTATCGAGGCTCATCGCACATCGCACTCGATGCTGCACGAGCCGCAACGAAAGCACAAAAACTTATTCATTTTTTGCTATACTTTCGTTGAGCTTTTTTTGTCCTGTCGTTATTTGCATCCGCTCAGTCCCCTTCTCTGTGTCTCTCACGACGATGGAAGGGGGGGGGGGGTTGGAACGCGACTTTCACCTACTTTCCGTCTCGTTCACAGCTCCATCAGTGAAAAGTCCCCGCGGAGATTCCGCTAACTAGACTTCCAGAATATCTAACGATGCAGTGTCTGGAAGCCTTGCCGCTCGCAGGCATTAATTTATCATGCTCGCTCCATTTCATCGCGTTTCTGACGTTCAAGCCTCACAATTAGCCGTCGCGTACTAATAATAACGCGTTCCGCTCGACGCGGAGACTTTTCTCTCTTCCTCACTCTCTTTCCTGGGAATTCGAAAAATGCCAACGACGAGAGCGAACTCCAAAGCATTGCGCTCGCGCAACGATAGGCGGAGGCTTGATTAATGCCTCGGCATTAGTAGTTTCTCTGCAAGTGCGTTTAGCGCTCGTTAATTACGCTTTTTTTAACGCTCGCGCACTCGAGCGCTCGCGGCCGAGATTCAGTTTCATCGAAAGTTCTGGCCGGGGAGAAAATTCGCGTGGTCGCTATTATCCGGGCACTTTTGCCTAACAGCGCGTGATCGAGTCAGAGAGCGGGACAGAGTCGCGCTCCTAATTCCCGCGCATTAAAATCGATATCCGAGAACGCGTCGCCGCGCGCGTTATATAGCTCCTCTACAAAACGTATAGCGTAGAAAGCACCGCCGAGGCTCGCCCGTTCGGTGAAAATTCCGCGCGCGCAGTTTTCCCAGCAGAACAGCTGCACTCGTTTCTTGCGCTGCGAGCGCCGGCCTCTCGCGTAATGGCTGGTTCTGCAAAAAACGCTGTTGGCTTTTCCGTGCTGGCTTTTCCGTGCTGGCTACGGCTTGGCTGTTGCCGCGAGGTGGCGGAGGAAGGAGGAGGAGGGTGGGGGAGGGGGGATGCCGCGCGACTCTCCATCTCGCTCGCTGCAGTGGCGGTGCGGGAAAGAGACGGGGCGCTCGTTCCGTAAAGTGGTGGAAAGCGCGGGGAAGGGTAGAGCAGAGAGCAGAGCTGACTAGCAGCAGCAGCAACGGCAGCGCAGAGCCGATGCAACACAGCAGCAGCCGGCGGCGCCGCCAGTGCGCGCGCTGGGGCGGCCAGGGCGCCGCCGAGGCTAGTACGCCGTTGAACGCAGATCGCAAACGACGTCGTCCTCGTCGGCGGAACTCGTTATCTGCGTTCTACCTCACGGCGCCTCGCGATCGTGAGCTACGATTGCTCCTCGGCTTATACCGCTGCCTTTTATATCTAAACACACGTATATGTACATATGTTCATATTGTATACGGAGTATATAGAGTACATAGGTATTATGTGTCTGTGAGTGAAGCGATGGGTCCAACGCGCATACTCGCGCATCGCCGGTGCAGGAGCCGGTGAACAAGACCAACGTGTAACTTTATATACTCTTTGCTCTTTTTCTTTCTCCCAGTCTGACCGTCTCTTTGTCGCTCTTTCGTCATCGCATCTTCTCAATTAAGTCGAGTGTATTTTTCTTCGCAATACCCAAGAGTGGCGTGTTTTGCATCCACGAATTTATGCGACGTTCGCGAGAGCGTTGATATATGCAGGCGGTTACGCGAGCTGTTTTCAAAACGAGAACGCGCAATCGATTTCCTCCGTGTTAAATCAGAATGCGCAGAGAGTACGCGTGCATGTGTGTGCGATGGATGTCGCACAGCCGCCCACGCTCAGTGCCGTTCGCCCTTGCGAAATCCGTGCGGCGCCGACATATATCAGCTTGTAAACAGAGCTGGTACTGCTGCTATTGCTTCAGCCGTTGCATGGACCGTCCCTCGATCCCTTGTGCAGCGGTGCGCATATGCTATATATACGTATCTGCATGCGCTCGAGAGCGGCGGGGAGAGTCGGTCTCGGGAGATTCGGGGGTAGGGCCTCCCCTACCCTCTCGGCGGCGGCACTACCACCACAAAACATTGGATTAAGTGCGAGATTCGCGGTTGTGGCATCAGCAGCCAGTATGCCCCGATTTCACGCGGGCGCTTTTTACGATGTCATTCGGCTGTCGCGTTAATTTTCTCGCGGTCGCCTTATCACTCTTATTCGACTGGCCGCAGTTATGCCTATTTTGGGATTGAACGGCCCACTGCTTCAAAATATTAAATTCGATCCACTAAGTTAGATCGTTTGCTCTAAAATGCACATGACATATAAAGAGGGTAATCCTTTAAACCAAGATCTTCTTCATCCCGTCGTTAGTGTCTTTTTTCTTCTTTTCTTTTACGTGCACTCAAACATTAAATATATATATATATATATATATATATCACTGGCAGGCTCTCCTCTATGTATACTTTTATTAATCCAATAAATTTTTGACATCGTGTAATCGAATCTCTCTGAGGGTACATCTAAATTTACGTCGTATTTTTTTGAATAAAAGCTGAATTTGCCACAAAAAAGGGGAAATCTCACAGGATGTCGAAGCGCTCTATCGGTACGACGTTTCCTGTTTGGCCCCGGGAGACTCGCTAGCAGCGTTACCCTCCGCCGGAATTCTGCGTCCCGTATATAAGAGTTCTAAGACTCACGGATGATGGTATAAAACCGACGTGAAACAGCTCACGGAAAGATGTGTGCCACGCGTCATCGCTCTTGACTTTGATAAATACTTGGGTCGCGCTCACGTCTGACTAATACTAGTCTTTACTACTAGTAGTGTACTCCTCCTGCTGCTACTTCTGTTGCTACTTCTGTTGCTACTTCTGTTGCTACTTCTGTTGCTACTTCTGTTGCTACTGGACGACTAGTCCTTGCGCACGTAATACACGGAATGGGCTCATATTTTAGGTGTCAGTCTATTACTCACTCGCCGTACAGCAGGCGCAACATCAACAGCGTCACTCCACTCCATTGTTGTTTCTCAACAATAGCGGACGCGTCTTTTCCGAGGCAGTCTGTCAAAATGTTACCACGCCTCCTTTTTCGACTGTCTAAATATACGAGCTTCCGTCCTGATGGGAATTATTCGAAATTTATACGCCCTCGCTCTCGATCTGACTCTGCGTAAGCAATGGCTTTATTTACAGAACTGCTAAACAATAATGGATATCCATTCTACTAGTTTCTATCGCTTACCTATTAGCAGTCGTTTGGAATACGATAATGCATTAAATGGACTATATTACTCGTTTAGAGATGAATTATTCATGTTTTAGTTTTTTTCGGTCATTTCCTGAAATGCCCTATGAAATAATTTATAGCTCCGAGCTAGGTTTGTTTCGTATCGCGCATAACGTTATTCCGGACGATGAGCTTGCTATAGTTTTCATTTGAAGTGACGAAGAAAGAGAAATTAATCCAATCTCCTTTCGTGAGCACTGGCTTTATATATTGTTCGCGTAACAATGAGAAGGGTGACCACGTCGCTGCTTCGTTTCCGGCACGATATTAAACGAGTAAAGCGAAGGAAGAAGCCTTGTTATTCAACCTGACAAATGTAGCATTGAGCTAAGTTAAGGGGAATTAAGCAAAGCTCGTGAAACGCCTTTAACCGCGTCTGTTGCTTTGCATTTCGAGTGACGACGGATTTTCATCGTGCTCGGGTCGCGAGTGAAAAGTCAAAAAATCTTATGTTTTACGTGTCGTATTGTCCGACAATTGTCCTGTATACAGTATACAGTGTCTTCTCTCCTTGTCACAAATAGTCGTAAGTTAAGATAATCCCTTTTGAGCCGCGCGTAGGGAGACAATACTGGCTGGCGGGTTCGCAGATGGAGATAAAGAGGAACGTATAGAGACAAAGTACGAGCTGGTATAGAAGGCAAGGGACATTCCTCGGATGGCATAGGACAAGGCATCCAGATTATCTTTCGGCATTGTCTAGAACGTATACGTTTTCATCCGGAAGCTAAATTGCAATCATCTTTCCGAGAGACTGCTTGGCTTTATATGTGTTTAGTGGTGCCTTATTAACAAGCCTCTCCCTCACAAGGCTGGTGCATCTCTCGGTGGTATATCGCGCCTGCGTGGGTGCATGTGCTTAGCAGTCATTCTTCGAAGCGCGGTTATATTCCACTGTCTACCTCTCTGGTGTCTGCTCATCTCGTGTGAATCTTCACAACAGCCTTGTCGGCCCGTTTCTCTCAGATCTCTCTCTCTACTCCTCTCGTTCTCTTCCGACTGTGCACCGGTGTAACTCATAAATGTTACCATGGTAGCACAGCTGCCGCTAACCACTGGAACCAATATATTCTGCGTTATTCTAAGCTGACCTTTGAAATATATACATCGTACGGGCTTTGCTTCGACTTGCTCTTCTGATTTCTCTCCTTTCCCTTTAGCTCTAGCTCTTTCTCTAAACCCTTAAAACTTGCAATAACTCTGTGTTTGCAATATAGAAGCTAATACAATTTTGTTGAATGTCTTGTTTGATTCCACGAAATTCTACTGACATTGTTCCATTAGCGCTTGACGCTGCCTCGTTTCATGTATATATATCAAGCCATTCTTCCGCTCCTTCAAAGCGCACTGCAGTCGCTTCATTAATTTTAATGCAAACGCGCGCGCGCGCGCGCACGAGCGACGTCGGCTGCCGCAAATTACTTTGCTTTTTCAATTCGTCATATTCCACGTGTATACGTCGTTAGCAGTTATAACCTGGCATGAATAAACGGAGCGCATCCTTCAGCCTCGTTTCCTTTTTCTCCTCCCCGAGCATACAATGCAGATGCTTAATAAGACTCGTTATACGTCTACGTAAATATACGCATCGTACAGAAGTTCTCGCAAACGCTTCAACTGCAGCTCGTCTTGAGACGAGCGAGCTTGAATTAACTTGACGCGTGACGACTGTTTCCGATAGCGGGAACGATGATAAGTATGAAAATACTTCTAGGAATTGTATCGTTGCCACGTGCCGCAATCGTGTCTGTCGCAGTCGTTTCTTCCGTACCGGAAGATCGTCTTCGCTGCCGCGCGCGCGCGCTCGCGAATGCAGGACAACGCTGAAGGGAGTTGGAAAATTTAATTAAATCCAACCACGAGCGTAACTTAATCTTCCCCAAATCCCCTTTCGCGCGTGCTCGTAACTAGCTGCTGCCGAAAACTAGATAAGGAAAGGGTTCGCGACATCTCTATTTATCTCTCTCCCTCTTTCGCTCTCTCTCTCTCTCTCGAGTCGATATTTCTTATATGGAAAAACGAAAGAGTGCCATCAGCAACGATGAAAGAAGAGTGCGTTATCGATCCCTAAATTCAGGACCACTGCTAGTCTAAAGGGAGCAACGAGAGAGTGAGAGAGCTTTCGTCTTTCATCGCCGTGGCGGCTGCGGCCCCTTCCAATACCTCCTTGGCTCGCAGCTCTGTCTCTCAGGTCTCTCCAGCACCCCCTCCTTCTCAACACTCAGCGAGGAGCTGGCGCTGCTGCTTCCTCGCTCCCGTGGGGGCGTCACGCGCGCGCTGCGTATCTGGGATTTTCCGATGAACTGTTTTGAGGGAACGTCGAATAGCGCGGACCTGAATTTCCGGGCGTATCGAGAGATTACACGAGAGCACGCCTGTGCCGTTGCTATACGGGGAAGATCAAGAGCTTCGAGTAAAGCAGAATCACCGGCACGAGCACCACTAGAAGCCGTAGTAGTATAGCTGTAAAAAAGATCGATTGTTCGCTCGCGCTGTCCCGCAGTAGTACATGCGATATGACAAAGTATCGAAGGACGAAAGTGTGAGATATCGTAAAATAAGCTATACATACATCGACGTGGTAGATAAAACGCACAACTCGGGGACGGACCTTTGGTTGTATCTCTCTCTCTCTTGCTCTCTCTCTCTCTCTCTCTCTCTCTCTCTCTCTCTCTCGAAGCAATTAAAAGGTCTGCTTTTCGAAAATCGAGGTCGCCGCACAATACACCGAGCACAAAAAGCTTTTTTTAGGCATAATATAACGGTAGAACCGTTATAGAAGCTGAACTCCGGGCGGTGGGCATTTAATTACGGCTTTGCGTTGTACTCGCACGGTTCCAGCCAATAATCCGGATCGTGTTGCTGAGCCACCGCTGCAAGGAAAACACATTCGAGAGCCTGTGGCGACACCGTGGACCATGGTGTTCGGCGTATACGTGCATCAGCAGCAATACACACTCGCGCTCTTTCCCGTTTGGGCGAGAGGCCAAATTACAAGAGTCCTCGGAGAGAAAGAAAGAGAGAGAGAGATAGAGAGACTGAAGCCTCCGGGCCTTGGAAGCCGAAGGGTAGGGAAACGGCCAGAGAAACACAAGGTATTACTCCTTGTGTGTCTGTCCCCCCTGTAGTAGCAAGAGCATTGAGATCCCGCGCGTTTTGTCATCGAGACTCTTTGTTTGCATCCAAGCATAAAAACACGTTTGCTGCCAGCATTTTAACATTCATTCTCTGCAGGCCTCGGTGCTTTTTTTCCTGTCTCTCTTCGTCTCTCTCTCTCTCTCTCTCTCTCTCTCTCTCTCTCTCTCTCTCTCTCTCTCTCTCTTTTCTTCCACCATCAAACCGAGTGCTATATACTTGAACGTGACGGCTCGAACTGAACTTGCTCCTCCTCCTCTTCTTCCCCTTTTTTCTCTACATAGACACATATATATTCAAGCGCGATCTTTCTTTTTAACGCATCGATATCCCCCTCTTGCTAATGTATAGAACATACGCCGCTATCAGCCACTCTATTATCCCTTTGAGTGCGTTGACGTATTAGCAACGGGCTTATCCCTGATACTCTTGACTCGCCAGTGTATTTAGCACTGGTAGGATGTTCTTTTATTCTACCACACGTGTATTTTTGCATTTGCATCGCAGTGTTGGGCTAGAGCACACAGTCCAACTTGCTTCTCTTTTTACTCCGAGCTTGCCCTATAAAACCAGTAGACTCGTTTCTTCTTCCTGTCGTGCGGGCGCGCACACGGACAGTATATATACCTTTCCACTCTTATACTCTTCTTCGCTTTTTGCCGGGACCACCAGCAGAAGTCTTGTTATATATCAAGTTTTTAGCGCTCTTGCGCCAAGTTCAGTACTCCGCACTAGCCTTTTCTCCCCCAACCAACTTGTTGAAAGTTTTTGCTTTTTTCTAATGGCACACTCGCGGCAACTTTGCTGTCCTTTTTTACGACTCGAAGAATATCGACCTGGATGTACAAGCTAGCTCTGTATTAAAAAAAAACTTTATTAAATCACCAGGACGTTTTAATATACTTGTCGCGCGCGATACCCAAATATAAAGCGTCGTAAGTCTAAAGGCGCTTGTGCAGAATGAACAGGCTGCGCTATTTATTGATTAACCAGGAGGCGTCGGTGTAGCTTTATGGAAAGGCGGTTCGCTAATTGCCGTAGTCAAGTGGCGAAACATCGTAGCTCGTTTCTTTCTCCCTTCCCGTAACCTTCGTCTGTCCAACTAATTATCGAATGATTCGAACCGTGAATCAGTGGATGTGCATTTTTTTATTCGCTCGTCGACGAACGCGTTGAATGATATAATAAAATTCAAATTTTCATCATTTCGAATATAACATCTGCGAACGACTAGTCATTTTTACTCGCGTCCGTTGGACAATTTGTTAAGCGACTCGTGCTGTACGACCACATCGGTTGGAACGAAGAACTGTTTGAAGAGAAAGAAAGATAAAGAGGGCTTACGGGTTTTTGATACGTTGCCAAAGCCTGGAAGATTCGCGCTTAGTTTTCGCAAGCGGAAAATTCTTTAAAATTCGTCGTATGACGACGACTGAGCAGTATAGGTAATGGAAAAGCCGAAGATGTGTTTAGGTACAGTCGAACGCGCGAGAAAAAAAGAATTTATTACGCGGAAAATGACAATCTCTTTCTTTTATCTGTAGAGGCAGCACTTATGTATGGTATCTATGTATGGTATGTATGTGCAGTATATGTAGGTGTATAATTCTGCATCCAGAGTGGCAAACCCAGCCTGATAATGATGCAGCGGTCTGCCTTACATATACATAGACGCTAGTTGGAGATGTTACACGCAGTTTCAGAGTGATATGCTTCTGCGATGGCTTCGTGCCCAGGGCACGACCTCCTGTGCCACCTCGCCTCGAGCCAAGACCTTACGTAAACAGAAAATGTTACTGCTGTCTATGACTGTATACATACACATACACACATATGACGTACACACTTGGTTTCTCTTTGTGTTTCCTTTTCGTTTTGTGTACAAT
The DNA here is from genome assembly GCA_018906985.1 of Apocrypta bakeri. Taxonomy (NCBI): domain Eukaryota; kingdom Metazoa; phylum Arthropoda; class Insecta; order Hymenoptera; family Pteromalidae; genus Apocrypta; species Apocrypta bakeri. The sequence goes on along the minus strand of JACCIA010000010.1, from coordinate 5,115,729 downwards.
TCTTAATACCCGGCTTTGATAAGCCTACAACGGATGACGAAACTTTTGTTCTTTCACTTTTTCTCTTTCTGGTTGCGGGCAAAATTCATTGATTGGTACACTTTTTTAACCGGCGTTATCGAATAAACTGCGGCGGTAGACTGCAGGAATTCGAGGCCAAACTCTTTTTATTACCCCTGCTATAAATTTGCAGAATAGCCCGGCAGATGGGTTAAACTTTATGTCCCTTTGATTCTTCACAATTGTTTGCAGTAAGAGTTGCCAAAAAAATAATAAGTTAGACTTAAAGTCATCTACTAATTTGTGTCGGAATTTATGAACGCAGTCTACGAAAAAACTTACTCAGCAGAAAACTAACGCGTATAATATGTAAGCGTGGAAAGCTCGTGAAAAAAAATAAATTTGCGAAAAGTCCGCCGCACGAAAATTCTTTACTTGCTCGCTCTCTCTCTCTCTCTCTCTCTCTCTCTCTCTCACTCTCTCCTCCTTTCTATACACATACATACACTCGCGCTTGGCTATACGGTGTTATCAGAGGAATAGCGACTTTTCTTGCACAATCCTCGATTTTTCCATGGCAAATTCCTCAGTATACTCGCGAAGTAATGTACAAAGTACATACACGCGTAAAGCGCAGTGCGGTAAAAAGCTCGGTGTTTTATAGCATCCGTAGAGCAAATGTCAATCGGAATATGATTTATTGAAGGACGTCACGTACGCGACTATTCTATTTTCCCGACTGACGCGCCGCTATTGCCAGCTGCAGGCAAACCATTGCCGTGGTTGATTCAAAGGAATAGCCGTCGCGTATGATTTTTTAAGGCATAAACGTGCAGCAAGTATGCATCAGTGAGGGACTGTAGCTCGTGCACACATACATCTCATTGGAGCTTCGCTCGCACGTGTGCTTCGGATGCGCTATAAGATCTAGCCATCGTGGCTTCGTCAATTTTATCAGCGCGAAGCTGTTTTATATTCAAAGCCATGCGCGTTCGCGCTCGTGCGACTGTCACCGGGGGTTCCTTCTTTTTCATCCATCGCACTCGCTTTTTTCTCCAACGCTATATACCACCTCTGTCTCGTCCAAGCTACTTACACACTTAACGGTTTGACACGTCTCGTGCTCGTACAGCCCGCGGGGAAGAAACCGAGGCGCGAGTGAGAAAGAAAGTGTCGTCGACGCTTGCGCGCGAGATTGTATAGAGCATGTCTCTCATACATCATAAAATCTCTTTGAAAAAAGACTCTCACGCAAGCTCGCGCACACATAATATAAGGAATTTAATAAAAAAGAAGAAGAAAAAAAAGAAAATTGAGAAATACTTTGTTCGGACGAGCTCGACTACGAAAAGTTGGCTTATTTGCTCAGTGTCAACATAAGAGGCGCAGCTGCGCATGGTGTACTCGCTTCCCTTATTTTAATGGATTTCAACTTGAGCTTCTAGAGCCCGCACATATCCAGAGTCTCGACTATTTCCGAAATGAAATACTCTTCAGGCTTGTGGATATAAACGCGATATCAGAGTAGTGTCGTAGAAAAACAAAGAGGTAACATCAGTGCGTTTGCTTCGAATTAGTGCTTCTATCAAGGCGTATCGACGCCTCTTCCTAACTAGATATTTTTCGAAGTAGATTCGGAATACGACGACGGCAGCGGAGACGACAGGGAGAGTTTGTGCGAAAAGTTTAAGATGTCACGGCTGCCACAACCGAGCGAAGTTTCGTACTTGCAGTAGATGCGGTTGGGCTGACTGTTCGAGTTTTGCCTAAGAGAAATCCCGAGTTGGCGTCGGGCCCGCTCGCGCGCATTAAGTGCCATCGACAGGCACGCGGTCTAGAGCAGATATATACGTGTGCAGGCGTCGGGATTCGATCGCAGAGACTATGTAACATCGGAGAGTAGGTCTGCTCTCACCTGTTCGTGTGTTTGGAAGTGACTTTTTGCGAAGAGCAGACGACCGCTGGTGAAAATTTCATGTCCAATCAACAGCGGTCTGGAAGATAAAAGCTGGCGCTCGCATCAAAGCAGCAGCCGTCTCGAGCTCGCCGGAGAAGGAGGCGCCTAGTCGCGGCGATGTGAGCTTGGTCATGAACCCCGCCTCGGCCGGGGCAGCGCAATTTGCAGCTTTCGGCAGCAGTCCCAGAACACCGGCGCTAGTATGCTGCCAACAGCACGTGCTCTCGGGCCCACCGGCTTGCCGGGTATGTCTGCGCCCAGTGCTCGGCTTTCACCAGCTGCAGCTACGACAGCAGCAGCAGCAGCAGCAGCAGCAGCAGCAGGCCGCTGCGGCCTCGGCTTCCTGCAGTCGACTTTCGAGGCTCGACTGGCACCGTATGGGTTACCGGCACCCGCACTACTACACGCATCCGCTTCCGCCAGCCCTCGTGGCTTCGCGCAGCAGTTTTTCGCTGAGTCGGTCGCCGCCTCTGGAGCAACGCCAGCCACAGTGCAGTCGAGGTCGATCACCGGGGGCCCGCTCGACCGGAAGCCATCGGTCACCCGGGCGAGCGGCCACCCCCTCCGGTACTCAGCTGCTGCCACCCCAACCTCAACGATGGATCGGCGAGGAGACGAAGCGATCGCTGCCGCATCACGTGTACAAGTACTACCTTGCCCAGACTCGGGAGTATCGTCGCCAGAATCTCAAGGTAACGAAACTTTGCGGATACACTCTTTCTCTTCGAGGTACATTGTGTAGTGCTTTCGCGCATACCAGGTATTCTAAGCCCAGCCAGTTTATGCATCGTCGAATGGATTATTTATCCGGCGTGACCCGAATACGAGCCTCTGCCTACGAAATTATACAGCCGCGTATTAATACCGGACGACTGACAGGAACTCGCGCATTAGCCGTACTTGTAACGGCTATCTATACTTGAGCGCACTGAAGTTACGACGATCATCAAATCCCTCATGCGAATTCGCACGATCGAGTGTATCATGTTTGAAACGCGCGAACAAATATTAAAGGATTAGTCGCGAGCTTTGATTACCTTCTTTATGCGAATATGGAAATGACGCTTAACGTACGAAACACGCATCTTAGCTCGTTTCCGCATGAAACACGCATCATAAGCTAATTAGCATAGGTACTGACAGTGTGGGTAGATATTTTTTACATTTTTATTCCTGCGTTCCGACGCGATTCTCTTACATTAGTATTCAGCAAAAAACAGGTCGAGCACTAAATATTTAGCAAGAACTAAAAGGGAGAAAAAAACGTTAGGTGGTCAGCCTGTTTTTTGCTGAAAACAGAATAGAAAATGTCAGCAGTATGAAAAATTAATATTTCTTTTCAAAAGTGCGCTTGAAAGAAAGAAGAAAAGGAACACATACACATTATTATTATCCACGAGTGGGCCATGCGGAAGCAAAAAAATTCAAGAGACTGATTTTTTCATTGTACGATGTAGTTGCTTTCGAAAAAGCGTTGAAAGTTGGAAGAATGAAGTTTTGACGGTCTGGTAACGCTTTACGCGCTAAGTGGTCGCAGTAGCAAAGTTTTCTCATCTTATTGTTCGACGGGTTCGTGCACTCTTCCGCCTGCATTCTCCACTTCGAATGCGCATTATCGCCTCGAGCATTGGACGAGTGCAAATTTCAAGTACCGCTATAGTGGCCAAACAGAAGCTGCTAGTTGTTACAGTATTGGCTTGCCTTTCTTGGAAGCCGGATCAAATGAGCTGATTGATTTTTTGCTTTGCAGTCTCGCGTGCTTAGTGGGTTATAGCTCTTGTCATCGCGCTCGATGCCGAGACAATTGAAACGCATGGGTCTCGATTGAAACGATACTATTGAAGAATTGAGAAACAGTCGACGTTCGGCGTCGAAATTACCGACGCGAAACTAATACCGTGCAATCTCTGCTTTTTGATTAATTATTTTAAAATGCTATCCATGCAAACGAGCTTTCTTGGAAGTTTGTAATTAATGCCTCCCTAAAGTTCTGCCAGTATTGCCATGGCCGACGAGTAATTGCGAAGCTCAGTAGAGAATTCCACTCGTCGACTCTGCGATGCCGAAAAACTCTCTAGGGAAAAATTGATTTTCAACTACTTAACCTCGATTATCAATTCCATGAACTTACCTAATCTTGCATATTGCACGCAGTTAATCATGGAATACAAGTCATTAATCTCATTTCGCGAGTTATATCGTTAAATTAGCTTTGCCAAGATTTACTCGGTCAAAGGTTGGACGCTGGCTTACGAAGTTAGAAAGGTTATTGATTTTCGCATTATATACCCTCTTCTTTCGATGGCTTCTTCATATTAACCAATAATAATAACAACTTTAGGCTTGCAAAAAATCTATGAAACATATTTAATTCGCTTGTCGGTTCTGCTATTCAGATTAAGCTTATTAGCGATTAATTATCTCTGAGAATATTTTTGAATCTCAATGGAAAAGTTTGAAAGGACTTGTTCTTCGAGCAGCATTAAATACTAGTACAGATGTTCTGTAAGAGTGCGACGACGAATGTTTAATCAACGAGTGAGACTTGTGCGGAATAATAATTACCTTTCAGATTCAAGATAGTATTCTCGCAAATATGTTAGAGTCCTTTATTGGCATAGAAACTAAGAGACTTAATTGCAATGGATTTTTAAGTGTGCGAATATTATTTGCATCATTCATCTTTTCAGTTCACGTAGAAGATAATTTATATTTTACATTAATTTAAAACGTACATGTTTCTGTATATTACATCCTGAGGGAAATGATCCTTTAAAATCATGGCCATAAACATCACAAGCAATATCTCTTTCTTTTCTTTGTTTTATTAAACATATTCCTTTGAAACATGTTTTTGTTTCAAAGTGATTTTATTTTTAGTCCTCGCATTTTAGATTATCAGTTTTTAATTTAATAGGTCACTTTTTCTGAGTGCAGATTATCCTCGAGTTTCAGTAATTTTAGATAGGTTTATTTCTACAAAATTCATCAGCGATCTCGTGTAATAAATTTAATTTCGCAGAAATATATTGCTATTGGAAGAAATATAAGGTGCATGGGTTATAGTTTTTGTTGACTCAATCGAAGCCGTATATAGATTTGATTGACGAAATAACAGGATGTATGGCCATCGCACAAACACAATATACGTTGAATTGATTTCGACACTTGTATAAAAGAGTTTCACACACGAAATAGTCAATTTTTCACGAGTGTGACGAATGCTTGCCAATGGAGAAAAAGTCTATTCCCGCTGGGTTTGAGGCAGTGTGAAGTAGTAATATGGTGTACCATCGGAATAAAATAACTTTTTCCAATAAGAATACTTGGGTACAACGGAAGGTAATTGCTAAATTACTTCAGCGACTAGTAGCCGTAATAACGACGAAGGAAAAGTTTTATTTCTACTGAGTGATTCGACCGTCTGACCGTATCTGGACATCGTCTACTTGCTCTATTTCAGAGAAGCACGAACAGTACCTCGAGTAAAAATTTTTCTACACAGGTTATTCACTTAACGTGGATGTACATACATATATCTGTGTAGATATATTGCGTTGTTTATCTCTATTTGTCTGTTTGTTTAACCTATTCGAGGCAACTGAAAGGAGCATTATAGAATAAAAAATATTCCGTCCCTCAAGGGCTGAAGAAGTCGGATCTTCCCTAGCTATAAAGCAAGTACTTCCTCTCTTACTAACTCATCCGACATAGCACTCCCCTTTCGCATATTTTTTACCTTTTGGAATCATCCTCGTTTGCTTGAAAAGACATATTTAACCTGGCTCTCCTGAGGCTCCTTTGATAAAAAGGTACTTGACATTTTCGCGTGCACTTTTAAATGAAAAGCCCATTTCTTCGGAGCGATATCTAAGGCCTCGGGATTCAGTGAAGATGCCGAACGAAAGATAGCGATAGAAGTCGGACGATCCGGAGAACAAGAATGTCCCGCTAAAAGTATCCCGATAGGTATAAAGCACGCGAGCTCGAGCTTTTCATGCTCGAGCGTGAAACCTGTTTTATTCGGCTGGATTTCGTGGTATTGCACGCGCCCGAGGTTTATAGAAAACTAACGTTTTCAAAAGCAAACATGACTATAATCTCGACTGTGAGAAAGCCTTGAGATGTACGTGACGCCTATATGGGCATACCAGAGAGATATACCTCGGTTTTCTCTGCACACGCATATGTATAAAGTTAGCCTGTATACGTCGACGGGCATAACGAACGACAGAAATTCCCTCTGCATAAAGTTTGAGAGAGCATAGGCTCCGGGAGTGTGATAAACGTTCTACGGCAAAACTTGCGGATATTTAACTCCAAAGCTCGACGCGTGCGGCTATACTGTACTAAATATAGGAGTATGTGTATCACGACTCGGTTGGTTGGGCGCGAGAAAGAAATACGCGTCGGTTGGGAGCCAGTAGCGGCGCGCTCTTCTCTCTTTCCGTCGCGCGCGCACACGTCCTGAAAAATCGATGCCTCGTTTTTCATTCACCGGGTAATCCACTGCGGACGGCATGCATATCCCACGCTTGTCCTTGCGCTTGGCTTAGCTTATTCATCGACGTACGTCACAAGAGCCCCCGTATTACGTATAAGCCTTCGTCGACGTTGCTACTCCGTTTTTATCTTCCGCCGGCCAGAAGACACGAACGTGCGGCGGCACACGTGGAAAATTAATTTAACCGCGCGGCTTCGCATCGCCGTCTCGCGATCTCTTTTTCTTTCGATCTCTTTCCAAGAGTCGACTGCCGAATCTGCAGCTTGTGCCATAGACAAGATACAGGCGCGTGGGTGTTGAGGAAAAAATGAGATGGGAAAAAAGTGCAGCATGGCAGAGTCGTTCGGACGTCGCTCAACGACGAGTGGACGTGCGAAGATAGGGGGATGCGCACGTCGCCAGTGGTGCTGGTGTTGCCAGCTCCGCCGCTACTGATAATGGTGGCGTTGCTGCCGCGCTACCACCCTCGCCTGCTCCTGTGTAAGGGAGTGAGAGAGAGAGAGACAGATAGCGCTACTGCGGTTCGCAGGGATGAGGGAGTCGTAGTGGGAGGCAGAGCAGCAGCGGCGGCGGCGGCTGGTTTGCGTGGGGCGAATGCGCGGCAGTCGAGGCCGCAGTCGCGGGTTCAGTACTGGGTAGCGCGGCAACGCGATGCGTCGTCGGTCCGACAGCAGCCCCGCGGCATTCTACTCTCGTACTTGATTCGCGTTCGCGTCGTCCGTGTATACACAAGAGAGCGGTTAGGTCTCGCGATATCGGCGCTCACAGCAGCAGCCAAGAGCAGTTGTCGTCGCAGTACAGTCGACATGGCACCGGACAGGGCCACTCGGTCAAGTGCGGAGTGAGGGTGGTAGTGCGGGAGACCGAAGCATGGAAGCCTACGGTGGTAGCGGCTGGAACGGTCAGCAGCAGCCGCATCAGCAGCCGCATCAGCAGCCGCATCAGCAGCAGCTGGGAATGGTAGCAGCGGGCCGCTGCTGGGACCGGCAGTGCAGATCGACGGACCCCTCGCCGATGAGGCCCCTCGAGCAGCAGCACGGCTGCATGCGCTCGGCGGAGAGCTTGCGCTCGGTCGACTCCATGAGATCAATGGACTCGGTTCTGCGCCAGCCGGGCATGCAGGAGTCGCTGGATTCCGTACGGGGTCTCGGCGGGGGTTCCTCCTTGGCAATGGACTCGCACCAGTCGCGATCGGTCGAGTCGGTGCGTTCGATCGAGCAGGTCAGGCCGCCGAGCGCCGCGGGTAGTATGCGCAACCTCGAGCACTACGGCGCTCCGCCGGCCCTTCGTGCGGTTGACCGGCCCTGTAGGCTAATGGACTACGCTGGCCAGTTTCACGAGCACCACAGCTGCCGCGGTCACGCTCACGGCTGCAGCCACTCGCTCGACCACGTGCAAGAGCAGCAGCGCCGCCTCATGCTCATCGAGCAGCAACAGCAGCAACACCACCACCACCAACATCCACAGCAACTCATCGGCTGTAGACCAATCGGACACTCGTGCAGATCTCTCGACTGTGTCGGTAGACCTCTGCCTCTCGACAGTGTGATTTTCGGCTCGCACAGCCATCCGGCACCGATCATGCCGAGCGAGAGTCCCTTTCGCTTCAACTGCCCCGTGCACAGTCCCTTTCGTTTCAGGATGCCTAACGGAGCTCTGGACTATCATACTCATCAGGTACAATCTCCTCTCTCTCTCTCTCTCGCTCTCTCTCACTCTCTGAATATTCTCCCGGCCCTGATAGTTATGTTATTGTTCCTCGCCTTCTCCTCTCCCCCTTCGCCTCTTCCTCCGCCTTCTCCATTCTACCGCAGTCTCCCAAGAGAGTTTCGCGAGTTACTGCTCATTTATCAAAGCAAACAGCGCCTATTCTTGGCTTATTATTCAAAGCTCTTATGCTAAATGTTAGCCACCTATTATTTCATGAAGTCGGTCTACAAATGGCTAAAAATTCAGTTATACTAATTAGACTGTGCGTGTGTTTCCTGCTGTACGCTTCAATCTGTGATCGGTGGTAAACGCATCGATCAATCCATGCCTAACGTAACTCGACACAAACGCGATGCGGGCTTTCAATTTAAAAAGCGTGCTCTCTCTCTTCCAGCCTTTCGAACACTGCGCAATTCATTGGATTATTAAATTTCTTAATGCGAGATTTTACGCTAGCGCATTTGCGCGCTTACCTTATATCAACGTTGCCAGTCTGGACGACTCCGGATCTAAAGTCAAGGTGATGACCCATAAACTCAGCTCGTGTTCTCATAACAGTAAAATTGTTTTTACTACGCGCAATTTAATATACTTTTTAAAACGAAAAATATACGTATAACTCGTACAGTCTCTCGCCCCTCGAGCATTCTCTACTCTCACCCCCTCCCTATATATTTATTTACATATAAATTGAAAAAAATGCATAGGCTTGACGAAATACGAATACAGGCAAAATATCAGATAACAGCAGTTATATCCACTGTCGTGAAACTTAACGCACGTGTCCAAGGAAATTTCTCTCTAAAAAATTATTTACCTTTGTAACGATAAAATAGAAGACCCCAACTACGAATCCCATTTGACTCGCTCTGATTCATCCCCTATTGCACAGTCTTTTCCTTTCTTTCGGAGTCTTTTCTTTCTTTTACGAACATATTTGTCTTAGCTCGAGTTCCGCACACTTTCTGCGCATCTTATATTCTAATATTTGAATCTTATACCTCCTCCCCACCCTCTTATAGTATTTTCCACGACCAAAAGTATTTTGAGTTTTTTTTCTCTCCATCATTTGCTCTTGTCTCTTCAGTCACGATAAAATTGTGAAATCAACTGGGTGGAAGAGTATTGCACCTGCGGTGAGGAGAAAATTTACGCAAGTTAAACAACGCCGATAAGTCACCAAAAGGTTTATTTGAATTCTGTTAAAAAACAATTTCAACGGCTAAATATAATCTCGGGTCTTTGGGCAAGCGCATATTCAGGAAGGCAAACAGTCGGCTACAAGCTCAAACAAATAAGCAAACATGAACTCGCATACGTCGCTTCATCAGGGCATGCGGAGGGAGAGCGCGTGCACACGTTATATACCACGCGTCACCGAAGCAAAGTTACTCATGAAATAATAGCGCCATGAAGCGGTGACACTGCAAGAGAGAGGGAGAGAGCTAGTCCACTCATTACTTGATACGAAACTACGAGAACTAATGGCCTCGCTTCGTATTTACGAGGCCAGTATTTATACGCTTTGAAATGGTGCTTTCTATTTTATAGGAGCTATGTGAAGAGAAAAGGGGGTAGGTCTGGGGAGGAAAAAAATTTGCGAGACCAAGAGTAATGTATACGGCTGGCGTTTTCTCTCTATAGTATACCGCTGAAACAGCGAGAAGAAAGAGAGAAAAGTAAGCATGATTAGGTCGAATCGACCTGGTAAAATCGCAAGAAAACGTATGCAGTTATACGCTGAGACTCGAGCTTAATGTCTAGAAACGTATATATGTATATAAAGACAGTTTAAAAGACAACCGAGGAAAGGTAACTCGCCAGCGAGTTAACGCAGCAGCAGAGAATCCATGACTAGGCGACACGAGCTTGCCTTCATTATTCAAAACAGTGCGGTTGTTGTTTGCCCTACCGCCCCGCGCATTTGTTCAATGGAATACATTAGCATATCGCACTATGTGCCGCATAAAGCTTGAATAAGGTTGTAAGCATCGTACACATAGGTCAACCAGAAGACTCTGCCCGTCTGCTCTTTGCATATTTCCTTACGCTGCATAAAAGTCAATTTCTGACCGAGAGACAGAGAGAGAGAGAGAGAGAGAGCAAAGACAAATGGTGTATTCAATTTTCCTTTCGGAGCTAAGATGGATCGATTTTTGACGTCCCTATATCCATCGTCTTTGAGCTTCTCGGATCTAAAGTCGGAGACATTACAGGGATATACGGTTCCGCATAGATTCGAGTCTACGGAAATATAAATTGGATCGCGAAACTCGTGAGTTAAGGCGTACGGAATCAGGTTGTCTTCGCGGTTTGCAACTCCACCTAAGGCTGTCTGCAGACGCACGTATACTTATATACCTATATAGCGACATGTATGACTGGAACTATATTGTCTAGGGACGCACGCTGCAATGAATCAAAACTTGCTTCACTATGGAAAACTCTAACTATATTTATCTCCTGCACTCGACTCAAAGTCAACAACAGCATCTGTAACTAATTTGCGATCTCGCTACGGAACATTTAATTAGTCTCTCTCTCTCTCTCTCTCTCTCTCTCTCTCTCTCTCTCTCTCTCTCTCGCGCTTTCGCTCCCCCCCGCTACTTTTCCCTTAGGCATTCCTGTTCGAGAATGAGAACGCAAGATTATTCGGGACGAATAAATCAACGATAAGACGTTTTGTGGTGGTGGGCTTTTACTATAGGCGCCCAGCACGTTTTCCTGGGAATTACTGTAATACATTACCATAAAGTTTTATGAGCCGTCGATGGCGAGCAAATATTGCAACTTTTACATGAAAATCTTCCGGAGAAGAAGCGATAAAAGAGGAGCAAGTGTGTATACGTGTCTTGTGTACCGTATATAAGGATCATTATTCTCCGAATTATAATATAGATTATATAGAATATAGCGCTGTAAAGTAGACGAGCATTATTTTCGAGCGAATCTGGCATAATTGTCCGTTATATATTTTCTTCGCGAAAATTTCGTCTAAATCATCATTTTCTTCGTTGGCCCCCGAGAGCTTGTTCTTCTTTTTCGTTCTTCCTCGAGAATCTGATTATACTCGGTAAATTGCGTTGTAGCATTGTTGCGTGTGCTCGTCTATCCCTTAGGACGAGGTTACGTGGTATACGCTCTACAATTCAGCCGGATCATATTCCATTAGCAGACTAATGGGGTCATTAAATTGCGCTATCGCATTAATTAGAGAGAAAACGTCTAGCTTTCATGGCTAGCGTCAAGTGCGCCGTTGGCGTGAACGCGTGATAAGTACAGTATCGACTCGGTTTCATACTCCGTCAGTCCAGTGCTTCTCACTCTAGCTCTATCTCTGCTCTTTCCTCTCCCGCCCCCTTACGCCCCTACCACCAATCCCCTACCCTCCTTCTCTCTTCGCTATCCCTATGTCTAGAGGACATAGTATTCATTGACAGAAAATCATTACTCCTATATATCAGAAAGAGGCTGCTCGATCGTATACCGCGAATTAATAAACTGTTTTCTCTCTCTCGACACATAGTCGATTTGTTCATGCTACACCTCGGGTACAGGCTTGCCTTCATCTCACCGCTTTTAAATCTTCATTCAAAGTCAGGAGCGGCGAAATATTTCACGAGATTTTGTTTCTCATCTCGCATACATTGGTGTGCTTGTAACGCTAGAAGTTACAAAAAAAAAAAAAACTAAGTACAGGTGTAGGCATCATTTTACAAAAGCGTCAAAAATACACAGTCTCGCAAAAGTTGGCGGTGAAAAAGGATAATAGCCTTTACACGCTATATTCCAGTGTAGCCTAGTGTAATAACTTTAATATTTATTTCACTGGAGATTCACGCTGCGGCCCTAATATCTACGTTTATGAATACTCTTCAGTCAGCCGGAATTCTAAAAAGTAGAAGCATTTATTACGCATAAAAGGCGCGCTTTTATTATAGAAAGTCGTTTTCCATGCAGCTATTGTGTCACAGTGAATGTGTAAGCGCATATATATGTATGTGATTACGGTAGAGGGGAAATGGCAGAAATCCAGTGCCTATACTGTTTATTTCTAAAAGTACTCTTAACGATATAAACACACTTTTGTATTTTGCACTTTTCTGAAAGGTGATAACGTACATATACAGGTATGAAGAAATAATGGCAAAAAAAGAAAGTCGGAAAGGATCGAGATTTGATGCAGAAAGTTATTTTGTCACGTAGGGATATGAAACCGACGAAATGACACCTCATAAAAAGGTAGCGCATTTACGAGCTTGCAATGTTTTTTTTTTAAATACAGAAGTAAAAATGAATGTAATATAGATAAAAATCAATACAGGAGTGAACAGAAAGAACGTTCAAATTTTATTTTCTTCAATTGAAAATATAAATAAAGTCGTACATCTCGCTAATTAATGGCTTCCGTTTCCACGTCATTAAATACCAACGAGTATCCAGAGTTGCCCGCGACTTTGAAAATTTTTAGATTTTTAAAAAGTAGAGCAACTAGAACTTTCGGGTCATTGCACAATAAAAGAGAACTCGTTATTTTTGGAATATTAAATTTAAAAAAAAAATACTCAGCTCGATTTTACTTCAGTCGCAACTTGCGTATATTTACGGATAGATTTGAAAAAGTAGGTCTGCCTGGTGTAAAATGTTTCGTTTTGGCAAAGCTTTTGCTGTTTTTAAAACTTTCGCTGCGAGTCCGATGGTCCGCAAGAAGTTTTCCAAAGCAAAACAACTAGTCGCCGTCCCACAAAAATGCATACGGAATGGAAATATATATATATATGTTCGTATACAAGTGTTTATACACAGTTTCGAAAAACAAGTTTTCTATTTTATATTCCATCTATCTTCCGTGTGCACGTTTACCGCTAGAGTACGCCAACATTAAAGTAGATAGAAATTATTATTTCACAGTTTTGAAAATTGTTTCTTAGTACCGCTCAACGTACATAACTTCTATACACCTTGGTGTCAGAGCCAGTCTCTTTGCAGCAAGAGTGTTACGCAGTTATTCAAGATTTCAAAGACGTTACAAAATGCTAGTTAGCTATTAAACCGATAAGCTCGCGAATAATTAACAAAGCTCGATCATCCTTCGGTTGTACAAACACGCGTGGACTTAATGAAATTGTAGTGGACGGTGAGAGTCGGTCCATGATAGAATCCGCGGTTTACCAAAGACGACGAATCCGTATCGTATATAGTCCTGAAATGGCATTCTCCAATTCCGCGACTCTCCCTAATATTGAATCGCTCGCGAACGTCTTCGGTACTGGTTGCGCTCAGGTAGCTTATAATAGCCACGCGCTATAGGCTTCCGTCGTAGCCGCAATAGCTTGTTGCCTTAACCCGGCCCTGCTTTATAAGGAAAACGTTGAATGGCAAGGTCGATCAATAATCCTTATACTTCTTTCCTTCAATTTTTATTCGATATGTACTTTTTATTTATTTCTTTTTTATTTCTTTCCGCGCGTATCAGAATAGAGTTTTAAGAAGGCTATTCGAGTATTTGCGAAAATTATTATTTGGAAATTTGGAGAAAACTTTCTGCATCGACATGTTTGATAAAGATGTTTACTCGATCGATGAGTCCTATGAAGCATTTTGTCATTCCTTGGAAAGCTCGTCGGACAAGAAGCTCATAGTCGTAAGATCGAAGTTTGTCTTTAATGCTTTTCTTCAAAAACTTGGACAAACACCTTTTATATACTTTGCAACTTTATGGTCGGAAGTATCTTCAAAGTGCTTCTACTAAGAAGAGAACCCTACCGTCTTGGTATTTTTTGTTGTTATCGCGGAGACTTTGATGCTTAAATTTATACAGTCCGCTGCATATTTCTAGCTCGTGACTCAATTGCGCAAAGAATAAGGCAAACCCTGCCACCGAAGCGAAGAAAAACCGCTGGATATATTTGAGAAAGTATAGCGGATGCGGGTGAGAGTCATAAATATCAACGGAAGCAGATTCATTTCCACGTTAGAGACAATTGGAAAATTAACCTGAAACGTATAGCAGTAGCCTGGATGGGTGAAAAGTAAAATAAATAGAAACAAACAAGTTTGCAGCGTTTGCACCATGTAATTTGCCGCGTACGCACTGCAACTTTATGCATGCAATTATACTCGGAGAGAAAAAGTATAATGTGTCAGAAGGCAAAATGCAAACTTTCATGGATTCTATCTAATTCGTGTCTATCCATATACAGAAATTAAGGAGATAAGTACATCAACCAGGATAACTACAGAAACGAAGTGAAATTAATAATGCGAGACGACAGTAGTATGTACATTTATGCATCTTTTCAAACAGATTAAGAGATCTATTCCGCGTGAAACGTTATTATAGCCGAGACTTTGATTAATCGAATCGACCTTACCTCTTCATTATTTTAAATGAAGTACGTTCGTGCGAGGTGAATACAATTGAAAAGTATAAGTAAGATATAGGCGATAGCGATGATCCGTTGCTAGATTAATTAACGGCAGCAGAGTTTGTCAGATGCGATATTTCATATTAGAATTCAAGCCATGAGAATTCGTATTCCTTTTCATAAAGCCCCAAAAGTTTATATCGATATACAAGCTGTCGGTCATAATTTCTAAGGACTATAGCCGGTGAACTTTACTTTTCTCTTTTCGTTTCTTTGGCCAAAAATCTTAATTTACCAGAAATACCGGCGCACGGTCACGACCATTTCTAACAATTACCTTTGCACCAGGTCTTTCTTAGCTGACCCCGATAAAACCAGGCTAAGCGCCGAGGGGAAGACTTCTTGGATTTACCTTCAACTTGGGTTATACTTTCCTTTTGTTTAACTCAGTTCTGTATTTTTCTTTGCGAACACCAGCCCAATAACATATTGATTACTCTTATAGTATAGCTACGTCGTTCCGGATTATAGAAGACATTCGCAAATAAAAGATATATATATAT
This sequence comes from Apocrypta bakeri, assembly GCA_018906985.1. NCBI lineage: Eukaryota > Metazoa > Arthropoda > Insecta > Hymenoptera > Pteromalidae > Apocrypta > Apocrypta bakeri. Next base: position 5,100,627 of record JACCIA010000010.1, on the reverse strand, counting down.
ATATATATATATACATCTTTATATATATACGTAATGTATGCCAGTTGCTTAACGATAAATTTGCTTAATTGCGAAATTTACGGCTCAAAATCTACATTCGATTATAGTTTTGATTATTCAGCGAAAAATTTTATCGAGAAGTCCTATCTGTTTAATAAGTCGAAAATAAAACAGCGAGTACAGAAAATTTGTAATGTAAATTAGCAGGACAAGCCACTAGTTAGATTTTGTGCAAATAATATGCAAATTATAGCCATTTGAAATCGACCACGGCGAGAGCTTTCTCACATATAAAAATTTATATTGGTTTATTCGACGTAGTTCAATTCTGTTTACGTATTCTCTTTGTAAGTAAACAAATTCGTGGCGAGGCAAAATGAAATAAAGATTTCCATTCGAGTACTCTGATGTAGAAATAAAAGCCTCTCTATCCTTCTTTCTATCGCAGTCTCTTCATTTCTGGGGATCCATTTTGAAAAGTTAATTGTGTAAAGAATGAAGTGACGAACCAACCGGTATGTGGTTTGTGCGCGAATCTATCTCTACGGTCCGCATTGCGGAATTTCATGCTCAAACATGCTCAAACATGCTCCTTATTCGCAAAGGACTTGCGTGAAAAATCTTTTTCCTTTTCTTTTCTTTCATTATTCATCCATTCTATTCTTTGCTCTTTCGATGTTCGTAGCTATATATATATTCTTTTTGCTTTCGAGCTCAAGCTTTTTCTATTTCACCAAGGGCTACGCAACACACGTAATTGGATTCCAATCTGAATTTAATTACAACGATATTTTTTGTATTTTACGTACCTGTATACAGTGGGTTCGTTTTTGCGATAATAGGCGTTAATCTATAGTACATTGTGTGGCACAGATGTGCAATTCGCAACGTTCGCATTTCCATCGCATATTAAATATTATTTTTTTATCTGTTTCAGGTGAGTCAGCACTGTAATTGCGATCGATATTTTTTGCAAGCATATAAACACGTGAAATTGTGAGTGTACCTTTTTATCCTCAATTTATTGGGATTACAGTTACCACGTGTCCGTTTCGAGAGAATACGCGTAAAAACAATATCGATGAATTGAAAAACGTTGTAATCGAAATTTTTTTTATTCTTCGACTGTTTAATTCATATCGAACGCAGTATTTGGCAAAAGGATACCTCGTGTGTCATATTTTCATCAGGTGCTTCATTAGGCCAAACGACTTCGCCAAGGAAGCTGACAATTCCATTAAGCCGACGACAACCCGGTTAACGTTCAATCTCCAATGCAATTCACAGCTCTCTTTCCATTTCCGTGACTCCGCACTTCGCACCAATACATTTCGTTTTTTTATCAATTTTTTTCTTTCTCATTTTCGCGATTGCTACATCTCGCGTGATTATATCATCATTCGAAGTGTCAACAAATTCCTCCCTATATTCGGCGTTAAATCGAACGACGTTCTTTCAGTTCGCTCTTCGCGAGTCGAGTACGTGATAAATTTACTTTTTATACGCATTTCGGTCAGGCTGTAAATTTTAGTTTAGAAAGCAATACGAAGAGCAATAATCCGTATAGCTGCAATGTCTATATCGAGAACGGTAAAGTCTCCAACTTCCATCAAGTAACGGCATTATTTCTACTTTTTTTTAACCGTATAGATATTCGAACGCCAGTGGTATTTCGATCTTTCATTCGTTCACGTTCTATAGGAACACGAAAAACCTTTTTTGCAGCCGCTGTACTATATATAATGATTTTTACGTGCCGAGACATGCGAATGTGCCTTTTTTCACTGCTGACAAAGTTAGGCGTTTACGAGAGTCAAGCCAATCGTACAGCAGCAGCGACCTTCCGTCGCATACCTTTTCTGTATACGCCATAAAGATAAGAGCGTTTTTGTATAATAAGCATCAATCAATGTTAAAAAGTTTCTCCCTCCGCAAATAAAAAACGATGCTTTTATTACGTGAAAGGAGATAGAGGTGAAGCGCCACCGAGCGCGGCGGCTTAATCTTATTAATCTCGCGTCCGGGCTTTATATCTTCGTCGTTTTCTTTGCTCGTTATTCCAGTTTCATAGCTTATCTCTATCTCTGCTCGTTGCCGACGCGATTCCCGATTGTGTCTTTACGTAAATTACTTTAGCGCGCATAATAATAAACGATTTGCCGTACTTAGAAGTCATCCGGCCACTCGAGAGCTCTTCGCACAGCTGTGTGCTACTCTGCAGTTTAAGTAAGAGAGGAGAAGCTTTTCAGCCGAGTTTGACGCGGGTAATTTCATTGAATCTGCAGCGCGCGCCCTCTCTCTCTCTCTCTCTCTCTCACTCACTCACTCTGTCTCTCTCTAAGGTTAATCGCCGTCGAGGTATCTGGAGGAGTGAGAAAATCGAACGGCGAGTTTTCCGCGCGCTCGCGCGAACAAGTAGAATTATTTTCTCATTTCCGGAAGATCGGGGATAACGGCCGAAGTTTTTGCATGTCTCGTTATTGGCTAAATCGCTCTTTAGACGAAATTTCGTAAAATTCACGAGGCAAATATAATGACATTTAAAATATTGGATATAGAAAAGCATTTGGCTAGCACGTAATTAAATCGCTAGTAATTCAAGATTCTAATTTCAATGTTGGCGAATTGTCGACGCGCAGTGTCGGTCAAACAACGCGAAATTCCGCCAACGAGAACAAGCTGGTGATTATATTTCGTGTTATATCGTAATTTTTCACTCTATCTACCTTTCTCTCCCACGCTCCGAAATAAAATGGACTGTCGGCTTGTCGCGTAGGACGCACTTATCGAAAAGAATCGAATAAGGAAGCGCTCAAAACGATCCCGAATAATCGAGAGCGCGTTTCTGCCTGCGGCTATCTCATCCGGTGGCGTATTAGCAAAGCTCACCCTCCTCCTACTATGTCTGTGCGTGGGCTGGGCGTTGCCTATAATTTACCGCCGCATGCCAGCAGGGGTGCGATAGGGAGTTCGGATCGCGCGCGCATATCGGCAGTTCTCTATGTGTCCCTACACCCCTCTCTCTCCAGGGTATAAGCTCGTCGAAGCTCAAGCTCGAAGCCAGTTCTACAGCGGCGGATGCATCGAGACTTGCCTGCTTCCGACAGCTTTGGTGGCGCGTAATCATTTATTACCGGAAACCGAGCTCTCCACCTATACGGCGATTAATTCCACCGCTGCTGTTTCTATAGCATTGCGTAGTTTGCCTTCTCTTTAAAGCTCTCTCTTCGCTATATACACGCTTAGACGAGCGACACGTGTATTTAGCGGGAAAACATCAGCAGAACGTGGGAGCGTATTCTCCTTCTCTCTCTATGAGTGTGGCCTGGGAATCCTGGGATAGCTTTGCGCGCGCGCGCGCGTGCACATACCGAGACTTGCGGGCTAAACAGAGCAGACGACGAAGCTACTTTTGTACATCAAGCAATCGCTATATATTCCCAGTTGCTTGGAGTTGCGCCAACTCGTCAACTACATGGGGGTTTGCATGGCCAACTCTTCAAACGAGGGCTGGATATGCTATCTTTTGGGCAGACCAGTGCCACTCGGCAACTTTAGTCATTACTTTCGCGGATGAGGAGCCACGATGCGAGTTTTCGCAACCGGCGAAAAAGCGGGAAAGATGCGCGTTCGTCCCTCTGCGCAGCTTCTCCCGGCGTAGTCGCTCTACCTATCTCTGATCTTCAACTTGAAAAATTATGGATGTACAGACGTCCCTTTTTTGGCTCGGAAAATTCCGAAGTCGCTCGTTCCTTCGACATTTCTCTCTTTTATCTTTCTGCTTAAGTGTCTATGCGTATATAAGGCGAGCATATTATACTCACAACCTCGTTGCATTTCTACTAAGCTGTCAGAATCTTTTTCTGTTTATCCACCGAAGCCCTTGGATAAGATCGGATTTTCATGCTGGTTTTAATATCCCGAGACAGAGACGCGAGTCGACCTGCCTTAGAGCAATTTCGGCCGAAGCAAGCTTACATACCTACAACATGAATGTCTCAGGGATCAACGATAAGAAGATTCACTTGTATTATTGAATTTTAAGTGTAACTTTTCTTGTGCAATTCAAAACAATAGTATCTCCAACAAACGTCGTTGCAGCAATAAGAAAGATCAAGCGCAAAGTGAAAAATTCTTATCTCATTTATTTACTTCTTACTTTAAACTATAATTATTAATCCTCCTGAGTAAATCATTAACGTGTTTTACGGCAGACTCACTATAATTTAAAATGCACATTGACTAGCACCAGTAGACAGGCGTCTCAATCCAAACGAATCGCTCTATCAGTAAGAGTAGTTGTATTGAGAAAAAAAGAAAAAATGGAAGAAAGTTAGAAAGGATGAAAAAGAGAGTTATACCATCGTTATGACTTCCAGCTCATAGGCTCCTATACCCAAGTGTCTCCTCTACCTCTACGGATGGCCGTCCATGATCCTTTGCTGTTGCTCTTTGCGCGGTTTTCCTCAATGCCATCACATGCGCGCGGGCGGGTTCGCTCTCATTCCGCGACTTTTGCCATCAGCTTCGTACAATGGCTCCCTGTACTCTCATATGAAACAGCTTCCGGCGATATCTCTTCTTCTACCGCAGGCGAACGTACGAAATAAAAGACAGCCCGATTGAAAGAAAAAAATGCGCCACTGCACAAGCAGCTTGTTGGCGGCCGTCAGTGAACGTCCTGTGTGTCGTTCTCGTGTAGAAGTAAGCCGAAAAGTTGCAAAAAAAATCGATGCGCGACTTTATTTTTTTCTTCCTTTCTTTCACCATGTTCGACTGACAAATCGATGAAATCGAGCTTTTGTCGGCGATCACTGTACAACAAAATTTCAATATCTCGATGTATACGTTTCGTCTTTATATACACATCAGACGCATATAATAATATACGTTTGGCGATATCGGGGCATTCGGAAAGCTGCGTTCGACAACCTATATTTATATGCGCAACAATGTAAATGGAATGTCAAATATATGCGGTCGCCCGATATTTTTTCTTTCCTATACCTAAACTCTCCCTCCTGAACTCCTACTCCCCCAGCTTGCCCCAAATAATGATCTAGATCGCGGATGTTGCTCTTTCCCGGGAATCGACTGCACGGCGGTCGCAAAGCGCGTCCTTGGGACGAGTGCGCCGGACTTTTTACGCAACTTTCGACTTCAACGGAAAAACGTAGTACCCTCTTTTTTCTCGTCGTATCGGCAAATAGCGCTGCAACAGCGCAATTCGAAACGGTCAATTGAATTACATGTCAGTCGATATAAGCCGAAGAGTAGTTAAAGTAGAACGAAATATCGTAAAAATATTAACGAATGCAGTAGGAGGCGCTCTCAATTCCAACAATCTCCGCGCGCGTCTACTATGAGAAAGAGTGAGAGAGAGAGAGAGAGAGAGAGAGGAAGAGAAGAAGAACGAGAAGATGATTGGAACGCAGCCAAACGCGGCTGCAACTGCGAGAATTGAGTGACCTAGTATATATCCTAGGCAGGATCTTATCCCGTCCCGTTCGAGTTCTATCACAATTTCTTGGTCTGCCCTATGCGTGTGCGCGATAAAAATGGAAAAACAACTTGCACGCGGAAGGAAAGACGAAGAGAGAGAGAGAGAGAGGAAGAGAGAACCTTGTATATTCCCTATCCCCGGCCTCAAGATGGAGTTGCAAGGGGAAAACCTCTCTTCAAATATGAAGGCTCTCTGCGAGCTGTGACGCGACAATTCAATTATGTAACTGAATTATTGTCAAACATTCTAAATGCCACCCGCTGCTGCCGAGAAGAGAGACAGAAAGAGAGAAAGATATAGAAGTAAGCAGAAAGTATATTGTATAGGGTTGCAGAGGTGAATTGGCTGTCTGCAATGGGGCGAGCCTTGCTTTCATCTCTTCTGCTCGTAAGTTCTTGCTTATTTGCTCTTCTCCAGTGAAGGAGTTGCAAGTCGGAGATAGAGAATAGCAGAGAGATACGACATACAGAGTTAAGAGAGATAGAGAGAGAGGACAAGGAGAAAAATGCTACGCGCACGACCTACTTCGCTCATCCACTTCGCCTTGGCCGTACGTGACAAGTTCACCGACATTACGTACTTTAGTCTTTGCTCCCTAATATCAAAGACCCGTCGCACAAACAGACAACGATTATGCGAATATATCCATCCTCTCCATTTCGCGCGTCTCATTGCAACTCAGGTTCGATAGACGCGCTAACGCGAGAGCCACCTGTCAAGCGGCTGAGATATTAAGCGTCAAAATTTAATTTATAGCGAACGAGCTAGATATAAGCGAATGAGACGACGAGATGTGTATGTTATATAGGAGGTGTCACTATTTGTTGCCTCATCAATGAACACGATATACGAGCATCTCCTTTCTTCTTAAACGTCTCGTGATCAGCGTTCTTCCCAACCAGGGCACAAAATAGAATCATCAACTCAAACCCTCCCTTATATACAGACCGTATACGTTTGACACATTATCCTACGACTGTATAAACGATCGTTCTCGTTATATATACGTAGCTCGTTTCTTCGCAGCCTTGAACTCGTCCGTGCCCTTTTATATATTCCCATCCTAGTCTCGGGCTCAACGAAATTTTTTTCGCCAGGCCGTAAATTTCCTCTCACGAAGATTTTACTGCTCACGATCTGTCGAATTTTTTCGAAAATATTAAGTGAGTAGTATTATACACTAGTTATGCGCAAAATTCCTGCATGAGGGTTTGTGGATTATATGTGAAAGTAAATATATCGCGTCAATACAGTTTAGTGTGTAAGTAGATGCAGTCAGGCTTTAGCCAGACCCGTCATGTAGGATAAACTTTAGACACGTTCGCAGTGACTGGCGAATAAAGGTTTCCAATAACCGTTCTATATTGCCTTTTTTCATTTACATATTGCTGAATAAACAAACGCCTGCTTATTATGGGCAATATAATGTAAGAAAACCGAAAAAAAGCTTGACCTATGTGTATTATTAAAAAGTTGCACAACCCAGAGTTATAGAATGGGGGAACATTCATCGATCATTCGCCACGTCGAATCCCCACGACACTTGCTCCGGAGTCAATGAGAGAGGAATGAAATCGTACTTTTCGTCCATTCGAAGAGCATATAGCCCAATCTTTTACAGATATATTCGGTGCAGTCCGCATATTGTGCCACACGGGAAATTGAATGATGGTGTTTTCACGATGCTACGAAATACGTATCGTATAATTTGTGTAGTCTGCCGCACGGAAATGCAAAAGCAATTTGTGAAGCAAAAGAAGTGAGCAAAAGAAAAAGAAAATGATAATAAATGAATTCAAGAGTTAGTATCTCGAGTTTCTAGTAGAAGCAGAGGCAGACGCAGAAGCAGACGCAGAAGCATAAGCATCAGCAGCAGTAGTAGTAAACATCTTCGCCAAAGAGAAAGGAAATAAGACTCTGGTTACCGCCCTAGGCGAAGCCTGTTCCACATTTAAATACACAGGAAGAATCGAGGTGAGCAAGAGCTGCTCAGCGACGGGGGGGGGGGGGGGGGTTCCGCGAGGCCCTGGAATTATAAATTTCGTCTATCTTGTAGAGTGCAATGTGGCCTCTTCACGTTTAGCCGCATCATCTATACAAGCTCGAATTCGGCATGTAGAATATAAGCTTGGACCTGCAGTGGAGAGGCGCTGCGGCAGTGCTGCTGACGCCACTCTGCTGTAACATCGGGCTCTTTTCAATTATTTCATCCGCTTTGAACATTCGGCGCACACGGCGCGTTGCCCACGCTTGGCTACCACTACTATATAGTGTATCGCTACTGCACACCGTCGAACCATGTGCTCTCCGGCCTACTCGTAGGTATACACAGACGAGACTCGGCTTCGATTATTGATTTGGTCCTACTCGAAAATCTGCACTTAATGCGAGGAAATAGTCCATTACGCTGAATTAGTTTTACGCCTACATGAGTGTGCGCGACTACGTGGCTACATATACATACATAAATCTCTCTTGCGCGTCTACATCTACGTATACATATATCTATATGTACGCATGTGTAACGAGATAACGAGTTGCCGAATGTTTCAGTATGGACGGCCAACTTTCAACCCCTCTTACGCCACGCGTACGTGGAATGAATTTCTCTCTCTCTCTCTCTCTCACTCTCTCAACCATGTACATCCGGCAACTCAGCATTCCAATTCCTTCTTCATTTATTGAAATTCGGCAGTCGAATAATTGATTGGCTTACGCTAATACTTTCCTCCTCCCCTTCGCGGAGTTTACGTACCGTTCGAATATACACCAATTCGAAAATTCAAAATGAATGTACCGCTTTATATTTCGTCGTAGCGTCAGCTCGACATGGCTCCCCTGGCGATAAAAATAACACGTTGTGTGCGCAGCTTGTATTTTTAACTTTTTAATTTTTTCCCCTAACATCATAGGCCCTCGTCGGCTTTATTCATTTTAATGTCCGAGACGCGCATCCTCGATTGCCTAATAGAACAATCTCCTGCTTCTCGTGTAAAAAATCGATATTTCGATAGACGATCTCAAGAGCTGACTGTATAGGTCGCTATTGACATCCTGTCCCACATGTATCACAATTCGAGTTTCCTCGAAACAAGATAGAGACCAAATCATCTTTTAATGGAATGAAGACTCGTTCAGTGTAACGGTTTTGAAAAGGCTTACTCAACAGTGATTCGAAGCGAGCTTGTTGAATAATCGATATAGTGCGGATTCATATACGCACTACTTAATGCCAAAAGGCAGATTTTGTAGTATTCTTCAAATTGTCGAACCACATTTTACGTAACATGCTCTTAATTATTCTATTAACTTAGAGCTTATGTCCATTATAATTGAAAAAAATGATGTCTAGCCCTTAAATTTCCAAAGTTTATACAATGGAAGTTTCGTTATGGATACGAATGCCTCCCTCGGTTCAGGGAATTCATAGCAGATTCGGGTTTGAGATCCGTTAACAGGTTAACTGTGTCGGATATACAGCGGGTCGGAAGGCACTGAAGTGAATTTTTTCAAACGGACAAACACACTTATATACGCGTACTGCTGCAGTGGCATATATATATAAATGTAAAAATATTTATATAAATATATATATATATATATATATATATTATAGAGGAACAACGTACACGTCCTGCGCGCACACGCGTACGAGAGCATTGCAGCAGAAATCACGGCGTCAATACATGGACAAGTTTGCCTCTTTGTGTTTTACAAGAGCTGAGTCAACTGACCTATTTTGATGCACAGCAATATCAAAAGAGTTCGCGCTCGTCGAATGCACGTTTTATTTCAAAATTCAAGTAAAACAAAAGAATCAATTAAACGTTTCACATACAAATCTCAATTCGTATTATTGCTTCGAATTTAATTTTATCGTGGCTTCGTCGACCTTCGCACTGTGGAAATTCAATTGCCACAGCAGGTGTCTTAAAGACCTAATAATGTTGCTATAGAGCAGTAAACACAAGTGGACAAGCTTTGCACTTTAATCTATGAAATTCTATTTTTCCGTTACTTTATCTTCGATCGGTAAATAAATAACATGTCTCTGGAGTAAAGAACCGCGAAGAATACGTAATAACGCTATAAATTCCATTTTCGTAGTGAAAAGTTTAGTACTCCGAGAAACCACGTCAAAGTGCAATCGAATCTCAAGGGTGTTATCTTCTACCTAACTCCCAAGGGGTGTTCTAAGTACATTCCTCTGTAGGTGAAACAAGGATGCGGATTAAGCTGCGACACGAATCGTTGCTTGTTGATTAATAGTTAACGTACAACCTAGGGTTTCTCAAGTAAACCATAATAACGTTATGAAATAACATCTCTAAACAGATTTAATGCTCAATATTTATTAAAAATACTTATTATTCATTCGATTCAACGCATATAACACGTGTAATTTAACTAAAGACAAATCGCGCACAATATTAGTCAATATTTCCAGATGGCATAACAAGATCGTCCTATTTGGACACGACTGTTTGGGTTGTTTGTATACCTTTGATATTTCCTTTGATACTGCAGGAATACCTTTTAAAATTGTACGTTTTAGGGATTGCAGTACCACAGCAGTATGTTATTTCTTACGAAGCAAATGTGATAATTGTAATAAATAAGTAATAAATGCCAATTAATAAAGTTAAAATTACTATACACATTTTTGCAAGCTATACTTATTAAACAGTTGTCGCAGTCAAAATTGAAAGCCATTCGCGTAATTTGAAACGTAACCCTAAAGTTTCCCAGAGTAGTTCGAGCGATGTTATACCCCAACAATTTTGATATTCGGAAAGCTATACAGGAAAGGAAAGTGCGAAGATACCACATGGATAAATAATTTTAGATACATAAACTACGCTAGTATGAATTGCGTGAGATGCAGAAGCTTATTTATTTATTATTGTTAGTATCATCAATCAGAAGTAAACTGAAAATCAATAATATAGCTGTCGCTTTCATACACATCGGGTAATATTTCATAACATAAAATTGTTTAATCATCGAATGAATAAAAGCTTTGTATTCCAACGTTGCCTATACAATAGGGAGCAATTATCAATTTAATTTTGGGTGATATGAAGTACATTGTAGCAAACAATGGAAACTTCGGCTTTATGCGGAATCATTATCAGTCGATGTTTCTTTAGCAAAAGGATTCAAACACTTTTTATTTAACTTAGTTACATTCGAACAAAAGATTATTTCGTACGTACTGTGAGTAATATCCGTCGCCCCGAGAAATGGCATTTTTAACAAATGACTCTATAGCCTAAATCCAAAGCTGTGAATATACTGAGACGAAAAAGAATATTTAAAGTTTAAATGAACTGTCGATGGTCATCAATGTTTCGTGGTGATAGTAGCTAGTAAATTAGTGGCAGTGCTCAATCGACAGCATACATAAAGTATCGTTCCTCCGGGACATAGTATTCCCATGCTGTTGATACTCGTATATCCAATCAAGAAGTCTGTCAATTAATAGATGTTTTGAACGCACAACTCCGAGTACTTGGATCCGATAAGTTGCGGTTTTCAGATTGACCGTTTGCCCCAATAGTCAAACACAAGATATCTCGCGCGTCCGTAAATCTAACATTTATAAAAAGTGCATCAAACAGATGAACTGCCATTTAGAACTTAATCGAGTTTTAACAACAAAAGTTTTCTTTTGCCTTTATTTTTAAAAATTAAAATTCAATTAGCGAAAGCGCTCTGGACAAAACGTTCGATTGATTGACTATACACGTTGCAAATGATGCAGAAAATCGACCTACTTTTACTAGATCGCTTTAGTATAGAGAATTCATCTTCGGGCTTTTACAGAAGACTTACTTTGCACGGCCATTCCACTGATAGATTTTCATCAAAAATCTATTTTATCCAAATGTGAATCCTAAATGTTATTAATCATTTTCTCCTCTTCCTCCACTTCCTTGTCCGCCACTATATATATCTTAGAATAGTAAAGTGCCAAGATGTTCGAAAAATAATCCTTCTAAAAGTTTCACTTCGTAACTAACTGCTTATTCCTATAGAATATTAAATGAAGGCTATTTCAAACAGCTAACCTGGGTAAAGTACGGTGTTATCGAAGTCGCGATATTCGCCAATCGCGCACCGGCTGTTCGATCGGATATGATTCATTGTAAAGACGTGCTTTGTTTGAAATTTAATAGTTAAACTTGACAGTGTGTAATAGTTTTATTATTTATATGCCAGTATGTAATTTTCTTCATTTTATAATTTCTTTTGTTTTAAAAACACATTTAAACCTTTTATAATGGTATTTAAATTTTATGCAATTTTTTTCTCGGAGAATGCGCTGATGTTATTAGCTCTACTGTAAAGTTTGCACAGAAAGATTTTATAAAGTTCCATTAAAAACTTGCATTCTTTACACTCGTTTTATAAATAATCCGTTATTCGACTGTGCATCAAGCGAACGAGTATTTAAATTAAGAACAGAATAAATAAATTTCTGCTTGTAATTTTCAGTAGTAGTTTGTTATTTTAAAGTGCTTCAGGCGCAGCGCCATCATTCGTGCAATAGGAGAACCCTTTGATGCAGAGGGGCAAACGTACCCTTTGAAACTCTGTTTAGAAACATGGCCTACATACCCCCTAAACGACCTTACCGACTTTGCGTTGGCTTAAAGCTTAACTAATCAATCTTCTTATTAAAATTTTGTTTATTTTCAACCAGATTTCTTGGAAACCATTAAAATAGCAATTTCATTATTAAAAGCTCTGTCAAACAAACTAATTTATTTTAAAAAGTTGAATTGTATCCGCAGTTAGCAGAATTGCTTAATATGTAATGGCCTAATTAGTGGCCGGTCATCACTAAAGTCTACGCTTGTTTTTTTACTTTTTACAAATAGCGACGTAATTACATAAGAGTTGCTCTATTAAGCGCACATAAAAAGCATCACAAAAGAATTTCAAGTGTGCCTGCATAGCATAAGAATTGTTCTTAACAACTGCACAATTTTATTCGAAAGACACTTCCGGTTTTCAAGAATAAAATTACTTTAAATATTAACAGGAAATTAGTTGAATTGCCTTTTGATCCAAAAATCAGAGGTCATTATAATTATTATATTTCGTAATGGTAAATAATCAATAATTAGTATCGTCTATATTGAAACTTTATTTAATCTGATAAATTTTACAGACACAGGACAAGTCTCTTTTTGCGTTGAATAAAAACCAACGGCTTCACTCTTCAAATGAACAACTTCGACATGAAAATATAATTTTTAATTAGTGAAACAGCATCGTATTCAGAATCAAAGCTTCAACGCTGTAGTGGCGCGTGGCAAAGTATGAAGTTGTGAACGAATAGAATGAGCGCAGGTATAGAGTTCACGGGCGGAAAATGTACTGAGGAAGATACAGTGAGACAATGAGGGAATGAGAGAGAGAGAGAGAGAGAGAGAGAGAGAGAGAGAGAGAGAGAGACTGCTGTGACGCGAATAATAACGGACGGCAGGGCTGTCCTCAGTCAGTACTCAACTATCCTTCTCTACACGCAGAACTATTTGCCTGTCTAGCTCGCGTTTTAGTACATCGAGTAATGCGTATAAACAGTTTTGTTGCTATGTGACGTGAGTTATTTGGTCCCATCTCGGTTGTCTACACATCTTCGTCCTGTCTGTCGATTCGCGGAGTCGCCTCATGAATTTCCAAGCGTTTGCCACCGCTTATCGCGTGCATGTACTCGCTTCTGCTACAGTTTTGGTATTAAAGACTACCTCGTACAAGTAGTGCTTATACGTAAGCGGTAAAGTCTCTGTTGCGGACATATATCCCTAACGATAGGACATCACGAAATGCTATGCTATGTGAGTAATGCTATTCTAATAATTTGAATGAATATATTTTTGTTTCCAAATGAAGGGGTTAAAAACAAGGGGATAACACAACGCCTCGTACCTTGCGACTTATTGCTTTGAGGATAACCAGATGTATTATTATTTTTAATAATCACTATAGCGATAACGAGTACCACTGTATCTTCAGGGTGCATTGTTCTCATATTGTAAACTTGCTCGACAATAATAATGCAACTTACGTACTATAGTGAACAGTTAGGATTTTTTCCCCTTGAAAAATGCCCCCAATTTACAAGATTCGCTCTTCATACCTGTTTCGAAACATTAGAGAAGTGAAAAGCTTTTACAAGATTTGCATTAGTGTCAAGGCCATTGAATTTATCCTCGACCAAATTAGCGATTTACATCTCTAAAAAGAATTTCATAATGGAATTTCAGTGTATCAGTCGCAACCTTTGTATTAAAAAATTGAATACGCGTATAATGTAAACAATAATATTGTCTGTATTTATTCGATTATTTAATAATTTTTATTGTTAAAAATCGACTTATCCGAAATTGTATCTGCTACTGAACAATAAATAAACTGTAGAACAATGAAGATGATAATGTAATTACCGATGTTTTACTCGCTTTGTTGAGAGGAAACTTTACATGAAATGCTAAATGTTTGCATAATTTATGAACGTGTAGAATTACCCACTTCGGACAACTTTCTCGTACATATAAATTAATTGTATGATCTTTCAAAGTGGATGCAAATTATTAAAGAAGCTTATTTAAATCTATTCCATTTTTTCAATATCTTTTCGTTGTAGTAATAAAATATCAAACATTTTTATTATTATTGCAAAAGTTCTATTAAAAGTAACTTGCAATTTTATCATCGCACAGCAAGAGCTAGCGTGCGGTCAGATGATAAAATCTGCATATCCATATATTTCTGGAGCTATAGAATATTCTTGATTTAAGAATTCACTAAAATAAATAAAAATACCAAACTCATCGTTGAATAAAAAATAAAGTGGAAATCCGCAAACCTTTGTCGAGTTTTCTGTTAGTAATATTTGAAAAAAACAGTATGAAATCTTACTAATAAACCCATTGGACTTCGGCAAAAGTTAATCAATTTATATTTTAGGCTCTACTTCAAGCACAAGATGTGACAGGTCAAGAAGTTTATGGAGAAGATGCCAAAAGAGCGACACCGCCACCTATTTTTCCATTCCTCAATGGAGGAGACGATCTTGAGGGTCAGAATGGCGACCTTGAGTTGGAGAACGTCACAAGAGTTAGGCTTGTCCAATTTCAAAAAAATACGGATGAACCGATGGTGAGTAATCATAAAATAACACTCGAACCGATGACGCCTACGCTCATCGTCAATTTAGGACATTCGACACGTGTACTTACTTGTATTTGATGGAAAATGTTTTAGGGGATAACACTTAAAATGAACGAAGACGACAAATGTATTGTCGCTAGAATAATGCACGGGGGAATGATCCATAGACAAGCTACTTTGCATGTCGGCGATGAAATTAGGGAAATTAACGGAATTGCGGTTGCTAATCAGTCCGTGAATGCCTTACAGAAGATTCTTGTAAGTATACACTTGAATAGGATGTATCATTTAAGATTTCATCATATTAATACAATGTGCATGGTATCTCTATAATTAAGATTGCAAGAATAAATGTTGGCTTAAAGAGCCCCGATTTACTGACAACGTTAATTTTGCTTTATGTTACAGCGAGAAGCTCGGGGATCAGTAACATTCAAGATAGTACCATCATATAGGAGCGCACCACCTCCCTGCGAGGTACAAGTAAGCCCCAAAAACCAAGCCTACTCCCAATCTCACACCACCACTATCACCACCAATATCACAACTGCAACCGCATCCACTTCTATAACAACAGTCCCCAGCGCTGCGGCGAGTAATTCAAAATCTGTTAAAACGCAAACGTCTAAAGATTTAAAAACGCAAAAGTCGCAGAAAGTTCCTAAGCTTAAAATAGGCAGTTCCTCGTCGACCGAGAATACTCCCCGACGACGATTAAATCCACTTTCTGTTCTTCGCTCGCGAAAGTCCAAGAGCTAGATTAGACGTTATTAATAATTTACACGTTTTGCAAGTCGTGCTAAAAGTACTAGAGAAGCTTTAATTACATAGTTTGTAGATGCCTTAAAAATATTTCCATAAAAGATTTTACTCCCAGAAGCGCCTTGACCCACGTCAAATTAAACGTGAATATTGAACTCGTGAAAAAAATCAAATTAGTTACGTTTTGAATGTATAGATAAAGTTTGTTGAAAATCCTTCTACAGCACGTTTACTGTATTGACTTTGAAGTAACGATTGAGTTGAATAAAAATTTCAATTAATCAAAATGTTCCTTGTAAGATATTTCCGATTAGAAATAGGCCTACACGACTGTATACAAAGTCACAATGGTGAGAGTCTGAAAACGTTTGATAGACCCAAATTTACGCATGCTTAGAAATCGAAACTTTAATAAAATATTATATATATATCTAGTCGAAAATACTTAATATCAATGCATAGACGGCTCATTAAAAATTCGAATTATAAATGTTGATTAATTCGTTCTATCCTAGTATTCTACATTAAGGTGATAACTTTTGGCTGAACTTTTCATTATATCCAAAGAATTTCAAATACACTTCTATTGAGTCATAATAGGATTTATGAAATTACGGCTCAAAATTTCTAATAACAAAAGATTCGACGTAAAGAAGTTCTTTATTGGGAATATCGCTCCGTGTATTCATTAGTCTCTTTTTGTGGGCGCAAGTTTCGCGCAAATTGTTGAAATTTAACGAGTAGAGACATAGTTAAGGGACTTGAGCTTTTTTATGCATATTGACTTAGCACTATCCGTTTGGTATTAAACAACTTGCTGTATTGAATTTATAACGAAAAACAACCTAAAGCTGTAAACTTAATTGTTGTTTGAGTAACGGTCGAAAGTTTTAATTATAAAGAAAATCAAATAACTTTTTATTGCTAGACATAAGATTATAAAGTCCGGATGCACTAGCATACACCTTTGAACACTTTCATCCGTTTTTCACGTGCCCCACAAAATTGACCTTTAAACAGTTAAAACTATTACATACCATAGGACGCGCTATAGGTATATACCTATATTATTGAACGTTGCTTCTACTCTTCAATTTACAAAACGAGTGCATGATATAAAAGTTTTCTTTCTTCGCTTAGGATTAAGTGAAAACTCCTCGGTTTCGCGATCTTCTTTTCCAAGTTATAAGATGCATAATCTCGGTTTAATGTTTTTTTTAACAAAACTTTTATTTTCCAAAGCTCTTCCACGATCAGCGAAATATACTGAATCTTTACTAATACCGATTGAATGTCTTCAGATTTGCTGTAGTATTAGTAACTATAGATAAAAATGCGAAAAATAAAGAAAACCGACTGCATTTCGTTCTGTACAACAACTAAATAAAATGACGTAATCTTTATTTTCATCAACTTGGAGTATTAAATAAGCAACATACCAGCGAAGTATCAACATTTGCTGACACGTTTGACACATCTTTACTCCCATCCGTCTCCATAAATATGCCAGGATTATCCTTTACGTAGGATTGGCTAACTTCCATATTGTCAGTAAAAATACTGCTTCAGCATTCGTATAAAGCTCTTATCGCCCTTCGACGTAGGAGCAAAAACTTTCTCTTCGGACTCTTCTACCAAAATACTTTCTTGCGTCCTAGTCACTTTTGTTTCTAGTTTGAAATTTGATTTTCCAGAACCGTATTTTTAAATTTCTACGTAATTTATTAATACTCCAATTGGTTCCTATTCATCCTTTAACCTAACTAGAGTTGTCTAACTCAGCCGCTTTCGTTTCGCACTGACATCGATTGACGATGTTTCTCTTATCTGCATTTCTTGGAATGTTTGTTTCATGTTGCTTCCATTTCCTATTAAACACTGCTTTAATTGGTCGAATTCTTGCTGTTTCTCTCTCTTATTATAGTATCTATGTAATCGTTAATTTCTTCTTGATATCATGCTATAAAGTACTATGTATTGAATATACGTATATATTTATCTTTATCTACCACTCGCCGGTTTGCTTTTATTCTGGCTCGGAGCATAGTTCTATTTCGTCTGGCTCCAGAGGTATGCACTTGAGATGAGAAGACAGTAGTTCTTCGGAAGAGATTTTTCCCTGGCGTGCCCGTCGGCGCTCTGCTTGTCGTCCAGCGGGATCGAGGATGATGTTCCCAGGTGTGGACTTCGTGCTCTTTTCGTTTTTCTATACAACTTGATAGCTGTATACTGACCATAAATAAAAAGTTTGAAAGCACCTTATAGTATACGGCTCTAGACTCGACGAGCTTTTTCTTTCCTATTTCGTTTCACTCTTAACTTATCCGACATCGATTTTACGTGGACACTGACATTATTCTTCGTATTCTGTGAAGCCCATCAATACCTTGGGTCTTTCGTCAATAATAAACAACTAGATAGTTGCGCAGAAAGTATTTGCCTTCCCCGTGTGATAAATTCTTCCATAAATAGAGTATTGGGCTAATAATAGAGAGATTCTTGATTCGCACTTCAACACGAACTCTCTAACGGTCTAATACAAAGGCTACAATTCGAGTTTCACTGCAGCAAACTCTGGTACTCCTATTGTCTATGTATTCTCAGCCTTCTTTTTCAACAAACTTTCTAACTCGATTTCGATTTCATTAAAGAAATATCGATTGCATCGTTGGTATTACTCTCGCTTACTGATGACTAAAGTAATCCGAAAGGCATTCAATCTTTTACCACAGGAGAAAAGAGCAGATTCGTTTTACGCGTGGCTATTGTCGAACGTTAAATTACTTGATAAATTAGCATCTTACCTAGTCGATTGAGCGAATTTAGTTCGTAATTGGATTACGTACGACGTTTTTGGCATTAATTATACATTGCGAATCTACCGAAATCGCACGGTGAAATAAGTCAAAATTTCCTACAAAATCTTCCCCAAACTTATTTCGTCAGAACGAAACTTACTGGTCTAACGATGAGTTCGATGCTAAAAGTAATATAAAACAACAAATAGTGGTCACTGAAAAAGACAGCTTAATCGGAATAACTCATATTTGTACTTAAAAATAATTCATCTAGTGCTTCTAGGCTTCGATATCGTCTACTCTTGTAAGTGTTTGATTTTACTATTCTTTAGTCGTTTGTCATGTGGTTTTGTATCTGTGGATAGTGCGGGCCATTTTTTCAAATAATTCATCTTTCAATTACTGTATTGTATGCTTAGAAGATATATATATATATTCTAAAAGTAATTTTAGAACAGTACATAACGTATATATAAGTATGCATAATCCAACACTTACAATATTGGATAATATTAATTAAAAGCCCGCAAGCATTATATAGATCAGTTTATAGTGCAGCGACCCCAAGTTTAGGCTAAGCCGTCATCTTTCCGTGACAACTAAATCGTGTATTATTTTCTGAATTTAACTCGAACTGGGCTCTTTAATGGCTTATTTTTTAGCAAATTTCACCGTCTGGTTTCGCGTATTTCTCCGTGCAAATTCTAGTCAACTCTGCGCCGTATAAAACATTGAAAAAATACTGATTTGTATTAGTTCGTGAATTTATTGTGTAAAAGGCTGTAACGAACTTGACCAATGTAACAAACGCAAACATTTGACCAATGAAATTAATTAATTTCCTACGTCAAGGCAGTGGAAAAAAATAAAAATTGCGTTAGAATACATATTACGTTTTCAAAATACAAGCGTTTGTTACATTGTTATGTTAAGACCCTCGCCTGCATGACCCGTAAAATATCTTAACTAATTCTGCTTTTTGTCGTTTGCTATCGTGCATCTTAATAGAAATGTTCAGATCTTTATTCAACTAACATTCAATTAAGAGTTATCCGCATAGTCTCACACTATTATCAAAATAATGTAATGTGTCAATATAAGTATTTGTTTAATGTCAAGCACCTATTCTATTTATTTTCAAGAATTTGTTTCAAAGAGTGTATATATTGTCCAGTATTTTCAATGCAATTTTATTTTAGTAGTTGTGTATTTTACGCTGTAATATTAATATATACAATTTTAAAGCTAATTTTTTCGATATAATAATTAACTGCATAAAAGAGTAATTAAGAAATTATAATACCGTTAAATATTATTATGATAATGGATACATTACAATATTATTTTAATATGTGCTATAAATGAGAATTCATAAATCTATTTAACATAAAATGAAACTATTTAACTAGACCCATGCAGCTGAGGGTGTAATGATTTTTTCTAACTCTTTATTATGTACAAAGATAGCATAAGTAGAGGAAAAATAAAAGTACCGTGCGGATTTCACATGTTTATTTTAAAATCGTTAATATTAATTAAGTACATCTGTTCTTTCTAGTCTAACGCCAAAGATAAATGTATTCAGAGTGGTGTAATGATTAATATTACAAGCTTATTTATATTTACTTGTGTGTATATATATATATATATATATATATATATATATATATATATATATATATATATAAATAATCAATCTATATCTAAGCCGCTACTAAGTTATATGTAATTATAATTATCATTATGTCCCGGATAATCCCCATCTGTGTAACAGAAGATTTTTCAAAAAAATAAAAATCATAATCTATAAATATACTATGATGTAAAATGTTTATATAGTTGTGCATCGGAGATATGTGAATGTTATGAAAATAACGTAAATTATCTGTAAAATTATGCTCGTATGATAAATTACTATGACTCACCTTGATCACTGTAAACAATAGCTAAATATAATCAGCGAATTACTTTTGTCCTCAATATAACAGTTGCTATTTTCCAAAATTACTTAATCTTTGATTGTGAAAATCTTGCAAACGGCTCGTATAAACCTTTAAACCGTATGCTGAGTATGGCGATTGAAAAAAAATTAGGATTTGATGAGAAGTTAGATTGCTTTATTTGCTTTTGAAAATGGCAAATGGAATTAAATCGTGAATAGCGTTATTTAAATTAGCTCAGTAACTATGGCGATGTTATCGTAATCTTATTCGTCTTTTGCCATGTTTATAAGATACGATAAGCAACGATTGTGTATGCCTCAAAAGATCTAAGCGTGAATGAGCATCGAAACTTATTTTTTAGTTTCATCTCTTACTACATAATCAAAAGCATCACTAGATCGTGATCGAATTTATAGCGGTGCTGTTGCGATTACGTATTGTATGAAGATAAAATAAAGCATGAGCTGCTGAAAAATACTTTGTCAAAACGTATCGCCTACAACTAACTCCCTATTGCAATAATACTAGTATACTGTTGATAACCTAATACAACTCACTAATACTAACGCAATATATTCATTGATTTCCGTTCATGTATTCGTACTCACATTTAGTCCCCGTTATCATCATGGCATTATTTTTTGATGATCTTTACACTCTCCTGCACGGTTATGGATGTGCATGTCATTAACAAAGAAATCTCAGTTATATATTCAATTTAATTTGCAGAAGTAATTAAAAACCTTTGAAGTTTAAACACGTTTTAGAACAAAGTTTTTCGGGCGATAATTTGATACGACTCAGTCGTCGTTAATAAATATATCAAACTTGATAATCATTGATACTTGTGTATCTTTCTATGTGATTTTCATGTACCTTTATGCATACAAGTTTAATGTATCCTTATTTTTGATATCGACACAATTTCCAATCCCTTCATTCACATCCACCTACACGAAGGCCTTCCTCAATCGTGTTGTTGCAGTATGCCGGGATAAATTGGGTAATGTTGTGTTTTTTGTGTCTCTAATTCTGATTTTATTTTTCTCTCATAACAATCATCGCACAATCATCGCGATATTCACGACTGTTGTAAAGTCGTCGCGGTGATACATGTTTTCGAGAATCAAGAAACAAGAGAAACAGCCTATCTCGGAAACTTTGATCAAAAGCACACGTTTCGTCCGCATGACAAAGAATGCAACAGGACGTGCGACAATAGCAGCAGTCAGTCCACCAGACGAGTTGTCAATAGCGTATACCTGTTACTAACTGTGTAGAAAATTGTCTCACCTTTTCCTACAACCTCTGCCAATATCACGTTGTATACCATGTTAACTAGATTCTCCAGCTGTTGATAAATGCAGTGCCCAACTCAGTGAGATTCTACAGACAACAAATTGTTTCTTACTATTAAAAACCATCTTTTCTTTCATTTCTGCATTTTTCATGTTTTTCTCATTGAAATTTAAAGTTTCCAGTCACAGTCTCGCTATCAGTCGATGAAGGAAACTTTAAGTTTCGGCTAATTTTTCGCTCAATAGCTACATTTGCCAACAATCATTTCCGTTTATTTTTATAATCATCATTAAAATATGTAGATCGTATTGTCCAGTGCACGCTACTGTTACATCGATTCTCTTATACTAAAAGATTCGTATCACGAATTTGGAATTGTGTATTTTTTTAGACGGTCTTGTAAATTGAACATTGCAAAAGCGTCCCTTTGTACATTAAATTGAATCTCGTTCTAAATATGTAAATGGTTTAATTGATGAATCATAAATTGCCCTTAGCATATTTAATGTGTTAAATTTAAGGTGTGCACTTACTGGTTATTGTGACGTGAAAATTGTGCATGAATCGTGACTATGGGTGTGACCTAATCGTATGACGTAAAGTATTAAATAGCCGAATCCCATCGGAATTGGGTGAATAAAGGAAAAATAGATACATATATATGTGTGTGTGTGTGTGTGTGTGTGTGTATGTGTTTGTGAGTGCGTATACAATGCAGAATTGCAGATACGCATTGCATATACATAGAAAAAGTTGGTAAAATAAAGACAGGCTAGTGCAAGATAAAGCACACACATAGTATATATTATGTAAGAAACAAATTATATATAGCGTTGCACTTCAGTACGATCAATAATGCTTCGTTCAATTCGGAAAATTGAACAATAAATAAAGACATGCTGTAAACATTGAATGAATTACTGTATATCATTAGTTTGATTTTCACATTAGCGTTGCCTTTGCATGCGCCTCAGAACGCGCATCAAGCCACACAGTATCTGAAAATGGAAAGCGTGCCGAACGAACGTTAAGTTGACGTATTATATTGTGCGCCGAGAGATCGAATTCACAATGTTCACTTTTTTATTTAAAAGCTTCCGAACGAATAATTAATCGTTTTCCTTTTTTCTGTTTCTTCAACACTCTAGTTGTTCAGGATTAGGCCTCTGCCAGTGTTAGTAAGTACCACCACTTGATCTGGTGTGATTGGACTGCTGTAGTTAGAAGGCTATGCGTTTTCTCTTTATCCTTCTTTTCCTGTAACAATTGTTTTTTACACATTCGATTGATCGGCAAGTTAGGCATCATTAAAACAGCAATTTGACAAACCATTATCAATAAGTCAACACTTGATCATAAACTAGGTTTAACCTTCATCTCTTCACGTTCACTACCAATGCCAATATCAATATCCTACTCTTTCACACTGGTTTTCTAGTCATCACTTGAACCTTTCCGATCCGACTCTCCTTCTGTTTGTTATTTGAATTTTTATTCACATAATTTGCTGCACTCGTTATTTCTATTATTTTTGTTAATCGCGTTTCAAGCGTCTCCCTGGCATGTATTTAATCTATCAGCGTAAACAAGTCTGCGCTCTTATCGTTTTATGAACGACAATACAAGGCGAAATTATAGTTATAAGACTAAATCAGCCTAAGTGTTCGTACACTGCTCCTGTGTTGCAGAATTTATTTTCTACTAAACATTAGCTTTTTTGCAAAGGAATGCCAATCCGTGTATATGTTCATAGCCTACATCTTTCAATTAGTTGTCACATAGCAAAGTATATAAATTGTTCACCAAACATCAATATCACACAATTAAAACAGCACACGAACAATGAACTATCTCGATAAGTTACCGGTAGCATTCGCAATTGCAGTGAGCAAATAAACTGCCGACCATTGCACATGCACTGTAAAACCGAATGAACGCGAAGTTCTCTGCTACCTACGGCAATACGCTGAATTACAGATGTAATGTATGATACAGATGTAATGATACCGGTAACAAATCGAGAGGAACACACGATATACTTCGGAAACTCACGTCCGGAACTGCCTTTGTAAATAATCCAACCGCAGTTAGCATCCAATACAATATAAGTCAATACTCTTCTTATATAACACATCGCTATGTTCGCTATTTTAATGTACTCGATATTACACCAGTATACCCTCTGGACTCACGCTATTTTATTGTGCTGACAGATTTTCGTCCGCGCGCAATTCGACTACGATCCTTTGGAAGACGAGCTTATACCTTGTGCTCAGGCTGGAATTTCATTCAAAATTGGCGATATTTTACAAATAATAAGCAAAGACGATCATCACTGGTGGCAAGCGAGAAAAGATCAGGCCGGAGGATCAGCGGGCCTCATACCATCTCCGGAGCTTCAGGAATGGCGAATCGCTTGCATGGCGATGGAAAAAAATAAACAGGAACAAGGTATGTTCAACATTAATCCGATAAACAAATTATTTACGATAAGTAGGGCACTCGGAACACACTGCAGTGTACTACTTATAAGCTATCTATAGGTGTACAGTATACTATGCAGTATACTATACATACTATACATACAGTTTATGAGTAGGTTTGAAGCTCGAAAAAACTCGAATACGTATACGAAGAGCGAAATACTATAATGGGCGAGTTCGACACGATCAACTCGCCTGTTCCAGCAGATCGCACTAACAGGTCTTTTTACTGCTCAAATGAAAATAAGAAACGGTTTATTGCGCTGGTTTACAATATTGATATATACGCCATTCAGCGAACTTCCATATAACGTTATATTTCCTACTCTCAACTATCAATATAGACTGTGCATATTAATTTTGCAACTACAGTATTCCTGTGTAAAATTCGATATTTATATGTCGTAAATCACAAAGCGAATGCGCTCATTTATCATTTGTGTAAGATATATATCGCCATCAATTATGTACATACATTATAAGTGTTTGCTGTATGAAATCTTATTTCCTCGTGAAGCATGCTTCTCGTCGCATTAGACAGGCCCGTGTCATGATTCTCTACCAAATACCATTGAATTATATTTCTTGTTATTATATTCCCCATGAAACTCTTAGTTATAGGTCGTCGATGGTCATTCACTTTCGAAGCTATACGTACTGTTAATCGAAGTGTTTGTTATATCGCGTTTTGCACTTTGATCAAACGACTCTTAACGGTAATCCTCTTTTCGTTAATAATCCCTACGTACTGCGCAGTACTACTCTGCAGTAGCGTAAAGTAAAGAATATAAAATATTAATTTGAGAATGCAGTTTCCTCGTAAAATTGAAGTTGAGCGCGAGTAAGGGCTGTGTATTTGAAAAGAATTAGCTGCAGTTACGTGATATTATTGTATGTTGTGCCGGGCTATAGACGCTGAAGGAGAGGGAGGCTGTTCGTCTCACACTGAAGGATGTGACGGCTCGACAGGTACGATGTTTCCGCCTGCAGCTGTAGATACTTTACGATTGCTGTAGAATCTTCTATATACAAATTTTCGTAGATCAGCATGTCAATTATATTATTAACGCAACAGTTTATAACACTAAACATACAATTGCTAAAAAAAACATTAAAATCGAAAATATTCTTTTGCACAAAAATAATGGTCTTTTTCAGTTTTGACGATTAAACCGACAGAAATTGTATTAGCAAATCAAACAAATTAAGGTTGACTAAGTATTGTTTATAGAACGCTTGAAAGAGAACCGACTTTTATCATTTTCATTATATTACACTAGTGTAATAAAGCATGTTTCCTTTTCATCGCATCGTAGGAGTTACAATTTTTTACCATTTATGCATAATAGACATCGTTTTTCTCATTGATTCTCATTATCTAAGTAGCGCGCTAAGTCGATAACATTACATTGGTTAAAAGCATAATTATAGAGCTATTATTATCTTCCAATATCTTAAGCATGCTCGCAGATTCGTTATTTAACATCATGATTTCGAAAACTATGTGAATGAAGATCAATTTGGTCAAACGAGTACAAACCACACACACACACACACACACACGTACGCACATACAAGATAATGGATAAGAATATTTACACAAGTGGTGGCTCTAATGCGTGGCTCTAAATGAAAGAAATGTTTACTTTAAATACTTGCACTTGTACAGAGCACATGCACATTCATAAAAAAGATTAATTATTTATGTTTTTAATCAAAGAAATTCATTAGTCTTTTAAATAATGAAATAAAAAAATTACGTAGAAATTTGAAAAATAATTTTTTGCACCATTAGCTCTTAAAACTTAGATACTCACTATCCACAGAGGTGGTTCTTCTCCATATAGGGTAGTGTTATACTGCACGTTGTGACCTGCTGGAACCTCATCATAGATACCACAATTATACATAGCTATATTATTTTCGAACGAATGTGCTTCAGTTTTTTTTCAATTAAACATAATCCATAACTAGTGTTGAATATATTTTGCATTAAAAAACGCATTGCGACCGAAAACAGTACAATGGCGTTTTGGGAATCGGTCCTGGTATAACAAGTAGCAATAAACGTTTCGCACTCTAAAAACTACATTTTATCGTGTAGCGACTACAATAATTAATAAAAATACAAGAAAATTAAAAATGTACTTATTTTACAAATAGGTAAAAAAATCATTGTAAAATGATGAACTAAATAATCGTATAAATTGACATAAAAGTTTAGTAGCTTGTAGCTATAGAACGAAAGCTACGCTATCTAATCAGTCTCTGATTCGATAAGACACAACGATAATTAATTATTCTGGATTTAATAAAATTCAATGCTAATTAATAGATCTTTAACGCAGAATTGACGTAAAATTGATGAATTAATTAAATTTTTCAGTTAATTGCTCGATTTTTGGTCGCAAAAAGAAGCAGTACAAGGATAAATATCTCGCCAAACATAATGCGGTATTCGACCAACTAGATCTGGTTACATACGAAGAAGTCGTGAAACTTCCATGTAAGTTTATTGAATTAAATTCTGAAATTGATATGGACAACGAGAAGTTCTGATGGGATTGTGTTGTAATTTTTAGATTCAGCCTTTCAACGTAAAACTTTGGTGCTTCTTGGAGCACACGGTGTCGGGCGAAGGCACATCAAAAATACAATCATTGCCAAACATCCCGACAAATATGCGTATCCTATTCCACGTAAGTTTTTCAATCGTTGAACACGGTATGTTCAATGATGAGACTCCGAATTTTTGCAATCGAAATAAAAATTTGCAATTTTTGAAACTTTGCTCTTACGATAGATACAACGAGACCTCCGCGTAACGACGAAGAAAACGGAAGGAATTATTACTTTGTATCTCACGAGGAAATGATGGCGGACATTGCTGCGAACGAGTATCTCGAATACGGTGAGTAGATCGACCAGAAATGTCGCGAAGAGAAAGCGATGCAAAGAAAGACAAATAAAAAGATGATAAATGAATGACGCGCTTCGCAGGGACTCACGAAGACGCTATGTACGGGACGAAGATCGAAACGATCAGGAAGATACTCGAAGAAGGAAGATTGGCTATTTTAGATATCGAGCCGCATTCCCTGAAGGTCCTTCGTACAGCTGAATTCGCGCCTTACGTGGTCTTCATAGCAGCTCCGGCTCTTCAAAATCTCGCAGACGTAAGTTCGCAATACACGCGAAAACTCGACAACGAAAACGAGTGTACATGCACCGGAGTCGAAATAATAATCGACGAATTTTTCAGTACGACGGCAGCTTGGAACGTCTAGCCAAGGAGTCGGATATGTTGAGGCAAGCGTACGGTCACTTCTTCGACCTAACAATTGTTAATAATGACATCGACGAGACGATTGCCCAATTAGAAGATGCTATCGAGCGGTTTCACACGACACCGCAATGGGTTCCAGTCTCTTGGGTCTACTGACAGCGAACGTCCCCGACCCGCGCGGTTTACACGCCGGACTGTAATGGATCATCTAGGGGGAAATAGTCATTCAAACCAATAACCGATAAATAATTTAAAACAAATGAGATAACGAAAGTTACGGACGAGGAGTTCTATAAATATGTATAAGGAAAGTGTCGGGCGGTGAGGCGAGTTGTTAGCGAATAACGTAAAAAAAAAGAGCAATTGATATAATACAGATCTTACAATACTAGACCAATCAGATATAAATATTGTTGCCGGTAAAAAAACAAAGCGACAATGATGATGATGATGATGATGATGATGATGATGATGATGATGATGATGATGATGATGATGATGATGATGATGATGATGATGATGAACGATTTGAGTGACTGTGGCTGCGTGTTCATAAATAAATAAATAAAAAATATAGTTATTATATACTCAACGATCGAAAATTCGGTGTGTCTGTGGAACGCCAAAAATAACCTCGCGATTGGGTTTCGCGATTTGGGTTTCGCGATCGCGCAAATTGCCGCGGAGCACCGAAGAAAATCGCTCTCGATGATATGAGTGAAGGAATTCGAAGGATGTTCAATTCTTCTGGATCTTCTCCGCGTTTTCGTCGGAAATCCCCCTAAATACATACCGTATATAATATACACCGGATCGATTTTTTCGGAACACCGTTAGTCAAAGCTGTATATTTCTTCGCGCTTCGTAAGGAAATAATAAAATAATAAAAACTTCTTCTATAGTTATAAATACCGAGCAAACAAGAAAGAGCGTACACGAGTTCGTTTCTTCGGGCAAAAAAAGAAAAAAACAAAAGCAAAAAAAAGAACAGAGCGAACGAGTGTATGTATAGTGAAGATGAAGGATCAAAACGAATTATTAAATTACGACTACTGTTTGGCGTTACGTCTTTCAAATCTATTATATTTGTAACGCATATTCCCTTACTGCAAAAGCTAAAAACACCTTACCGCAATAAACCGACCGTTGTTTGTCGCTGAACGAATTGCAACCAACTAGGCAACAACCGGTGGATACACTATAATTTTAGAACTATAGAAATATTACCTATTTAGATAAAAATTTCGTAGCACTTCGATACACATTTACAAAATACACAAGCATTAACATGCGAGGTTTGAATTACGCCAAATTCTTTAATAATATTCAAATGCTGATCAGTGCCCTCTTTATTCCAGTTTATCGTATCTTCGAATGAGCCAAAGTTCGACTGATTAATTTGTAATTACAACTTTTATTCGTACTTACATGTTAACGTGTCCCTAAGCATTTATTTATTTTTTGTCTATACATTTAACGCGCATTTATTCAACCGATCTTTTCTACTCATTTACTCTGGTTGCATTTTCACATTGTTTTTCCAATAGAACTAATTTTTGTTAATTCAAGTTTCTTACGTACTATTTACCGAAGGGATACTATTCACGAGTGTTTAAGACTTTTTACCTTAGCCAAATCTTTCTATTTTATATTGAATTCCAGAAAATACTAAGTCAATAGCAACCAACAAAATTGTCTTGCAATCCGAAAGATTAAATGCGAGATGTAAACGCACACTGACTGATTGATTTAATTGAACATGACTCGACAATGAGCTCGAGACAGAAGCGGACACACATTTGAGTTGATCGATTGCGAAGGTAAAATTATACGTAAACGTATATGACGAAAATTTAAGATACTGTTTAAGTAGACCTTTGTAAGGGTACGTGAATAGTTAGAAAATTCACAAGATATATAAATTAGAGCAATTATAAATATACGATGGTAAAATGCAAAGTTGGAAAGTAGGTAAGGAAGGGAGAGATGAAGCATGGATAAAGAAAAATGTAGACTTTACCGTTTACCCTTGACCGGCGTTATGAAGTATTAATATAGCTTATAAAGTATTTCTTTATATTGGTTGACTGTCTCGAAAAGTAAAAAAGCACTTAAATCTTAGGAACCTTTTAGATGAACAGTTAGAAATTCGAACCCTTTACGGTGTGAGACTGAGTGTGTATCATCGGATGTGCGGGCACAGTTATGAGAATTGAAAATGAAGTACTGCAAAAAGTTGGCTCCCCGCGCACTCAAACTCTGACTTTCTTGTGTCGCTGTGGAATCATCGGATTATACTAATTACACATTATTAGTTTGATGCAAATCTAAAAATTAGGCTCGCGCTTCCTTTGAATTTGAAATTCTATATAACGTTGCATTTTGCATTGAGTAATTCAGCTCCAAGCGTAATACCTTCTTTCTTATTGTACAATATGGTATTAGCTACACTACTGTGCATTTGAATTTCTCGTTTCGATGAATCTTCAGCTAATTATCTATTGCCGTGAGGAAAAAATATCAACTATTTCGACATCTCTTTATTGAGAAAAAGGAGTCTTCTCGCATAATTAGGGTAACTAGTTAAACGGGAGAATTGGAGAAGAAGAGAAAATCAGTGTTTTCGTAAAAGTAAATTTTTCAATTGTACGCACAGTGCAAAATATGTCGGGACTTTCGAAATCGTTGAACGATTCAAGTTCTCGGAATAAATAGTGCGCACGACACGGAGCCCGTCGATACATGAGTTTCGCATGAAAGAGTAGTGTGAATAGCGCCTTGTGCATAATAAAGAGAATTCATCAATTGCTGAGTGATTTTATAATATTTTTCTTATAAGTTATAGCTGCCATATCCAATGATAAAATAAAATCAATTAAGCGTGCCCATTGTGTGCAAATGCGATCAATTGTAATGAAATAACAGTGTGTGATTACGATAATGAATGTGGCCAGAAAAAGGATGAAGTATGATTGAGATACGTGCGTAACGACACATCCTTCGTTCTGTCGGAACTATGCGTTTGTCAAACTGCACATTAAGGCAACATGCAAAATGGCGACGGGTCTAAAAAAACAATAACGATTCATTATGATTATGTATAAATGAGAGAAACAGACGAAGAGTATTATAAAGACGTTGTTAATTGAATTAATAAAACTAGCCCAGAGATTAAATTTTTGCCCTTTTTATTCGTCACCTCCGAGAAATTCACTCGCGTTACACGTGCAGCGATCTTTTAACATTACACATGTGCAAAGGTAACAGCGGTAACAGGTGCGAGGGAAGTAAATATAAATCAAAAATAAAACAATCAAATGTACACAGCCCTCAGGGATAATATCGTCGTTATAGTCAGTCGTGTAGAGATGCTTTGCCTCGAGACAATGCCTCAACCTCGTTTGTGTTTTCGTTTGAGGGGATGTCTTCGTTGCATATAGTTCCTCTTGGCGGCCACTATTGTTGGAGGAACAAAGGAGTTCGCGTAAGGATCTATCGTCGTACAATTCGCCTGATCCATTGGAAACATGTACTCCAGGTCTATGTCGTATCTGTGAATAACGAGACAATGCGTGTTTACGCCGAGTGACGGAAAATCTTTCTTTTTTTTCTCTTATTTTGAATGCAGAGCATAAGCTGATAAGCCGATAAGCCCGTGCTTTATGCTCCGAACACCAGAGATGGAGGAGGAAATAGATTACCTAGGAAGTTTCTCCCGCAGATAAGAAATGACGTTGTTTCCGAGGCCTGACTCTCTGCTCATAATAAAGCTGGAGAGATAGCGTGGACTCTTGCTTTTCTCCGCGCAATGCATGAGTAACGCCCACGATTTGTAGTCCGAGTCGAGAACGTAGGTATTGTAGACTCCTTCGTCTGAAATAAAAATGGTCCGACTATAGTTATCCCGTGGATGTAGACGCTGCACGTACACGTGCGCAGAACAGGAGCAAGCGAGCGTTTACAAGGAATCTCGGCGTGCAACCAATGGGCCGGTAACTCCGGAGATGGAATCTTCCAGGTGATGTTACCGACGAGCTGCTCGTTAAGCGGGTCATCCGTGAAGCTGTACGTAAAGTTCATGGTCACCTCTTCGCGTTCCGGCAGCACTGACATCTCCGCGCGCATGCATCTGTACGATATGGCCTCCTCCGAGCTAGCGTAGTACTGAACTATGTACCAAACGCCGAGGAACTGCGACAACGGCGAATCATCAACAATTATGTAGACATTTCATTATTCCTTATCGGTAACTGTGAAATTCACGCTCGAGCGCAAGAGCGTAATGTCAATTGGAGCAGGAAAGGAGAAGGTCTAAACTGAATCTCCGGACGGAGATGCACACATACACAGCGTACAAACTCTTTAATTAACTAATTAATAAACTAGTCCGCTCCCTCCTCGGTGTATTCGTACCGCTGCTATTCGAAGGGTATTATATATGTAGGGTATTATATATTGCGCGCAAACGCGAAACACGATTGAGCGATTACTCGAATAAATATATAAGCCTTTCTCGACCTTTTTCCATTCGCCGAGACTTAAATCGAATTTTTATGAAAATAACAAAGTGTGAAAATCGCAATATCGATCGGTTGCACTGAAAACAGCTTACCTGAGAAATATCAAAGTTTCGGATTCCTTTGACTTTTGGACATTTGGTTTTGTCTTCGCGACGCTTCCAAGGGACTCCGGCCAGTCCATCGGTGGACGAGCAAACGGTCGCGATCGCGATCGAGAGCAATAGCACGAGGTTGCACCCTCGCGTCCTCCTTCGGAACCACATGCTTACGCTCTCGTGTGCGATTCTCGACTAAAAGCACTTATCGAGCGTGACCAGTGCGCGCTCTCTATACTCTTGACTCTTTCTCTTCTTCCATCTCCTACCATTCCCAAAGAGAGAGAGAAAGATAAACGAGTCACCACCATAAGTTTTCTCTCCCACGTCGGTAACCGCCAGGCTACTCAGATATGTTGCCGTACGCCATATATATATATATATATATATATATATGTATGACACCCACGAATCGAGTCAAGAGCCGGAGAGTCTGGAGCTCGTTCGTTGCTTATAAGCTATATACACCGCTCCAGGCTGTTTCGCTCACGTTCCTCCCTTTGCATTCTTCACGCGCGTTCTTCTCTGCTTACTTATTTTCCTTTTCGCATTCGGCAACTCGTTTTCGAAGCGACTATACGAGCATATGTGACGCACGGATTTTCTCAATGGTATACTTGCGCCTTTGCAACACTGCCTTTGGACTATTATTTTACTTGGCTTTCCTTGAGATATAATCCGAAACGATCTCGCGCGATCGACTTTCAAATTAATCGTGCCATCTATATTTACGATGTTGCTTGTATTTAAACGCTAGATAATATTTTGTCGAAGTTTAGCGTAACGCGAGCTAAAATAATCTGCCGTACAACGAGTGTTTTCAACTTAGCCAGACTCTTAATTTAGGCGCCCGCTTCTGTTTGTATTGCATCCGTGTATAAGTGCCTTCGTGCCTCATTTAGATTTTCGTAGAAAGTTATTTAATGTTGTAAACACAAGAGTATCTTTATGATTTCAGTAAATTAGATCTATTGCATTCGGCTGTTTAGAATTGTTGCCGATGAGTCAATTGAAAAACAATTTCAAAAATTTCATTTTTTCTCACATACTTGATACTAAATTTCATTCACGATGGGTTATCGCGTTTCCTGTTTCCTGCACGACCAACGCCAGATAATATTAAACTGTACCAATTGGCAACCAACACTCAATTTTAATACGCGAAATTGTCAAACAATAGTGACTATAATTATGAAATTATTATATTTAAACAATATATCGAAATAATAATTATAACTCGCATGAATTTATTAGAAAATCTTTTTGTATAAAAAACTTAAAACTACGTGATAAAATTAATCTCTGTATTTTTAAATATCTGTTAATATACACGCATCATCAACTTCATCGATTCCAACATCGTCAAACTGCAAATTGTTTATCCGATATCATTTCCATGGCGGTTTCAATTTCTGTTGGTCACTCTTGAAAGTGAACTTGTGCGGAACACTAAAATATTCACTAGTATCGTGAATAGACAACTAAAACATATAGACAGTGTTAATGCAAATGTTAATAATTAAATATTGGCCACAAATAAATAATCAAAAAGGGAGTTTGGCTTTACCTCGGAAATAGGTTGCCATGTCGAGCTTCCATCATTCGATGTATTAATGTCTTTCTGCACGGATTGTTTATCCGAATTTTCTTTGTGCGATAGCGGTGGACTACCCTCGAAAAATTTCGGTTTGGTATTATTATCCTCTTTCGACTGTTGCATGTCCAATATCTAAAACAAATATTTTATATATGATAAGGGTACTTTAATTCATCTTCAACATTGACGGTGAAGTTTACCATTTTAATATATTTTTTTAAATCATTCTTTGTTTCCTTTCGACTAGTTAATGGGGTCTCATTGTGCGAAGTAAGAGTCGTAACCATGCTTTCACTCTCACGCTCTTGGGTGCGTATATTTTGTAAATTAGTCGAACTTTTTATCGGATTTAATTTCATTGGTTCGGATTGAAGAGTGCTGCAGTGGTTTGGCACGAGGTCAAGATTTATTTCACTTGGAAAATCAAACAGTTTGTCAACATTGATTTTTTGAAAGGAAGACATGTGATCTCCATTTCCACCTAAAACAATTTTGTTACAATTGTGTTTTAACAATTTTGCAGTGAAATCATTTTCAAGAGAATTATATGAATATATACCTGAAATAATTAAAAGAGCTTGCTGCCATTGCTTTTGCATCATTGAATGGAGTTGTTCAACTAATTGATTCTTACTTTTCCGGTAGCTATTTAATTGAGCTTCAAGCATTGCAGATTTCTGCACGGCCTGAGCTAATTTTATTTCAACGAGTCTTTTTTCTTCTTTATGTTTTTCTTCAACAAGATTGATTTCCAATTGATGCCTAAAATAATAATTGATTTGTTATTTTGTTGTTGTTTTTTTTTTTTCATTTAGATGGAACCGAATCGTTCGATTAAATATTCCAAGAAAACAACTTACTTATCTATGACACTTTTTATTTTTCTCGCTGCACACTCAGCTATAGCGCGCTGTTTTGTTTCAATTTCATTTTGGAAAACCATTTCCGCGGAGTCCAATTGAGTTTGGAATTCTTGAAGTTTTGTCTTAACAACATCGTCGACTTGCTTTTGGTAAACATCTCGAAGCTCTGCCCGTAATTTTTCCTGATGATCTTTGAGTAATTGTGTTTCGTTTAACGCTGATTTCTATAATATTGTATGACAGAGAAATATGTATTTTCGAGTTTCTAAGCATTTATTTTGATAACAAAAAGTAAGAATAAATAAATTCAAACCTCTGCCTTTTTCGCGTCGTCAACGGCTGCTATTAGAGATGCCTTGCCTTGATCAAGAATGCTGTTTCTATTTATCTCTTCTTTAAGTTTAAGTTGTAAATTTTCTTTTTCCTGGCGTAAAATTATTAGTTCGGCCTCACAAGCATCCAGGGCTTTATGTATAACCACCATTTCAGCCCTTACTTCGCCTCCCTTTAGTAGTTCTTTATTCAGGTCTTGCTGGACGGCTTTCAAAGCCTCGTCCGACTGCTGATTCTTTTCCAATAGTTTCCGGCATTCCGCTTTCATTTCTTCATATTTACTCTCTGCTTGCTGCACCAATAACTTGTAGCTTTGCAATTCATCGGTGTGGATCTGCAGCAGTTCTACTTTCTCTTTGACCAAACAATCACTCTTTTCTTTGTATCCAGTAGCCAAATTCAAGGCTTTTGATAACTCTTCTTTACAATTTTGCATTTGCTCTTGATGACGTTCAACCTCTAATTGGTGTTTGTCTGACACGTTTTTTAAAATTTTCTGAAGACTTCCTCGCTCAGAATCCAATTCAGAAAGTTTTCGCTTCATTTTTTTCCAAGTTATTTGAAATTGAGAAATAAGCGCGTTTTTTTCTTCATCCACTCGAACTGCTACAGCCACCTTTTCCTGCTGCTCTAAAAGTTTTTTCTGTAAATCTTGAATCGTCTGTTTACAATGCTGAAAAAATTACACAAGTTTTAAATTACATACCAATTTTTATGTAGGCAAAAATGACAAAATTAATGTTTGGCAGTACCTCTCTTTTAAAACGTTCTTCCTCTAATTTGATTCTAAGTTGCTCTTCCTGTGATTTACTCGAATCATGATTCCAGAAATCTGAGAGAGTAAGCAAACGTTGTGGTTTTTGATTGCATTGGTCGTGACTTTTTCCAGTGCTAATACTAGCTTGCATATTAGATATTTCAGATTTTTTAGTTACAGATTCTAAGTTAGTAATAGGTATATTACTTGGAGTTTTAAAAATACTTGGGCAACTTTTATAACTTGCTAAAAGCATGCTTTGATTAATTTCTGGTACGGAACTTGAAGTGACTTGTGGAATGGCAAATTCATCAACAAACTTTGAAAGTGAGTTTGAATCTAGATACTGTGCATTTGCAGGTACATAGTTTTGGATATTATTTTCATCCATTTGTTGATCACAGTCTTTTTGCTGTAAAGTACGCAACCTTTCATTTTCATCAATATTCCTTAATTCTGTAGTACTTATTTTGCTATCATTTAATCCATTGTGCAAACTAGGAGTCCATGCTTTAAATTCAGTCATAAATTTATCTGTATCAAAAGAAGAAAAAGAGATTTCATTCGGTAGCGTAAGATCTGACAAATCTTTTCTTCTATCGTGATCAGATTGACAATGTGATTCGCATGGTTGACTGCAACCATTCATGCTAAACTTAAATTTTTGATCCATTATTCTTTGATTATTTTGTTCATCTTCTTCTGTTAGATTATTATTTTTTTGTGCAATCTTATCTAAATCTTCTTGAAGTTGTCCATTAATGTGAATATTTGCTGCAGTCATATCTTTGTCATTAAACTCGATTTCTCGAATACATTCCTCAACTTCGGAAAGACTCATATCTATAATAGGTTTTAAGTCAGAAGTTAGACGACCTACTAATGCATTATGAGAATTATTAACAGGTACATTATTGTTATACTTTGCATTAGGAATACTTTCGCAAACGTTTGTTCCACGAGTTAACGCTGTGTGTGGTTCTTTGCTTTCCAAAAACCCATTACCAACATGCAAGAAACTTTTGTTTGGTGATGAAGTATTTAGATATACGGAGTCTGGGAATGGTTTTAAATTATCATGCCTGTTCCACGTATGAAGGGTTGATGAATTGCTTTGATAATGTTTAGATGATTTAGATGAATATGTAGGTTCATTAGTATTTTGTCTTATACTAGGAGTTGATGGCAGTGACAAACATGAAGGATGTTTTATAGGAGATTTCTGCAAGTTGGAAGTTTGACTTACAGAGAATTTAGTCCTTGGCAGTGTCTGTCTACAACTCATTATCGAATCAAAGGAAAATCTACGAGTATGATTTAGAGAATTATTAGGGCTATCTTTAGATTCAATAGCGGATACTCTTGATTCTAACAACTGTACATGATCGATTAATTCAGACACAATTCCAGATTCACTGTTTTTATAACTTGACGAGTCAGAATGATCATCCGAGTCTGATGCGGGCACAAAAAATAGATCTGGAGGTATCAATAGCAGGACGTCGGTATCATCTGAGTCACTCATCATCCACGTATTCCTTTCTCAGCATCACAAACTCTGAAAATCACAGGCACGTTAATCAATATTCAGTCCATCAAAATCTATCATAGATTCAAAACACTAAATACTTACAAAATACTTAAAATAAAGGAGTTTGATATACTGATAATTGGAAGGTTATACATTCGTACAAAGTAATATTAATCGTAGCGAACGCAAATAATCGTGCAGTTCTTTAAGTACTAGTCGAAAATTCACATGTTAAATCCGTCAAATGGATTTCAATATCGGAGCAATAGCTCTGCGAGTGGAGTAAACAAAAATACACGTGCAACTCGATGACACTCGCGGGACACGAAGAATAAACATCGTTGCAGGCCGGATTAACAGCACGTAATGCGGCCCTCCTTTGAATCGCCCAATTACACCGACAAATTAACATATAAAACGACCAATGTTTTGATTTCTGTCGTTATAGATATGCTGATGTTACTCACATAATAACTGACAAGACGCATAGAGAAAAAAAGAGGGGGAAAAGCACGCGCGCGCGCGCGCGCGGGAATCAACCCCGAGGATAAGTTTTTTGGGGTAAGCTCTCTACCTTATCGACAGCGTTACAATCCGCCACAACGTGGACTAAGGCGCTTTCCTCTCAACAGTTGGCACTGCTATTCGCAATTCGAAAAATTTCACAGTCAATCGGTTTCCAATGACATGTTTACCCCAGATGCCGAAGTAACCGCGTACAGTACTTTCTGTAATTAAATCATTGTCCTCAGAAAAGTACCAAGAGAACGACCAAGTGGCTTCGCCGTCGCAACCAAGCTATTTCTATTTATTTGGCTATTCGTTTTGAACGACACTTCGGCATCGACTGAATTCGCGAACTGTATTGAATGAAAAGGTTTTTGAATGAAAACATCTTTATTATTACGTTCAAATGCATAATAACAAATTGGACCAATGAATCGGTAATATTTATCGGGAAGTATATCCTAAAGTCAATTGAAGCAAGGACATTCAATTAAAGTCCATTGTTTGAACTTCATTTTAACAGGAGAGAACAAATAATACTAACCAGAATTCGAATTGGGTTGGGCACAAGCACAACACTCATAAACTCATAAACTCATAAATATCTTTTGGAAAACAACGCTAAACCCTTTCATTAAATGCAACAAAATAATTCCTATTGACGACATCTTACACAGTACAGGTTTCTCAAAAGAAACGAGTAAACACCAACAGAAGATGAGTCTAAGTGACATTCACAACTAAGAGTAGTGCGCTTACAGAGTTTGCGCAAGAGGACTTTTTTAATAAAACTCGACGATTTTAAATTAATTAATGAAATAGAATAAGTGAGGCGCGTGTAATTTTGTAAAATTCTTGCTTATACTTGTTGCAGGTTTTTATTTATTTATTTGTCGACGGATTAAAGGCATTGTTATTGTACAATGGCTGGCACGATAACAATGTAAGGCATCTTAGGCAGATGCTCTAATAGTGAGCAAAACTGAATAGCTCAATTTAAAATTATTATTTTAGCACAATTCATTGTTGAATGTTTTACAATATTTCATGTAAAGCTAAAATTGTAACAGAATTCTATGTACTAAATATAAATTGACATCTATATAATGCAGAGAGAGAGGGAGAGAGATACAACATTTCATGTATATTTGACGCAATTATAGAACTTTATTTATTTTAATAATTAACAAATTTAAAGAACTGTTCTTTTATTAATAAGATTATTTGTTAATGTAGAATTAATAATAATATTTTGAACGTCAACAGCGATGTGTTTGTGCAATAATTTAATAGAACAGTCTAATGCAAAGTTCTGGGCAGTAATTAGTAATGCAGTAATTAATATTTAAATCGGTCAGCTCAAAACGAAACGTGACTGAAAATATGAAAGAATAAATTCGCGCGGTAAGCCGATGTTTTTGAAACTTGATATAAACAAACATAAACGTCCTCGAGATTATCGCGCAGTTCCCAGGCTTTTTTATCGGGAGCCATTCCTGCAAGTAACGACAAAATAATTCGTGGTCCAGGGCGAGAGCCGACAGCCCAGCTATATATACATACATATATGGGTACAGCTGGGTAACGTCGCAAGAGACACGTATTTATGTACGCGGCCAGAAGCTCGGATACGGAAACAAAGGGGCATAACCGTTCGGCTTCGTCCTTTCCACATACAGGCATGTATATGTATATACGTATAACTATATTTGCAGCCTCACGAGAGCAGGCTTCGCCTCATACCGGGCTTCGTATCCAGGTTATTGGTCCAACCGACCGCGATTTCAATGAACGGCATACGTATACACACACCCTTCCCCAGTTGGATTCGTATGTTCTACAGCTTCGCAGAGTAGGAAGTCTCTCTTCCTCTGCTTGTCTTCTGAGAAACGACTTTTTCTTTACTTCAAAAACACTCGTTCGATACTGATTTTACAAGGGAAAGTCGCGGAGTGCTTCAAATTCACGATCCACGCATATATAGTAAGAGAAGGCTTGAATAAAATATTCTGAAAATACTTTTCGAATGGATTTTTCCGAAAGCTTTCGACAACGTTATCTGCACGTAGTGTTATTAAGTGATGCCACAGCGCACAATTCAGCACATTCGATCCTTTTGTCGAGGAATTCTCGCGCGAAGGTTCAACTTGCGGGGCTTCTATCCACAAATATATCTGTATATAGAGGCGTGCGTACAGAGTCACGCGGAAGGTATAGCGACGGCGACGACGAGGCTTCTAGCCTTATTATAATATGCGCAGCTGATGGCTGACGGTTTTACAGTACAACGTCTCCCCGGGCTATGTGTGTTCTTATCACACACACCCACGTGCGTGGCTGTAACGGTATAAGTATATGCATAATACGCGAAAGATTGCCGCTGCTGCAGGTGTACGAGGGGAAAATGCAAAAACTTTCATAGGGTGTATGAATTTCACATTAGATGTGACTGAACCGGCTCTCCTGCCCCTCCTCCATCCCAACGTCTCTCCGCATGCATATATATCGCGAAAGGTTCGGCTAATAAAACATTGCGAATCTTTGACGTTTGCCGAAATACAGTTCCGGAGCAGCCGTAACTCCCGCTGCTCTCGATTTTCAAGGTAGTTGTTATGCCAGAAAAATGATTCGCGAGCGAGGTCGGAAGATTGACAAAAGGAGGAGACAAAAGTCACGAGTAGAGTAGCTCTCTCGGCCTATACCATTTCGTCGACGAGAGGAAACTGCTCGACGTTCCGCAGCTGGGCTGCGCGTCTACGTAGCTACTCGCTAGGTATAGCCAGAGAGAGAGAGAGAGAGGGAGTTGCAGTGAAATCGAAGCTCGCGCTCGGCCGTCCAACAGTTTACGGGGAAAGTTTCCCGGTGACACGTGCAACAGTCAGCGGCGCAGTACCTATCAATAAGTTGTGTTCTCTTTCTTGCTCGGCAGTCGCAAACTCGGCGATCTTCAAGGGCCGGATTATACGGCTCGCACTGGCCGCCACTGCTGAGCTCCATGTATACACTCTATACTTTCTGCTGGACCTGCGAGTCTCTCTTAGCGTGCTGCGGGTCCTGGCGTCGAGCCTCAAACGGTCGAGTTTCGATCAATAATCACGATTTTTCCCGCAACACGCCGGCTTATGTGCAAAGCAACGCCTCCAACAATGCTTGCTCTGTACGAGAAGGCTACTACTTCTTTCTCTTGAACATACAATTTCAACTTTTTCCTCGGAAATGTACGTACGAATATATACGTACGTTTCGCGGGGCAGCACATCAATCAAGCGAGCCACTATTCTTATCCAAACGGAGATGTATTATCGCGTGTATATGTGTGTTTGTTATTTCCCTTCCACGACGACTTATCATCAATTGCCGAGCCAACGTCTTTTTGAGTAAATTCATTTATCAGGGACCTGGAAAACAGCAGCTACTCTCTCCTGCCCACACACTCGTCATATACCCACAAACACGCATACGGGCGCACACGGGCGCACACGCGCGCTCATAGTCGCGTCGTTGGAGCTTTTGTACTTTGAATGAGTTTTTGCGAGCGCTCGGACATTGATTGAAAGCTCCCGACAAAGAGACCGCCAAAAAATAAATAAGCTCTTCGCGCAGTGTGCCTGCCAGTCTCTGTGTATATGCAAGCTTCGCGCTCTCTCTCTCTCTCACTCTCTCCTAATACTATGTAAATAGAGCGAAAGCGAAGGTTGCGGCTGGTCGCGCAGAAAGTATTAGGCAACGTCGAAAAGTTGCAAGAGCAGCCGCAACGGCTATCTGCGAATCGAGAGACGCGTGTCGTGCAAAGCTTTTGACGCCAACTCGAGATTATGGCGCGATAAAGTGCCGCCGTCGTTCGCGGAGGCTCGAATGAAAGTTGAATCGCTTTGCTTGGCTGCAGTCGCCGCTACCGCCGCCGCTACCGCCGCCGCTACGCCACCGCTACCGCCACGAGAAGATAAACTCTCGAGATATAGACTGCCGGAGGATTCCAGAAAACCGCGCGGTAAGAGCGATGGTCTCTCTCACGCGTGAGCTCTATCCGTCTCGTCTACTAAATCACACACAGGGATTCCGAAAGTTGCTTATGTGAAGTATAAACACCTACACGATTCTCAGTAAGTTGCTGTAGGTGTGTTTTGAAAAGCTTCAATTAGCCTAGAGTCGGTCAATCGTGGCTGGTCTCTGCGAGAAAAGCTCGATTAGATAAAGCTCCGAGTTAATTTGGAAACAAACCGCAAAGTGCGTCGCCCCTGCTGCTGCTACTACTGCTATTCCCCTCATTTCCAGTAGTTTCGTAGAATGTGCAATTTCAGGGGCTGATCCGAGGCGACTCTGGTCGTGCGCGTAAAACCGCAGCTAGTGGCAGACTCTAACGAGCGGCCAGCTCGTTTCCATTGATTTCCCGGATAAAATTAAAGTCGACCCCAAAGTGCGCGCTGTAGCTCGATCGCACCTGATAAATAGCTTCAATTTTACGCACGCGCATCGTTGCCCTGCGACATCCTTTTAATATCGGCCCTGTCTCCCCCTCCCTCTCTCTCTCTCTCTCTCTTTTGTAGTTTCAGCTTATTAAGAAGACGTTAAGAGGCCGATATGAAAAGGTCGACGCGGGGACCAATAAATTAGAAGCGCATGCGCGTCGACGTTTAGATTAAAGTGCTCGCTGTCGCTGCCGATGTACAGTGTACAATGTGTACATGTATCCTATGCATACATATACATGTTCGTATATAGAACCGCGGATCAAACTTTCAAGCCGAGGTTTATGCACGCGGTAGCTTTGGATGGTAAGCATTAAATATCGATTAGCGTAATTGGCACAAGCGTAAGCAAATTCATGACTGCGGTAAATAATCCATGGACGTTCAAAGAGCGTGAATGCCGTGCGAATAAGAATATTGGCTCGGGAAAATATGATAATGGCAACGCGAGAAGTAGTAATAATGATAAAAATAATAATAATCTGCGTGGAGACGAGTTGGCTGCTTCTTTTTTCCATTATCATTATTATTGTTCCATCAGCGCGGAAGCGTGACGATGGATGCGTCTTGCGTGAAAGCAACATCAGTCAGTATCACTTGTCATATCCGACTGATAAATCGAGCTCCGAAGATGCGCTCGACTCTCTCTCTCTCTCTCTCTCTCTCTCTCTCTCTCTCTCTCTCTTGTAGCAACTCCATACATATAATGTATATATAGATATAGATACGTAATATAGTCGACGGCGCGATTCGCTGAGTAATTTGGCGCATTAACAGCGGACTAGTCGCGAGCAAGAGCACTTAATCCGCCGCGACACGAATCAGCCCTAGCTCCACAGTCTCTCTCATTCGCGTTTGTTACTATATAGTTACTACATGCAGCAACGAGCGATAAGGTGAATGCGACGCAGCAGAAAATAAACTGAGAGGTGGCGTGCTGACGCGGGCGTGGAGAGGAGCTGCTGGAATTGCGACGGAAGTATAATCCATGACGAATGATGCCGCGCTTTGCGGAATAATCTCTCTCTCTCTCTCTCTCTCTCTCTCTCTCACCCTTGCTCTTTCTCAACGTAGTATACATTTCGCGATGCTACCGCTGGACCCCTTCTTCACTTTATTTTGCTTTCTATTATGCCTCCTCTATACTGTGCTTTCTTGCGCGTACTCGGCAAGCAGCACGCTGGCCGTTATATCGCTGACCCGGATGCGCTGCACAATGTGATTCGACGAATCGCCTTCCAACCTCTTCTTCCTTCTTCTTCACCCTCTGCGAGACTGTCTGTGTGCACACAAGGAGAGTAAGTGCCGCTGGTGCACTCAACATCCTCAGTTCAGAAACCCCGATGCTTGGATCTATGCGCGTGTGCGTGTACGTTGGTGTGCGTCAGCTACTGTATATTGATATTCGCTGAATCATTTTCATATATATATTTCCGCTCATCTGGGCGATGATATACATATGCCAACGAATACGCGGTATGTATATGATGCGGGATATATCGATGGCGCTTGACCGATTACAATTCATGCTTTATATTCCGAGCCGTGATATGAGCAAATCCTCGCCACACGTCATTTCTATGCTTCGTATAAACATAGAGGGGGAAATCTTTATTTATCTATCGCACTTGCGCTTCCCTATATATACACTTGGCTTTGTACTTTTAAATTCGAAAATTTCCATGCTGATTCGCGGATCCGCGCGAGAATTGAATATATCAGAGCGTCAAAGGGAGGCTGAAGTAAAAGCTTCGACGTATGCAAATGTTTGCAAGCACAAGTGAGACGAAGAGGGTGTGAGAAAGAGAGAGAGAGAGAGAGAGAGAGAGAGAGAGAGAGGGAGACGAGTAGTCTCGAAGCGAC
The DNA here is from genome assembly GCA_018906985.1 of Apocrypta bakeri. NCBI lineage: Eukaryota > Metazoa > Arthropoda > Insecta > Hymenoptera > Pteromalidae > Apocrypta > Apocrypta bakeri. Next base: position 5,056,835 of record JACCIA010000010.1, on the reverse strand, counting down.
GCTAATTCTGAAATTCAAAGTAGCTCCCAACAGCTGCAACCGTTTACATGAAATTCATTAGATATGGTAGTTCAAAGTTTTGAAAATAAAACAATAAAGGGTGTAGCGCAGAATCGTTGGGAATGTGGAAGCAGCGAAAAGAAAAGAAAAAAATGAAAATATGGGGAGGCGCATTGAATGGGTTAAGCGTGGCCTGCTCGCGAAGAGAGTGAATTTGAATATTGTGGCAGTAGCTAGTAGGTTACAGAGAGAAAAGATCGCACCTCAGCAGCGCGGTAGCAAAACGTTTGTGAAACAATAACACGTAAGCGCCTTTGTGCCGTCGTACGGCTACGAAAGTGGAGAGAGAGGTAGACAGCGCTTTCGCGAGAGTGTCAAAGCGAGGCTTTTCGAGACTATTGTTTCTAGTTCAGAGTAGGATATTTTTAAGTCCCATTCGTACAGCCGGGAACGAATAAGGTGCTGCTAAAACTAGCTTTTCATTATTGCCAAAAAAAAAATCCTCTACAAACGTATATCTTTTCGATTCTTGCTTTTGTTACACATAATATAAGTCAATTCGCTAAATATAGGAAATTCAAAAGTTTTTTTTTAATTATCTTTTTACAAATTCAAACTTTTGCTTCACGGCCCGAACAATTACTAGCAACTCTCAGGCCACATTGAATACTGGCACTTTTCAGCGACCCTACGAAAACTAGCAACGAAAGTAACGTTCCAACGAAAGAAAGCACATTTACAAGTAGACCGTAGAATATTAGCACGTCAAAGGTATTTAAGTTGAGAATCTTTGAATAAAACTGCGCGTAGAAAAAATTCTGTGCCCTTTTTAAGTCTTACTATATTTAGCTCAGGTTTGTGATAGTCGGGTAAATAAAATAATTTCATGCTAGGAATAATATTGCAACGCGAAAATTGAAAATTAATTAAACCGTGTCGTTCGTTGAATAATAAGTCATGAAAATAACATTTGAATGGACACTTTGCGAAAAATTCATCAAAAAAGATCTACTGGTTCGAAAGATATGAGCAACCGAATAATATCTAAAATCACTTGTTTTTAAGAAGATTGATTGTCGACTTCCAAAAAGTCTTGTTTCAAATACCCATAAAGTTTACGCTCATAAAGTCTATTTTAACGATTCTTTTTGTCAACGAAAACTCTATAATTTTACTTTAATTTCCCCTATTTTTCAATTACATTTTATTATTTGCATATTATATATATGGGTTATTTTCTGACAGATTGATGGGTCAAAAACATTTGTTTTCAAAATATTTTTTAAGCTGTTCTTTGGCCTTCTGTCTTGACTCTATCTTCATGAATTATTTTAGATTGTTTTCGTGAAGGTTCTCTCAGTTACAGGATGTCAATGTTGGCATTTTCTTTAATTTTATCATTTTATGCCTTTTTCAAACAACCCTAATTCCTCCAGGAAGCATTTCTCGCTAAAAACACAATAGAGACTTTTGTTGTAAAATAAATTAAACTTTATAAAAAAGTATGTTTAATCTAGTATACATAAGTCATAGCGATCTTTCAAGTTATAAAAGTCTTTCAATTCAGTTTTGAGATGGTTCGATTATTAGTCTGAACATGAAAAAATTGATTAAGATACACTATTATAAAAGTGTCTATTAAGGTCTCAACGTAGGAATCGAGTTGTATTTCAAGATTAAAACGACGATATCGCAAACATGTCATAAAATATGAGTTTCTCAAGACTAGTCTTGATTTCCAGTTAGAAACATAACTTGATTCCCTAGTTGAGAGATTGACAGACATTTCTGTATTGTTAAAAGTCCTCGTTATGTATTTTTTCACGTTGATAACATTATCAAACCTTTTCAAAAGCCAAATGTTCTTGTTCGGTTGTGTCAAATCGAGTCATTTGAAAAGAAAGTAGAAGAATTATTACCAACTCCATTCAAGTGAAAAAAAATCGCTTCAAATCCTTGACTGAGAGGAAAACTGTAAGTGGTTAAATAAATCTGAGCTAAAATGCGTAAATTCGGAAATTCATATGATTTTTATTCTATATTTTCTATTTTTAATCGCAAGTAACATTTTATCCATGCCTGTAATCTGCGGGCGATTTTTTTTAAATCGATAGTTTGCAATTGTATTTTGGAATAAAATTTTAGTCGAACATTGTTTTAAAAAATATATTTGAAAAATAGTTTATTTTTTCTCAATATTCAAAACCAAAAACACATTTTTTTGCTTTTTTAGCTTCACACAAAACCGAAAGGCAAGTTTAAAAATGAGTGCATAAATGGTTCAAAAGACACTCAGGAATTAGAAAAAAAATAGTTCGATCAGTATCCTGGTGAATAGTTTACCGATTTGCCGGTACCGAATTGTTTGCTATATTTTGTGAATTTACTCATACACTCTTTCGGTTTATTTTACTTTGAAATGTAAAATAATTCGTTAATTTAGCTTATTCGTGCAAAATATATATTCCATCAATTAACGTAATTGCGTAAACAAACGTATATTATAGTATTAATGCCCGTAGCGCTGTAGAATCGATATGCATCAGTTACATGACATTGATTACGCTACTCGGCATTCTCGCGTACTTGCCCAATTCTGGAACATTATTCCACTTTATATAAATGATTTCACATGTAATTATCTATACGGCAGCGATCATCCGCTACTTTGACCCCCCACCTCCTTTCGCTCTAGCCATGTATAATATTTTTATACAGACTATATTTCAAGGGTATTCCGAAAGGTGCAATCGACTCAGTACACGTACGCGCATAAATTCAAGTGAATATAATTCAGTAGCCGTGAGAGATATAGAAGAGGCGCATCTCGTCGATATACAACGAATCGATTAATTGCGAATATAATGCGTCGTTATAATATGTATGAGTCAAGGAGAGAGAGAGAGAGAGAGAGAGAGAGAGAGAGAGAGCGGGAGAGAGAGAGTGAGGGACATTGAATTTTCAGAGCATGTTATATAGCATTGCTCTGACAATCGCAATGTATATACTTGCCCCGCACGGAAAGACAAGGAAAGGGCAGAACAAGTGTATATATATATATATAGAGTTATGTACAGCACTGTACGAGTTTGAAAAAGCAAGAAGCTCGAGGCGTTCGCTGGGTGTATACGGACTCTTGTTCCGCAGTGCTACGTGTATACATATAGCGACGTATGTGTGCACCGTGTATACGTATACGCGGTGGCTTCGTCTATTTCGCTATCGGCCGCAGGTAGGAGATTCTCTTCCACGTCCAAGAGCGGGAACAGCAGCAGCAGTAGCAGCAGTAGCAGTATGCGCTATACGTGCAGCTTACGGCCTCGTAAACGCTCGCGTCTACTTCGCAGTCTACGCCGTCCGCAAGGAAGAGTGCTTGAGAATGAATAAGGCGGATCCTCAAAGCCGTTCCAATGCTTTGAGAGTGTGCGCAAGCTACTGTTTTATTTTATCGCGAATTCGACTTCGTGTACCTGAAAATTAAGCCAGTCCTTCTCTCGTTTATAATCTTGATTTTCGCAATACTGCGCGAAAAAGCAATGCAGCTATTCTATATACACTGATGTTACATTGAATCATTGGGAGTTTATCGATCGGTACGCGCGATACGAATCGAATGCAATACAATTTCAAAGCCGTCAGCCTTAACGTCGTCAGTCCTAAAAGCCTCTTTCTCTATGGCGAATCCGTTAGTCTCCATGATCTACGAAGGAGACGAGGTAATTTGCCGCGACTGAGATGACTTTGTATAGGTATTTCAATCAGTTTTAAATCCAGCGGCGCGAGCGCTCTACGACGACTTACGAGCTGACTCGCGAACTTTCTCCGAATGCAATTCTATCTCCAATATAATACATTAGCTATACTATGCGCGATGCATATAAACTCCAGTGTCTCTATCCATCTGTGAGCGAGAAGTATTTTTCTTTCGGTCGGGCGTCCTCCCTTTAACAGTTGACAAACTCGTAGAACGTAGAGGTAAGAGAGAGAGAGAGAGAAAAGGAGAAAAAAGATACGGAGAGGCAGAGAAGCGGAGTATACAGCTGTGGAATAGAGGCTCGAATATGAGTGCAGACAACGATTGCGGCTCGCCGCTCTGACTCTACACAGTGGCAGAAAGTTTCAAACAGAGTATGTCCTTCGCTTTGCATCGCACATTTGTACGTATATATGCATAGAGATATACGTATGTAGGATCCAGAGTGTGCGAGCTGCACACGCGAACGGCATCGTTATCTCTCGATGGACGTGTATCGCGCAACAAAGTTTATTTAGAATTGCTTGCCGTGACGACGACGTCGCGGTATACTACAGACAACGGCGACGCGAAACAAGCCGAAAGCGTTGTTATACAGGAATTAATCCTCGTTTGCCGCTCTGCCAGATCCACTTCGTCGTATATCCCTCCCTGACGCTGCCACTTTCTCTCTCTCTCTCTCTCTCTCTCTCTCTCTCTCTCTACGGTAGCAGCGCAGCCACTTTATAATGCCTTACGACATCGTTATATTATCGTGCTTTCCTCGCACCACCATCGTGTTATATCCCCCATCCGCTCTACATCTCGTCTTTTTGCCCGGGACGTCGTCCTTGTCTTGGATTTGGGACAGCTAACTTTTTTAATTAGCCGAGGTCTTGCAATTATGTTACGGGCTTCTGTGTGCGCGTACGTCTGCATGTGTGTTTTTGTGTGTGTATGTGCGCGTCTCCGCTCTACCTCTATAGAGCGACATTTTTAATGCGCGTATCATTAAACCTGTTAAAGTCAAGACGGTATAAGAGAGAGAGAGAGAGAGAGAGGGAACGCAGTATATATAGACAACCGCACGCTCGCTCAGCCACAATGAATCTCTTTCATGTCTGCTTCGGGCGGCTTAAAGTCTACGTTTTCCGGGAACGTTGAGACTTCACCACCGTCGTTACCGCAGCAGCTCGGTAGTGCAAGATTCATACAGAAGCGCTTGCGCGCGAGTGGGCTTATGTATATAGACTATATAGGCGAGCACACGCGCAGCGCTTAAAGCGAAAGAACATTCTCCTGCACAAAGAGAAGAGAGCATTCACTGGATCAGCTGCATTAGCTAAACACTGCAGTCTTGCGTGCGCCTGCTCCACCTGAAATCAAAAGTCTGGTTTGATGCACTTTTCGAGATATCGCGGTCCTTATACATATTATACATGTATATAAGAGCGGGAACGAAGGGCTAGAGATGGAAAGCGAGCAATTGAAATATATTGCAATTTTCTCTCGAGCGACGTAGACGCTGCTTACTTGTGCGGGCCTATTTGGTTAAGTACTTACGGCTGCAGTTGACTCTCGGAAAGCAAGGGAATCATTTGGTTGGATGTAACTGGAATAAATGTATGTATTGCGTGGAATTTTACAGAGAGGTAGGCGTCGCGTATGAGCACAGAAAATCCGATTTTATTACTGTAGCTTTGAATCTCATGCGTACAAACAAAATTATATTTACATTGCATAATAATAATGCGGTATTTTCACATGTTCTCCTCTAGTCATCGTCATCCTCGCTTGCATACTCATATGTTCTCTCTCGCATTCAAATTCTAATCTACGCTCAACATTCGTCATAATTATGTATGTTGACGTATTATGCGCTTCTCTTGCTCGCTCACATTTCAACACTATATAATATTTTTCCACACCCCTTTTGAATCTGCTAACAAAACGCGTAGCTGCCAAACCGCCTCATTGTCTTTCTTATTCTAGAAACTATAATCATCCAGAACAGTTGGTTTTGACTTTGTTATTTGGCTTTGTAGTTACGTTCACGTTAACGCATCAATTATTCCAACTAAATGCGTCGTAATACCAACGTAGAACAAACGATAAATGCTCGTTCTGTATGTGTGTGTGTGTATGTGCATGGATGTGCGTTTACGTGTTTTTTTACATGATTTTAACATACGATACATCATAACACACGTCGATCTAAAAAAAGAAGAAAACTTTGGCGGGTAAAAAACGTCGTCCACTTTTATTAAACACGTGTTATATAATTATTACCCTGGGCTTTGGAACGTAGTTTGCTCGCTTTTCCAATCACATTCATACATGCTATTGATACAAATAATGATGTCATGCGAAAGTGATTTTGAGGATTATTACCGCCTCGCAATTCCCATCCAAAGATCTAAATAAATGTATTATTCAAGTCGCATTAAAAATATATCGATCGATAGACGCATTAAAAACATTGGCAGGAGTTTTTATCAGCTTAATAAAAACTTTTGTAAAAAAAAGAACTCGGTATCATTACAAACACGTTACTTCCTTTATTTTATATCAATGTTTCGTATTTTCTTTCAAGTTTTTATAACAGTTTTTAATGGTACGAATTTTTAGATGTTTTCCTCCATACATTATTGTATATATATACATATACATATATATGCTAGTAACGATAAAAAAAAATAAATTATTTTCTTTTCATCATCCTCGCTAGGCCAATTCCAACATTCTTCACGCACACATTACGTGTTTTTATACACAACTTACACTTAAGCTCGCCCATTAGAAGGAATTCATCAAAACCCGCAATGAATCCGGCAAAATGTAAAAAATCATATTTTTGACACTTGCGTAATTTTCATTCCGCGATCGATAATAATTAAAGCTTCGTTAAATTTCTGTTTATCATATAAGTTCGCACATCAACGAAACTCGAGTGAACTATAAAAATAGCTTTCGCCATGATAGAATAAAAATAGAAAGATGGATACTTTCTTCCGCAGATAGCGCCTTACAGAAGCGCAATACCGCAACGCAATGGTGAGGTAACTGAATAATAACATATCGGTTACATATACACGTATTGTATTTCCTATATATAGACACATAGATACACACAAATATATACATATATGACATGTATATGCATGTATATATGTATGTATAGATAGGAAAACATCTTTCTTGTTGAAACCGCGCAATGTGGCCCATTTTGCAGTTGGATCGTTTAAAAAGAAAACCGCTGCACGAGAGCGATAGAATAGTCGGAGAAGCAATAGAGTGAAATGTGCGAGAATGGCTGTGTGCGAGGGTGCGCGGGGGTGTGCGTGTGCCTATTCGAATGCACGGCGGAAGAAAGGCGAGTGAGTGAATGTCTCGTCGCGATATTCTTACTGCATACGTACGCGTGATTTGTGGCAGTCTAGTGCGAACATATGCATATACATAGGCATGCCAGGCAGTGAAGGGTTGAGATAGCAAGGTAGAAAGAAGGAGAGAAGACGCTGCAGGAGAGCAAAAGCGTCAGTCGAGAGACAGCCGTTGCCGCGAGCATCACTTATACAACAAGTGTGAGAACGGCTCGTACGCCACACTACGATGCGAGCGATATCCACATGGACGACGATAGCGCCCTGGTTTTATCGGCCGTTTCATGGAAATAGAAAGAGAATGAAAAACGGCACATTCGTGCTCAGTGCCGAGGCTACTATCTCGTTTCAATCAGCAATATCGATCTCGACAAATTGTCCATTTTGCTAGTTCTTGTAGCCGCCCCGACGTTTCCCCCGACGTTTCCCCCGACGTTTGCCCCGACGTTTGCCCTCGACGCCCATGGGCTTACCCCATTTCCTCTATTTTCATATCCTACTCTTCTCTTCTGCCTATACACACGATTTAGCTATTTTTCCAGGCGCGAGTGTAATTTTCGCGACTGTGTCCGCGCGATTAATCAAAAGTATGAGTCTCGAGAGCAGTTTAGTTATGAATAAGATCGTAAATACATCGTATGGATGAGGGGCACGTGCGCACTGCACATTCTACGTCATCTTCTTTCATCTTCTTCTTTTTCTTTTTCTTTTTCTTTTTCTTTTTCTTTTTCTTTTTCTTATTCAATAGTTTATCTATACACTTGGAATGTTCGAAAAAATGGACTTTCCGCTACGCGATGCGGCTATTGTTAAGCTACGTGGCGCATTAAAGTCAAAGCTGTGTACAGGTAACAAAAGCTAAGTCATTCCGTATATGAGAAAAGAGTGGAAAGGAGAGAGACAATATCGAAGAAAATGTATTTCGCGCGGACACTACATTCTCTATACTTGCCGAATAGAGATAAAATGAGAAAAATGAAAATGCGAAATTTATTGCAAAAATTCAGTTGTCAACCCGTCGTTTCTTCTACCTCATTTTTGTAATGCCGCTATACTGTGCAGTTTATCCCATCATGCGCGCCGTTATAATCCTCGCGCGAATAAAAAGCAAGAGAAAATGAAAAAATAAATGGATATATACAAACGTGGAGAAAAGCTTCTTTTTTATTATTCGGCTATTTTGCCGCAGAGCGATCGATTAATTCAGAGTTTTGATTTAAACAGTGCGTGCGACATTTGTCGGTTTCCCTATCTCTCTTTTCCTCGGGTTTTTAACGATTTTAACGAGGACCAACTGATGGGCCATTTTACGTCAGGTTGTAGTTTTATTACTTTTTTTCCTTCAATTTTTTTTCAGCCCGTGTTTTTTGGTACGAATAAAAATGGTCTTCTCCGGTTTACATACGTATGTGTATATGTGCGTGCGCGTTTATACGTGTATATACGTGGCATGGGGGAAAGTCCGTATGTGTGCGAGTGTCTATGTGACGAAATCGGATTTATTTTAACACTCATCGATTTCTGGACGCTATAACTATGGTATCTGGTTGGGGATTCCAACGTAACGAGTTTTTAGTCATTGCTATATAACTATCGGCTTCGTTCGGTTCTTCGCCGCTACGATTTTAATGCCTTTCGGATAGCTTCCAACGCCGCTTTACGACCTTATACGTGTCATTTTAACTGCGCTATCAACTATGGGGATTACATTTACATCTCGTTCTTTTATCGTTATCGCAGATTACGAAGTTTCATCGACGTCGACGTATTCTTCGCGCTTCCATATATATGTGTATATACACGCACTTATATACACGTAAATATATATATATATGTGTGTGTGTGTGTGTGTGTGTGTGTGTGTGCGTCTATGCAAAGAACGTCTTCCCAGACGATCGTTCGTCGTCTTGTACTGTACATCCCGTTTGTCATTTTTGATTGAGTTTTTTGCATTTATAAATATAATCGTCGATCTCTAAGGGCCTGGACACTATAGCATTATCGCACCGCGTTCGATTTTGATTATAATTTGTTTTCTTTCACCTCATAGTATTTTAACTTTGACGCACACGCCAACATAACAATCATATTAACAACAAATTCGGTAGGTACGGGTTAAGCACACGTAGGTGCGCTACTCATACATTCCATTCGACAATCGCAGTTCTCTGTTTCTCACATAATCGGAATCTCGTATTTATGGTACAACGAGCATAACTCTCACCGAATCGCTCTTCTTAATATTAATCAATATTATATACGTATATGTATATTATGTACGCTTAATTTATAAAAACCACGTAAAGTCACATATTTTCGTTCAACAGTATGAGTGTTTACGTGTTCGTGTATGTAGACGTGTTTGTGTGTATGTGTGTGTGTGTTATTTTATACTATGTATTCGTTCCATCACGGCTCGTCGCGTTGAGGCTGGAGATCCATCTGGTCGAAAGCGGCAGGTCATCCTCTCTCGTAAGTAGGTTCGAGGCTCCACGCGACGACGGTCGCCGCCGGGTGCATTAGCATACCTGGTTCAAGCTGTATATCGCTCTGTCTGTCTCGTTCCGAGTGCATCTATCTCATCAGCGGCAGCACCCCGACTATCTCAAGTGCAGTAGGAGCAGTAGAATCAGAGCAGCCAGGATCGTGAAATCGGCAGCCCTGCGGCAGTTGTCGCTGGCGTTCTCGGATGTCACTGCAACATGGTGGATGAAAATTCATGAGTTCTCGCGCGCATCGTCGGCTCTTGTCTGCGGCATAAGTTATATACATCTATAACGTAGTCTCGAGGTCGGGCTTATAGAGCTGTCTTATTAACGGTAACATATACGCGTGCTATTGTACATCGAATGTTGACGGGGCGGGAGAAACGCTCCGCGGGATCATTTATTTAGTCGATAAGGACGATTGGAAATTACTGGGATCTAATTAAAATTCAGCTCACTGCTTTTGCCGCTACGATCGCGTTAGTTTAACGTTTGCGCGTTTTAGGGCAAATCCATTCCAGCGTTACTACGCTGCAGCGGTAGTCTGCGCGTTACCTTGGAACTATCCGAAGTTCCATCGAGCAAACATAGAGAACATTGAGAAAACGGGTTAGGGGAGGGGAAAGGAGAGAGAGAGAGAGAGAGAGAGAGAGAGAGAGAGAGAGAGAGAAGAAGGAAGCGAAAAAAGAGAAAATGAAATAGGGCTCGAAGCGTTCAACAAAAGCGAGTACGCGAGTCAGAGAAACGTACGGCGCACCGTGCAAAATCTAAATTAAAGTTGTCCGAATCCTCCACTATTCTCTCTCTCTCTTACCCTTTTACTCATCGCTCTGTCTACTGCTACGTAGTCATTTAGTCTAGAGCCCGTGCGAGAACTTATTTGACTGAGTGCCGCGTTGTGCGCTCAGTGCTGCGCATTTTTCCCGCTTTTCTGCGAACTAATAATGCACTTGAAGAAATATCGAACAAAGACAGGCGACGAAACACTTGAGATGCTTTTCGAAAAAAAGAAAGGAATTCAAATATTACGATTCGACGAAAATTCAAGATATAACGCTAGAACGACGAGCCTTTAAAAAGTTCGACTCGATGACTCTGCTCGTTACAACTTTTGTACTTGAGGGTGTGCGTCGCAGTTCTGCAAGTGGGCAGCGAGAGGCAAAAAGGGGCAAGAAATCGCTCTAAAAACTTATTGATGGCAGGGAGCGACGTGAAAAAATTTTTTTCCGCAGCTACCATCTCTCTCTCGCTCTCTTACTCTAGTGTATAGTCTACAAAAGCTGCAGGTCAAGATATATTATATCGTAGGTTCGCAAAAGCGCAGTTGCGCAACCTTTCGCAATGTATATCTGTATATATAGCAGCGGAAACGTATGACTCTCGGAGCAGAGCACGGACTATGTTTACGAGAGCGCGGCGCGCTCTTAAAATTCTACAGTCCAGAAAAATCGCCACTCACCGACTCAGAAATTATTGCGAACTCTTCTCGCACGTGAGAGAAACGTCTTTTTTATTCTCTTGTACTCTCTCTTACTCTCTCTCTCTCTCTCTCTCTCTCTCTAGTTCCCTTTTTTCTCGCGGCAGACTCGGTGCAATCGCGACGACAATTATATTTGGCGCGCGAATATGCATCGCGGAAATAACGCGGAAGCGCGAAATATCCTACGAAACGCTATTGCGATTGTGAAACGCGATTCGGCATCTATTGCACGGTTTTCTCCTATATACGCGCGCGCAGAGTGTCTTGCATCCACGGCGGTCGAGAGTCGATAAGCGAGAGAGGGGGGAGAGAGGGCGGGTGGGAGACTTGGCAAGTTTGCCCCACCGCGAAGTAGTTTACGTGCGCAAAACGGCTCCTCCGAATAATCAGCTATGCAAAGCTCTGATAACGAGACTCGTAACGATCGCGCAGCTCCATACGTATATAAACGCACTCTATCTATGCAGTTCCACGATGCTCTTTGTGCAGGTTTAAGTGCTCGTCGTTGTCGTCGTCGACGTTTCCCTCTCTCTTCTTTCTATCTTACTCTCTCTCTCTCTCTCTCTCTCTCTCTCTCTCTCTCTCCTTCCCTAGCTCGCTGCCGCTTTGCTTAGAAGGATTATAGGAATTCTTTCGTTAGTGCATAGTCGATCGATCGATGAGTGGCAGCTGTACATGCAACATTAAATCGAGTTAGCATCGGCTAAGTCGACGATTCCGTGCGAGCAGTGAAGACGTTTTCTATTCCAAGCGATGCAGAAACTTCCACGAGATTAAGACTAGCAGTAATCAAAAGGCTACAAGGCGCCAGTTTTCACGATAGATTATCTGCGAGTTCAGACTCCCCTGCGAGTGCTTGATAAAGGCTGAATACCGAGTCATCAAACGCTAATTCTCGCAATTCGTGTGCATCCTTCATCCTACTATTCTCAAGCGGCGGCGTGGACGGCAAACCAGCTACGAAATTGATACTCTCGCACAGAAGTTGGTGTGCGAGAGCGCGAAATGAAGCGGTGGCGGGCTGAAAATTAATCCCGCGATAATTATACGCTTGTGCGAAGCATGCTACACATACGTATATATACTCAGAGAGAGAAAGAGAGAGAGAGAGAGCGCGCGCAAGTTGTAGGTATAGAAAAAAGTCATTCGTATTTGTCAGAGTGATTTGGTGCACCGCGTGCGCGGCATTATTCTCAAACGAGAAAAATAGTAATAGCAGAGAAGCTGATGGAGCGACAAATTATCGCGCTAAGCTCGCAATCTCGGAGCGCGGGAATATAGTCGAAGAGTGCGCGCTACCTATATACATATACCTATATACCTATATATACATGCGCGATAAAGCTTTCGGAATCCCAAAAATTGCCGGCGTGGCGGCGGCGGTGGTGATGGTGGTAGCGGCTGCGTAATCCCAAGCGACGTGAAAGAGCGAGAGCGAGAGCGAGAGAGAGAGAGAGAGCAGCCGCTGAGTAGAGCCTAATCGACCGAGTGAATTTTCTGGCGGTGACCCTATTCCACTGTTCTGCCACAGCATCATGGCAATCTCGCAGAAATGCAAAAATGTTTTCGCTCGCGCCTGCTGCTGCTGGGTCACGAGGGGAAAAAAACGCCACCACGAAATCCTACTTTCGGTCTAGGCTCGAAGTAATAATGCCGCGCACAGTCAATATTTGCGCACTTGTTACGGTGAGACTGGTCGGATTATATGCTATACGTGTGTATAAGTCGAGTCTTCTTCGCGAATTGTTTGCTTACCTCTCTCGGGTACCGGTTCCCGAAGGCTCGAGCCCAGCTGGACTTCGCTGCTTTGCTCGTAGACACCAGGGATCTTAGCGGTGCAGCGGAGAGTCAATTGACCGTTCGAGAAATGGAATGACTGCAGGTGAAGGCTCAGTTCAGCCCACTGACGCTCGTCCTCCTCATTTTGATGCTGCTGCGGCTGCTGATGATTGTCGTTTCGTCCCTGATGCGTAATACTGTTGACATCACGCTGCTTTGATTGGCCACGTTTGGATAGTTGTGTCGGTTCGTCAACCTGCAACGTACAAATGCGTAAACGCGTGTCTTGTTAAATATCAAACTCGTATTACGAAGACATATTCGGGGATTATTTTAATAGTATATATATATATATATATATATATATATATATACACCGACTCTGCATATAGGAATTAAAATATGAGGTTTCCTTTTTAATCAAAAAGACTCAGTACTCATGCATATCCTCAACGCTATCCACGGTTAATGCCCGATTAGACGATAATGAGGAAATTCTAAGGGAGTATTAAGAGCAAGAAAGTTTTTAACAGGTCCGACACAGGTCTGCTCTCTGTCTCGCGGGCTAATGCATAACTTAAAACGAGCCGACTTTTGCATAAATCAACTTCTTCGAAATTTCGAGCCGCTGCAGATATGAGTCGAGGGAGTACTGGTCGTCGACTGCAGGCGACCAAAGAGAGGAAGAGAGAGAGAGAGATGAGATAGAGTGAGAGAGTAAAGGCAGTGCAAAAGTCAGCGACCAGGAGCAAATGTAAATCTGCTTTTAACGAAATTCGTTCAACCGGAATCATGGCAAGCGCTGTTCGCGCCTTTTGCACAGAGGAACACAAAAGCGAAAACCTTAATTCTTCTTCGATGAAAAGTCGACGATGAAAAAAAAAATGAAGCGGAGCGTGCGCTAGGGTGAAAAAAATTTTCCCCCTCACTCGCTCTCTCTCTCTCACTCCATTAACGTCTTTTGTGCGCGGACTTGAGTCCCGCTGAGGCAACGAGTGCTCTGTGCGCAGAAAAAAAGTCTCAATTTATTTCTCTTTTTTACAATTTTTTCACCACTAACGAGCGTGCTCTCCCTTGTAATATCATAATCATCACTCGATGAGATGACGCGCCAACGAAGACTATGAGTGTACACGAGATGAACTCATATAGTCAACATTATTCGCGTTTATTCGTTCGTGCGATTAGAGAACGAGTAAATAGTGTAAACTCGCGTGCACGTGAATTACGAATTTATATAATTATTCTCAGTGAGCGGCGTGAAATAATGCTTGATTGAACAGCTGCAAATGATATGCAAAGTAACCTGCGATTCGAGAGGAAAAATTGAATATAATTCGATAGAGAATTAAATAGTGTTGTTAAATTAAATTGAACAAGATCTCATTGTGCATATATGCGTGTATTCGCGAGTCTACAGGAATGCGCGAAAAGTAGGTAATTGTCACTTTGAAACGCTGGAGCAACGACGGCGGCATTATCGGAGTAGTATTAGCATCGAAAATAATGTAGCAACGCGTGGTTCGGTGGCTGAAAAATGGCTCGGTCGACGGATTATTAAATGATTCTACAAAGAGTTTCGTACGCTGTAGTTCGCTGTATATTCATAATTTGTTTAAATATTCGAATACGAAGCCGCGCAGGTGAACGTGCAAACTATCTGTGCTGCACCGGTGAAATACGACGAGGTGCTGGAACAAAGCTTGGCAGAGGTACGCCATTCGCGGCTTGCGTTGAGAAATTTTTCCCTTTTACGCTCTCAAAGCGAGACAAAATATTGTCCGACAGTCGCAAAAACAATTTATGTACGAGAAGCCGATAACGCTCGCGCGGGCGTTTCGGATTATTTGGGAAACTCGCGGCGTTACGATTGGTTGCTGCTGCTGCTGCTGCTGCTGCTACTGCTGCTGCTACTGCCGTTGCTGTGGCTCACCGCATAAAATTTTATGCTATATTTTAGTACGAGGGAGAGACCGCGCGACTACCAGCGCAACGTCGACGTATAAGCTAAAGCCGAAGCCGCCGGCGTGTCGAACGGCTTTCTGTCTCTCTCACTCTCTCTCTCTCTCTGCCTCTAGTCTCTGTCGTGTTATAACCATAACGATGATAATTTTACGGGCGCGCGTAATGCTCTGCCCAAAAATGAAAATTACCTCGTTAATCGTACAAGCTCGGTAACAGAGCCGGTCTCTATACCTGTATGTAGAAGAAAGACCTTTAATTCTTCTTTTCCACACGCACGTCTATGTATCTGCATACTTCACATAAATAAACGCATTATCGCGTCTTATATTGCTATATAACGACGAACCACCAAACTGTTCCCCTCGCCACCGTTATCGTCTCTTCGATGTTTAAGGCCTTGCTTCGATATGCGCCGTACACACTATAATATACGCTCGTGGTTTCCAATTTATTTTAATCGATTTTCATAGTTGTACGACTGGAGACTAATTATATGAATATACATATAGAAAGAGAGATATAAAGGGAGGGTATAAAGACTAGGTACGGTAAAAAGCCGGTGTCGAAAGTTCATAAATCGTTTAATAATATAGGAATCCTTTACTAGTTTCAAAATGTTTCAAAATGTTTTAATTAGACATTCCAGGCTAGTTTTAAAGAATCGCGTATTGTGTGTGAGTGTATGTACAAAGAGCAGCTGGCGTTATTGCGTCACGATATGAACCACATCGTCAAACCCAACATACTGGACTCGACGCGGCATAAACAAGATTCCCGAGCTATTCCCTCTACAGCGACTGCAAACAGCCATCAAAGACTTTATTTGCGAGAAGTCCAATTAGACAGAGGAAAGAAGAAAAAACTTAAAAACCTTGTGCACGAGCAAGAGAGAAATAGAGAAAGGACGGATATACACGAGGGAAAAAATCTCCTGCTGTCAACTTTTTCGTTGGCGTTGGACAAACTCCTTTTCATTGCTCTATTTACACGTATATTGTGTTGACTTCTTAAAGTCCGTACATTGAAAGTACATTGTTTCCCGTGAGATGGTATTGAATTCGTTTAGGCTTGCCGAGTGTTTAAGGAAAAAGTGGAGAAAGATCGCTCGAATCGGCTCCCCATTGAGAGTGTCGGTTAGAAAACCAGTTAGTTGCAGAGTATTCGTGAGAGTATGCATTAGCCAGTACAAAGTAAAGAAGAGTAAGAAGAAGGACGACGGTAAAGCGGAAACGTTAGTGAGAGAAAAAGAGTTTGTCGCGGGGGTCGGTGGTGTCTTTCAACTGCATGCGCGTCCCTCGTGGAAGCAGCGACAGCAGCACCAGGACCATAGGGAGACGAGGAGAAATATTCGAGACAAAGAGTAGAGCAGGCACAGTCGACAGCCGCGAAGGAAATCGCCCCGGGGATTACGGGCTCAGTGTCTACTGCTGCCGCTGCTGCCGCTGCTGCCGCTGACGCCGCGACGCGCGCGAGAAAGAGAGCGAGGGCGACTCGTCTGCTACTCTCTATATATTATACAGGGTAAAACGAGAGACAGAAAGAGGAAGAGCGAGACAAGAGGAGCTTGGGCGATTGTCGGTGAGCGCGATCCAGTTTACGAGCTACACGACACCCTTCCCTTTCCCATTACTAACATGTGTACGCGCGTGTGTGCGTGTGTGTGCATGTGCGCGCGAGTCTGTGGGTACGTGCTTGTTCTCTCTTTCTGTCGCGAGTTTCTCTATATCCGGCTATATTGCCGGACGAAGAAATGACTCGTAAACAGCGCAGGAGCGACCATCGCGTATACGCCTCGACATAAACGTTGCGTGAGAGTTAGAGCTGTGTACAGCGGAGCGCGAGCTAGACATAATCCGAGCGAACAGCGGCTCCGACGTACCCACCAACACCTTCGTGAACTCAAGGCCCCGCGAATTTATGCAAAATGCTCTTTTAAAGAGAATATTTGCGAGACTCATATATGTACTAGCTCTGCTCACTGCTCACTGTTCACTGCTCCTCTACCCGAGCTCCAACCGTTGCAGTAATATAAAGCGCTTGGAGCTTATTACGCATTTACATTCGCACTTTCTAGTTTTTTCCCGTTCTGCGTCTGACGCTTTGTCTCATTCGGCTAATCTCACGGTAAATTAATTACGTCGATGGACTAATTGCCTTGCCTCGAGAGCTTCAACTCTATACGTGAGCGCGATCTTTTTCTCCACGACAAAGTCACGAGCCTATATATAAGCATTACGCACCATCCAGAGAAGTCGAGTTTTTCAAGCATCTGCTGCTGCTGTTATTGTTTCGCGAATTAGTTGCGACGAGTATTCCGCAGATGAGAATCGCGTATAATTCAGTTAGTACCGTTGCGGAGCTCTCGCAGAAACCGCCGTGCTATTACACAATTATCAGTCAGTTAGTGAAAATGGTCGGCGAGGCGCGAGTTCTCTCGAGCAAATTAAAGAGCCAGCGTGGCGCATCAGGGAATGCAGCGCACGAACTAAATAAGCGGTACCACAAAATCATCGCGATAAGCATCGAGCAGACTCTCTCTCTCTCTCTCTCTCTCTCTCTCACACACACACACACACACACACACACACACAGAATGCATTGTTAAAGCTGAAACGCGCACGGGCGCGTGTCTACAAATTAAGGAATCGAGAGGGCAAAGTTCGACCGAACGATATTCCACCCAAACACCTAAAATTATCCGAGTTCGAAAACAGCAACCAGCTATATGCCATGCAAGTTCACCTTCGAACGATCTTGCAAGATTCTCCGGTATATATGCAAATCCAAGCAGCTTCAAACACCGGCTACGAGTATACGCTTGTTTTTAAGTTGTGTTCGCCGTTTTTTCACCTCTTCTGCCACACCTGCTCCAGCCTGCTGCTGAAACCGCTTTACCTCTCCAACGAGGCTCAGGCTTTTGCGCTTTTCCTCTTAACTTCCTTCGGCTTTTTTTTCCCTTACCCTCCGAAACGCAATTTGGAATGGAAATTATAATACGCGAGAGTATATCTTCAGCAAGGCGAAAATGAAAAGATAAGCGCCACAAACGAGATGTTGCAGCGGTTATAGGATATATAAACCCTAGGCTTGTATGTCGTTGTTTAATTTTTCAAACTGCATATATAATGTTCCTTTGCGCGTTTCTTCTGCATTTTTAATAAAGATTCCTCTTTTAAATTGAAAGCACCGCACAACTAATCAACGCGTTCCGAAAAGAAAAATGTGTAAATCTGTCAAAGGAGAAATATGCTAAAAATGCATGTGACGCTGAGTTACTCAAATTCCAACTGAATGCATCACGAGCGAGTTTTGGATATTCTGTTGGAGTTATTGGTTATATACATATTGGTCAAGCCATATGTAGTACAGCGAATGCTATTCAACAGGATTCAAAGACCGCGGTATCGAAGAGCTCGAACATTCGCGGTCTTCGAGTACGTGTGCGCATCATTGTCATCCTAATACCCTATCTATACCTTGTAAATCATCTCTTGTGGTATATCAGCTATACGCACGTGGGCTTTCACCCTAAGACCTAATATTGATTACATATGGAGTAGCGCGGATTAATCTGACATTGAATTGAGTGTCTTATCGCGTATCGATGGCGCAAAACACCCTAGTGGGTTTTTCGGTTGGAACATCGTTTGTTCTAAAAGAAGCTTAGAATACATTCTTTAGCGGGATAGTATCGACGGGCGTGAATCGGCGAGAATGACGAATAGTCAATTGGCATCGCGATCCTCTTTCGGATCCCAACATGAAAACATAATCTTACTTACAAGTAGTTAATAATATATATGTATATATATAATTGCTGCTATATATATTACGAAGAGAACAATTCTTTTTGTTGCAGGCATTTCTACCCATAGAGTTTTTTCCAATCGTGGAAAATTTAATTAATACTATAATTTAATTAGAGCACGAGTGTGTTACTTCATTAAAAAGTACGTCAGAGTTTTCTTTATAATTGCATTAAAATACTTTTTCTTTCAGACAGTAACTCAAGCTCTACAGTCTACATGTATATATTATTTGTATAAACCTGGATGCAATTTAGGTTCAGGGTAAATCGCTACAGTTTACGGGCATTCCTGCCTAACAAATAGAATTTCGCAGTAAAGTTGACACCTGTTGACCAGTGAAGGTATCGACTTTCACTACTGTCGCCCTGTCGGACTAATTACCGCTGTCTGGTATTGTCTCAAAAAGAATTACGTCGGATAACCGGTTGTAAGCTCTCCCCTGTAATTTGGAAGTTTCGTTACAGAAATAGTTCACAATCGAAACGAGTGAAAAATAGCATATTTGCAAAAATTAGCAGCTCTCTTTTGAGGAAATGACCTATTTAGTTCCATTTATGGATTACGGTCGGGTTCTTGAAAAAGTGCACAAACAACCGGTGTGCGTTCCGACAGCCGCTCGACAGACAAACACAAATAATCGATTTACAAAAACTTTTTTTAATCCCGATGATATTGACTGTTTATACAAAATAAGGTGAATGGGTATGCCCTGTTTGTTCTGAATGCAAGCTGTATTAATTACTAATATAAACAGTTGTTTTATTCTCGTGAAGCACATTACATCGAACTGGCTTATACACGTTTTCTTTACAAACACGAGTATAGAATTTGTTATTAACTTTTCTTTGCAATTGAAGCGTTACTGGTTTGATGCGTACAGAAAGTTGATATATAATTACGCTGAGAGTATTGGAAGGTCAAACAGTGAGTTTCACTCTTCGGTAGGGTACGTTAGGTAGAAAAATCTATTGAGAGCAATATCCCACTGCTGGCACTAACACGTCCCGTGGTGCTCTTTGCCCGATATAATACTTAAGAGAGTACAGAGAAGGGATCGTTGCCCTTTACACAAGCTATATAGGGAACCGGAGACTTACGTGTGAATCCCTACCTTCTCTTTCGCTAGCTTATTCTATATATACGTACACAAGGATGAGGTGGTAGTCCATCCGCTTTCCACAGCCTGTCAAAGTCCTGTATGTATGTGCACGACTGTGTGTATACGTGCGTAATCTTCTTTAAGCGAAAACCATCGAATGGGAGCTATTTCCAAGTTATCTACGCGTAGTTATGTAGCGTTCGGCTTTCGCAGCAAGCTCTTTCTTGCGTTTCTCATCACGAAAGTTGGCGATAATATTGGCAAAGGTTTTGCACGGTCGTCATGAACACTCGAGTCTTTTGCCGTGCGTCGTGTGATATATGGCCTTGGGGAAAACGTTTTCTTTCGCTAACGGAGTGCTCCGAGTATACGTGCTGCTGCTACTGCTTGCCGAACGAATAAGCGCATATGCGCGTATAGGGAAAGCTAAATCAGACGGTTGAATAGAAAGAGAGGAGAATGAAGGAAATGGGAAAGCGTAGAGGTGAAATTATAAGATGAGTGATAAAAAAGCCTCGAGGACCGGAGGGGCACGGAGAGCGACAAAATCGCCAAGAGAAAGAGAGGAAGCGTGTGTACGCGAGCGCAGGTGGAGGTGGCACATAGAGAGAAAGAGTAGCTTTCGAAACGACTGGAGAGCCCCTCGTTTCCGACTTCTGAGACTCTTCAGATCCTCGCTTTTTCTCTCTATCTCTTTCATTCTTTCTTTCGTTCTCCTTTGCTAACTCAGTATCTTGCTTGAGCTTTTTCTATTGCTATATATATTATTCTCGAAAGTTTTATTGGGAACTTCTAATAAAATTAATTATATTGAGTTTTCTTTCAATCGTTCATCATCGCCGTCGACTATGAATGACATAAAACATCAAACTCGTTTGTGTTTCAAGATATTGACTGATTTGCGTAACGTTTTCGCGAGCTCAAAATGAATATTTCATTTAATCAATGTATGAGCATGATATATACATTCATCGCATTAAATTCAAAGACATAATATTTGCTGTGCACGGATCAACGCTTTGTTATTAGTGAAAATCAGTGAATTGTTAGCAATTTCATTTAAAAGTATCTCGAATATCACACTATGGAAAATGAGCAGTAAAGTAAAATTCTGCCAAAACAATTGAACAATGGATTAATTTGAAGTCAGAATGCTTGTTTATGACACGAATATCTCGGTAAAAAAAAGATTTCTAACGCTTTGGCATAGAAGGGCAATACACAAAATGTGTCCGGTGTAGGGTCGATGTAAATTTTGCAGTGACGTTACAGTGACTACCGCGTAGCAATTATAGCGCGTTCGCAATGAACACGAGACAAATGAAATCAGCATCCAGTGGAACGATCCGAATCGACTGACCTGAACAATTCTACCCTATACTGCCGGCGAACCAACCAACCAACCGACCAGTTTCCATTGCTATTTGCTACAACGTGCGCGACATTTTACCGCAACTTCCATTCAATCACTATTGTATTTTGTGCATTTTGATTTAAACCGATGCACCAATCGCTAAAAAATACAAATACAAGTCCACGGACTGTTTGTATTTTTAATGATAAAAATCCATTTCAGCACTTTTCGTAGATTCACGCACGCGTTTGTATATAGTTTTCGTAAAGAGATTATGTCTTAATGGCTCCGCGGTCGGTGTAATCAACGTGGAGAAACGGTATATGTATATTGTTAAATTCATCCGATGAGATTTCATGGTAATACGTCGAAGAGCAATACATGATTCGTGAAGCGAATGGTATTTCAACAGCGGTAACAACGGTAAGAGCCAAGCTCTGTGAGCGCGCGGGTGCCTAAGTAATGCGGGCTTTCCGCTTGAACACTTTCAACTGCTCAGTAGAATCCCCTATCATCATCAGTAGGAGCAGGCGGTCGCGGCAATAGTGCAGTAGTGGCGGTAGCAGCAGCAGTACTGTGCCAAAGTCCGGGGTTTTAGCTCATGCTTCGGTAAGCAGGAAGTATCGAAATCGAAACGGTATTAGTTTGCTATCAAAGTTTCTCTGAGACGCCGTAACGAGAGGTTCCTGCCTTACTTGAACTTCATAATCAAAAGGGTCGATTTACAAAAGTATAATAGTTATTTGCCGATTTGATGCATACGATCTGATCAATTAAAACTTTCTCATTGTGACATACAGTTATAGCAGTAATTAATTGCGACAAACAAACATCTCTAAGAGGTATCGAATACGGATCTGCATGGTGCAGATTAATCATAACCATTGATTTATTGAAATTTTAGTCCATTTTATTTGTTAGTTACCGAGCGAAGACCCCAAAATCCAAATACGAAATCCGAAATCCGAAATCCGAAAAATGAAATTCGTTTTTAAATCCAATCATGGACGAAAAAAGGCTTTGATACGCGGCTAAATTTCGCGCGCTGCAAATTTGGGCAAAATGTCCAACTTTTTATAAACAGTGTAGTTAGTTCATTGTTCATTACACGAAAGTGAGCAGACTGAAAGTACTAAAATTTGAGTTCAATAACATTTTCAAAAACAATATATCTTTGTAAATATCGGTCTTTTATATACGAACTATAGATTACATTTTTAGAGTATTATAAAGTGTTTTAACTAAAAATAGTTTTCCAATTCAAATTATTTCAATATTAATATGAGCGAATAAAATTGAGGATAGATGAGTTGATATTTTTAAATCTTATCGTATTAAAATCCTTAATGATCGAATATTTAAAGAGACAATATTAAGTTTTATTAGGTTTAAATCATGAAAATGTACTGTTGCTTGTCATCTCACGAAATATTCTTCATTTTCAATATTGTGAATATGTATTTTTAATAAACTTTACAATAACATACTAATACAGCCGATTGCTTAAAATTTATATTTCAGATATTGCGGAAATATAAATTCATTTAGCAACCCCGTATTAATACTGTCGCGAAAATAAAATTCAAATCACCAGCTAAGTTTTCAACTGACAAAGTCTTTCATCTTATATCTTATTCTAGTAGAATACGAAATCGACTCACTCCAGAAATAAATATTTAATGTTCGAGTTTTCCGGTCCAAAAAAGGAGCTTTCTTTCTTTTCTCTCTTACTAATTTTTTTTATATACGAATGGACAATTGACTTGGATCAACGGTCGGATCTCGAGTCGCATTGGTTGCACAGAGAATATTCCTATGTTTTTATTCTCTAAGGACGTGTAAACTAATTTAAATAACTATCGCCTACGCGCTCGCTGACCAGAAATTTGCAAACTCTTTTTCGAGACAATGTAGCACGCGAAGCTTCTCCTGTAACTCGAGTTCGGGAATTCGAATTCAGACGACAGACGAGAATTTAACCTTGTCAATTGTTGATAATGTTAAAACATGATTATCTTTAGCGGAAAACTGCGAAAACATTCGTGTTCTCCAGTAAATTTAAATGACGGCGGTATTTTAGAAATACGATACCCGCACGTTATAGAGTTTGACATAAAGTCTAGAGGAAGGGTGTGGAACTGGTGTTCGATTACTTGAACAGAAACCTTTGTACGATTTACACTTGACCTCTGAGCGTACAGAATATACTACAGAGAATGAAGTTTTTTTCTCGCTTTCACCAATTTTTTTCTGCAATATATTAATTGCAGAAATTTTGAAAATTCAATAACTCGTCACTTGCTTTAAATGAGTTATTGAAATGACAGCTTCATGTAAGGCACAAATTTTGAAAATCTTATTAAAATTCGTTGAGTTTAAATTATTTTGTACATCATTACACGTTTCCATTTTCTCTCAGAGCACAATTAATTTATTTTGCGGAGGCTTGAGACTATACTACTACTGCATGATAAATCTTTTTTAATTCCATTAAAGGTCTTTTTTTATTCTATTTCTCTTCTGGATAAGAGTACGAAAACAACTGGCTAAACGAATTCTTGCAAAGACTTTGCAGCCGAGTTGTATTTCTCACTAAACCGTACATTATTTTTCATTAATGAAAATGAAATACGGGTTATGTTAGTTAATAAAAAGAGATTTTCCACATATGAACGTTGAAAATTTCGGAAAGAGACGCAAATTGAATAAAATCATATGAAATTCCGCGTCATTGTTATTTCATACATAAAAGAAATATTTGAACGCAAAATCCTCTTGTTTCGAAATACTTTGCTTTAATTAGAGCTCGCGGAGTAGCTTCATTCTGCCCGAGGAGGCCAATCATGTTTTTAAATCCTTTGAAGCGCAATCACTTCATTTAGGCCAGTGTAGTTAGCTAGATTATATATGCGCTTTCGTCGTTTTATATGTTCGCTGTTCGCAAGTCGTACGTGAGTGCGCTCCAAGCAAACAGCACTAGCAAGATTTATTTGAGTAAATATGTTTTCCGATGCTTCGCGAGGCATTTTCGTTGGCGCTGCGCCGCTTATATTGCCACGGGGACGGTTATTTGCGCACACTGCATTGCAATAAATTCTAGAGTCAAACCGGAGACAGGAGAGCTTGCGCGATGCGGATGCTTTCCTCTCCCGTCGCTCTTCCACCCCTTTTTCCGATGCCATATAGATGATACCCCACCGTTGCCGTAGCGGCGATCCCAAGCTCTCTCTACTTCTACATTATGAGTCGAACTGCGATTCCGATGAAATGTATGTATGTACTCTTTGCGAATCATCGAGAAGCTTTTCTGAGAAATAGCGTGGTTAAGATACGGCCTTGCATTTTTTCACGCTCCGCCTAGCATCGAAGACTTTTTATTGAATTCGAGTACGCTCGCGCTGCTTCTGATTCCGTATTTATTTGAAAATAAATATGAAGCTGAAGATACAGCGCTATCATTAATTTTTCCGCTCGATCGCGATTTTCGCGACAGTTAGTCAGCTCAATTTAGCGGTCGATCATGAAAGTTGTCTGGTTGCCGGCGCCGTCGTAGTTAGCGAAACGAATAAAAGTATCCCCCCAGAATAGCGAGCAGTGTAGGGATGAGCGTGGATCGAGGAGTAGGTTTCGATTGGAGACTGGGCTGCAGCAGTGCGCGCTCTGCACACACGTATTTCCAGGCTCTGATGGCGAAATACCAACGATTAAAGTTTATATAGAGCCGATCGTTCGACCAGCTCGGGCTCGCGGCGTTACTGCGCTTTCTCTCTTTCTCTCTTTCTCTCTTTCTCTCTTTCTCTCTTTCTCTCCCTCTTCCCTATGAGACAGACGGGACTGATTGCGGAAGGCACACGAGAGAAACGATCGTTTCATTCTTCCGTTGCGCTCAGCGTTCTGCAGCTTGGATCAGTTTTCATTGTCGCTGCATTGCTCTCGACTCCTCCTCCTCCTTCTACATACTTTTCTCTTTTTTCTCTGATGAATGAGCACCCACGACTACAGGGGATTAATTTCCAACGTGCAACGTGGACTTATGCCAACTCCATGGCTTGCATTACGGGACGATTGCATCGATTGACGCTCATCATCTGCGCTTTATTTTCCGATCGGTTTTATATCCGTTCCTTCCATTCGCTCCAGAACTGTACGAATTTTTTCAAAATTCCAAAAAGAGATTTTAAACTCCAGACTTTTGGATTTACGCGTCTCAGTGTACTTATCTCTATAGTGAGTAGCCGAGGTTGAGAGGAATGAAAGTAACTCTCGTCGCACGTATAGATAGATATCGACGTACGTCGATGAGAGAAATAGTGAAACCGGTAGCGCGTCTCGTCCTCGATACGCGGCCACCAGGAATTCCGCGTCATTGGTTGTGACAGTGGCGCTTAAGCGACATTCTATATCTTTCTTGTTGTTGAGTTTTATGCCCGTCATCCGCGACGAAAGAAAACTTTACACCTCTCTTCTTTATATTCACCGCCCCTGCACTCCTCGCTCTTTTCGTGAAATATTATCTTTATGGCCTCGCTGGATTTATACAGTATATATTTTTCGTATCACTCGCAACCAGTCGATCGCGAAGTATTCTCTCGCTTGATGAATTTTTTCCGAATCCCTGAGCAAACGTTCGATACTTGCGATTCGCTAAATTGCGCGCTTTTTATTTCGATACATTAACAATCAATAGCCCAGCTATCCCAAAACTTTCAGGATCGTCATTTTTTTCCTTCCTCTGCCTCATTATTCGTATTCATTTCGATTTCATTAGTTCTTCTAAGCTAGCGGCTTTGCAGCAACTGTAATTTTCCAGACCGTAGTTAAAGCGATTGGAACAAAAGCGCTATTCACAAGCCAAACTGCGGATGTGAGGTTAGGAATAATTTTTAAGAAATTTCACGAGTGCTTTTGAACATTTAATGAGTTTATCAAGAAGTGGATATGCCATGAAATAGAGAAACGAGCAGAAAAGAAGAGGAAGAGAAGAAAAAGAGGAAGAAAGAAAGCGTACACCTACACTACAGAAACTTGAAATGAAATTCGGTTGGACGTAAGTAGTCCTGTTATGGCTCGTTGCATTGGAGAGTGCCGCGAGAAGAGGCACTTTGTCGCATCGACTTGGCGTCCGGTGCTCGTTGAGAGAAGCTACGAATGGGACGTACTTAAAGAAAACCAGAACCGATGGCATGGATATAGATCGGTCGAGTGTCCGTGATAGCACGATGCTTTTAGCTCCTGCGAGAGGTAGACTGAGGTAAAACGAAGCAGAGAGGAGGGAGAGAGAGCAACGAAACTAGCGTGACGCGAACTAGACATTAAGCGAAACTTGCCATCGCTAGCAGTTTCTCATTCCCTACTCTAAGGTGCTCCTTCGCTTTTACTTCCCCACTTCAGTTTCTCCTTTACCTTGCAAGGATAAACAATGGCTTCGTCTACAATGACTGCATCCACTGCGTCGAGTATTATACCTCATGCTTTACATTGCACTGGCTACCATTTACTTGCTATCGGGACCCTCTGATAATGATCTTAATGCAATCTTATTAAAGCAAAACCAATGTCCATTAACACCCAGTTATCGTACAGATATTCACCTTGCTACCGTAACTGATTCTCTAATCCAGTATTGGTATAACAGAATACACACTATCCGCACATCGATAAATTGAAAGTGCCGTAGTACTTCGACGAGTCGTTCAAGTATAATTTTTCTAAGATATCGTGCACACGTTCGAGAGGAATTTCAATCAGAACTGCTCTCCGTCCATCCAGGTGAACGCGGAATGATAAAGAAGAATGAAACGAAACCAAAGAGAAAATTTGGAGTGGCTTGTTAAGTTTGAAGTTGAATTACTTCAAGAGCTCGTGGTATCTAGTACAAGGTTTTGGAAGCGAAGTTACAATAAACATAAAGGAAAACATGTTAGGCATTGCCACAATGCCAGAGGGGCTTACATTTAATGGGTATCTCGTTGCATCTCGCGAGTAGACGATAAGTTTATTGCCTACGCGCGCGCCATGTTATTCGAGGAAGACATCTCGAGTTTCAGGACAGAACAAACGGGTTGTCGTGTACACGTCTACATGGCCGACCCTATAGAAGCTGCCGCTACCGCTGCTGCGCGACCGTTCTCGAGACTTAATGAATGGGGCGTTGGAGCACTGCCTGACGGAGGCAAATGTGGTTGAGTCGCTACAAGATCTCCCCCCCCCCCTCTCTCTCTCTCTCTCTCTCTGTCCTTATTTCATTGTTACAGGTGTTTCCAGAACTTCCACAGAGCTACAAAAGACGTCGGATGCAATGGAACACCCTAAGCGTATACGAATTTAATTGGAACCCTCTTTCCCCAATGTTAGCACTACAGATCAATTAGCAATACGTTTTAACGCGTAAATTTTTCGTCACTTTCTACCTTCAGGTTCATTTTACGGCGTTCGAGGCTAAACATTGACTTTCAGTTTGACAAGATGATGGGATCCAACGTATCACAGACTGAGCGAGTAGAGAAATTATCCCGGATTACTACTCAAATATGCATAAATTAATGTTAAAAAGTTATTTTCTAGAATGCCCATTTTACGGACAATACCAAATTGTTCTGGTCATTAATCTTGTAGCACTTTTTACTTCCATTCATCTGCTTTTGCGTTGTCTCGTTGGTCCATTCTCTGTGTCATGCTGCACCTGCAGCCCCGAGATAGCTGGAGCTTTAATCTGCATTGGATTATATGCAAAAGCCGATGCATCTCATTATATTCCTTGAGTAGTCAGAAAATAAATTACCATATCCGATTGTTCAGTTTAATAACGAAAAAAATATGAGCACGATATATGCATTTCAAAATGGCTTTATTCAATTTTTAATTCGATTAATGTGAGTCTCAAAGTTAGTAAAGAAGCCTTTGAAATTATGTTAATGATGTAATCGACTCGTTATACGCACTACCCAAAGTTGGTTATTTTACGAGCCAAAAAAAATCGAAAAAATATCTGCTCTCTGTATGAAGGCGGTAGCGGCTCTGTATACACATCGTATATATACGTCTCGCTAATTTTCGTACTTTACAAGAGCTTATGGAGATTAAGTGAACATATTAAGGGCTTCAGTGGTAGTAGATCGCGATGCATGGTGTGCACATATACGGACCTTGAATGTGTGCATGTACCGGCAAGCTCCTTTCATCGTAAATTCTGCGAGTAGCTAACTTGATTTCTCGCAAAACCCTATATAGGGGTCGTATAAAGGCACGTATACACCTTTCTCGCTCGCTCTTCCACTCGATACAGACCAGGATATCGAAGAGCCAATGACTGACTCCTTCTATGGTCTGTCGATAACTATACATATATATACGCAGTTCCGCCATAAAACATCGTTTGCGCACGAGGACGTTGCAACGGCATGCTCCGTCCTATTAATGCACTCACGAGATTAATTACGCTTCTACGCGTCTTATAATGCCATTATACTCCGCAATCAGGTTTGCTTTCTCGAGAGCACCGCAAAAACTTTCATAAAGAGCCACCATTTTTTTTCTTCATTTCTTTTAATTTCAAACTGTGCTGGTCAATTTTTATTATTCCTCGTTATCTAAAGCAAAAAATCGCAAAATCATCGTAAATTCAATAATCCATCGCGTAGGTGGTTTGCTGAGTACATATCAAACTTCACTCAAGATTTCATTGTAGAGTACGGGACCCAGTGCATATCTTCATAAATATGGAGGACATTGATTTATCCATAAGAATATCACGAGCTTCCTGCATATCGTCTGGATTAATCAAGCCGAATAAAAGAAACGTATAAAATAATAAGGAAGAACAACAAGTTATTTTCTTCGAAAACAAACACGTCAGCCTAGGGATGAGGTCTGTTGCCAACTTCGACACAATTGTGAACTAAGCAGACAGCAGTGTCTATGTCGGCACCCTATAATCCGTATTTGCCTTATGTTTCGCTCGTTAAGGGTAAACAGCGGTGGTTCTGGGGCACTGAGTAGCCCCGCATATTGGCAAAGATCGCATGTACTGTGCTTATCTGCGCATTCAACCACTGCTACGCCTACTCATGCTGGTACGGGATATTTACCTCGAGGCCTCATTGTATGCTATTGTTGTTCAGAATCTTTGAAAGATGCACTTTACAAGCTCAGCAGATCCTTAGTTTATATTGTACGAGGAATTGGAGCTAATATTTATCTACTAGAAACAGTATTATTCGCATTGACGGTTTGGATAAAAAAATTTAAAGATACAAATTTAATTCAACAAACGTCTAAAGTTTTATCCACGCGATTGAAAAGAAAGCTCTGCGAGCTATATCGGTATAATGTGCAATTTTCTAGATTGAAATTTCAAAGTTTTTATTTTCTGTTTCCAATATTTCAATATTCGATGTATTATTTTCTTTGATAAATTGATAGATTAAAATTTGGAGTATAGGAAAATAAATATTCGTACTGACCTTCAAATCATTGAGCATGAAAGTGAGTTGAGCCGGTGGCATGGAGGGTGGTACACTGCAATTTGCTTTTAGAATCTCCCCAGACTCGTAACGTCCACGTTCCGATACGATAACAGGCTTACCCTTGGGTACAGCTGAAACATAATAATTCGGAGGGCTGAAGCACCCTTGAAACCATCAGAACTTCTAGCATGACGTTTGTGCTCCGCTGGCATGATAATCACATCATTTTCCAGTTTACCGCGGAAGCTTATCCAATTTTCACGGGGAGATGATTTAATCGTGGTACGCGTCTACGAAAAATGAAAAGTAAGGGTCATGGAGAAAGTGGGACGAAAAGTGAAGGGTGTGGGTAGGCCGAGGAAAAAGTGGAATATTGAAACACATTCGAATTTATCATCTTAAAGCTCTTTGTATCGTTCAACCGTAATTTCGAAATAATCAACCTTCCCTATTTCTTTGTCGTTACTAAATTCATGATCTCCTTTGATAAAAACAATTGAAATGCAATAATAGTATATAATACGATATTAGAAAAAATAACAAGTTATCAAAAGAATGGGAATACTTACAAACAACGGTAAGTGATTTTGTACTGCTTTCCGTAGAAAATAACGGCGCATCCGTTGTAACTTCACAGCTGAAATTTCCGCTTAAAAGAAAGTCCACATTCTGTATCGTCACTTGACTTTCGTTTGAATTATTCAGCTGTAAAAAAGTCGATGGTAAAAAACCTATGTAATGGATTTGAATGCAAAATATTTGTCTTTTTCATTTGTCTTTTTCATTTAGCTTTGAAGAACTTTTGTACTAACTGGGCATTCATTCGACAGATTAATATTCCTTGAATATGTATCGTATTACTCGTTACCCGGAGATCGAATAAACCACAAACGTAGGGTTTACTCGTTGTATCATCGTTTGTTTAAACTCGTAAAACAACACAAAACATATCTC
The DNA here is from genome assembly GCA_018906985.1 of Apocrypta bakeri. Classification (NCBI taxonomy): domain Eukaryota; kingdom Metazoa; phylum Arthropoda; class Insecta; order Hymenoptera; family Pteromalidae; genus Apocrypta; species Apocrypta bakeri. The sequence continues at coordinate 5,026,328 of JACCIA010000010.1, read as the reverse complement.
CCATAAACACGCTGTTATTGATTGACATTTTATTTACGTGCTACTAATGATTGAACATTAGTAGGTACGCTCTTGGATATAATTCAACCGAGCAGGTCATAAACTAGAGTTTGCGTAAATATGAGTCCATAAAAAAAGCATTGCAACCAAATCGAAAGAGTGCAATAAACATGTCGAAGATATTAATAATCGTAAATTTATAAATAATAAACGTTTAGGATAATAAAGGATACTCACGTTAACGTCGATCCACGTGAAATTGAAGGTTTTGGTTGCGGGCCTATCATTCGGAGAATATCTATAGAATTCGTAAGTGCCTCGATACCACTTAAGGGAGTAAAGGGGAGCATCCTCCAGCTCATAGGAGCATCGTAAAATAGCTTCGTGGCCATGCTCCACCAGCTCCGGAATCACTTCTAACCTGACGTTCTTCAAACAGCTCACACCTGTCGAAGACAAAATATGGTACAAGTTAGCGCTTGAACTTTCGAGACTCATATGCATAGAAGAGAATACGGGATGTTATCGCTTTGCCTTTCTGTGAGCAAGCACGCGTTAATTGTTACCACATCATTTTTGACTTAAAAATTCATTTAATTAGTTTTGTAATGTTTTAGAGCCAAGATTGCAACGTCGGTCTACAGTTCTTCTCGTCGTTTGCCCATCTCATATATGCTCTCGTGCTCGCGTGTCGCGACTCTGAGTTCTCAGTCTACTTCTCCAGTAAGACAGTTCCGGCAAGGCTAGAAACGACTCAACGTGTCGTATCTGTACAAGCTTGTTTAGTAGAGTAGAGATAGCAGTAGGCCAGAGAGGGAGAGAGAGAGAGAGAGAGAGAGAGAGTATGCGATGGTATTACAAAGACCGAGATGCCGTTATGCAGGCGGCTGCACGTACCATCAGTGGATGAATGTAGAGTCAAGCGAACTCTTGAAAAACAACAAGGCAGAAAACAAAACGGGGGAAAAGAGTGGAAAAAGGGAGACAAGGAAGCGACAGTAGTTGAGGGACGAAACGGAAAAGAGAGAGAGAGAAGAGATAGAGAAAAACGGAGCATGCGATCCAGAAGCTGATGTATATGTGGGAGTTGGATGCACAAAGTTGGAAAAACTGCCCCGACTATCTGTCCCTTTTCATTTCCCAGTGAAAAGGAATCCCGTAAACGAACACAAAGTGCTTGCGCGAGCAGTAGCACCGCAAGTTTTCCGCGGGATCCTTTTGAGGACCGCGATTCGCGGTATAGCAGTCTACCTCGAGTAGTAGTGTAACGTCTCTCTCTCTCTCTCTCTCTCTCTCTCTCACTCTTTCTCGCTCTATGTAGGATGCGATGCGTTGCACTGAAGCCCACACACTCGTGTTTTCTCTCTCTCTCCGAGGCTTTTGTTCGATATTTCCGCTCTCGAGTGTGTGGACTCGGTACTGCACTACCTCTGCTTTAGAGCAGTCCGTGCGTGTATGCGAGCATACGAATACGTAGGCATATATATACACATACATATATACATGTAGCGGTGACACCGTGAGATGAGATGATATGCCGTTTTTCATTTTGCGTCGCTCTTTCTCCGTGACTGTAGAGCACTCTTGTATCACGCTCACCCCCCAGTATCAGCACTCTTCCGTCCCGCGGATTTATAAACAGCCGCGCGGCTGTTGCTCTGGCTGTTGCTCTGGCTGAGGTGGGAGAAAGAGCCGAGGACTAATGACCGTATCCGTTCCACGCAATATTACGCCCTCACTAATTACTTGGCCAAAGAAGCCTAATTAGCGAAATTTACTTCCGCGGCGGCCAGCCCCCTTGCACTACTCAGGTTCAACCGCACACACTGTAAATGCTCAACCGCTTGATACTTTGAAAGAAAATTTTTTATTCGAGATTACGTCTAGCTTCTTCTTCTTCTTCTTCTTCTTCTTCTTCTTCTTCTTTTTCTTCTGTTACTTTGTGTTTTCTTCGAGGTACATCACTCCGGCAAGTCGTACAGAGAACATCGCTCAATTTATCAGTATCATGCAAAGTTTAATTAAAAAAAACTCTGTATATACTTGGAAAGAGTTGCGCACACGCAACTGCTCTTTCGTGGATACGTCGAAGTTCGACAATTCCATGCTTGTGTAACTGCGAATTAGCAAAAATGAAAGATAGATCAAGCTTATCGATTTTAAATATTTATCATTACTCTCGAAATAGACTCTTACCGAGTACTTTTTATCAGCTACTAGTGATTACGCAACGAAATTTTTACAGCATTTTCCCCTGCTCGCGTGTATATTTCCAAGTGGGTTCAGTCATTCGCGAAACGACTCTACGACTATTAACATTTTTTCCTACTTTTCCAGTTATGTTGGGGGACGAGTATGAAACTGTATATCTAGCTGTATATATATGCTCATATGTGCTCGTTACAAAATGTTCAACCAACGTACAGAGGGATATACCCGAGTACAGGTCTGAATCTTTATTAGACTCATTTACGAACACACTTATGACATAGGTGAGGTATATACCTCACGCCATCAACGTTATATTTTTTCGAGACCCAAGTAACGTGAATTTATTTCTTGCTTCGTGTTTTACGTTACTTACTCGAAAAAGAACCTCCATGGTTTTTGTACTACTATCCAAATCGGAAAGAGCCAAACGACGAGTCGCCGTGGAGTATAGAGTGTCGAACGCAAAGTCGAGTAGAACACGATGGTAAAGCAAGGGAGGAAGGCAGAGAGAAAAAGAGACGGGGTCAAAATAAATCCCTGAGCAAACAGGAAGCCCGACGACTCTCCCTACGGAGAATTATTGCGGAAAGTTGCTTGCTCGAGGGCTTGCATTCGCTCGATTTTTTCCCGATATATAAGTGAATTATCATTCTGGTTGCTTGCCGAGCTCTGCAGAACGCGTGCGTTGCGGTGTATAAGGGGCGATCCGATAATGAAGCTTCCCCAGCGTCAAACGACCTGAGCTTCCGGTCTGACCTTTTCACGTAGGGCTCTCTACGTTACGCTAAAGGCAAAACTTTCAAACTTGCGGATTTAAAGCAGATCGATTTCTCGCATACGTATGTATGCGACGAGGTACACATACGTTGCTACAGCTTTGACGCAAACCTTAACCGAGAGGAAAGAAATTTTGCAAAAACTCGTGTACGGGTATGGGAACGAATTTCAAAAGCATCGACTTACTCTGGATTGATACAATGAAGCATGAAAAGAAAGAAAGACGCCATTATTTACCTTGGAAAATACCGGAAGTAGTGAATCGGATGCGCAGCAGTCATTATGCATTCGCATTATAGTCACGTGCTTTAAAGTAAAAAAAAAGGAAGCTACAACAACGTGAAGAGGGAGAAAAAATAGGCTCACTTTACCAAGGTACTTTATGCGCCGGCATGCATGATATGCATGAAGTTTAATGAGCCCTAGCGTACGTTGGCTTCTGGATAAAAAAAGACTACACGCAGGGAGAGCTTTTTATGAACTTTGCCAATTTCCTGCTGCACTATTTTAAAAAATGCATTATTAGTCTGGTAAACATACAAATAAAATGAAAATAACAGCTGCAAATGCGTTGCCATTACATATAATTCTGGAGCGAATGAGCTACTTTTGGAAATTCGACATGTTGGCTCTTCTTTCTCGTCGCATTTCGATTGATCTGCAAAGCCGATCGTTGATTGTGAAAGAGAAGAGCACACAACGGCAGCGCAGCATGAAAGGAATTTTATTGGCTCGCGTCACAGAAAGAAAGAATGAGAGAATGAGAGAATGAGAGAAAGAGAGAAAAAGAGAGAGAGATAACGTCTTTGGCTGTCTTTCAAACGTTCTTTGTACCACAGCCAGAGTTGTCTCTACATACTTCGTCTTCCTGTTGTAAAACGCGTCTGATAGTATACAGTTGGAATATGTTGAGGTATTATCCTTTATTACAGGACAGATTGAGCAAGCAGGCAAAACAATTTCTCGGCAAATCCTGTGACTGATTGAACGCTTGAAAATAGGGAGAGTCAAAAAGATTCCGACATTATCAGTGGTTCAAAGCATTTTTCGCGAGAAAACTTAGACAAAATTCTATCATACTATCTGCCGCTTTATCTTCTTAATTCCATGAAAATCGAAAGGGTAATAATGTAAAAACACGAAAGAACTTTTGCGCGTGCTCGCTCTATTCATTTGGTTCTTTAATTGAGCTCCCCCTCTAGTCGCCGCTGTCTGTCCTAGCTGCGCAGCATACTTTTGCTTCCAATCTCGTATATAACGCGTATGAACCTCCGCAGCGGCTGCAACGAAACGCGGGAAGGAAGGAAGGAAGGAAGGAAGAGAAGAAGCGAGAAAGAAGAGAGGGCGAACGAGCTTTGCTCATTTATTTGCTGTGAAAATAGTTTTCTATCATCCAGAGGAAGCTACGCTACTCCGTATTATGAAAACAGAGGTTACCGGTCACATACACATATATACTCAACTAGCAAACGTACGCTCTCTCTTTTCAAAGTAGATCTCTATCTCAAGTGCTCACCGGAGATATAATGTGAATCGTCCTCGTCCTCGTCCTTACGATCTAAAGTTTCGCCATTTTCAAAACAAAAGAACGTACTCTTATTAGCTCGAGGCGCTCGCGCGCGTTTAAGGAGTTGAATTTATTTTTATCAAAGAAGGAAATAAGGGCTTAGCATCGGCCACGCGGAGTTTCCACTCGCGCTGCAACTTTGTATATACTGCTACAGCTTCGGAGACGCCGCGCGCCACTTTTTGCAATGCAAGCGCGAAAAGCCATCTGCGCGCAAAACTCGCGAGAGAAAGAGAGAAAGAGAGAGAGAAGAGCTGCGGGCGCGGCAAAAAGCTTGGAAGTTTCACGATTACGCTAACGTGGCGAGCCGTCCTGGTATAAGCTTACGCGACGCTCTCTAGCTTGGCTCAATATAATGACTTTCATATAACTCGAGCTTTTCGAGATAGAGATAGAGAGAGAGAGAGAGAGAGAGAGAGAGAGAGAGAAAGAGAGAGGGAGAAAGAGTAGTATCTCTCCTTTTTCGACAATAGAAACTTACATACTTTTCTTCATCGCCTTTGCTTATTCTCGAACGAACGCTTCTATTGTATGTGTGGACAATGTTGAGATTCCCACTGCTTATTTTTCATATGGGCAGATCCATAGTCAACAGAAAGTAACTTGGTAACTAGAAGTTGATCATTGTTCTCCTAGCAAACTTTTTTTATCTGACATGATGCAGGGATTTAAATTCTAAACTAATCAAATCGGGTTATCTCAAAATTTTAATTATTCATTATTTTGCGATTATATCAGTATATAGAGAATTCTTTTTAATTAAAACTTTTTTTCTCTATTTTCAAACTTCAATTCATACACTGAAATCTGATTAAACATAAAAATTTCTGAAATTCGATTCATAGTACGATATTTTAAAACAAGGACAAAAAACAATCAATTCCTACTATTATTTCGTTCAGAATAAATTTTGCAACCATGACGCACTAGAAAAAATGTAATCTCGTAAAAAACTTTCAGGTGCCAAGTTATTTGTGGTCGAACGTAGATTTACTATAAATATATAATAATTTTTCGAAATTTATTTCTATTTATTTCTTTTTAATTCAAAAAACGCTTGAAGTGTAATTGAAGTATATCGCTATATAGCCGACTGATTGATGAGAGCAAATTTGAGTAATTAAAATTCTGCTCTTTGGAACTTGGATATATCCGTTTTTCACGTTAGAAGCGCGATCCGCTAATTTAATGTTCTGCATGAACGAGCTAAGCAGATGAGCGAACATGAAAAGCAAAGCAGAGCAGTGCGTTAACACATATGAATCCCGTAAAAATCGAGTACACCTTTCGAATTTAACCTATATAAAATTCAACGAGTCTAAAAAAGAAATGCTGAGAAGCTCGGCTTGGAAAATCCCCTCGCAGGGTAGCGCTCATATACCACGAACGACTCGTTCAGCTTTGCCTCGCTATCGCTCTCTCTCTCTCTCTCTTTCCCTCTCTCTTTATCTCTCTCTCTCTCTCTTTCCCTCTCTCTTTCTCTCTCTCTCTCGTATTTTTCACTGACTAAAATGTAGAGCTCGATTTTATAACAAACTGTCGAACCCATCGTTCGATTATCGAGATTGCACGTGGTTTTTAAAGTGCAAAATAATTGTCTAGGTATATTATTTCATACAGCATAACAGATAGAGGCTGAACTGTTAGTTGAGTTTATATACATTAACTGACGTGTTGGCATCGAGGCCAATAGAGTAGGCAACGGCAAACGATGAAATATCAAACGATTCGCGCCGCTAAGCTGATAACAGTTAGAGTACAGGAGTAGATCGCCCAGAGAGAGCTTACACACTCGACACGTTTTCAGAGAGAGAGAGAGAGAGAGAGAGAGAGAGAGACAGAGAGAGACAGAGAGAGAGTATATCGCATATACAGGGTAGGTATATGCATTCTCTTGTATAAGCTGACTCGGTTTCACACACGCGCACGCACAGCTGCTGGAATTGGAGCTACTTCCCCGACACATATGCGCAGCGCATGTGTATAGGCTTGCATTAATATATATATAGGTATAATATATACAAGGAAGCTAGAGGGCTGAATATGCGAGAGTCGGACGAGTGAAAGTATAGCAGCGCCGCGAGCGCGCTCACTGCTGAGGTTAAATTACGAGTAGGGCGTGAGCTTGAGACGTAGCTCAGAGAGTAAGAGAGAGAGAGAGAGAGAGAGAGGCAGAGAAGAGAAGGATGACGATGGAGCCACACGCGCACTAGTATGCTGGAGAACTATAAGCGCGTTGAATATTCCGATTAAAAGGGAACAATGGGGCTTGCAAGAGATTTGACCGTCGCTCGCTCAAATCTATGCATGTATACCTGTATACCTCGCGGCTGCTAAGCCGCTATATTTATCCGACCATTGTGCTCAATTGGCCGAGCGACTGATGTACAGCTATTTGCATCAGGCGTGAGACGCCCCCGGAGATATATACGCTGAGAATTTGAGAGCGAGAGAGAGAAATTTATCTGGAGAACAGAAAGCAATGCCTTTGCAATTGGTATAAATATAATATTCAATCCGGAATCGCTCCACAATTTTCTATCGCTTTCAATATTCCGAATCTTCGATGTGGATAATTGATTAATAATCGATATACTCTACAGTACAGTATTGTATTGTAGATGTAAATAATATGATTTTGAGGTAGAAGCTTCTGTCGAAATCTCCAATCAAATGAAAATATTCGTTTGATCCTTGCAGACAAGGACTACGATAATATATTGACTATGGAGGATATTACGGTTTGAAACTTCGTTTAAAGCCGAAAGTGCATCCCGGGACGAATATAAAGTGCATCTCTCTACTTTTTCCATCTGGACTACATAAACAGAGTTCGTAGCAAAGAGAGCTTCCACCTTCGCAAATGATGTTATTAATCGCGAGAGTCTCTCTCTCTCTTTCTCTGTCGAAATGAAAAGAGAACAGCGTAGCCTGATTGCTGAAAACTCCTCGTTTGCAGCGGCGAAGCATTCGATCTCCAGCATCAGCAGCAGCGCGCGCCACTATTTCCACGGCCAATTTATTTTCCAAATACTATAATAAAAATTCAGAGCGCGCGGAGCTGCGCTGCAGCGAGTACTTCCGTTCCAGTTTGCACTGCACAAAGGGGGTACGAAAGCTCCAAAGAGAAAGATAGAGATAGACAGAGTAGGAAGGGGGGGGGGGGTACACGGAGAGCACAAAAATTCTACATTCATTTTATGGCGTCACGATGGCGGCAAAGTTTTGTTTTACTTCACCGGGGCAACGGTCTGTCGTCTCCGTTCGATGGAAGTAATTTGAATGTCGAAGGGCGAATGATCTTGCAGTAGTGGCAATCTTTCTCGGCGCGCACATCACTGTGTATATCGAGAGAAAATTGTCCGTTAGCGCCTGGGGAAATAACTGACGTCGCTTAGGGTAGCACGTCGGCGTTCGCGCGACGTTTCCCGACCCCCATTTCCAATCTCTCTCCCTTGTTCGCTGGTATACCGAAACTCCTCGAGCTTTTAAATCGAAGACGTTTCACTGTATATATACAGTCGCTAAGGTATACAGCGATGCGATTGTCCCGCAATACTCCCGTGCGGCCACAAGTGTCAGAGTATTTCAGCAATTTCAAGTCAAAGCTATACCATCGCAACGCTGCAGCTATTATAGCGAAGGCTAGTTAACTCCGGGAGTCGAGAGCCGAGAGCCGAGAGCCGAGAGCCGAGAGCCGAGAGCGAGCACAATGAATGTCTTGAACGAAAGGTGATTAGACGCGGAATAGTCAAGCTTGAAAATTGTCCATGGTTGCGTTTCTACGGAAGCAGCGAACTGCGAGGAAAAGAGAAGAAGGTATAGTAGGGAGAAAGAGTGAACGCAAGGAAGAGAAAGGAAGAAACGCATTTAGCAAGCCGCGGTTGCGGGGATCTCTCTGTATAGTCCTGGAGAATAAGAGAGGAGAGAAGATACTCCCTCGGGTTGCACGCCACATCGGCAAAGTCAGAGTAGGTGCCCGCGCTTTGCCGCTGAGAGAAAGAGAGCGCTATAGAATCTGCTGGCATCGGAGGTAAAACCTTCCTTCCGCTCGTCCAAAGTCGGAGGGAGATGCTTTTCCTCTAATTACAACTCCCGTCGCGTCATTCCCTCGCACCTTTCGTCGACCGACGGAAATTATCCGAATGAATTTAAAGGGCTGTTATGCTTTCCGCAGCTGCAATGTACCGCCGACGCCGTCGCCCCGCTTCGGCTATTAAAAAGAATCAAAATTAACGTTTCTACGTGCTCCGGAAAAAGAAATGTGTGTCTCCAATGGCATGGGCCGTTGGCCGTACTTCTCCGCTCGTTTTTAATGCACTTATCGCCCGAAATGTCTGCGACGAAGTAACGAGAAAGTACGCGTACACGGCTTATATACACAAGTCTTGAGCGAGTGAATAAATACTCGCTCGCCTCAACTACCGAGGGAACGAAATATCTCCCTCGACGAGACAAATAAATCCCAGAGTATTTTTTCTGCTTCTGTGAATATACCGTATATGCAGTATATATCCTAGCTCCTCTCTTTATCTGGCCTGCCGTGACTTTTCTTCAAGTCTAAAGTCGCAGATTTTTAAAACGTATATGCAGAGGCGACGCTAACATCCGGCAAAGGGGAGAAATGTACCGGTGTCGGGCTATTCAGAAGAAACCTACGTGAATTGCAGCTTTCTCTCATTCTCCCGTCCCATTGTTACATACGTTAGTCGAAAACAATAGAGAGAAGTTAAAGTTGCGCAATATATACAGTCCAATATATATATGAGCCGAGCGGCCGCGACGGCTGCGGCGGAAAAATTTAAGTTTATCGCGCCTCTCTTGGTTTTCCTTTTTTTAAGTGCATTTATACAGTTTCCGTAGGAGCTTCCGAAAATAAAAACGTTTTCACACTCTTTCTCTGCTTTTTCGTAGATATAGCAACCGAACGAATAAAAACCGAGCGAGCGAGAGTTTGTATTGCATTGTCGAAATAAAAGAAAAGGTAAAATAATTTTCTGTATTACGAGGATTGAATGGAATTACGAGTAAATTGACAATCCGTAGAACGAAGTATCTCGAGCGAGTTATATATAGTATATAGACTCGTAGTCGACATAGTCGACAGCGTCACCAACTGTAGCAACGCTATTAGGATAATTGAAAAAGTGTAGTATACCGGGAGATGATCGCGATGAGGATCTTCTTTTTTATTTAGCGCTCGTGCACGCGAGAGTCGGGAAAATTCAAGCCGGAATCAGGTCATTTCCATTGGTCAAACTGAATGACGTCGAAACGCGTTAGCGGGCCACTTCGCCCGTCCCCGACTAATACGCGTGCCAGTGTACGTACGTTCGCGCGTGTACGCATATGCGGTGCTCGTTAATTTATAAAAGTAGCTCGACTCATCCCGGGCAAAAGGATCAAACGCGTTCCCGAGCTGCTCCACCACTTGTTCCGTAATTATGCGCGACCGTTAGATGTACACAGCTCTATAGTTTTAAGGCTCACGGAGCCGAGTAATGAAGTCTCGGTAGGACGCGAATTACACGAGACACGGGATGATCGATGGCAGAATAATTATCCAAGGCTAATGCAATGTCAACATGATAGTTTCCCGATAGTAGCTGTGCACGGCTTTATATACCCGCTGAGTCGTCGCCCTGCCGAGGGCTGGCTCGCTTTCATACCAATAGATGTTCACCGATATGATGGGATTGGCCTTTACGCCGGGCGCGCGCACGTTCGTCCCTCTATGTATACCGACGAGCCACAACGATAAAGCATTCCTGAAAATTCCAGTCCTATGTAGCGATTGCGCTCAGCATCTAAAAAACAATAACCTTTTTTTCTGTTTTCTCTCAATCCTGTTGAGACCACTAAACTCGATACCTGCCAAACTAACGATATAATGCTGTTCTTCGTACAGAGGCGAGTATTCTACGGGTGATTTGGCATTATGATCTTAATTATTTTGGTGTATATTTCGCATGTGTGCTACTTCTTGTTCAGGTACAAAATGACGCTAAGCTTCCTGCGCGGAGCAGGTATTTTGTCATGCTGAAAGATCAATTTAAGCTGCCGCCAAATTTACTTCAAATTTATAATTGATCGATAATCTTCGGACAGGCATATGTGAGGAATGTTCTCGTGAAAACCCGTTAATTTTCATAAACATTGAATCAAGCTCGAGTACGGGAAGAGTATTTAAATTGAGCACTTTCATCAAGAATGCCTAACGAATTGCAAAGTAAAATAATGAGTAAAATATATCCACACGTACCCCCTAGACATCCTGAGATACCTCCAAGCATGTTTTCATTCCGAACTCCATATTTGTACACCGCGAAAACTTTCTGTTGTTTGACCAAGCACTCTTACTTACTCGTACTTTGTCATTCCATCTGTTTATCACTTTTCTACAAGCAGTGCTTCACTGAGTGTACCGAATCATTTGCTAAATTAAAAACAATGCCGAGGCTCTTGCGCGCACGGGACGGACCGACGCTGCTTTATTTGCGAAATACTTTCGGAAATTCACACAATGCCCAGAGTTTTATTTGCGTTCGCCAACCACTGCTCCGTTAATGAACGCTGTTTGCGTACAATTTTTTTTCGCTGCACTGCCGCTGCTTTCATAAGATGAGCGCACCAGATAATTTATCGAAAAAAAACAAAAGCTCGGCGAGTTTAAATTAAACGCGCGACAATTTGACAATGCCAATTATTTTACGTAATTAAGCCTTTGATAAAAAACAAATAACATACGTATGTTATGTATAGCTGCAGCAGAAGGCGCTTGACTTCAGTTAAGTGCGGAAGAATATTAGATGAAATTTTCTCGACACACCATAGAGTACATGCACGCGTACCAGCGTTTGGGTTTAAAACGCTGTTGTTTCTCGAAATCCCCGCACCGCGTTACTTCATAGTCTGTATAATACGCATAGATACCGCGCGTTTTTCTCGTACTCGTCTCTGTGGCCTTTCATTATTCCATCCGACTCTACAGCTTCGCCTCGGGACAAGATGAAAGAGACAACATTTCCCCGGGCGTGGGGCGGTACGTGCGTAGAAAAACAATTTAACGTCGGTAAAACCTGACTAGCGTTTGAGCTGATGACACGACTACTGCGCATCTACCACACACACACACACACACATATACGCACACAAATTCGTGCTGTAAGTTGTAATTGACTATAGAGCGCAATGGAAGCAGAACTTATAGACAGAAAAGGATTTTGGGGGCCAAGTTGCTCCTTGTACGGTCACTGACTAAACGTTCTTTATTAGAGATATGTACACATGGCGTCGGCTGATTCTCGACGCCTCATAAAAATACAATGAGAATATATATTCTGTGTTCTCTGACTCTGACTGTGTTTTACGCCAGCCCTGAACTGATTTATCATCCCTCCGCTGGCGGCGCTACCAGGCATAATGTTTCGCGTCAACATTTTTATTACCTCGTTGCGAATCTAGCGCTGTGAATATTAATACGTCGCGTCGCAAGTAAATACAGTGGGATTGAAATTTCTGAGCGAAATTCCTGAAAAAATTTCGTGGAAGAACGCGAGGAAATAGAAAGAGAGGAACGGCCGAGAGATTATAAGGAAACGGACGTGTTCGAAATAATAAGCTCAAAAACCAAGCTAACTTTTTCAGTATACATTACAAAGATTTTTTGCTCGAGAACAAAGGGCTTTAACCTCGGAACTCTAATGCTACGTCAACGTGAGATTGTGTATGTGTGTGGGCGTACGCAGTTTGCTCAACAGCTACTGTTCGTACAAAGTAACGACACCTGTCGAACATTTTGGCCAACCAAAGTACGGTACCAATTATCCAAGGAACTAAAGTATGCATAGCTCATGCAAAAGTGACAAAGGACAGTTCGGCCAGCAAAAATTCCGACCCCAATTAGCGATCTGCTTACGAGCTGAGAAATTATCTTTGATATAAACGCATGCGCAGGTGAATGTGTCTCTAAGCAAGAGAAATCTGATACATAGTTTCAAAACTCTAAAGAGAGTCCGCAACGTCATTAAAGCAGCAAAAGCATGATATAGAGGGTGGGCGAGATAGATAGATAGATAGATAGATAGAGAGAGCAGACATCAAGAACTGCATGGTAGTAGTTTATATTTTGCTTCGCGGCGTACTATTTGCTGAGTACGCGACAAATGTAGGCTTCAACGTCGACGAGGATGAGGACGATGACAACGACGACAAGGAAAATAGAGACGTGAGGAAGAGATAGAGCAAACAGCAAAGGGATGAACAGAGTCTGCCTCGCGGCACTCCTACGTGACCCGCAATTTGCCGTCGGAGAAAAATGGCACTGTCACACAGCGCACAGCTGATCGCGTTAGGAAAACCGTTCTTCTCGACGATTTGCCGCTGCAGCAGCACAGTAGCGCCGGCACGCCGACGAGTCTTTTAGAGCCGAGGAGCGAGAGAGAATGGAATCTCCGCGCTCGGCAATACATCATATTTGCCCAAGCGAAAATAAATGATAAGAAACGATTTCCTTTTGCCGACGTACAGATCAAAATCCAGCGATTTCAGCTAGACAAATTGGCCGCCGACTACCACTCTACTGCCCTACACTCTGAATAGTCCAGAACTGTATATATCGACTGTATGTATACGCAGTAAAGCTTCCGCCCTCTCCCACTCGCTCTCTCTCTTTCTCTCTTCGGCAACGCCTGGATTTGACGGCATATCGAGCCTTCATCGCCGAAACAAATACTCAAGCCTTATCGATTACATCCCCATGAACATACATCATTCTTACGCAATAACAATAATTCATATTTACGCTTCATGTACATAGGATACTCTTGGGGATTCTTCCCCCTCTTATTGCTGCGTTTGGTTATATCTCTATATCTCCCTCTATTCCTCTTGCTCTACAACTATAGATTTTCAATCAAACCCGCAGCGACACAGCGCAACGGAGAAATTCGAGCTCCCGTTCGCGCGCACATTTATATTCCGTGAAACTTCGCAAGGGAAATCTTTTTAATTGGTCATTGCGTCGGATCGAGCGCGTAATCAAGTTAGTATCGACTTTTTCAGAGGGCTTTTGCGACAGACAGCGAGCCAAACGAATAGCGCCTACTTTTCACCCTTGTGCCGTGTTACACGTATATATTATAATTTACCTTTTTTTCTTCTCTCGTGAACGGTACGGACGTTCCATCACAAGAAAAAAACGTAATAAGTCCAGCCTGCTGGCGAATTATTATATGAAACTTGCCGAGTGAAGATTGATTCGAAGCTGATGGATAATATTATACAAGTTATACATATAAACACATCAGTTTTTCCGTTGCCCACCGGCTGGTGCCTCTCCCTTTCCCTCTCTCCTTTTTTCTATTTCTTCTACTCTCCCATCTACTCCTCCACTTGCTATCCGGAATGATGAATGGTCGGGTCGTTCATGAAAACACAAGCAAGCTCTAATAAACATTGTCCAAGCCCACGATATATAAATCTCCCCTCACACCCCTTGCTTAATACACGTAGACAATGTGCCAGCGATTCGATTGTGCATAATACCCGCCGCGTATCGTACTCGTAACTGCAAAATTATGCAGCAGACGACCAACTGCGGCTGGCTCGGTAATAACAGCCTACCGCTCTGCTACACATGTTGCGTTGTGGCGGCCGGTGAGCTTTTTGTCGGACGATCCGCGCTCACACACACCTACGTATACCGACTAGCTACGCTGTGGCGCAAGCTCGTGAAGAGGATCGGGGCTTGCATATTCAAAATGCTTTGAAAGCTGCATGTGCGCGCTGATATCATCGGAACTGCATCTGTTCGTACTAGTAGACGAAGGAGCTGGTCGTTTATTTCGCCCGGCGTAATGTGTACATCGGGAATCGTGGCAATGACACGACGACCCATTATTTCTCCGAGTCGAGAAGAGATAGAGGATGGACAAGCTGCTCTGTACGTAATAATAGGCTGAATCTAGCCCGGTTATTTATACATTCGGAAGCAGAGGGTATAAAAGCGAGCAAGCTTGCGCTCCTCATCCTTTGAGGGCTCTCCGCGGGAAGCGTCGAGCAAACACGAAAAAGAGGCACAATATTGTCCTGACTCCGAGTGACTCCGTTGACAGTCGCTTCAAAGTCAGCCGCGTAACTGAAGCAGAGATGGATAGATCTACTTGTGCAACTCTGCTGATAAGAGAAAGAGAGAGAGAGAGAGAGAGGGAGCGAGAAGTGCCACGCCTCGCTTCTTTTCGCGCTAACGTATCTATATACATTGAGTACGAAAGACAGATGAGAGAAACGAAAGAGAATGAGCCGAGATAGCAGTAGTTCGAGAGTCGAAGCGCTTCATTTTCCCTTTCGCTCGCGCCTTTTTGCCGCGCACTCTCCACGCTTCGTTTTTCGTCGAACGACGACACGTTCTTTTCGCCTTATTCCTTTTCCTCGCGCTTCCACAGAGCTGTGTTTTTCTTCCTCTCATTTTCCCCTTTAGTTCTCCCTCTCGAGAATCTGGAGATGTAAGCAGAGGATGCGGTGGCTCGTTACGGAGCGACGATTCCTCTTTTCCTGCGACGTATCGTCAACTGCTCAGCGCGAGTACTTGGCCACGCCCTTTAGGCTCTATTGCTTTTTCAAAGAGCAAAAAAAGCTTTGTCAAGGAAAGTATCTTTTTCTTTTGACGCCGCCACCGAGTGTAAAAGGAGTTTTTTATCTTAATATTGCTCTACTCTGCATAGCCATGACTAAATTGTATTGTACTACGTCCGAATTATACAGTATAACTATATTCAATTTTAAATAATAAATTCATTATTATTTTCTCTTAGCAATTACTTTTCATTCTTGTCTATTAAATGAACCGACAAATTTCTTCAGTATCAAAGTTATATTTTTATTATTGTAAAGCTTTCTATGATGTTTGCCAAGAAATTTTATTTGTTTTCTATGGTGTGTTAACAGCGGTAACGAAGATTTTAATTAGCACATCGTAATTAACATAAAATTTTATTGTCCAAGAGACTGCGGGGCTACTCTGCGATCCAAAAAGATAAAAACATCTTATTGCTCGTAATTTAATTTAATTTTCAAGTTTTCACGTGTTACTAAAAGGTTATCGCACACTCGTTCGTGAATTACAAATTCTTTTTTAAACTATATAATTTACTCTAAAAATCAAGCGTACAATTTTGACCAGATAATTCGGGTTTACCGAAAAATGGGTGTTTTTTTCTATTGCAAAATTCTTTCTACGTGTAGAAATAAAAATTGTGAAAAAATATAGAAACAGTGTACAGAGACTTGAAAAGAGTAATTAGAACACGAGAGAAAACAAGTCTAAAGAAGACAAAAAAAAAATCGCATTCGCACGCGCGAGAAAAGCTTAAAAACTACATTCGCGCAAAATACAGAAGAAACTCTTGAAGACTTTGCTGCTCTCGGTAAGGAGTTTATACGTATTGCGGGCTGCTTTTTTCGCGCCCTGAGCAAGATTCAAGCGAATCGGGGGAAATCCACGAGCTCGACGAGTAGCGGCCAAGAGGAGAGAAACTGAGAGACGTTCCGTTAAATCGAATCTGACGCTCGTTCACTTTCCCGCTTTGTACTCTTCTCTTATTTCTCCAGTTGCCTATTTATCTTTGAGGATATTTCAAACGTTATTGCCTCATGACAGTGTCGCGACATACCCTTTCACTCTCTCTCTCTCTCTCTCTCTCTCTCTCTCTGCCTCTTATTCGAATGCTGTTGCATGCGACAAACTGGGTACATGTTTATTCATCACAGCTTTTGCATTATGATAGAGCTAGTGCGCTTGCCCGCTCTGCATTATGATTTCGTCATCGTTTCATTAATATTACATTTAATTAATTTGCACAATTGACGCATGGGGTCAACGTCGAAACTGTCGCACATTGTTGAAACAGTGCCAGTGCAATTTTAGCAAATGCGTAATCCCGTGGTATATTTTGTAGCGTATCGTGATCAAATACACAATGCCGATGCGAATAAAATAATTTAATAAAAACAATCTTAATTGAAAGTCGTAGAACGAGTTGTTGTTAAAAGCTCGAGCGAAAGTAATCGCAAACTTATTTATATTGCTTCTTGATGAAGTTTCGTCAAGATCAAAATGCCATGGCTCTTAAGGGAAAAAGCTTCGATGCTGATTGTGCAAAAAAGAAGGTCAGAATCTAGAAGGAACAAGTATAGAAGTAGTTGCACCGAGCGCTAGAGTCCGTTGAAATGGCTAGCAATGAAAGTTGAGCGTCTGCATTCGTTAATAATAAACGTTCCATTAACCTTTTAGAAGGTCTTCTGGATAATGGAGCCCAGGCGACGATGCTCGTCTTGCATCGAATCATAAATAATTCTCTGTCTTAATCAGAGGGAGAGGAGAAGCAGGAATAAGTTGCAAACATAATGAAGAATACTGCTCGTTTTTTGTTGGCTATCCCTTGAGGGTTGAGCGCCTTGAAGAAAATCTGCCTTGTCTATCTTGCTGCACATTATTTCAGACGCAATTTCTTGCGATGTATGCAGCGACGATCAGATCACACGGAACATCTGCTGAAAAATGAGTAGCAGAGTTCGGTAAGAGAGCTCGGGCAAAGCACTGCAGCAGAGGCCATAAATCGATTTCGTTGCCGCCGCGCAGCCTCTAGCTAGATTTGCGCCGATTCGAAGTTAGGTGAGACGGGGTCGATGACGTATAGATGAAAACAGGAAAGATTGATCCAGATATACAACGGAAAGTGAAGGAGAAACTGGAGCACTCGTCGTGCAGAGTACGATTCAATAACGACGATAAGGCGGCTCTTTCTCTCTTATACTGCTCTCACTCAAGAGCGAGACAGCAATGTCTATCGAAGAATAAAAACGTTCGATCATTCGATTGAGAATCGCATGCAGCAGTAGGCTGAAAAGCTGTGTGTAAGAGGAAGGAAAAAAGCAAAGCCAGGCATCCTCTCTCCCTTGCCGTTCACTGCTGCTTCCGAGTGCGAGAGCCGATAAGAATGCCGGTAAATATGCGGACGTCGACAAAACGTTCGTATGAGAGAAAGTACGGAGAGAGAAAGGGGTAGAGAACACAGAGGAATTTCGTTGGCAGTGATGTCTTCGAGCCAACAAGCCCGAAGCTTTTGCCTTTGTCGCATCGTCCGTGTTTTATTGCTCGGCGCAATATTGGACTGGTATTGACTTTTGTCAATATCGAATGGCCGTAGCCGCCGTAAAATCCCATGATTAATGCCGAATGCAAGATTGCGCTTTCAGCGAAGCGGCGCAGTAAAAATGGCCAGAAGTTTGAAAAGTCAAGTATCGGCAACGACTGAACCTGTACTGTTTCCATTCCAGAGAAATTCATCATTGTTCTATAGACGTATACTGCCGCAGTCAACTGCGCATTTAGTATAACACAAGTACGTTTACTGCAAGCACTGCGACAAACAATGCTGAGAGAAAGACCACTATATATACATAGGTTCTCGATTCTCCGAAGTCACGTGGATGACATCTTGATGAACTAGTCATGTCATCTGCGGCATTGTGAATTCCTCCCGCATCTCGAGGACTCGCCGTTCTCTGCAGGATGCGCACATCGCTTCTGACTTCAGAGAAAGAGAAATAGAGGAAGGAATTTTCGACGGACGCCAATAATTTTTTTACTCTTCGACGAGGTGTGCGCTAAAATAAATGCGCGCCTCTTTTAAAAACTTCATTATAGTCGACAGGAAAGTACCCCCGCGAAGAAATGACGTTTCAGCTAGTAGTATATACTAGGGGAAGATAAACGACGCATTAAATTGATTACGGTTCGTACCGCTATGCCACAGCTCGGTGTGACGCGTTCTGTAAGGTATATGGACAACGCGATTTATACGACGCTTTCGTGTTTAATAATGGCCCATAGTCGCGCGTTCTCGCCGTCCGCGCCTCGACCCCGACTCCGTTATAGCCTTCTACATGTAGCCTAGCCACAATGAAATGATTAAATTTTAATAACATAATGCCCAAGCTGCTTTCTAATTTTTATCCTCTTCGTGTTACGTGTAAAACGCTACTCAGCACGGATTTTCTTAATTAGCGCTATGCTCGGCAAAAAAATCCACTCATAATTGTCACTCAATATACATGTAACCACTGAGATAATGGCATTTTTTTATAAAAATATTATTCATGTTGTACGAAAACAATAATTACAAAATATTATTCTATTATATACTGACGCATAACAAGTTAAATAGAACTTCAAAATATGTTTACCCACTTTCTACTGCATAAACGAATAGAAAAGCATATTTATTTTAGAATGTTACCAATTACGTACTTTTTATCTTGTCAATTTTCATTATATACTTGTAAACATGAGTTTAATACTATACAAACATATTTAATTGAATGAATATGTTTTCGCATATGCTTGTAACATTCCTACATAAAAATCATAAGTAAATATTTTGACATTTATTAGTTAAATTGTAGAGTTTTGTGTACGAGTGCATAGTTATAAAGTACTATCAATTGATTCGTTGTGGATACTAAAGGGAAGAAGTGAGTTATTGCGATGTAAACCAATGCATAAACGTGTATCTCCCAATGATGCCAATAGTCGTCATAGAGTATGCTCTATCGTGTTATAAAAGGTGGTTTTCGAATTTATTACTTTCAAATCAAGCAATGTCATTTTTACTGAACCGCAGAATGGTTTATTTGTAATTAGATTGCTTATTTTTAGTTTAATTTCATTAACACTATAATCTTGATAACACGTGGTTTCTCTTCAAATGAACATAATCGATATTTTTCACCACTCCTTTTGTTCTATAATAGAATCGGATTTCCAATTTATTTACGTCAATCGTTTGTAAATTATGCCTTCTACGAACCATAAGATATAGTATAGCAAATATTTTATAAACGCAGTAATCGGAATTATTACAAACTACACATTCATGATTATGCAATATTAAGTGTATAAGATAGTAAAATTTGATTAGAATCTTAAGCTTTCAGAAATTGTAAATAAATACTTTGAAGAAATTACTGTTGCTGAATACAACCGACGTGAAGCATCTACCTATTTTACTTTTAGTAGAATGAAACAAAAAATACAATAAATCGCAGTGCATCTGTCGCGGGTCATTTATTTTATACGTATACATTTACAATATTTGAAGTTACATATAAACATCCGAACGGTAATTCCAAATCGTGTAATTTAAGTGAATTCTCTCCGAATATCAAATATCACAATTCTGAACATTGCAGCTAACTGTAAAATGTGGAGTAAAATAGTAGGAGTAAATAGTTAAATTAACTCTTCGTACAT
Source organism: Apocrypta bakeri (assembly GCA_018906985.1). NCBI lineage: Eukaryota > Metazoa > Arthropoda > Insecta > Hymenoptera > Pteromalidae > Apocrypta > Apocrypta bakeri. The sequence goes on along the minus strand of JACCIA010000010.1, from coordinate 5,006,460 downwards.
ATGGATTTTCAAGAAACTTAAAAATGTCTTGCTTCGAGACGAATTTTAATCAGTCTTATAAAACATCCCCTTCTATTTTCGATCTTACGTACACCTTTGTAAATAAGGTCGAGTATTACTTGCATTTAGAGCCTTAAACGCACTCCCAGCAAGAATCCACGTATAATAGTAGCTAAATGATGTAGAGGCGCGTCGAAGGTGAGGTGTTAATTAATATTCCGTAAAGTGACTGCTGTGTCGAGGCGTAAATAAAGTTGTCATGTTGCTAACGATTTATGCTGACAATTTTTACGACTCATCTGGTCATTAATCTTTAGTCGGAGCGCCCCGACGTCAAGCTGTGCACACGCTCGACACGTACACATAAACACACGTAGGTATAATAGACACGTATATACACAGAGGCGTGCACGCGTGTTTATCTACACCCATCATGTAGCGGCCGCTAGCGCTTAAAGAAGTAAGTCACGATTGGACGCGCGCTGCGCGTGCTGAAATTGCACCCGGCGACGTAGATGTTTTCCCTCGATGCACGTTATATACACTTTCTTCCGGCGACTATCACGTGGCTCGCCAGTGGCAGAAGCGCCTGTTCCGCCACGTGCACGCCACACCCAGTATACATATACATATAGAGCTATAGCTATACCACTAGCTCTTTCTTTCTTGTTTATCCACTTTTAGTGCTTCTATTACTTTGATCATTTCAGTTTGCTTTTTCCATCGACGAACGATACGCTCTTTTTTTTCCTTACGTCATTCTCGAAAGTACAAGAACTCGCGTGGCATATGCTTTATTTGTGTTACCCGTGTGACTCGTTGTTACGTTTATTTTTCTTCTTTTTAGTACCAGTGTATACCTATTCCAGTTTCGATTATACCTATATACACCGACGGTAATTATAGCTTTTGTTAGGACTTCACGCGTATGACGATAAAATAAATGCAGCACCAGGAGAGAGCGAGAGAGAGAGAGAGAGAGAGAGAGAGATAGCGCGCACTCGCGTAGTTTAGATCGATTTAGCGCGGGAAACCGCAGTAGCTGCACTGCTAGCTATGGAAGTGCGGTAATACCTATATCAAATATAAGCACATGTAAATGCGGCTGGGGGTTTGAAACCGACAGATTGCAAGGGAATTCAATTGAACTACAGGTATAGAACAAGTTGCAGATTAGGACGAAAATTTGTTCGCGTGTGAGCGTTTGGCTTATGGAAATGATGTTTAACTTAATTGAAACCACGAAGGCGAGCAATAATTTAATTTTCCCTCTTCGACGAAGCGCTGACTTGTAATCTAGAATTGAAGCAAACGAGCGACGATACTTCAAATAACGATTTTTTTTTCTCCTGTACAGCCTAGGCACAATATGAAGTTTGTGTATATGTGTAACTAATAGTTTCGGCTTTTTGCGCTTTGTATGTCAATTAATTGGGTCGCAAGCATACATGCAGTCAGCCGTAGAGTGCAACGAATGTGTGGCTTGATGGTAAAAGTTTGCACAAAAGAGATAGAAACGAATGTCATTGGTTTGATGGATACTCAATCAAATATCTTCCGTTTGTCCGGTTACCTTTTTCGTACAAAGAGCGATAGCGAGAATCTGTTCGCGTATATCCTCTCTCTCTCTCTCTATCTCACACCTTTAATTTGATATTCTATCGCACGGGCTTTGCCGTACGCCCCTTGCAGCATCCAGTCTGTCTCAAATTTTCCAGCGTTCCGCAATTCGAACAAAGCACGCCAGTGCATTCGATTAAATTGATCTAGAGTTGTGCGAGTTTTCATTTGATTTCTCCATGTACAACTATACCATTAAGCTGGTTCTGTCTCTCTCTTTCTTTCTGTGTCGCTAGTCATCGCAGACAATGCTATTTTCAGTAACAATAGTTCCGAGGCAAGGAATGTTAGCAACGACCATCAGCGTCGGGTTAACTACGTCTATCGCATTGTTCAACGAGGAGACAATGCGCAGGTTTCAAGAACTTCGCGATTTGTGTTATATTATAAATAATTACGATCGCGAAAGTAATTAAGTCGAAAATATAGGTTGTCTGCAAATCCAACTAAGATTACCAGGATGTTTGACTGTAAGATTGATATATATATATATCAACAGTTTGCTCGTTTATACGGCTTCTTCTTCCCACGTGTCAAGTCTATATCTATAGTTAGCAACAGGATCAAAACCACATCCTTTTCTCCTCTGTAGAGGCGGAAACAGCTCGCGCCACATGTCCGAGCGTGAGAGAGCAACGGGGGTGGCAGCGCAATTTAATTTAAACTTGATTCACGCGTCGCTTCCGAGAGTCTCGATGTCCGAAAACTAGGCGCGCGCGACAGCGCACCGGTCGGCGCGATATCCATATAGGGCGGTGGCATCTGCGAGCAAATAGCGCTAGCACCAGCAGCAGCAGTAGCAGCAGTAGCTCGACGCATATTCATATGCAATTAAGGGAGCTACCACCCGACCGGTCTCTGCCGCAAGGTACGATAAAAACGCGTCAGCTTCCCGCAGCTGCGAACATCTTTGCGAATTCGCGCATTCGCGCTCTCGTCAATTTCAGAAGGATTCACAATGGTCGCCTCTCTTTGCGATACGTGATGGTAAAATAACGAGAATAGCGCAGACGTCCGGAGACTGCGATTTAGTGAGGAAATGCGGCTCGCACAGAGATAGAGAATGAGAGAGACAGCGATAACTGGCTCGTGTCGCTAATACACATCGTGTATACCTGGGCTACGGTATAGCTGTATACCGAGAACAGTAGCTATAGTTGCCGCGGCTGCGGCTTTCGCGACTAATAGCCACTAACTCGAAACTTGCGAAATGTGGCTGCGGATAGACGGAGGGCCGCATCTATCTTGGCCCCTTCGATTTTGTCCTGTATATGCAGCAGCGCTACCCACACTGAACACAGAACTTTCCACATCGTTTCTAATGACTTTGGCACAGATGGAGCTGCTGCACGACCTATCGTTCAATCGCACTTTTATCGCACTCGAAACACTGTTCACAAATTGTGAATCACAATAGATGAATATCGTAAGCGCGAGCATTATATGCGTGACTTGTTCGGTATACTGGCCAAGTAATAATAATATTGTACAGTTTCGTTAGAAACGCATACGCCATTGCCCGCGAGCTCGCATTCGATCGAATCGATATAATTAAATTGTATTCTCTCTCCTCTGTCTCTCTTGCGAATAATAATGCGATGGTACTGCGCAGTAAACTGCACTCAATTTTTGCTCGCACACGACGCAATATAATCAATTTAATTAATCGGCCATATAGCCGCGAATCTTCCAGTGTAAATGGAGCCGGTCAATCAAAGAATATTGACACTTGCCAATGTAGCGCTACTTTTCATAATAATAAAGCCTTCTCATATTTACCGACTATCCATTGAGCTATATATCATAGCTATTACGCGCACTTATACTCGAAGAGGAACGAAAGCGGAACGATCTCCTTCTCCATGTATTTACGGCAGTATCCTATTTCAATTATCTACGACGAAGAGGGCGAAGAACTACTGGATACTGTATATGTATCCACTTCACATGTATAGATCTAACGCCATATAGCGCAAGTGTACACAAGGAAACCCATTAAGCTTCGCGGACTGCCATAGTTCGCGCGAGATCGAAAAGAAAACAATGTTCCGGCGGGCTATAGAAGAGAATCGTTAGCCATTGGTTATCGAGGGGGGCGCACGCTGATCCCTTTGATTATATCCCTCGTGACAAATTGGACGATGCTATATTTACCTACGAAATCATAAGACAGAAACCGGTAAGCCGCTGCTACTGTTAAATGTGCTAGCAGCACACTGCAGTCGGTTGGCCGCGTGCTGTGCGCGACACCCGCGTGTGCCCACTATATATTATATAGGTGTGGGTGTGTGGGTGTGTGGGTGTGTGGGTGTGTGGGTGTGTGCGTATATCTGTATGTATATAGAGCTAGCGAAGCCCCGCGACGATTTACGAGGCGAGAGAAGCAAAGTGAGAGAGGGCTATGCGTTCGGCTGCGGCAGACCAGAGCGCCCGCTGTCATATAGCACGTGCCGCGCGAGCAGCTACGCTATATCCTTCCATGGCTGGCATGTAATGCACACTGTATATAGAGACGCACACATACATACATGTAGCCACACATAAGCGTCCGGTGGAAAGACGAGCTTTTGCTTTATTCATCCTCGTTTCCTTTGTCCCGCGATTCTAATACCCTATGCTTTTTATTACCACTCGGACACTTTAGCTGGAGAGATTTTGCACAGCTGTACGTGAAATTTAGAGCCGGAAAAACGAATTAAAGCCGCCGCATTGCGAGTTGTAGATGAGGCAATTAATTAATTTTCATCGCGTGTACGTGTTTTATATACAAAGTATACACGAGGACGCGCTAGCGCCTCTTCTCGCGTATACTTGTATAATATACATACCTATCACATTTAAAATGTATATTTGTGACTGCGACGTAGAAACAAAGCGTATGCTCTTTCGAATTGTCGCGGGCTTTATTATAACGTCGACTAAATTAATGACACTGAACACTCCCTACAGTTCGAAGAGCGAGTGTAGCAATTTTTCGCTCAATATATAATACGGCTCAATAAATATATACGGAAGACAAGGACTATGGCTTCGTTCTCGTTGACAAACGGAGGAGAAGAAGCATGCCAAGAGTTCAATTTTCCATCGACTCTATATGCCGTGAGCGCGAGAGCGCGCGATGTCTAATAATCGTTGGGGGAAAACCCTTCAGCGCCGTCCCCAGTCAGCTTGCGCTGAGCTATTACATTCTATTTTTCTACACTCGAAGGGAACAAGAAGAAAAAGAAGAAGAAGACGGAGAAGTGTTGTTCTTCGCCCGTGTACGATTTGAAAATAACTTTCAAACAGCGGCGCATCTTTCGAGATTTTCTCGAGCGGAGATTTAATTAGAAAACTCGTTTCGGAAATGTTAACGCACGGCGCTTAACGGCGGTGTATATAGCCAGGGTAACTTTATGAATGGATCGCTCGGGAAGTTTGTTGAAGAAACACTGCCGATTCCTATACGAGAAACGTCGTAAAATTTAACCGCAAGCTCATACACATATGGTCTCTCTACAATGTGCGGCGAGAGCGGGAGATCCTCTTCGCTCTTACCACATACGATTTATATCTATACATTCCAACGGGGATAAGAGAATCTGTCATCGTTCCTCGGTACTCCGCTGCTGGCTGCTGGCTGCCGGCTGCTATTTCCACTCTTTTCCTCTTTTTCCATCTCGAGACTTACAATCTCCGACGGTGCGCTGCTTTTTACTCCATATATCCGAGCCATTACCCGCGAACTCAAGTGTTTGTACAAAGTTCATGCGCGCAGGTATTTCACCGCAGATTTTATTAAGGTCGAAAAAAAGGATGGAGCTCGGAGAATACGGATTAACTCGGCTCGCGCGAGTCTGAAACAACATTTCGTCCATAAAATTCCTGCTACTATAATAGCATGTAGAGAGCTTTCTAAATTCGTTAGCCGCTCAACGCGCGTACATAACACACTCGGTCTACTGGAGACTAATAAAATTTCATCGTACGCGCTAACGCAATCCGATTCGGTCGAGTGCGAAACATTAAAAAGAAAAAAAGAACGCGTAATTCGAGAATCCTGTGAATGAAGGGCTGTTACAGATGTCCTATTGTCCTGGTTTGACTGTATTGAAGCCAGCTCGGTGCGCACCAGCGCGACAAACGATCTTTCCCTTTGGCTCTGGGCTAAATGTACAGGAATCACATTGTTGGCTCGAACCTTCTCGGCTCGTTGTAGTAGTAGTTGTTGTTGTTGTTGTTGCAACGACGGCAACGCTTTTGTTGCTCCTCTACACTGGTTGCGATCGCTCGAGAAAGGACGTTCATTGTTATAGTCACGCGAGAAAGATAAAAAGTCATCGGCACCTACTCGCGCCAATTGATTGTGAATGTTTCGTACATCCTACGCTTCTGTAATGGAATTTTCGATTTGGCAAATTTGCGCAGGTTCATTGAATAAAAATGCAGTGTACACGATGAAAAACTTGATTTTCTTTATGCCGCGAGATATGAATCTCTTCTTTTTTTCCGTCTCACATACTCTCTCTCTCTCTCTCTCTCTCTCTCTCTCTCTGCACTCTGAATACAAAAGGATGCAAACGCGCATAAGGATTCGAATTTCTTATTAACGCTCGACGATGTATACACGCGCGGTTGCGAGAGGAATTTAATTAAAAATTTCTCGATGACTTTTTTCCACTTATACTTTTTCTTCTTGTTCTTCACCAAGATTATGCCTGACAAGCGGTGTTTGATGTCGCGGTGAAAAAAAATCTCACAGCCCCAAGCGTTATAAAGTTATTACACAGATGAGCCGAGCGATGAGCGAACCATAGCACAACGTCGCTACGAATTAGCGAAAGAGAGGAGTTTGTATGTATGTGTGTGAGTGAGCGGGAGTGAAAGAGTATAAGCTAGAGTAGTTAAAGCGCGTCATCTAGTTCTTCCTGTGGTTAGTTTAATTTTCTCTCACTCGGGAGCTTTTCGGCATCGCCTCCAAGTCACACACATACATCCGTATTCGAGCGCGCATACACACACACACACACACGCACACGTAAGTACACACCACAACGGCCGCGCGCGCTCTTACGCTCTTTGCGGCTCAACCACAGAAACGCCACGAGCAGCACCGGTTCCGGAATGAAGAATCCCGTACGAGCGAGTCCCTTTGCGCGTGGCCCATTGCTGAATGCATGGCATTCCGAACCCGAGCTAGTAACAGCGATAACCCCTAGTAGGAGAATTTTTCAAACAGCGTTCAACTATTGTCCATTTCTGAAGGGAGCTAAATGCGATTTACGGAATGTTGAAGTAGAATTGTGGCCATATATATGTATCGATAGCGGCCCTACGATATCGACGCCGAGAAGATTTATTGCAAGGAAGAGAGCTGACCGGAAGAGATAATAATTCCATGATTGCGCGATTTTGCGCACTGAGTATTCTATACAAGAGTACACATTCGCATACGTGTACACAGACCAATGAATGTTGCAGCAATAATTTAGAAACAATGATATAATTGAGTCAGCAAAAAGCAAACTAGCGTGGCAGTGTCTGTCTACGCGGCTGTTTCTAACTCCGGACCGGATAATCATCAGTTGGGAAGAGCTGGTTTATCTAATCAAGAGTGCCGGGAGCCAGGTCGTCGTTTCGCGCGCGCGCCCACTGAATTGCCTGCAGGCGGGCTCTCCAACTGCAGCAGCAGAAGCAGAAGCAGAAGCGGCAGCAGCCTAATTTCCGTTTCGTATATCTCGTCTGCAGAAATGCAGCGTCGCGCGAGAGTCCACGGCTAATTTTTGCATAATGCAGCCTAATAAGGGTTAATGAATGAAGCACCGCGAGAAGCAGTCCAATACTGCGTAAATTGGATTTACAGTGCTCGAAACAAGCTAACGCCGTAGTCGCTTTAAGCTAAGCTAATAGCTGCCCTATATATATATATAGCTTATAACAGTCGAGACTAGCACACCACTTGTCATTTTCTCCTTCCACTTTCTCGCTGTATTTTCTCGTACAAAGCCGCGCAATGCAGTAACGCACGTCGCATGTCCCTTTTAGCCATATTTGGCATTTTCTTCTAACCGGAAGTAAAAGCTCATCCAACGAGCGCGTGTTAGAATACTTTATACCACGCTCGGTATAACACACTCGAGCGAGCTAACTTAACGAAATTCCTCTGATGCGCTCAGTATAACGTTGAAGATAAGACGAGATTCACTTCGCTGATCATCTTCTTTGCACTATTATTTTCTCCCCTTGCGAGATAGCGACCGATGACCATCGACACATTTCACATGAAAAACACCTTATCTTATTTCGGCTAGCTTACTAATCCTCAAGACTGATCGATCGCTGTAGAAAAAGGCCTATAATTCCCTCAAGTCGTCGCAAGATTCAATTACTTTTCTCAAGCTATACGCAGAAAAAGTGTACTCGAGCAGCAGGTGCAAAAAATAATTCGCCATATACGATCGCCTTTCTATAGTACCAGGCGTGTAAACGCGTTCCAATAACGGATCCCGTCCTCCGATATTCATCATGTCAACGCGATGACCTCAAGTTTTGTTGTTCTCGTCTGGCTGAACTCGGCTCGGCTAAAATTAGAGAGAGAGAGAGAGAGAGAGAGAGCGAGAGGGAGAGAGAGATATATGGAATTACTGTATATACAACGAACAAGAGCGCGCGAGCATTTATTTACATACCTCTTTGCATACTCGCATATTAATGTCTTTGCTCGCGCACACGCGTATCTATATACATACAGAAAATTTGAAGCTCGGAAAATTTTACTTCTAAACTCTATCCGCCCCTTCGACGTGTGCGCTCGTTTATTGTGATTCGAGAGAGATCGGCAGCTAGCGATAAAATAAGTGTAGCGTACTGCTTTATGTTTGCGTATGTATATTCGAACGTTGCTCTGACGTTTGTTGCCATCGGATTTTTCCTTGACTCGTTATTATTTCTGCTCGCTACGTTATTCCTAAAGCCGTACTAATTGTCGATGAAAGCTTACGTCGAATAAGCTCTTGTTCCGATTAATAATTTTTATGCCGAGAAAAATCGGCAAAAGGACGGCAAAAAGTCGGTAATTTAATTTAATGTTGTACCGGAGTTTTATAACGAACGAAAACTGAATTTCGTTAAATAACATCCGCCCGCAAAGAAAAATTGTTCGCGCGTTTTCTATTATAACAAGGCGCTTTTCTTTTTTAGTTAGGCAAAAATTTTTCCCGACAACTTGCGTCCCACCCCCTTTCAAACAAAGTTGAACGCGCCCGTGGCGTGCAGTAGTGGCGGTAAATTCACACTCAACTTTTTCTCTCGCGCCGCGCGAGCCGTTTTAATAATTCTAGGCAAGCAGCTCTAACCGTTTGCCTTTTTTCGTGGTTCGACGCGTCGCTCGAGTTTTTCGCGCCTAGCCTCGTTCTCCTCTTCCCCTGTCCCACCCGCCCACTCCCGCTCTCTCTCTCCCTCTCACTCTCGGTCTCTTGAGCGCGCAAATCGCGTAATAATGTCTCTGGACTTTGAGCTTGCGCATGCCGATTAATTGGTGATTATATGCAGACGGCGAGCGAGGCCAAAATTGCTTATGGAACGATGTAAAAATAAAAAAGTAAAAGTACAAAGTCATTAAGCCATTGGATCTCTCGCATGCGGTATTTTCCAAATCACGCAGCGAATTTGGCTAATACCGCGAGCAACGTCGCGTCTTTCGGTTCGAACAGGGACGTTGACGACGTGAGGTTGCTCGGAATTTTGATAACGCAAAGGTCGAACGTGCTCTGTCGTCTGAACAGCGGCATTGACTTTGCTTACCCCGTGCTGCTGTTGCAGCAGCTATTCCCTGTGCTATTGCAATCCACTCCCCCTCCAATCTCCTACTCTCTCTCTCTCTCTCTCTCTCTCTCTCTCTCTCTTCCCGGCTTCTCTTCTTCACTATATATTATAGTCTTTGAGCTCCTATAGTCAAACGCAAGGGGAAATATTAAACTTTCCAAAGGCGAGTACGGCGTGTTGAGCAAGCTGTTGACAAATTTTCATTTTGAAGTACGTTTTTATATCTACGGCAAAATAAAAATGCAACTCCGTAAAGAGAAAAAACGGTAAGATTCCGTAAACTGCATAATGTATAGTATCTCAAAAAGCGAGTCTGAAAATTGTTTATTCATTCAGTGCTCTCTTCACGCTGATGTATTGCGAGAAGCGCTCACACATGTCGAGGCTCTTCAAAGAAGAGGCCAAAGTGACCAAAATAACGATCGGAGGAAAGAGAAAGAGAGAGAGAGAGAGAGAGAGAGAGAGAGAGAGTAAGTGCACGCAAATGTCACGACCATTTACCATACGTAAAAAAAGAGTAGCTGTTACCGGAATATCTCGACAATCTACTTTTTGAATGAATTGAAATGTTGCTTGTTTTTGGCAAGTGCGTAGATGTATAAATAAATGCCGTTTCGATTTGACGCGAATAAAACAACGCTTGCTACTTGACGAGACACTTAAAAAGAGTGTATCGTTATCGCGATAGGCTTGCATGTATAATCATCGGTTTTTCTCGCTCGCTAGCGATGAATTAAGGCCGCGTGTTCTATTCGAAGCGTTATGCTCGAGACATTAAAGGAGCGATGAAACCTCTTAAAAGGAGATTTTTCATCGAGGGAGGGCTATAGAGCCTCACTCGGGCGATAAACGATGCGTCAGTATCCATCTCCGCGGAGTCGGATAAATAAGTTTTCCGACAAACCTAAGCCGTCTCATAAATTTCCCCGTTGATTCCCCTGTGACAAGAAGTCTATGGGGTATATACATGACGTTGCGGCGTATATACGGAAAAGCTCGGGCGCTCACGCGACAGGGACGCGGAAAGCCCCGAAGGCTTTCGAGAACGCTTACGCACACTTTACGCAGGCTGGATCGTTTATTATCACAATCCGTAAACTAGCACTGCGCTCTCCCACTGCCCCTCTTTCTCTCTTTCTCCGTGTATATTATTAAACGTCGTTGCACGCAAGCTCTTCAACGCATCCTTTTCTCCTTTTTTCTAAGAGTCGATCGACCTCTTCTAAAATTATCCGACGCTCGGTCCCCCTTCTCTCTAACTCCTTCGGAACTTGCTTCTCGTCTCTTTCTTCGTCTTTATCCCTTTGCTACAGCTTTTCTATCCCCTCGCCCTCCCCGCCCTCCCCGCCCTCTCTCTCAAAATAAATACGCGTTACTAGACGATAAATCAATACTTTGGCTTTTTATGCAAGCGATTCCCCCACAGTCGTAAAGAGATTTTTAGCTGACGCGTACCGATTACGTTTTACGGTCATGCTTTTTTCCCTTCGCGCTTCGTGGCGATATTCATTTTTTTAAGGCAAGTTTTCTAGGTAGACGCTGCGCTTCTGAATTTTACTCGCGTAACTATATGTATTATAGTGTATACAGTACATCTATGTGAGAGTGCGCGTGTAAGTGTGTGTATGCGCGTTGCACAAAAATAGATTTAACGTAAACGCTAGAGTAATAACAGTTGCAGAAATGAAAATATTGTAATTAAAGTTGAGTATACGGTGCATGGAAGGGCGCAAAAATTAGCTGCAGCACGCATTCCTCTGTTTACCCATCGTATACCAAGACTGTGCTTGTCTATTTGTAGTAATATACGATAGCAAATTCCCTCGCGATGTTCGCCCCATCTCTCTCTCTCTCTCTCTCTCTCTCTCTCTCTCTCTCTCTCTCTCCGTCTGTGTAGGCGTTTGCTTATTTTACGCTTCGCGGGCCTGTTTCCCCCCGCTTTAGGGGACGTTCGAGTAGCGTTTCCTCTCTGTCTCTCTTGTTCGTACCCTAGCGATTTGACACGCCATCTGAGTGTATACCTACATACAGTATGTGTATATCTACCTTTTGAAACACGAAGGCCCCGTTTAGTTCTAGCCTATACGCGCGAGAGTCACATCCATCTTCATGCACACGTGAATCTGCGAGACTGTGTATAAGCGCGCCGAGAGACATTGTTAGTTGAGGGTTGAGTGGGAAAAATGAATATATATTTATATATAATATATATATATATATATATTTCTCTCTATATATACATGACACACATATATATGTGTGTATACGGAGCACACGTGTGCGCAAAACCGAGCTCGTTATAGAGGAGACTGTGTCGACAGACTAGACGCACATGCGAGTTTCGCAGCTAGCCGACGATCTATATATATATATATATTTATGAATTGGCTGGAAATGTTTCGCGTGCCTTTTCCTTTTAATTTGCTTTAGAATTCCTCAGAGGAAGACTTTGATTTACGGATTCATCACGAGTATAGTTGGCCTGAAACACTTGGCTCACTTGTTATGCGCAGTGGCTTTGCACGGCGTAGTGCAGAGAGATAAGTTACTGCTCTCTCTCTCTCTCTCTCTCTCTCTTCTCTCTATCTTCGCGGAAGCTTTTTTCTCTTGAAAAATATTTGAACTCGAGTGATGGCCTATAACAGTTACTTATTCGTTGGTATTAATGTCAAGCTCAATCGAATCGATTCTGTACTGCGTGATATAATACAGGATTGTGTTGCGAAGGCAGAGAGAAAAATAGAGAGCGATAGAGGAGGAGAAAGGAAGAGAAAAAAAATTAGTGCAGGCAATATTGTCGTGGAACGATAGCCGAACAACGTAATTAGTGTCGCGCGCGTGCTAGAAGCCGAGTGAACAAGAAAAGCCGTAAAAGGCGCGGTATATATAGAGGAAAAAATAAAAGCAAAAATGTTGACGAGCGCAATCTGCTCTGGCACACTCGTATAAGGTCGCGGCCTTTAACGCTTTCACAAGTTTTATTATTCCGAGTACATGTAGCTGCCGCTGTTGTTTCGCTCGAGGGGGCGGGCGCGAAAAAATGCCACGAGCGAGAGCGCGAAGTAGAGAAACTGCCATGGTGACTTGCGGCCCGGGACGGCCTCCGAGAAACAGTCGCTTATTGTGTCGAGAAAAAGTGAGACTCCCCGCTGCCGTCGCCACCGATGCCGAGGGCTGTACGTAGGGGACCACGCGCGCGCGCGCTCCATCGTGAGCTGTGCCATGCCGCGACAATATTTTCGAGAGAGCATAGACGGCGCATTGAAAAAGCAAGGGAAAAGGCGTGTAGCTAGTGGAAGCTGCGTGGTTCAGGAGAGCGAGCGAGCGAACGCGAGAGGGAGAGAGGGGGAGAGAGAAGGAGAGAGAAGGAGAGAGAAGGAGAGAGAAGAGTAAAAAGCACTTACTTTTTCCTATCGAGTTCTGGAGGCGTTTTATCGAACATCGATACAAGCCCCAACCGCCAACTGTCAAATCTACCGCAAAGCTTTTTCCGTTTTCTCATTTTAGCTTTTTTCTACGAGCCTCTCTCTTTCTCTTGCTGCTTTTTTTCTTTCTCGCGTTCCGTCCCAAGGGCTGGAAAATCAATTAGAAGATGAGGTGGCTCTCGATGTATCGACGCTGAAGTAATCACGGCAACGAGGCGAAAGTAAAGTGCGCCCGAGCGAAATTGCGTAAATTATTTTTTCTCTCCTCATAGCGACGCGACACTTTGCGGCAGGGAAAACAATATCAAATGAAGCGCGCTCTTCACTCGCACTGTTGCTTTCTCAACTTTGCTTCTGTGTGAGTTTATATATTATATACATATTTTTATATATACGTATATACATATCGATCACGAGCGGCTCATTATTTAAAGGAATTTCTTGCATTTTTCTCGTGTACAATGCGCTGCAGCGCGAGGCATAGAGGGATCAAATTAAACCTCCAGCCTGGCTATACAAAACGAGAAAAAAGGAAAAAGTAGAAGAAAAAATTTCACGTTGAAAATGAACTTTGCGTTGACGCTCAATTTTATAAGATATACGAAGGCGAGAACTCGAAATCGGAGAATGGAGCGTTATATGTACGCGACGTTGCTGTGATTCAAAAGAATCCAAAGAGTCAAAAGAAGAGCTATATGCAAGACGGTATGAAATTACAGAGGCTCGTCACGGCGCCCAGCCCTTTGCCTCTGGCATCATCCATTGCGTAAATATGTGTGTGTGTGTGTGTGTGTATAGGTATATGCCTATACCCACTAGACTACATGCTACGAGTGAGTGGGAGAGAGAGAGAGAGAGAGAGAGCTGTGCGTCCCATCCGGTTTTTCGCAGCCAAAGGGGCTGTGCAGCTCGTTTGAGCAGCGCATCCGCTGGAATTGTTCGTGGTGTGTACAGAGCAACGCACGCGGACCTTCGTGACAACACTGTCAAATCCGGCAAAGCAGTCGACTATGTATCGTCTCGTTAATCCGCGGCTGAATACGCACCGCGCATATTGCGTAGGCCCACACAAGCGTGCTCGACGTTCGCAATCATCCCCTCCTCCGTTCGCGTAAAACGGAAGTACCTACGTAATTATCGAAACGCTTAAAAAACACGCTCGACTATTGTGTAGTCCGTGCGGTAATTTAATACGCGCATGCATACGCAGGCTGAATTTCATTCTCTATCTGTATAATGTATTGCTGTTTTCGATTTGTTTGCTCGCGCCAATGCGCAATCCTCCTCCTACATCTCCTGCGTTTGTAGTCTGGGTAATTGAATCAGTATACGGTATTAGTGGTCCATTGCCGTGATTCAGAGGGAAACTAGGCGAGGGGAGTGTTTGTAATACGATCTTTGTTATTCCTAGTCGAAGCTCTGTGTTTTCTACGCATCGAGTGTAGAACAGACAGCGCGATTTGTAACCCTAGTACTACAGGAGCAATTAGCAGTTGTTGAGATCGTAATTAAAAATAATAAAGTCCCTCTCGTCATCTCGCACTCTTACTCGAGAGATACAAACATGTCCGTGTACATTGTGTGTACCTATATATAGGTATATACATAGGTACACGTAAGCACTGCGAGAGAAAGAGAGAGATAGAGGAGCTACTTTCTGAAGTTCGTAAGAGGGTTGCGCAAGCCGTTAATGTGTCGCAAACCGCACTCGACTGAGGTGGTAGCGGCTCTGTACACTCCCTCCCTCTCTCACCCTTGTGACTTTTGCGACGACAGGATTATGCCTAACGTCTCTACGGCGCAGAAGTAGTTAAAAGTGAGTGTCGTCTGATGACTATATGTGAACAGACATTTCACGGCTCCAAGGCGGTAGGAGCTTCTAGCGATATGTACACCGGTGCGCGCTTCACACACATAAACGTCGCATAGTACACAGCGTGAGAAGCAATAGCAGTAGCAGCAGCGGCGGAGCTTCGGGCAAAATCTCCTGTTTGTGTAAACAGAAATTGGATGTCAGGCTAGGATGCGCATTGGTCGTGTTGGCATTGGAGCTTATAACGTTTATGCGCTTGTAATATTGTGAACCGATGTATCGAGTCTTGAACTTCTTTCGAGAATGCACACTGCAGCGCTTTAAATACATCAAAAGCGTACATAAAAAGTCTTCGCCATTTGTTTCGCGAGTAGCCTTGTTTTTTAATTAACGGACAGGAATAATGCAAGTCTGACCATAAGCGCTCGAGTGCGAGGTGGCTCTGTTTCAAAATTAATTAACGAATAGATATTCTTGCAGCAAAGAAGAAACAAGGGCACTGTAATTGTTGCGGCTGTATAATTGAGTCATTTTTGCGTGCAACTATAGTATACTCTAGGGGAATTTAAAATTACCCCGAGAAGGGCGCGATGCATAATCATAAGCAAGGCCGAACATTGAAACGCCGTCGCAGTGCAGGAGCAGCAGCAGCAGTAGCAGTAGCAGCAAAGCAGGCTATATTTGTATGCAAAAGTGAAAATGCACTCTAATAGAGGCTTGAAGGAAATTGGAAAATGGTACGTTCACAATTCATCTCGAGACCTTTGGGTTACTCGCGAGGGTAAGGGCGAAGGAGAGAGAAAGAGAGGAAGTCGAAGAGGGACGAATTCAAATGAGATTGTTCGTCCACACCTCGAGCTTGTAATCAAGCGGCGTCAAAAGGGAAGAAGAACTACTGCTCTGCGCCGCTGCGTCTGCTAGCCAAGGAAGAGAGATAGAGAGAAGGAGAAAGAGAGCAAGAGTAGAAGGCGGCTCGCAATTAGAATTACTCGCAATGAAAACGAGCTGGCTTCTCTGCTCTATTCGTAAAAGCTTAAATTGCTCTCTCTCTCTCTCTTTCTCTCTTTCTCTTTCTCTCTTTCTCTTTCTCTCTTTCTCTTTCTGTAAGTCACCTCAATCACGAGCTGTGTAATCGAGACGTATAAATGTTCTTCCAAAACCGATTCTTCCTAGTCCGAGTCTTTCGCTTCGGAGTATTTCATTAATTTTCGCAAACTTTACACGCTACTCCAAAGTCTTGACGTCGACGATGAAGTACGCTGGAGAGAGCGAGAGAGCGAGAGAGATAGGGAGAACACTTTCTAGAAAAAAACCTAGTCTGCTCTTCGTATTTTTTAAGTCTAGAAATAAGTTATAATAACCCGTCGTGAAGAAGCTGCACACAGCATGCACCGCGCTCGTGGATCGTCCTTTTTATCTTTTCATTCCTTTCTCCTTTAGCCAGAAATTTACTTACTTATTCACTTGTCTCCGACGCGAGTTTGTCTTTCAGCTTTTTTCCTGGCCTAACCGAGCCAGAATTTCATTCGCTTTTCATTTTGCGCGACAGAACAAAGAAACCGCTCAGCTGAAGTTGATTCTTTTTCTCTTGCATGTTTACTAGGAAAAACTTTTTCCTTCAATGTTATTAACATAGAATAGAAAATTTAATCAAATTCCTCGTGTTTATAATCTCCTTTTAGTATCTCTTTCTCATCTTTGTCTCAAGTTTGTCTCTCGCGCTCTCGATTTCTTCGGTGGAAATTGAAATAACGTTGTTTTAAAACTTTTTTTCAACTACTCTACTCGCAGTTACTGTACGGAACTTCAATTGATGAATAGGAACGAGCACGTAAGAAAATATTTGATCTTTAGAGCGCGATTCTCGTCAGCACTTAACCCTCCAGTTGGTGCTCATTGCGAACCTTACACTGAATAAATCCGCACTCGCATACGAGAGTTGCACGAATGTATGTATTCAAAGAGATCAAAGGATAGACGACAAGGACAGCTTTCGTTGCCATCAGTATCGTCATCTTCATTATTATTATCGCTAGTTTTTATCGTTACACATGAGTAACGTAGAATCGCACGTAAGACGGCAAGGGAGAAAGTTTTATGTGTCTTTACGTGTGACACATACGAGGGTTTGGATTAAACTTGCGTAAAAACACGTGCTTGCTTCGCGAGAGGCTGGTTGAAAAAGAGAACCCGGCGTAAAGAGTAACGCATCGGGGTACAATGGACCAATAAAACACTTACCCGTTATCAGCAGGGCTGTAAAAGTCAGTTCCAGAGTTAGCCACACGTGCCGAGGCATTTCGAAGCTCGCTCGTATTTTTTCTCCACCTTGAAGCTGCAGTTATATATATATATATGTACACGTTTCAGTACGTGTGTGTGTGTGAGTTATATACAACTATCCGGAGTAGAAGCAGGCTCTTGTTGCGAATATATACTCTGCTCTCTCTCTCGCAACAACTAATCAGAACACACTATAAACTTGAAACAGAGAGCGTTACTGGCAACGGCAGCGAAGAGAGAAGAGAGAGAGGGAGAGAGAGAGAGAGAGAGAGAGAGAGAGAGAGAGAGATAGATAGAAGAGAGAGCTCGTAGCGAGGAGCAACCGCAAGTTGCGCGCGCTATGTTTTGGCTAACGAGCGGCAACAGTAACGGCGGCAACAATAACAGTGACGGCGATAACAGTTGCGGTGAGGCTGTGACGGCATTGTTATCGGCCAGTCATTGGCACACGCGTCGCGATACACGTTTTATCGCATCGGTATATACGAGAGTTCTAGTCGCGCACAACGCACGAGGGAAGCGCGCACACACACGGGAAAACTGAGCGAGTAAAGCTGAACGCGAGAGAAATCGAAACGTACGTACAACAGCAGCTGCTTTCAGGCTGCCGCGAGGCTCACGACTGTCGGCTGCTGCTGCCGTTGCCGCTGCAGGCGCACAAAGTTTCTCGCCGCCGCTCTTCCCCACCCCTTCGAGTGGTGTGTACAGTTGTAGCGGCGCCGGTGCACGAGGGGGGAGCTAGAGCGCGCGCGAAAATTCAACTCGTTCTTTCCCTCTTTCCGTTCTTCCTTAAGACAATCGATCGCCCGTGTAGCAGAGTTTTTTTCTCGTCTCCCTCGCTCGATCGCGGAGAGGAAAGAGACCGCTCGTGATGCGCTCGACCCGATGAGATCTTAAGCACCGTTGACAGAGTAATTGCGCGTATATCTGCAGTGGATTGCGCGAGAGGCGGCGAGACTGAGCGTCGCCGCGCGCGGGCGCGAACGGCCGAATATTCCGAGCTGAGACGATAGCGCGGCGCTAAGAAGCACGCGCGCATGCTCGGATGTATCCCTACTCTCTAGTCCCGTTCCCTCCCACGCTGCTCTCTGCGCTGCGTGTTCTCTCTTTAGCCGCTGCTCCGCATCGGATTCATTCGCGGCCGGTAGCGCGGTCCGCGCGCGGCTCCCCCATACTCATCGCTTTACTCAGCGAGATGCTAATTTTCCCTATTCTTTTAACCTCCTCGTCGCTTCTATGACCATCGGACCGTTGGAAAATACAATCTCGGAAAGCCAGAGAAAGCTGCTGGTAATGGTGTAGAAGTTTACGCTTTTATTATACGCGACTGGCAGTAGTTTGCAGACTTGAAAAATGTTATAGCGATCGAGAGAGGGTTGGAAAAAATGGAGAGGAGATGGGCACGACGGATGGGAAAGCGATAAATCAAGCGGGGTGTGCTGCCGACTCGTCGCATCGCTCAGCCTCTCTCTCTGTCTCTCTCTCTCTCTCTCTCTCTCTCTCTCTCTCTCTACCTCTCTCTACCTCTCTTCCTCTGCACTCTCGGCGCCGTGGCTCCCTCGACTGTAGCGTTCTAGCAGCTCCGTTGCCGGAAGGGGCTGTAAAAACATTTTTTTTAATTACACTCCTCGGATCATAGAGGAAAAGCAGGAGCCTTCTCTTTCTCTCTTTTCGTGTATTGCTATTCATGCGTATAGCTATAGGTGCGTACTACACCAGCGGATTATAACTGTTATTGTTATTGCCACCGCAAAATTAAGTACAGGAACACAGTGTTGTGTGCTTGCATAAGCAACGAAAAGTGCTGTACAATTTGTTTGATTCCGCGAAACCCATACTCTTCTTTCTCTTTTGTTATTCTCGGATTATATGCGTTCTTGTCATTACCGAATGAGATTGTGTATTGCGTAAAAGTCAAATTTCATTACTTATTTCGCCCGGTCAAATAGCTGCTTTGAATTTTCGTTTGACTTTTATTTGCATAATCCATGCCGTTTGGTATGGATTATAATTGGGCTTTACGCATTGGATATTAATTACTAGTTAATATTTGTGATATGCATCAGTGATTTATATGTATAGATTTCTGCTCAATAAATCGATCGGCACAACGAAATAAACCGAAAGATAGATATATATATATATATATGTGTGTGTGTGTATATATGGTATAATATTAATGTGTTTAGAACATGACAAGCTCTACAAAAATATCTTGTTGAACGTATATTTAGAAGTCAAATAACGAGCTTCTTTATTCTTTTCTCTCCCCCATTTTTTTTTCCATAAAGATTTCACTAGAACGAGAGGGAAAGAGAAAAGGTATTTACTCCCCTTATTCGGTGGTGTGTGTCTCGTTCTCTTTTCTTTGGTTGATGCTGCCGGCGCCGCTTCCACTGCTTGCGCCGCGTCTTTTCGCCCCGTGATTTCTGGATTCCGGAAGCGGCGAAAGAGGGTCTGCGCGAGCTCTGAAATATCGCGAAGACATCAGCCGTTACGCCCCCCCTCCTCTTTCTCCTTCACCCCCGACGTCCCGGTCGCTCGTTTGTCCGCATCGCCGGTCACGTGGACGTATAAAACAGTCTTCCATCGTTGTCGTCTTCGGAGAGAGTCCGCGCGAACGGAGCTAGCGACGGAGAGAAAGAGACCGGGAGAGTATATTATAGTCTTCGTGTCAGGCACAAACCTCGGAGACAAAGACTGAGAATATACTTGAAAGAGAGAGAGAGAAAGCAGGGCTAGTGGGGGTGGAAAGTTAAAGAACGACGACGAAATGAGCTGCGATGCCAAAGCAGAGGTCAGCTGCAATAGCGAGTATACACTGCTACGACTACTATTACTGCTACTGCGTTCGTCTTTTTTTCAACACACTTTTTACGGCTGCCACTACTTTGATTGCTTATACTCGCTCTACTCCGTTAACCTATATAATAAAGTAATGCGGTTTTTGGCAATTCATTCAGCGTAGGGCGTATAACTCCTCGATTAAATTGATTTCGTGAGTTAATTTACATGAGCAAAACCGGAGCTACTCCGTACTGAGCTTTTTGTTCATTTGACATACCGGTATAATTGAACAAGCAAGCGAGCAGCGGTCAACGTCCCGAAATAATTTCGGTTTTCCGAGGGCAGATCCTCTTCCCAGGAAGACCGTAGTTCAAATGTAAAAACTGTGCCTATCGCCGAGTTAAGTTTTTAACGAGGCGGATTTGTGCAAAAATGAACGACGCGACATGCGGGGGAATGAAAAAAAGTCAAGAAATATAAAGTACGAGGAAACAAATTGGTCGGCTCGTCTGGGCTTTTAAAAACCGGGTGTACGTAACTATATAGGAGAGAGGGGGAGAGAGAGAGAGAGAGAGAGAGAGAAAGAGAGAGAGAGGCGAGAATCGCTCGGCAAACTCGTTGCCGGAGAAATTCATGTGCCAGGTGAGCTCGTGCGCAGTATAAGGGGTACGTAGTAGTGCTCGGCTGAATTATCGCGTGGACTTGTTTCTTCTTTCGTGTGCGCTCACGTTTTTTGCCCACACATTCGCGCACACATACGTATAGAACGCGAGTCAGGAAGAGGGAGCAGCTATTTTCTGGACACAGGAAAACGCGCGCTGCAAAACGAGCTGCCGTGGGGGCGTATATGGGCACGAGCGACGGAGAATAAGTGCTCGCGCGCGAACCTGCCGACGTAAGTTATATCCTTTCGCTGCTCTCTCTAGCGCCCACTGTATGTGTGTCTATGTGTGTGTACGTTTCTGTACGAGGTCGTGGCTATTGCAGAGCTTCCAGCTCTATCGGGAATAGATTATGAAAAAAGCCATCCCGGCCCACTGCAACGCCGCAAAAGCTGATTTCACTTATTCTTGATGCTGCCCGCGCTTGCTCTTTCTATTATTTTTCCAGTCGCGGCCACGGAAAAAACAATTGCCCGATAAGAACGTCTGTATATTAATCGACCTCTATAAATAACGCGATTTTTAGATCAACAGCACACTGACTCTTTTTTAAATTGAATGCCACTGTCGCTCTCTCTCCCTCTATCTCTCTTACTCTATTCCAAGTGGTGAACGAATCATGATCGCTCTTTTTTCATCGATTTTTTTTGAAAAACCTTTTCATTGAAACTTTCGTCTTTTTAAATCGACTGTTTATATTTATCCTGAAACAAGCTTTGACGCTATCGGATCAAACCACTACCGACGCTTTCATATTGGATAAAACTTTTGAAAGTCCGTTTTTTGGTTCTTTTTTCAACTCTGTACAAAATGAAAGAACATATAAAACCGATACTTTTGAATAATTTCACGCGTGTGTTTTTTAACTATAAATCCATGGAAGAGCGTGCGCTCGAATAAGCCGTATTTTCAAGAAAATTAAAGTGATTTCTCTCGGCGCTTTTGAACGCTACAAAGACGCTCGTAATAGTTAGAGCGTGGCTTTGCCAATGTAGTTCTGCTCTTTGACAACTACTGGATTAAATAAAATTAATTGACTTTCTCATAATGGATGACGCGTTCGGTCAATCGGCTATCAAACGCGCAGACGACTGTGAACTCGCGCACGATGCTATTTTCATTGGAACGGGGTATGTTGTTAGATTGAGAGGCCCTCGTGCGATAAAATTCCCGGGCGTGATACGCACTTCTTTTTGTCCGTCAATGGAATTCCCTCGAGAGTGGTTGTTCGTCCTTACCCACTTCACGATTTATCGCTAGCGCGCACTGCTTACGCGAGAAGCGGCACTGCTGCTTCGTTGGAAAATTGTTTCGTCGTGTCAATTTGCTTTCATCCCATGTACAACAGGCACACTTGTTCGATTATATGAGCTATTGCTGTAAAGCTCTGTCCTTTTTTACATGAAATGCGATTGAATAAATCGGCAAATACATGCGCTCTATAAAGCGACAAAAAAGTTAATTATGTCAGACATGTTTGACATTAACGAGACGTATATTAACCGAATACTGCTAGCTGTATGGACAATTTTTTTATTTTTGCGTACGCTCTCTGCATATTCACAATGGCTCGCGCGACTGCTGCGAGAACGAGGATGATTAATCTCTTGTAAAATCGCGGAAAAAGAGATTCGAGATTGTAGATAGAGCGCGTTGCCCATGGCAATAATAGAATATTTTATATAATTTGATCGCGATGTGCATGGCACGCACGCATGCATGCGAGTTACGAAATTTCACGCGAATTAATGTTTCGCGTTGCGGGGAGCTCATCGAAAAAGTAATATCAATTAGATTAATGCAGCTGCGGCGACGTCGGAGTCGGCAGCACCACTGCGCCGAGAAGCCGCGTAAAAAAGATAATACCGGGAATATATCTTAGCAGGAACATTCATATTAATAAAATTCCACATATAAATCAGACGAGAAAAAAAAGAGCATTCACTGTAGAGAGAGAGTGAATCCCCTGTACTCGGCGAATGAACCTCATAGCCGGGGCGCGACTGTTCATCATCCTCGCAGTCTGCGCAGTTCTCTCTTTCTCTCTTATGCTCTTCGGGAGGAAAGAAAGATATATATCGTTCGTCGAACTCAAGTTGGAATCAAATCTGATCAGAAAATGAAAAAAGGGTGCGCGAGAGGTATAGGAGATCTGCTGCTACCAGTGAGAGAGAGAGAGAGAGAGAGAGAGAGAGAGAGAGAAGGAGGAAGAAACCACGCCGGAAAAGGAGAAGACCGAGAAAGAAGAAGCAGAGAAAAGTCTCTGCGCCGTCGAAGAAAATGGTACAAGGGACGTGCGCTACGAACCAAATTTTCAAGCTTATTGTCGTCGGATAAGAAGTCACCGGATCACGTCCGGAACGACGAGAGGAGTACGCGGGAGCAGAGTGAAGGGAGAGAAAGGGGAGGCACACGCGCAAGGTGAAAGCCACGATTTACCCTCCGTACACACGCGACCATTCGACCTTACCTCGAATTTTCTCTCTATTATTTACTCGTGTACTTGCGAACGAATCAACTTATATCGAATTTTCCGTAAAAATGCAAAAACGAGCGCCAAAGTTATCGCTCCTGCATCGGGCCTAAATATATATATATATATATGTGTGTGTGTGTGTGTGTGTGTGTATACTGGCATTGAGTAAATTATCCCAAGTGCGCGCGAATGACATTTCGTCAACGCTAACGTGCAAAGAGGAGCTCTCTCTCTCTCGTATAAAAAGATAGATAGGCTGACGTGTACAGGCGCCGAAGCGATAAAGCCGCAAAGCATCCCGACGCGACTCTTTCTCCTCTCGTGTACCCGTAACGCTTTTTTAGCTTGTACACGTGTATAATCCATACGCGTGCGCATAAAGGCGAAAGCGAAAAGAGCCGGGGATAGAGGAAAGTCTCCCTCTCTTCTTCGCCGTAGCTCTGCACGCGTGTTTTGCAAAGCACATAAGAGATCTTCACATAAATATCGCCAGCTCGTAATCTCGCGCCGCCACCGCAGCGCCGCCACCGCAGCGCCAACACATGGGACCCGAGAGTCTTTACAAGGGAAAGGGAACGGGATAAAAGAAGCCATGTATTCCTCCCAGTCCACGGGCAAAAGAAAAATTGTACATATACGCTGCCGGCACATGCCGCCTACTTTAACATATAGCCGTCGGACGAGAGAGAACGCACACTACCATGTCGATGCATTCGTCTGTCCATATACATGCATTTATGCACACAGCTATCGAAATACAACCGATATACCTTTTCGCTCTCACTCTCATATCGGTCCGCGTAATCTCTTCAGCTCTTTATATTGAAAAGCTTCGTTCTTCATTCTTGTTCGCGTACGTGTATACACGCGCGATTTTTAATATAGGCGCGCGCAAAAAAATAATATAAAACAAGAACGATATCAGCTCGCGCCTCGAGTGTATAAACTCGCGTTTCGAGATATTCGTCTTTCGAAACGGGGGCAATAAGGAAAAATCCCTTATACATTCGCCTGCAGAAACAATGGAGATAGAAAATGACAAAAGCCAGGCCAATTCAAGCGTCATCAGGCCTCGCAGCTGTGCGAGTTGTAGCATAAAAACGCGCGTCCGCTCGTCTCGTCAAATACCGAAAGAGAACATTGCGCAATATACCTGTACCCCATTATTACAGCGGCTAGCTCTCGTCCATTTGGAAAGCCACATTTGGCAGGAGTATATACGGATCGTAATGCTCTTTCGCGGTCGGCGCACCACGAGAACGTTGCCGAATAGACTGATCGAATTTCGTAACCTCTTCTATATAGCACAGCTATAAGAGGACGTACCGGATCTCGCTCCTTATCTTCCTCTCTCTCTTTTTCTGATCATATCAAACTTTTCGTCTCCTTTGCCGAGCTTCAGTTCCTTAGCTTCATCTCTCTCTCTCTCTCTCTCTCTCTCTCTCTCTCTCTCCTTCTCTCCCTTCTTATAGTTTAGCTGTAGTGAACACAGCTTTGTTCTTTTTCTAGCTCTTTGACGCGCGGGCGAGTGGGCTCGCGAGTACTTATGCTATGCCTCGGGCTAGTGCCCGCTATAAAATACTATATAGCGCGAAAAATCCTAGGTTCAAGGAGTAGCGAGAAGAGAGTAACTTTTCTTTTCTCGCAAAGGGAATTTCCTCTTTATGCGAGATCTTCGATCTTGATCGTTAAAGAATTCCTCTTATACAACTAGCCTATGCTTATCTACTTGTGATAGCTACGAGAAAGTATCAAATTATAGATATATTAAAGGTATATAGTATAAATGATAAGACATTCTCATCATAGGATACGGACACTCGGATTATATTTATATATCTAGCTTGGTTCATTTCAAAGTGGTTGCTCGTGCGTGAATTGGATTGGTCTACAGGTTTGCAGAGAGTAAGAGAGAGAGAGAGAGAGAGAGAGAAGTGGAAGAGGTGGGACGAGAGAAAGCACGAAAAGGGACGCTCGGACGTGCGAAATAATTTTGATGCTTTATCCGCTAGAGGGACATGTGTCCTTAATACCGGGTTCGCGGACACAAGCTTCTCGCGTGCAAATAGACTTAGCTCCCCAATTTCGTACGAGAGCGGCATGACAAAGTCGGATTTAGTTTCTACTGTGCTGAGCTCTGTCTCTCTGTCTCTCTCTCTGTCTCTCTCTCTCTCTCTTACTATCTAGCATCCACGCAAACATTATAGGACCTTATCGATGCTATCGCACGTGATCGAAGACTATGGATATCGCGTAAAAAAGCAAATCTCACTCTTATATCGCTTTGAATCATCAAATCAGATTACACGCTTTCTTACGATAATTTAAGAATGACCAGGAAAAGCATTAAATACCAAAGCTATTTTCGATGAATGAGAGTCGCATTGTGCGAGTAATATGCCTCATATTGTCGCGGATCCACGCGCAACGTTCTTCTTTCGCTTGTTTGATTCATTCGTGAGCGATGGCTAAACTTTGTTGTGAATTTATGTAACCCAGGAGAAGAAAAAATGTAGGAAAAATCTCGAGAAAATACGTATACGCACAAGTTATATCTAGGCGAGGGTTCGGGACACCGTTGAGCTTGCGCCAGAAAAGGAAGAAAAAGTTCCGAGGTTAGCTTGACGAGACAAAAGAACACATATCTCTATACGACCGCGCTCGCAGAGTACTTTCTCTGTACATTTCGTGAGAGTGAGAGGGAGATAGAGGAAGAAAGAATGAGAGAGAATGAGAGATAGAGGGAGGCGGAGGAAGGCAAAGACGCCGAGAGTGTAGATATTTTCTTCACCGCGCGCGTTCCGAAATTTTTCTCCCAACTTCTATGGCAGAAGTAGTAGCAGTAGCGCTTTGTATGCCTTTTATTTATCCGACCAAAAAGGAGGCTACAGACAGACGTTAGACGCTCCAGCTCCTCCGCTACCGCTGTATGTATATATACTATAAGGAAAACTGAGGAACTGCAGACATCGGCAATCTCGGCTCATTCGCTCTACGTACAGATATCTCTCTCCCCTGTCTCCATCATCTGTCTCTATCCTCTGTCTCTCTCCTCTTTCTCTCTCTATCGCCGACCACGTTTTCTTTTTGCACATATATACCTACACACATACTCTCTAGCAAGATCTAAGCTCCGTGATACGACATTAACTCAGTATTTCAGTATGCTTCTTCCAATTCTATTTGACATTAGCCAAAAAAAGTTTATCATTATACTTTATTTCGCGCTTGCGCTTGCGCTTAATAGACTACTCTACCGTAGAGAGAGAAGTCGTCTCTTTACGTATTCCCGGCAGATACATCTCGCACCGGTGATTCTAGTGGAAGAGAGCACAGCTCATTTACAAGGCATTTTCCGTCCGAATGAAGCTTTCCGAGGATCGATTGGAATTCAGCGGGAGTCCGATACTCGGAAATTGTATCTGTAAACTCATTTTTTCTTTGTCTCTTTACGCGTGCGCTTCTGTCTCTGTCTCTGTCTCTGTCTCTGTCTTTCTCTTCCCTCCTCGCAAACACAGCCGGTGTCTTTTTTTTTATAGGAGCGCACGTGAGAGTTCGGAGCGAGCGGGACGTACGGAAAGCGAAGATGAAGAGGCATGCAAAATCTCGGTCTCATCGGCATGATAATACTCAAATGCAGAGAGGCCGAGAGGATGATGCAATAGTTCGACGCGGGGCTTTAGTGACGTGAAATTTACATTGGAACGACGCGCCGTTCCCTCGACGATCCATTGAATATGCACGTAAGTAAGACGTACTATTAATTAGGAGGACAGCTCGCGCACATACACACATACGTATTACGCAGGCATATTACATGCATATATATTAGATCTACGTATGTATCCTGGAGAGTTAGACGCGACTAAAATATTAAGGCTCGTGGGGCGAGCAGCATCGGAGCAGCGCAGCACCAGCCCGCCGAGTCTATATGGCTTAGCAGCTCCGGTACGACGGAGACGGAGGCGAATCACGCGTAGCCCGAGGTCTGAATACATAATGAGTTAAATGCTCTCCGGAGAGTGACATTCGACACCTCGAGCACTTAACGCCCCGAGGGTCTTGTCCTCGTCACGACCTGGCCGTATTCTCCTCAAATATCAAAAGTTTTGCCGTTCTTGTTCAATCTCTCTTTCTCTTTCTATACCTCGAAAACGGCGAAAAGGATCGTCACAGGTCATTTTCTCACTATTCCGCTCAATTTTCTTAGACTTCTCGGTACCCGACTCTGTGCTGAGTGACCTTGCTTTAGCTGATTCGGAATAATGTATACGGATTAAGCAATACAGCTTATTATGGAACAATACATATTCACGGTTATTTACTATTTAAATTCTATTCGTGCAAGTTATCCTTTCGAGATTCCGAATCAGGCGCGCTTCGGAACTTTCGAGTAAATATAAAACAATGCAAACCGTCCTCGGACGAGCCGCCTTCTCTCGCCTGCAGAATACGCTTATAGCATAGGTATAGGCATATATCGGCATGTACGATATGTTCACGCACACACGCGATTCTACGTATAAACGTATGACAGTGCACAGTCGCGAAAGGAGTTTGCCAAGAAAGTACCGACGATGCGTTATAGTGCGCTATATGTACATTCGTACGAACGCCCGAATTCGATACCTAAATACGTGTGCACGAGCGCGCGCTTGCTCGCGAATATTTGTGCACACTTTACACTTCAGGTTATACTTTCAGGTCCCGCTTGCGCGAGAGCAAGCGCTAGAGCAAGCGCTGGAGCAAGCGCGAGCTTATTTCTATATACACTCAAGCTCGACTCCGAGCTTCCACATGCTATTTTGTGTATACGAAGCGTAAGCACTTTTACGAAGTT
This sequence comes from Apocrypta bakeri, assembly GCA_018906985.1. Taxonomy (NCBI): domain Eukaryota; kingdom Metazoa; phylum Arthropoda; class Insecta; order Hymenoptera; family Pteromalidae; genus Apocrypta; species Apocrypta bakeri. The sequence continues at coordinate 4,978,751 of JACCIA010000010.1, read as the reverse complement.
TGCTTGCTATACACACTTATATGTGTATATAGTTATTTCCGGATATTTCCTTGGCATAGAAGATTCAACGAAACAAACTCCTTTGAATATGGCCAATGACGAAAGGTAGGACAGAAGTTTAAGTGGCCTCCTATACGTATAGGAGATACGTATCTGCGTGCATCTGACGCGGAGGGCGATGCTGTACAGACTCTACTATTGTACACTACAGATGACTAGTGTGTGTTGAGACTTGCGTGCGAAGCTAATGCGACCTACATATATATATGTGCACAATTAATCGAATAAGCGATCGCAGCTGGGATCTATTATAGAAACGACGCTAGTCGCTAATGTCAGTTTCTGCGGCGTGTAGTACAAGTTTCCAGGGGTACGCGCGCGCGCGCCCGGAAAGCTTTGCGCTTATAAACTCGACAAGTGGATTAGCATCGCATAAAACAGAGAATGGCTGTGACGAATCTCCCGTGCTCCTAATGTACGGCAGAGCTTTGCCCAAAACGTATATATTTCTATGTACATTTACCACGAAATTATATCCGCGCTACGCTTCCTAGACTCTGCAATGAGTGAAATATCTTTTAGCAGCTCCATTTATCATCCGCTTGTATATATACATGTGAGTGTTGTTCCCTCACTTTAAGATCGATGTTGTTGGAAGCGACTGTCGTTGCGGCAGGGGATGAAATGCGAAAAGAAGCGAACGCCGGGGTGTGAGGGAGGGTGGGTAGCAGTTGAATGAGAGAAAGATACGTAAACAGACTTTATACATTATTCGATGCGATCTCCCTTTCAAAGAGTGGGAGCGAGAGATAGAGAGAGAGAGAGAGAGAGAGAGAGAGAGAGAGAGAGAGAGTCTGAGCCGACTCCTCGTCTCGTATCTTGACGCTATAGAACCACAGACATGTGTGTAGGAGGACTGTGTACACTCGGCCCAAACCAACAGCCGCTGCCGCCTTCTCGAAAAAGCGTTAAAGTCCCCGCGAGCTTGCGGCTGAGGTGGGGAGAGAAAGAGGACCTAGCAGTGGAGTTTGGAGGAGAAGGTTTTGACTGAAAGTTTTGCAGCAGCCGTCGTCGCAGTCCTCTCGACTACTGCGGTAACCATGAAGGGACGAGTGAGAAAGAGAGAGAAAGAGATAGGGGGAGAACACTAAAATATTACTCGCATCGCTGAAAAAGCCACTTTTCTCCCGCAAACTTTCTACTCGAGCTCGTTTCTCTTTCCTCGTGTGTTATACTTTTGCTTCAGATGTAGCTATTCATACGCGCTAGGCGAGCTTCTTTCAGCAATCTGGAAACTCCATTTGTGATCGAAGCTCCGTGTGTAGGAGAGCAACTCGAGCGAGGCAGACAGTTATGAGCGCGCGTCTTCTACCACCGATGCTTCGCGATTTATTTTTTCCACTTTTTTACTTTTTTTCCTCCTAGTCGAATGCATGTACGTATCTCGTTTCATCGCCAAGCTCTAATACCGTTATACTTTCCGCGAATATTTTCTGTCTATCACGATTTGTGCATGAATGTATAACGTCGCATTTTTTTCCTCAAGATCTTCCATTCAATATAGGTATACTGTTCCGAATGATAAAAAGCCGTTCTTTTGCGTTCACTCTTGTTCGAGCGATTCGCGACGACGATGGAAAACAAAAGAGGGAGAGAAAGAGAGAGAGAGAGGGAGGGAGGGAGGGAGGAAAGATGTTCAAACGAGCACGTCACCAACGTCTGACGCAGTCCATTTGTTCCTTTCGCAATCCAGGATAGTGAGAGGGACGTTGTCTCTGACGCTTTTCAAAAAAGCGGACATACTTTATCGACCGTGAAAATCGCTTTCGTCTTTATAGACGGAGCGCGAAATGGGGACGAGAAGTAAGCTGACAATACGCCCGATTCGGCAAACAGTTTTTGAGATTCATTCGTCTTGTATCCAATTCATAATTGCTTCTTATCATCGAGTACAGATAGAACTGTTTCCATAAACGTTCTCACGCGATTCTCGCTCGTTGTTTCTCAATCGAGTAAGAGCTCGCTTGTTTTTCGTACGAGCATTTTAGACCTAGAACGGAAGTGAGAGAGATTGGCTGAAAACGGGGCGTGTAAATTGAAATACATCCTATATATGTTCGAAATATTAGTAGGACTTTGCAAGGGAATTAAGCTTTGAAAATGAGGTGCAATAGACGCTCGGGAGCGTAGCACACGTACGACGTGAGAACGTGTTCGATTAGTTGCTGGTAGAAAGTTTGACAGTCGACGCAAAGCATTAACCGTCGAAAGTTCAGGCAAACGCTTGGCAAATGGATATATATGTGTGTATATATATAGACAGAGAGAGGGTGTCGCGAGTGAGAGAAAGGTGACAAAAAGTATACTCGCAATATGTCAAATAAGATTTGAAATTGGAAAATTGCTGGGCAGGCGCTTGCGCACGAGTGTGCGACGAATTAATCTTGTTCAGTCGGCCGAGAGGCGCACGTAAAGATTTTTTCCCAAACTACGTACATCAATTTCACACTCAGTTCGAGAATTTTCAGTTTTTCATCGCGACTCCCTCGGCCGGATTCTAATAATTGATAGCTACGTTAGAGCCAATTGTAAAACTGGAATTTACGACATTACAGCCGACGCCACTGCGCCAGAATCCCGATCCCCTGAATTATTCGTTGTTGTATCAACAATAATTGAACGCTCGTTACACAAACAAGATGAATTTCATAGTCCTTTCAGGGAAGCAATACGCATTGATCTCGTTTGTTTGCGAAGCTCGCATTAATTTTGTCAACGAATTTTACACTCGCAACTCGCGGGGAGACTCGCTATTGTCTCTTTCTAAATATAGCGCACGAACCCAACAGATTCAATTTCGGGCTAATTAATGAATAAGCCCCCGTTCATTGTGTTAAAGCAGATTTTGCCTTTTTCTCGATTACATCGCAGCCTATTACGGGTTTACTAGTTCTCTATATTTCTTTGGAACACATTATTATAAAAATGCACTTTTGCGCTCGCAAATCATTCTCTAATTCTACTTATACCGGATGCAGTATTATCGTATATATACGCGAGAAAGAGCGAGAAAAAGAAATAAATATTTTTAAAGTCATTTCAATGATGGAGGAAAAGCAATTAGCTCATTAATTCCAAGCAAATAAGAAAACTCTTTCTCTCTTCGTTCCGATCAGTAAACTTTTTCTATTACCAAGATAACAGTTTTTGCGCAAAATAAAATTTCTCTTTCAAGGAGAGAGAAGGAGAGAGGAAGAAAACGAGAAAGCGGAGTAGATGGATAGAACAAGTGCGAAAGAAGGAGAGAGAGAGAGAGCGAGAGAATGCGAGTATAGATATAAGTCGACGTCGTCGCGGGACGTAGGGTGAAACTTTGTACTTCTTTCTTCCGCGCCTTGTGTCTCTCGAGAGGCTGCCGGGAAAAAGGGAAAGTTAGGTCGGAGGCCAAACGATTAAACCAATATACGCCGCCGAGTCCAAGTCCTCGTGGGTTCACTTGAGCGCACACTAGAGTTGGCTATCTTTATCCCTCTTTCATCCCCTTCTTTCTTTCCTCTATCTCTCCCGCTCTCTCTCTCTCTCTCTCTCTCTCTCTTTCACTCTTGCGCACATACTCCTGCCGGAAGCAATACCTTGTCCATACTCTTTAGCCCCGGTCTTTCTTTTTTTTGTATTTCGTATACCCGAGCATCTTTTCAACTTCACTCGCGAACGTGCTTGGGAGAGGCTTCGCCAATTTTATCCCTGATGTGCACACGCAATCACTTTGCCTTAACCCTCTACAGTATCCGTTACTGCTTGCCTCGGAGAACTGCCTACGTATTCGGGTGTGTATATGTTCACGCGTCTTTCTGCACGCATCTCTCCGCCTAGTCGTGCGTGACTCGAATGCTGCGCGTACAATATACCTTGACACTTCATCTTTAACCAAATAATTCGGAGGCCTCTGAGCGATTCTTTTCGTGGCTATTTATGTATAGTATGTATACATACATATACATAGGTATACTGTCCGGAATCAAGACAGAAAAACAGAAAGATATGTTGAACAGTACGAATCACTTTTATTCTCTGGTCACGCAAGGGAAAACAACGCCGCGAACTAATGGCGGCTCTGCTAATAGTAAAAGTTAGCAAAGCCGACCACGCGACTCGAGAGTAGTCTACACACACACACGTATATATCTTATATATATATAAGATATAACTGGCCGTTGTCTTGCTTCTGTCCAAGTGCTCTATGTGCTTTTCTTTTCTGTGCCGTCTAAGGATAAAATTTAAGTGGAAACTGCAACTCGGAAGCAGATATATCGTTTGTTTTCACAAAAAAAATATACAGCTCCGAAAATCTGCATTTGTTTTTGTTTTTCTATGTACACAGAGTATGCAATAAATACTACGGTTTTGACGTTACAATAAAATGATTGAATATTTTTACGGTTTTCAATCGTGTAGTACCACTCTGAATAATAGTAACTGCACTAGCAGTATGTAAAATCTATATATTGTTATTACTCCTGCGATTAAATCTACTAAGCGGAAAGCGTTTATACGGAAAGATCTATCTTCTTGAATTTCTCGAATGAGTATAGATGAACCGAACTCTCCGAGGGTATCAAGTCTAGCTTAAAAATGATTAAGGTAGTAAAACTAAATAAGATGTCCATTTTTTAAATATATGAACTGAGAGGTACGCTGGTGGTTTAAGGAATGTAATCAGAGAGCTGGAGAAAGGCAGTTCAAGCGGAAAGGCGAAGCCTTTCGCAATGGTTTCGCCTTTGCCGTAGAGTCTAATTCGAAACTAGTTCGGAAGACGGTCGAGAGTACCTGCACACGCTAGGAAGCGCAAATCGATAGTTAATAGCTTAATGCTCCCTTGACTTCTCGCCTTCCGCTTTACATGGGCCACGCGTTATATATTCTTGCGCGCGCGACTACCCCCCCCCCCTCTCTCTTTATATATAGGTGTGTATCAGCTGCGGAGAGCAAAGCCATAACCAGCAAGTTTTCGGCCATTAAGAGGGACTTTTGCTCACTTCCTTCCTTTATCTTCCTTCCTTCCGTCCTTCACAGGATGCAATGAGCGACGGAGGGATGTTACGCGGTAATTTTCGATCCTTATATTATTCCTTTACTGTAATAACGACTGCATTGTCGGACTGAATGATATTCGCGATTACACTATAAAATACAAAAAAACGATAAAAAAAATGTTTTTCACCGGTAACTCTTTGGCGGCTCGCCGAGGATGTTAATTATTCGAATATTGGTTTTAGTAGCTATAACCGCAGGAAAATATAAATGCTCGTGCACCTCAGCGACTTTGAAAAATCATTGGTAGGGGCGCATACAGCCGGGTGTAGATATAGGGTTGTAGACAGCCGATAGGGCCGATCAATAATGTCCGATCGGCCGTTATTGAAAAATGTAGACAAAAAGAGAGTGTGTTTTATTTTAGCTGCTGAGGAGATGTATCTAGTAATAATCATGTGCGGACTGCAATGCTGCCTAATAAAACGTCAGTTGAATTCGTTGAACATTTATTGACGTATGCTCGCCTTCCGTTACTCTCTTTATACTTGAAAAATCACGTCAGCAACTGGGGAACCACTGTTTGACGTTCATACGTGCATTTGCTGTTCAAACATCAGGGCGTGCGTTGATTTTTAAATTAATTATCTTGTTTCGCTGTTCGCCGCTTTCTGAAAAATGTCAAATGCACGTGGACGTATCGCTAAAACTTCGAAATCTGTTCCTGCGTATATATGCTTCAGGTGTATTTTCCTCTCTCTCTCTCTCTCTCTCTCTCTCTCTCTCTCTCTCTGTCATGCTCCGCGACTTTTGCCATATGCAACGTATTCCGTTCGCATGCGATACAAATCCTCGATGCTTTGTTCCGAGCGTTTTCTTTTTCATTTCTTTGTAATCTGCAACAGCCGCCTCGTGACGGTATCTCGCTTTTTACATGTACATATAACGGTAGAAGCGAACGATCGAGATAGCGATATGCTGCAACGAAAAAAATGTGCATCGCGTTTTTTTTTCACTGCACGATCGGCTTTTGATTAGTTTGCGAGGATGTGCCATTGAGCGCGTTTTCGTTTTGCAGTCATTATACGTGAAACGACGGGCTTTTCCTCTAGTTGATATTAGCTAGGTGGATGGAGGTGGACTTTGTATAGTAGTAGGACAAAAGATGGAATTAATCAAGGCGCGCCAGGAGCAACAGAGAGAGTGAGAGAGAGAGAGAGAGAGAGAGAGAGAGAGAGAGAGAGAGCGCGCGCGCGCTTGGTTTTGCTATAGAGACTAGGCAAAACTAGCTCGTACTGGCATCGCTCCAGTACGAGAGAGAGAGAAGCTCATATTGAGTACGATTTTGTGTGTATGTATCGATTTGGACACACCGGCGCTCAGCGGGGCGCGGTTCCATTCGGCGTGTGGTGGTCCCCTGCTAGCCTGGCTGCACGGGCGCACACGCACGCATACACATACACATACACATACTATCTCTCTCTCTTTCTCCCTCTCACATTAACTGCCTGTCCTGCGTATTTATCCGCGAATTTATGCCTTCGTACATATGTACTGGGCGGGTGGGTGAGTACTATGTTTGGCTAACCCAGCCGGCCGCGCGAGCATCGCGTCGTCGCGTCGCGATGAAAGTTGAACGCATGAAATATAACGGGAGCAACGAGTCGCGCGAACGCCAGCGGCACAGAGTGTCAATTAGCATTCAATTTATTGCTGCTACTGCCACTGCCACTGCTGCTCCGCAGCCATCCGCGATATACTTGATCCTCTTGCACATAAAGGCTATTATGGATGTATCTTTGCGTATAGTGTCTACATGTATATATAGACGAATATATACATAAGCATATAGTCGGATATGCGTCTCTGTTCGCTATCTGTACCTCTTGCAAAGACAATCAGCTGAGAGAAGTGTCACAGACGCATACGTCTGCAATGTTCGCACAGTCCAAGCATATAAGGAGGCGAGTCAGCGATAAGAGTCCACCGAACCATATGACGATCCTTTGGAACGAAATATGTTATCGCAGTTGTTATAGCTCCGTGATTATTAGAGCATACGGTTCTGTACGAAAACATGGTACGCACTGAAACGCCACCGGCGAATTTATCCGTAAATTTGCAATGTAATATTTCTTATAATAGAACAATTGCGTTTGATGAATTATACTCGAGATTGAAACATTGGAATTGGATTAAAAAAAAAGAGCGCGCGCGCTCCATATCTCATTTCGATGTCTTGGAATTTTCTATCGACAGGGGCAGTATTATAGCGGCAGCAAAAGCAGACTGTTGCGGTCACGTCGTTCGTTAGTTCGATTGTGAGTAAGTTTTCAGGAGTCTATCGGCATCGTGTTTCCACGACTAACAGCAGTGAGCCTTGTTCTCTCTCTCTCTCTCTCTCTCTTGCTCCCTCTCGATTTTTCTTCTCATTCTCACTCTGCGGACGAGGTTCGCATTTCCGCGTAGCCGGTTTCCTATACCTATATATAGATATAGAATGATCCGGGACCCAAGACCCGGGCACGAGCAATGGCATAGCTATCGGTCGCGGCGCTAAATTTTAAACCGTATTCCTTCCCCGCCTTTCTCTTTCTCCACTGCAGCGTTATACTGTACTACTGCACATACGAACGTCCACAAGCAGTAGGAAGGAGGAGACAGGAGGAGGATCTGAGATATTTTTCGAAATCTTGTTCCTTTTAGCGTGTTGGACTCTGCCCAAACTTGGTCCTTCCCGTGAGCTGCCAGCCTAACTTCCGTCTTGTAGAGCTCAAGAGAGAAACGAGCTCGGGCAACGTTACTCGTCCCCTCTTCTTTTGCGCCTTTTCGCGGCTCCTAAAGGACCGGCCATTTCTGTAGCTGTTCTCTCTCTCTCTCTCTCCCCCCCCCCTCTCTCTCTGAACAGCAGCTTCTTCTTACTTCTGTACACACACAAAGTTCCGTTCTCGCTTTTTCCTTAAGCCAAGTGCGCGCGCGCGTACGAGCTTTCTTTTTCTCATACCCGCTCAGCCTCCATCCGCGTGCAAGTTACTTATAAGTTATGTTTTCGAGTGAAGTTTGCTGGCACTGCGGAATTTCGAAACTTTGATATTCAATAACTCCTGCCCGGCTCTCTATCCATCCTGTACGCTCACTCCCCGTTCTCCTGTCTCCTGACCTATACTTTCTTCTCTACGAAAGAGAGAGAGAGAGAGGGAGAGAGAGAAAGAGTCTTCATTTTTCGCTCTTTCCGCGAGTCGCGTGAGAAAAAAGCAGACGTGCTCCTATTCTTTTTTCTTTCTATCTATATCTCGGTGCAAATCTCGCTAGCTTTCTGTACGAGAGCGAGGCAGATAGAGAATGAGAGAGAAAGAGAAAGAATCGCTATTGATAAAAGAGCAAAAACGAAATTGGCCAAAGTGAAATCACATCGAGGAATTCTGAGAGCAACCTATGCGTTTCCCTAGCCGCGGGCTACAATAGTTCGTCAGGCCGCGAGAGCCAGCGACTCGTAGAGATTTTTCCTTTATCACTCCGCATCTGCGCGGCAACTTCCGGTGCAACTCTGCCTGCTGCTCTTTCGCAAATACACGCGGGAAACTTTTTTCTCTTTAGCGAAATTTCCGTTTGCTCCTCAATGATTACGATTTTTTTCCACCTAAATCAATATTGTCGAGCGTCAATGTGAACAAGCGTTAACTTCTTAATGTACATTTTACGCGCAGCTGGTATATTCGCGCCAACGAGTAGTGAAAGTCGACGTATCGTCGGACATAAAGTGCTGGTACGACTCTTTTGTTATATAAATCTTCTCTTTGAAGTTTGAAAGGATGAAGACATCGCGAGTTGAGTTGAGCAAAGCCGACTGTCGTCAATTTTATTCATAGCATTCCATTAAGTTCAATGAATTTTCAGATCTCTTTCAATCAATTAATTAACTTTTTAACTCGTTCGCGGCGAACAGAAAGAGGTTGAAGGACGGAGGTGCCGAGCGCTGTATAAACTTCAAGGAGGTCCTTTACGCTTCTTTCTGTCTTTCTCAGTGATAAGAAAATTTCATAGTTACTCTGTGCCATAGTACGACCAGATAGTCGTTAGACTTTCTTAGAGAGGTTTCTCTTCGCTCTCATCCTCGCTCTCACTCTGCACTATGTAGCTTCGGATCTCGGAATCATGTCTGGCAGCGCGCGCGACACGAAAGTGTACAAATGAAGAAGAGAATAGCGGTTGAAAGAGAACACGTTAAGAGAGGCTAGAGGCCAGAACGAAAGAGAGAAAACGAGTCAAAATGAAGAAAAGAATATAGTCTGATGTAGAGCTCAATTATTCGTCCGGCAGTACCCTCTCGAGTGGCCCGCACCGAGGACAAGTTTTACTTGTGGTACAATCGCTTCTTTCAAGCGGGTCAAAGGTCAAATTGCTGTAGAAATAAAAGCAACTTCCACCCCTATGCTTTCTATTCTCATTCACAATCTTACACGGCTATTTTCTTCAATCGATACTCTGAAATACGAGCAGACAATAATAATATGTTCGTCAGCCACGTATTCTTGCGAAAACAATGCCTGATGTAAAGAGGACGATGAGGTACATCTCATTTGTCAAGTCGACGGAATGTAGACGCGTGAATGGAATAGTCGGTCGAAAAATTCAGCTTATCTCATTGTCAGCAGGGATAGGGTAGGATAGGCAGGCGGCGGAAAAGTGAGAGAAAGAGATAAAAATATAGGACCGCTGCCGCGAGCTGAAACGATCGCAAACAGCAAAAAGTTTCGCTGTAGTTCAGTCGAAATTTCCGAGTAACTCTCTACGCGAATCCGTTATTCGTTGGCGGACTATCCCCCTGACGTTTATCGAGAAAGCGAGAATTTAAGCGCGCCAAAATTTACAGCCGGTGCGCGCTCCATTCACTTTTGTGTGCATAGTTTTTTTTGTCGACAGCATTTTTTGTTTCGGTACAGCATTTGGTAAGCTGTATATACGTATAGCTGTAGTGCAGTAGTCGAGGCTCATTAAAGGCCGCAAGCGCATCAGAGCTGGACTAGTCGCGGACGAGTCCGAAAGTCGCAATTAGTCGGGTGTCGTGTCGGAAATGGGGTCGACCCCCTTCCTCCGGCCGCACAGCCGCTAGCTAGCAGTAGAGATAAAAGATGCGAGTGGGAGTGAAAGAGAGGGAGTGAGCTAGTTGACGCTGCACAATGGCGAAACGATTTCAATCGCGAGGACTCGCTCGTTAGCTGTCCATATGTGCACGGGGACTCCGAGAAAATCCTCCCGTTTTCGCTTTCTCTCTCTTTCTCTGGCAATTCGTTCGACTGTTGCAGTCGCCAACTCGTAGGCCAACGAGTTACAGTTGCGCGCAAGCGAGCTTACGCCAAGAGGCGTGCGGATAGCGCATGCTCTATATTGAGGCCTTTGATTTTTTCGCTCTTTCCTATAAACTTCTTTTTTTTTTATTTATCTCATCGTGTCTACCGTGTACTCTATTTTTCATAGATATACAACGCTTCGAATTATCCATTTCTCATGTTAATGCGTGCGCTCATATTGAGCGAACCGTATTGCACTTTGAAGCGCGTTCAGGAATGCGATCGGTAATTTGCAAGATGACCAACTCAGGCTATTAGCTCGAGTGGAGTGTATACGCCAATGAGAAGCTCTTCGTACCGGAGAGACTGATGCCTCTCATCAAACGCTGTTCATTCACTGAAGTATATTGTTCATTGTGAACAATCGAAAATGAGTTTAATAAAATAATTTCTCAACTTCGGCGCAAATAAATATATGAAAAGACAACAAGATTCTCTTTCACTAGAAAGATAAATAGAGTCTAGAAAGAGAGAGAGAGAGAGAGAGATGGGCTAGTGCTCAATCACCATCGACTCAATACTGACAAATGTTACTTCGCGACAGTATTACCCGCTGAATAGTGATAAATTTCCCGGGCACATTGAGAGAGAAAGCTTCCCTTTGGCTAATGTGCTGCTGCTGCTTTTCCCCAAAAGTCGAGTTCATTACCGAAGTTTAAGCGCTGGAACTCCGGGCGATCAGTTTGATTGGAGAACGATTACGGCATCGTTGATTCCATCTACTTCCAGCGTGATTTCCAGGCTCGAACTTTATGCGGCTTTGGAGGAGAGAGAGGCAGAGAGAGGCAGAGAGAGAGAGAGAGAGAGAGAGAGAGAGAGAAATGAGAACGTGGGCGCCAGAGGAAAAACTAGTGAAACAGTCATCTGCTGATTGCTCGTTTTTTCTCTGCTCGCTCAACGAGCGAACTCTCTTGTGTCTTATGAAAACAGTTTTATCGCGGAAATACGCTTGGAGTACGTATGTATATGAGCGCCAGAGTATGTTTGTGGAAAATGGAATTTCCGAGTCCTCTACATCTCTTTTCCAATTTACAAAAAATTCGCTTCGAAATTAATGTTTTTGAGTCAGCGCTCTCCTTTGACCTGTGTGTATGTGCTCATAGCTTTACAATAGCCATTGAATGTAATTCGATTTCTCGATGAAACTGATATTGGACTACTAATTAATTCTACATTGATATTGCAGACCTTTAGAGATACGTCGAGGTATTTTCAGTTGGATTAATGCGCGTAGATATTTTCTGAAAAGAAGTTAACGCAGTGGACTATGCTTTTCCCCGAAATACAGATGCTTTTGAAAACGTAATTACGTTTATCGGCGGGTAAAAAATTTAAACTAATAAACTGACGACTAAGTATATTATACATATAGCGTTTATCGGCATATTCCGTCTTGTTTTATTCGCGCGCGTACTTTTGGACGGTCCAATTGAATTAGAGCTCGGCCGTATCGTTGCGGCATTGAAATATACGATTTTCGGGCATTTCGCTTTATTTAGCATTCGTTGCAGCAGCGTCATGCTCATTTAAGCAGCGCGGAAACTCGCCCCCTGCAGTGCCGAGTGGCGCGCCGCAGTCCATGCGTGTGTCGCGTATGTGTATGCGGCATTTGGTTTGTGCGTGCACTCTTGAACGCAGTCGAGCTGCAATACAGAGCGCGACCAAGTGGCAGCAGTAAATACCAGCTTGCCGAATTCTACTCGGCCTTTCCCGAATTTCCCGGTGACTTTTAAAACGCTTTCGCGGTATCGGCTAGCCGCGGTGTTTACAGCAGCTGAACGCAGGAAGATCCGGAACGCTATATATATATGTGTGTACCTATTGAGTGAGAGAAAGAGATAGAGAGAGAGAGAGAGAGAGAGAGAGAGAGAGAGAGAGAGAGAGATGAACTGAAGGGTGGAAACAGAGCAGCCGGAAACAATGCAGAGCACCGTGAAGCGCCGTTCCTGCTCTCGCTCTCTATCTCGTTGCATATATTTTTGTCGGCTAGATAATTTAAATAACGTCTCTTGCTGTACTGACGATGAGGAAATATATAGCCGGGCTAGTACGGACTCTTGATTGTGCTGCCCGTGTATTCGTGATTACAGAGAAAGCTTAAATTCGTTACGTTGATCAAGTAACTTTTCGCAGCGAATGGAACGTGAGGTATCACGACAAATTTACCGTTGAAACGCAGGCCGAGTAGACGTTTTTGAGGCATGGATAAAACGAGTAGTGCGACTATTAGCTTAAACGTTAAAACTTTAATGTGATATGCTTTATTATTCGAATACAAGAGAGAATTCTTTGGTTCGCAGGCATTAATCTGACTTATAAAACAAAACATATATTTTTTCTTTATTTTTATATTCTATATTGAGAATAAAGTAAAAAATAATACGAGAGACACTGTGTAAATGAAACCAGTTTTCTTTATTATTAACTGTTCACTGTGATAAATATACTACCATATTTCGGATAGGCCTGTGCGGGCGCAAGGTTAGCTTAGATCACAGACACGGACTGCAGCGATGAATTAGCCAACGGGTTTTGCTTAAGCATAACTAGGTGTAAACATCGAGAAGACCCGTTATTCTCGTATATGTATACGATTATATTATTAATTCGGGATTATATCTCAATACTCTATCGCAGACTTGCGAAATAGAGCTTTTTCGACTTAGCGGCTAAAAATTGCTAAGTGTAGTAGTATTTACGTGGGTGAGTACATGCAGCTCATTCCGGTAGTCTTAAATTGAAAAAGAGGAAGAGCGAAAGAGAGAGAGCGAAAGAGAGAGAAACTCACTATATTGAATATCGTATATACGTTTATATTTGGTTTATTAATCGGTTTGTGTTCCATTCCAATTGCAGCTTCGATTTTGAAATAATTAATATAATGATTAATTTTATTGAAAATTATCAGAAATGACATTAAAATAATATCGTAACATTCTACAATGAATATAACACTTGATGCTGTAATCGTTTTATTTAAAATTTAAGTTGAAGTGCATAATATTCTAATTAATTCATGGATACTTTACGTTACGATTGCTTTGGTCATCAATAAGCTAGCAATTAACTGGTAATCTCGTTTTCTTTAGTAAAGTTTCTTTGGATTTCTTTCCTATCTGATTTTCTATGGTCTCATTGATCAGAAATGGACGAAGAGCGCGAACTGGTATAGACCAGTAAAAAGATATAAATAAACATTTGTAAAAGAAAGAATACAGATCGGACTTTTGGTAGAATCATTCTCGTACGGCTGGCGTTTCTGTATAGTTAACTTCCAAAGCTCTGAACATTATCGAAAATTCGTGTGTTATTATTTTTTTTTATCTCGTGTTCATTATTTTCTGATGGAAATAATTGCTCGTCGAAAAAGTAGAAACAATGAAAAAGTGAAAATTGACGAGCGCTCATCGTTACGCATGATTGACGAAACGCATTTGACTACACGTATGCATTTATATAACTAGAGTAATGTATGCAAGTACAATACGAGATCTGTAAATTTCACGGAACGAGGCGAGAATCCGCGTTAAAGCTACCAGAGCATAATTAGAGACCGTGCATTCGCAGCATATTCAGTAGAGTTTTATGTTTCGCTACTTGATAAACCATTACATTATACATACGTATTACGCATACGCGTGAAACGATGCTAAATTCTCCCGCGAATTACTCCAATCCGAATTACTCTGGTTTAATATGCCGAGAATAGCAACTCTGCATCGAGCTAGTAAAATTGGCTGCATTCGTTGCAGCGGCGAATAATTCAGGTACGAAGGCCGCGACGATGATCCTCCGGACTAAGCAGTGTACAGACTAAATAATGCGTATGCACGGCACATGCAAGCGATCGATTAAGAGTCGTAGCCGAGCTTGTGGAAAACTAATATTAAGCTGTAAATAGAGACGCGCGCAGGAGGAGCTTGAATGGATGCACAGTCGAGAAATATGTGCGCCTCGGAGACTTGGGAAGCCGTAAATCATCGTTCTATCGAGAAAATGAAAATTAAACAAGCCGCAACGAAATTAAATCCGTTCATTAAATAATTGTACTCGCTTCGAGAAAATTTCCCTCTAGCGCGTATTTTATGACTTTTATGACTATTCTACAGAGGCTAACGCGAAGGCGGCGCTAAATTTATTATTTCCCTAAAGCGTATACTTAGAGAGGTACGCTCGCGTAGGGCAGTAGTAGCGCAGCGGCAGCGTGGCAGCCGTAAGCCGGCTCAGGACGACGGCAACGGGGTGCACAGGCGGCGCAGAAACGCCGTATATCTTCTCGTCGTACGTGCCAATGAAGGTGTAAAGAAACATCGCAAGCGCGAGAGAGCTTTGGCGCACCGCATCGCCCGCTCGCAGGCTTTTACGGTCGAGACTTTATGGTTATATTTATTGCCTTTGCCACGGCCGCTGACGCCGCCGACGCCGTCGTTGCCACCGTTGCCACCGCGCTGCGAGACCGTGAGACCGGAAGAATACTTCGCGAAAGCGATGAAGACGTAACTAGTCAATAAACCGATTCTATATGAGCACGGGAAATTGGTGTACCGGTCTTTTACTTTTCCTCCGATGCTGCCAGCGTTGCTGCCAACCTTGCGCACGCGCACGTTCGTTCGTAAAAAACCTGTCCGTTCTTCACTTTCTGGTCTATATAGTTCTGCGATTGCAAGCTATTCCTTCACGGTTACTTTTATTTTCTATTTCTTTCGAGACATTTTTTCTCTTCGCTTTTCATTCGACTTTGCTACTAGCTAGTCCCTGACGAACGAACTTTCTTTCTGTACGCTGAAAGGAATGGATGCAGGGAGAGCTATTAGCTCCTACTCGCGCAGCCTGAAAGGCCAATCATTGTGTTACTTGTTGTAACGCTGACGTAATCGAGACCTACTAATACTGCAGAGGCAAAAACCGTGTAAAAATACGACCAAGCAATCTAGATAATGGATCGATGCTTAGCTCGGGAAAAGGACTATATGTACGTGTACAGGTATATGTATTATATATAGTCTCTGCTCTAGTCAAGTTGAGCTTGGATGACAGGATCAGTTGGGCGGAATGAAACGATCGGCTTCCAACCATTAACGAACTCTCGCGCTCATACGCTTGATGAATAACGTGGCGGCCACTCGTGTCGCGTACAAAATGCGCGACCGTTCGTCCGTACGAATCATGGATTGCACAGGTGTGAATCATCGATCGCACGCACGTGCGCTCGCCCTCGATCTACTGCCACTAGTCTGTGTATAGCATTCGCCTCGCGTATAATATACTCTCTTATACGAGACAGCACGTGGTGGCGAAGACTCGAGGGTTTGATAATACGAGCTACTCCCTGAGGAGCCGTTAAGCCACTGACCTCCATTCGCTAGATGATTTATGCGGATTTTAATTCGACGCTTATGTATGTCGGTCTATACAATACAGTCGCAAACTTTTCGTCTACGAATTTAGCTGCAGAACCGAATTTGAAGCGCACCATCTTTTCTGGGTCAATGCGGGTACACGTGTGCAATGTTGTAACCTCACAGCGACTTCGAAGGCCACCTCGAACAATGCCATAATTCGACAATCCACGCTATTCGATCCCTGAACTCAATAGCCTCTTGCGTTTTCGTGCAATGCGCGCCGGAGGAGAAAGGTTCTGCTGCATACGATGACGAATATAGTCTCCAAGATAAAGAGAGAGAGAGAGAGAGAGCGAGTGAGAAAGCAAGAGTTTGGAATGCGTCGAGTTCTTGGCGCGTGCGAATGCTTGCGCGACTCGATAATTAGATTATTACGCATTTGCAAAAGTCAGTCAGTAGAGAGAGGTAGTGAGAGAGAGAGAGAGAGAGAGCGAATTGGAAAGTTCCTCGCGGAAATATAGCTGCTGATAGAGTGGCTCATTGAATTCGCCATCGAGATCTCAACTGAAAAGTATAGAGTGTGTGTGTGTATGAGAGAGAGAGAGAGAGAGAGAGAGAAAGAGAGAGAGAGGGAGAGAAATTGTGGAAACCGTGTCTCAGTGGAGTCGTATAGCTGCGCGAGTTTCAGGTCGCTCTCGTGTTCACTCGTGCGCGCCAGCGAATTATAATCGTCGCTACTGCCACCGAAATGCATGCGAGCGCTCGACTGTGTGGGTGCAAGTGAGCAGCTACCACCGAGCGAGCCATTTTGTCGATGATGAGAATCGCTTCGAGATTTTCGTGCGCACGAGGGGAAAACGAGAACGCGAACGAGACTTGTTTAAGCACGTACTTTCTACGCGAGGCTAAAGTCAAAAGAGCTTGAGCGCAAATACATCGCCAAGCACGGCCGTTATGTAAGCTTTCTCTCACTTTCTCAGTTGACTCTTTCTCCCTCTTTCTCTCTTATGCTTCTTCTTTGTGCCATTCTCTCTCGATGTTCGCGACTGCACGCGGCAGATTCGTTCTATTTTGCTAACTCGCGCGCTATGACTGACTGCTCTGATATGCGTGAGAGAGAAAGAGAGAGAGAGAGAGAGAGAGAGAGAGAGAGAGAGAGAGGGGGGAGAGGGAGAGAGGGAGAGAAAGAGAGAGAGAAAGCTCCATTTGAATAATGCAATTTATTCAGTTAATGAGAAAGAGGCTGTTTGTCGGCGGCTTTATAACGGCCTTACGGGTACAACGCTATATAAGCCAACTAACTCTACTGATCTTCCTGTGATGCATATACGTTCGCTATTGTTGTATAGTTCGTATTTTGCTAGTTAAGGTTAAACGAGCTTTTTACGCCTCTAACCATTTACTAACGTTTCGGGTGACGAAACTCGCTGATTTTACATTTCGTGACCTACATAACTATAACGTGAGTCTTTTGTACACCAGCGAATAATCACCTAAAGTGAATCATAATTCAGGTTGTCAACTGTCCTCGTTTACGATTTTTAATCACGATCTTCGCAGAAATCGTAAAAACGAGGCGTCCGCGATATATCAATACTAACGAATGAGTATATATATATAACCTAGGACAGGGTGTGACCAGGTATCGCTAATAAAACGAGCGGGACAGCCTTTTTCTCCGTACTTCGGTACAACACTCTTATACACTAAACAGAGTCACGCGGCGTGTGTACGCGTTTCACGTGGATCCGCGCGTGTGTACTCTCGCACACGCCCACACGTACAGTTGCTATCTGAAAGCGCGTTCACGGTCCGTGCTCGTGCTTTGCATCGCTACGATAAGCCTTTTTTGTCCATTAACGTGATTAAGTTCTGCACAAAGGTTGAAGCCAGCCTGGAGCGCGCTCGCAGCTTTGCGTCGCTGAGCTGCGTGTCATACGTACCAAAAACGCGCGTGCCTCGCGTCTTAACAGCGCCCCAGCAGTGGCTTGGCCGAGGAAATCATGCGTGCCACGCACATCCCAGACACTGACGTGTATGTACACACACACACACACACACACACACACATATGTCGCGTCGAGGAGGGGCTCTCCGGAATGGAATAATCAAAAACGTATGGCTGTAGTGTACACACTCGCACCGGGACAGAGATAAGGCATCGCAACGCAGTCGGGGGGTTAGAGCTCGCCTTAATTAAAAAGCATGAAACGGCCAAGTTAATTTAAAAGCGGATGAAAAAAGGACTACGCGATAAGCCAACTGATGATTCCCGGCCACGAACTGTCCGTGTGTAATTTATGCCGTTTTCTTTTGCATTCATTCTCCTTTTTGCACACTTTTTTCGGAATTTTATTATTTGGTTTGGGAAAAAATTTTTTTTGTTCTTTTAAAATACGCGAAGAATATGTATGTACATAAATATATTTCTGGAACCCAGTGTGCTGACTCTAATAAAATTTTAACCTTTTTTATTTACGTATGTAAATTTACTAGTTTAAAAGATAACCTTTTGCGTTTGTTTAGAATTATAATTGGAATTGACATTAACCTATCGAGATAGAAACTAAATATATTTTTATAAAATAAATTAAGTATGGTATTTTATTTATTAGTTCGATAAATTAGTGCTACTCGAGCTGATTGCTAATATTTCTACGACTGTTCAATTACAATAAAAATAGTTCTGACGCTGAAATATTTGTACAGTATTTTCGTAATAGAATACGATAATTTTCGTACAATATCGTGATTAGACTGTAAATAGGGTTATATAGGATATAGGGGCGACTCGAAACGCGTGCTGGTCACGTTTAAACGAAAAGGGGCGTTTTTCTCCTTATAGCAATTGACACCTTGTTCTTTTCCTCGAGCCATCGAAATAAAAGATTCATGCGTCGTTTTGGCTCTTAGACGGCTTCATTTATTCCGTGGCTCACGGTTCACTTTTCCCTGGGGTATTCTCTCCTTCTCTCTCTTTCTCTCGCGTTCGCGCTGTTTGTGGTTTGTTAGATGAACGTAACAAATAAGGTAATCTTCCGCACATATTGTTGGTTGTTGAGGTCGAGTGCCGAGCTGACTCCAAAGCAGCAACAGAAGCATATTCTCGGGGTGTATCCGCAGGTGCCCAACATCGTCTAAAAAGAGAGAGAAAACGAGATCATGAAGTGGAAAGACGCGGCGAGTTCGAGAAAAAGGGAAAGAGAACGAAAAAGGGGGCCACAAAACACAGAGAAAGAGAAAGATAGAGAGAGAGAGAGAGAGAGAGAGAGAGAGAGAGAAAATTTTTCCATGAAAAGCAACTCGCGGCAACGAAAGACGTGAGAAGACGCTGCGAGAAAGTCTCCGTGCAAGTGGAAAAGAACAAAGGTAATGAGTGCAGTGAAAGCGCCCGGAGTGAGAAAAGAGACGGAGAGATGGATAGGAGAAGAGCTTCTGAGCGCACAAGTGCTGTAGGATGTTGCAGCTGCAGCTGCTGAGGGTCAAACGGATGGTTGGAAGAGAAACACGAGTGAAAAGGAAAACAAACTAGCACGCGTACGCAAGAGACCTCACGGCTGCTACTGCCGCTACTGCTGCCGCTACTGCTGCCGGTACTGTTACCGCTACTGCTATCTAGTGCTATCTAGTGCTGTTGCAACCGCTTGATCCAGACTCTACGTGGCCAGAAAGCTCGAAAGCTTCCAGACACGCGCTCGCGCGCGCACAAGCTCGCACTGCCTTATATTCTAGATTTCTTCATTACACTGTCGCGTACCTAGCTGCTACAGCTTGTAGTAGGGTCTCGCGTGTACTCGAAGAGCTTTCACACTATTTTTTTGGTTCTTTTTTCCGTAGTCGCCCTTTTCAGGCTTTTAGTGTCAACAATTTCGTCAGACACTCCCCTCATATAATCAGTATACGACTGGTAATCTTATGGAGGTCTCAAGAGAGAGAGAGAGAGAGAGGGAGAGAGTGAGAGAGAGAGAGAGAGAGAGAGGGGAGGCTGCAGTCATAAAGAGGAGTATATTTTTTTTTCTTCTGGCTAGCGTGAGATTTCATCATATTCACGTAGCATGTAAAAGAGAGTAAGGCATCTTAGTCGACCGATATATCGATGACGCGGCTGTGGCTTGGAGATACTAATCTTGGAAAATATAGGCGAAGACGGGAATATTAAGATAAGAATAAGAGATTTCCACTTTATTCTCTCTCCCTTTTTCGTTTGGTCAGTGCACGTTCATTATATATAAGCCATTTTATTTCATAGTACGGAAGAGAGCCGTTTAGAGAAGTTATTGGAAATCGGGCTACGGCAAACGGACAATCAGAGGCGCGAATTTGTCGGATAAAGTGCGGCGTACGGGAGGGTCAGCAGCAGCCACTATGGCATTCGAATCGAGCCGTGAAGGTCTACCGATGGGCAGCGGCAGGCTGACAAGTCGCTTATCGCCTCTGCGAAGGAGGATGACCCAACGTTTGACTGGCCATTGCAGATTTACGTGCGCGATATTGTCCCCGAGAAGGAGAAGCAAAGGATGTTAAAGTGCCTTTTCTTCTCGCTCTTTCTATCCCTCTCTCTCTTTCTCTCTTCCTTACTTACTCACCATTCCTAGCTGGTAGTTTAGGGGTTATATATCGCGTTGGCTTATGGGTTCTTTCGAGAGAACAACCGGTGGGATTTAGCAAGACATTCTCCGACATCCACATGCAGCTCTTGCGCTAACAGGCTTCGATTGCTGAAGGATCAAGGTCCTTCTACTGCAGAGGATAAGGTGCACTGATTGGTCCGGTTAAATCAACATCCTTTTCGAATAGCTCGAAAGCTTCGTTAATCCGTCAACTCCTGAGTCTCGATTGAATTGAATGATGAGTTGAAGAGTTTTTCGCCTGCTACCTTAATCTTCGTGTGCACGTCTATATATACAATTATACGTATGTATCGATGTATAATCAATGGGACGTTGGAGCACCCGTTCATCGCAATTAGGCCAACTGCAAGACCGCAAATAAGAATAAAAAGGTAGCGGGCGTTTAATTCCGAATTTGTCCGCAAACTCATAATGAGCTTATTAATTGTAAGAGCAGCCATGACAGGTTGCTTTCGCGTACAATATAATCCAGCGGCACTCCCCGCAAGGATCTTTGTGCAAAGTGTGGTGGAGAGGCGAGTGGGCGTCGCCACTCTCTCTCTCTTCAGGGTTGTGGCAGCACTATACCACTGCCACCCCCTTCCTCCCTCGTTATTGCCTTCTCAGTGGCTGAAGTAAATTAGCGAGCTAGAGAAGAGGGAGAGTGAGGGAGAGAGAGAGAGAGAGAGAGTGACGTTGTGTATCCGCTACGAGTAAATCTATAAAATTACCATTAGCCGTTATATCATCAAGTACAAGCCCTTCTCGACTCTCGTCTCGCTGATAAGAGTTGATTCGCAAGCGCTATTTAGTTATGTATATACAGCTCGATTCCGTCCGACGAGATGCCTAATGAATTTTCAAAAAATTACCCACCAAGTCGGCTTTCTATCTCTTATATTTTCCCTTGACTCTCGCGGCCTCTTATACCGCAGCGTCTCTTATTACAACTCTAGAGGCGCTTATTTCCAAGCGCAGTCTCATAATTCAGCGTTCACGCGAAGGGAAAGAAAAGTCCAAATGTATGTAAGCCCGGCAACGCCATTAGAATTTTCATCCCGTGTTCAGAGTCTCGTGCGCACTTGGCTATACACATGTATATAAGCATATAGCAGTTTATATATACACATGCACACACATATGCATACATATACAGAGCTGAGAGGAAAAGTAACAAAGCGAAAACGAAAGCATCTTCTGCTACGGACCGGAGAAAACGAGCTCTCCACGATAATACTCTGATTATTCTACGAATGAACAACGGGGTGAGCGAGCTCTTGGATAGAAGGGCGCGAAGGGCGGAGAGCTTTTTCATTGTAAGCAAGAGAGCACAGCTCGTTCGGAATGCCATAAGTATTCGTAATTTCCTTTGTTATGCAGCCTTGGACGAGCAACGAAATCACACTTTTATTCCCCGCTTTACTTTAGCTTGATTAAACGCTTCGCACTTCATGTCGTTCACATCACTTTTTTCAAGCAGTAACGAATTAATTCTTAAAGAATTTACGTCTCGTTCGTGTGATGCACAGTATAGCATCCACCTCTTCTTGCCTCTTGCTAATTGACGATTAAGATCCGTTCTCGACGCCCTTATCGGCATACGAGCGTTTTTTCTCTCTCAACTTTTGACACTCCCCTATACCCTCTCTAATCTTATGGAGAACGGCTTATCGCACTCTTCGTGGCTGAATCTCTTTTCTCTCTCTCTCTCTCTCTCTCTCTCTCTCTCTCTCTCGATCGTGTGCAGTCGAAGAAAAAGGTCATGGTAAACTTTCCTTATAAGTGAGAAAAGAGTAGCAATCTGATTAGAAGGTTCTAGCTAAGCTGGGAATTCAGTATTGGGTCAGAATTATCTACCCTTTTTACATTTTATCGATTTATATATCCCTCGGGGTGCACACGCCTATACAGAGTGGATTCGATGAATGAACGATACCAGTTGAAACGCCACTTGAACAATTGCTCTTCGTCGTTTCGGTGTGTGCGAGCCTGTATCTGTTCTACGGTAGAGGGAGAAATGTGTGGGTGGGGTGAGCAGTTATTCTTGATACGCTACGATCCGTTCTATCGATTCGTTTTAGATATAGTTTCGATAACAAGAGGAATCCGAGTAAAGCAAACCCTCGCGCATGTTTATGTACCTCTTCTTTAATAATCTCGATTGCGCGCGTGTTCTCATCTCAAAATCAAATTCACTTTGACAAAGAATGTAATTTAATTGTCCAACAGCACGTACTGTATATACTTATGTAGGGAATTTTCTAGAGTTTAATGAGTAATTTGTGGTTTAAGTCGTGGTCTGTGTACAGTCAACAGTGAATTATGTATACGTCCAATAGTCCAACTCATATGAACCTCTCAATAGATGAAAGATGTACGATACGCCGACCACCGCGTTGACTTTAATTAAAAAACTTTAATTACAAAACACCAAATAAATTGCACGTGGATTATATCATCTCTCTATCCTCGTTCCCTTCTCGTTATGCTTTCTCCCTCTCTCGTTCCCACAATTCGAGAGAGCTAACTACTTTTTAAGCAATTCGCCAGCAAAAAGCAAGCTAATTACTGTTTCCGCCTTCGTTATAATTCTGCAGCAGTAACGCGTACAGGCGTGCAAAACGAAATTCGTCAAAGCGGGGGGTTTTGTACTAAGATTTCGATCGAGCTTGAGCCTAATGACATCGTGGCCGAGGCGCTAAGTTTGATCTTACGCGAGAGAGAGGCAACTTCTTGATAATATAAGCATTTACTGGTGCCATGAGCTTTCGCGGCAGCTCGCTGAGTATATACGTGTATATTGTGCACAGAGCGCGACAGCAGCTACAAGCCAGACTCTCTGATGGCCGATCGATTTTCATTAATGGACGTGGATACCGCAGCTCGAAAGTCAGAGGCTCCAGTATCCATAGAGAGAGAGAGAGAGAGAGAGAGAGAGAGAGAGAGAGAGTCTTGTCTCTCCGCGCACATACTACACTCGTACGCGCGTATATGTTACGGCGAAAAGCTGCAGCCCATATATGCACCAATGAGCTCATAACAGTCCCCTTCGAGCGACCGACATTCCGAACAGCGATACTGTTTACTTTAATCATCTATGTATAAGCTTATATTCTTTACTATACGTTGCTTTAAACACAGACGAGCTTAGTATTTCATTAGGAATTTATAATAATGATTTAAACTTTTGCGGTAATCTCGCTGAGTCGAGCATGCTTCCTGTAGCCACTGTGCATTATAGAATACAATCGAGTATACACTCTTCTTCAAACTATATGGAGTGTAATGCAATTCGAAACTTCTCATTCCACCGAACTACACTGCATCGAATGACGCAAGCGCTATTGAAGAAAAAGGAAAAACACGAACATGCTTGTACTTTATCCATACATTCAAACGCTTACAATAAGTATTGAAATAGCGCGCCATATCTCGATAACAATCATCTATATTCTTCTTTGTGGAACTCAGATAAAATCGACTTTATTTATATATTGCTGCGCACTCGAGCGCAAATATATATATTAATATATATATATATTTCTCGGGTCTATGCCTGCCTTCGTATGTGTATGATGCAGCGGCAATAGAAATGGATATGAGCCAACGTTCGAGAGCTGATCTTTCTCTCTCTTATTCTCATTCTCTGTAATAGCAAATTCTTATGCCCGATGACTATATTAACAAAGACTACATTCCTCGACAAATTTTCTTCTTCCTCCTCGGTCTCCACTTTCGCATCGCCGAGCTCTTTTTAATTTTTGGCTACATCGCAAGAATCTTTCACGTACAAATTGAGTGTGCGGATATAACAGAAATATATTCAACACCGATCGCGCAAGAGATCTCCGTTAAAGCGTAAAAGGAAAATGAAGATTAGCCACGGCGTTGTACAGCATATTAATTCACTCTTCTCTGCGAAATTCATATCTTAATTAGGCGAAGAGAACTGCTGCTAAAGCACTGTTGCCTACTGCAGCCGGATAACTAAAAGTAATGCATGCATAATGCGATTGTTAGCACATTTTCCGAATGCCCTTGTTTTAAGTGGACAAAGTCTGGCCGTTATCGCAATTTACCACAGAAGCTTTCATGATTTAACGGGAAAAGTTGCGTGGGGCGCATATAGATCGTAGGAACCGCAAAACGACCTCCCTAATTGTCGAAGAGGAACTCTATTTCCACGAATCTGTTGAGGCAACTTTCATGGAACAATGCTGAGTACTCGGGATCTCACTGAGACGACTAGGCAAGCGATCGCAACTGATCGTTATAATATAAGAATAGTCTCCCGGAAAGTATTTCCAGAGTTAAGTTCGACACTGCAGGTTGTGTAGCTACATACGCTCATCGGTACAACGATGCAAGAAGAACCTGATTGGAAAGTTATTCGTTAATGCGCTCAACAGAGAGAACAGAGATATAGATTCATTCATCAGGCCCCATCGTGGATTATCAATTCTATTAAACTACAGTAGTCGAGCGAAATAGTTTCCCAGTAGGGTAATAAAGGAGCCTTTGCCGAGCAACAACAGCTGGCTATGTATGCGCCAGTTCGTGGAACGGCTAGCGTTTGCAATCATCGCTTTAGTATCGGTGCTCGAGCTGCACGACATCAGCAAACTCATGCATATTACGCCTCGGCCGAAGCGCACTTGCCATAATTTAAGAGAATGCAATGGATCACGCAAGCGCGCGCGCACACACTCACACATGTGGAAGTTAATCAGGATCGAAGGTAATAGATGATGGTGCTGCAGAAATGACACTCGGGTGACGTACGGGGTGCTGGGATAAATTTCCACGCATCGTGTCGTTCGTGTAGTGAGCTTTGCTGTCGACCGCATAACCCGACCTTCCAATCTCTCTTCTTCGCTCTCTCTCTCTCTCTCTCTCTCTCTCTTCTTCGTGCTGCAACTGCAGTATGTGCGATAGTACCTGTTTATGTGCGCAGGCACACTGGATGCGTCAGCAGCACCGACTGTATCAGCGCCTAACAGAATCAAGTGGAATTTGAAAGACACTAAAACGTTACTCTTTGCTCTTGACCTTATTTCTCACTTCAGACAGATTTTCGATAACTTGTTTTTTTACTTTTAAGAAATCTATACAAGCTCACACTCTTCCGCTCTATGAATTATGTAAATCAAATGATGAATGGAAATTAAAACGAGAAGATGAGCTGATTAAGACTTTCAGAACCACGTTTGAGATTTCACTAGGTTTGCCAGGCAAACTTAGCTCAGAGTGCGGTATTTGCACAGAGCAGAGTATTATATCTTGGCTACGTTATCCGACTATACTTCCTCTCCACAGAGAGAATATTATATAGATGTATGAGGTATTACAATATGTTTTTATTTCCTATTTGGTAGTAAGCGAGCTGTAAGTAGTGGCAGATCTGAAGTGTCATGAAAAAGTCTCATCTTAGCATATAATTTCATCTCCTTGTTCGTGGATGAGAGCAACTCTAGTGTTGCACGTTCGTAAACTCTATAAGCTTAGAGATGTTACTTAATATTACACATAAAAAGAATAGCAATTCTCTTATAACTAAGGTGTCATTTTCGTTATAAGGATCTGGATTATTATAATATATTCAACTGACATTTCATTCACCTATTACTTAAACTGAACCAGCATTTGAGATAAGTAATGTTCTATGAATATTTCAGGGACTTGGGGGGAAGCATAATGTTGATAATCGTACATCAAGAGGTAAGTGAAACACCTTTTTCTAACATTTCTTTAGCTATTATGTATAGATTATGCAGTTATATCTCATATTTATAGCCATTTTTAATGTTAAAGAATATACCCAGTCATAGCTATTATGTGTTTGAAATTATTGGATATATAATATATTACTCATTGCTATAATTACATTACAATTTTACGGTGAGCATAAACTTATACTTATTATCTTTAAATATAATCTGGAAAATCAGTGAGTTCTATAATTATACTAATTAATCGTCTGTGGATATTCCATTACACTATATCTCTCTGATAGCAAATTAAGCATTTTTATAAGATATTTTTAAAAGGATTTTCTGATCAAATCAAACCAATGGATATAATTCAATAGGCAGCACAGGTAACACAATTAATGCCGAATTAATGATCTTTAATAACGTAATATTAGTGTATGTGTGACATTGATAGTTTCAAAATTAATGAACCAACGGTTAGCCAATGCATTGGCTATATTCTCACCATTATTAGAACTAGCAAGTATGCATTCGTCATAGAGTGTAATAGTAGAACTGTATTGTACAATAGTATCGTAGGATTGATTTATTAAATAAACAATGTAGTACGTACAAATTCATAAGTTTCTGCATAGCAATTGTTTATAATTTTCAAATACTTCACAACGATTCATATCGAAGCGGGTTCAATTTCATCAAAGATATAAACAAGATAACATTCTCGTAGCCAGCAACGCTATAGGGCAATTGCAACAACGCATCCAGTGGCTTTCAGCACTACACTACGTTATATAGCTTAGACACTAGATTCCACGTTTACGCGTGCGTAGCTATATACGTGCGTGAGTGAAGCTTCATACGAGGGCTGGGCTTATTAACCATCTAACGACGAACTGGCTTAAAAGGCTCATTGGATAAAGTGCAAGACAGCAATCCCCGTCACGCGAGTTTCCGAAAAGAAAGTGTCACATGAGCGCGCATTCTATTTTGCATAGAAATTAATTAACTCCTTTCCATTGGATTGTTTCCTCTTGTCATCACTGTCATATCTCTATTATTCAATCCTGCTAGGCTGTGTCGTTGTCGAAAAATATCTGGGAAAATTCGATATTCGGATCAGAGAGAATAACGGAAGAGGATTTAAGAGACTATCAAGTATGCCGCTTGGGAAAAGTCTCTAAGATCTACTTTCCTGCTCGATTCACTCAATTACTTACACTCCTCAGTAAAGAGAGTATAGTGTGGTCAATATTCGGAAATCGTCTTTGGATGAAGATTTTGGATGGGTCTTCTAATTTTGGTGAGCCAGAATTAAAAGAGGGGGAAAAACCTTTCCGTCAAACTACGTCGCATGTTTTTCTGCGAAGCCGGATGTTTTCAAGCACCCTCTCTCCTAACACACAGCCCACTAGGCGATATTTCTAGAGCCATCAGCGCCAATAGGTCCTTCTTGTCCTCGTTTCAGTCATTATTTTCCAATGTCGCCGGCAATATGTTCACATTGAAGAAAGTTCGACCTACTCCTGCAGCAGAGTCTCGCTTCCCATTCGTTGCTACTGCTTTTGCGAACGCTAGTGCTACTACTGGATAATCCTTGAAACTTTTGGCTTTACTCTCTTCGAGAGCCTTTTCGAGTTGCCACTTTGCTAGACGTGGCAGAAGCAACGCTATAAGCTTACCTTGGATGCCCGAGGTGAGTGAAGTCGATATAACCCGCGGATAATTAGTTAAAAGTAATAAATTGCTCGCTAAAAACATCAAAAATCCCAGTTAGATACTTTAATTCCGTTGGCAAACTATTGCACGATTTACCCGATTCTATGCTTATTTTCTCAATGTTTTATGTATTTTTAAATTATTAATGCGTTTCTTCACAAAAACCCGAGCTAACCCAAGCTAATCAGAGCATTGAAATGTCGTTGATCTACATCAAATCACCATCTATTTTTTGCACAGACTGCACAAAGTATTCGTAAAAGTTGTGAACCTCAGTCATGAATATGTCCCCGTTTTATATGGTTTTATTATGCTTTCCCAACCAGTTCTTTGAAATAGTTATCACTATTCAACTAGT
Organism: Apocrypta bakeri; assembly: GCA_018906985.1. Lineage (NCBI taxonomy): Eukaryota > Metazoa > Arthropoda > Insecta > Hymenoptera > Pteromalidae > Apocrypta > Apocrypta bakeri. Next base: position 4,950,632 of record JACCIA010000010.1, on the reverse strand, counting down.
CTTGAAAGTACATGTAAATCGAATATTTACTAGTCAGGTCAATATATCCTTTACTTAGCTCAACCAATTTATAATGGAAAATTCAAAATAAATGAACGGAGGTGGGAGAAATTAATTTTCTATCATAAACCAGTTTGAATATTTGATTAGTTTAGATTATTAAGGCCTGGAAGTTGGTATGCTTTGTGGAAGGCTCATTTTCACCATCTAGTGTAAGTAGGATACAGGACGACGTAATCCGTATCGTGGTTCGGATAATACTGTCCCAAAACTTGACGTTTAACCATAAATTTTCGGGAAATTCTGCTAGAGCCTGTAGTTGCTCGACTTCTTGCGGCTAAGCTCTCCTCTCTCAAATGATGCTGGAGTCCTGGCTTTTATTAGCAACATAAAACTAAATGTTTAAATTGTGAACGTTAATATTACTTTGCTACAATATTTTTTAAATCTATTCTTCCGTGCGACGATAACCCCTTTTCAATTTGACTTTTAAATATAGTTTTATGTACAGTCATTCATTTTTATTTATTATTTATTATTCTCAACGTATATAAAATTGTCTCTCTACACCGAGAGAGATCAGTACTAGTATTTTTAGCTTTCCTGAATTTTAATGGGGAATAATATCGAAATCGCATATTTGAAGTCTCATTGCTGAGTTAGATAGTATCGTGTAATGCTAATTTAGACAAGCTCTCTACCTTCAAAATAAAATCCAGAATAAGTCTTATGTCTAAAGTTTTCTTCGTAAAATTATAATTACTCGACATTTTCTTAGGGGGGTAAGACACCTTTAAATTTCAAATAACTAAATTCAAAATTTTAAATGTTTATAATAATGTGTATAATATAAGTTATAATTTATATCTATACTAGTAATACAAGATAGTTTTTTCTACATATTGAGGGATTTAACTCTGCTACAAGTCGCTTCGATAGCTATTTACAATAGGGAATAGAACATTCACTCACCGTAGGATTCAAAGTCAACCGATAGAAGGATTGAGCTCAAAATTGCTAGCTATACTCTGTAATACAGTCCTTTCAATATGAATGTAGGGATTGAATACACAGAAAAATTATTAAAAATAAAAAACTGCCTTTTTAATGATGGATTGAAAAAATTTTACATATTTTATAATTATGTAAATATAATATAACTTTCTAAAAGTATTACTATCCAGTTTGAACTGAATATTTATTCGATATATCTGTGGATTCCTTTCAGACCTTACGGTGTAGCACTTTGATTAATAAAAAATTAATATTGAGGAAAATTAAGTTCAACTTTGGAATCTTCAAAAATAAGACTTCCAACCAGATTCCGTGTACAAACGTCTGCGAGAGGTAATTTATTATAAAGATATTCAAATTTTTCTGAAAATTTAGTAAAATAAATAATGAAATCTAAAAGTTATTGAAGTTATTATTACAAAGCTACAATACAGTACTCGAACACTCAAATCATACCAGAAGTACTCATTCGAGTCATGCATATTGGTATATTAGGTATTTACAAAGGGTCAAGATTGACAAATATTGATCAAACAATAATATGTGATATACATGAATATGTATATTTAGAGCGTATGTATTCGATAAACTAATTTATGATATGATTATAAAAAACACATGAAGACATATGTCATATGTCTGTGTGTTATCGACATAAGATATTCTTATAAATCTTGAGAACATCTCATAAGACATCTCATCGAAATTTAACTTGATAACTAAATTATGAAAGCTCATAAATAGATCTTTAAAAGTATTTTTCTTTAAAACTTTAGACAATTCTATAAAAGAAAGTATTTTCGTGTTTTGAATGAAAAATGGCTTAAAAAATTTTTTCAAAAGTTCTTTTTTTATTTTGCGTATAATTTTGTAGATTGAGAAATTTCCTCTGAAATAGGCAGTACAAAAAATCTGTATTTTTGCTATTTAAAAATGTCTTGCCCCCTTAAGCAGATAAAGATAGAAATAATGAAAATTTCAAATATTGATTGCTTAATTAAAAAGGCTAAATTATCCATGATTGAAATGATTCCTTTTTAATATTTTTTAATACCTTGTTTCAATAGAAATGGACTATCCTTTTCTGATTGATGAAACTTTTTTTCAAGAGAAAGCTTTTTTCATTCTTGTAAATATAAAATGCAGTGGATAAAGTAACGTAAAAGTGATAATTGCGAAACGGTATAATAACATTTTTTCAAAATGTGTCTGGTCAAAAGCATTTCATCGTAAATTCCTTTTTAGTTATTTCTTATGAAAAATGTTGAATTTAAAGAAAATTAAAAATTTTCTATTATATTTTTTCTGTTATAAGAAATTTAATTAAAGTAAAAATGTCTTATGTTAATGTTTATTATTGAAAATTGGTATTAAAAAATTTTTATGAGGCAGATGTCACTGATTGGTTCTTAATTTAATGAATACGATTTTAAAATCACGCGATATCGATGTAATGAAATTGGAGTACATCTTCAAACGGATTCGAATATTTCACAAGGATGCTGTGACCACTAGATGTGTTTGCGAAGAGTCGCACGTTTAAATGACTGCTCGTGAACGTTTGCAGTGCACAGTAACAGACTCAAAGAGCAAAGCGCGCAGTGACGGCTGAGTTGGTCTATCAAACTAGGTAAATTAGTAGGGCTAATTTCTCACTGAAACGTCCAGGTTGACAGTCGTCGAGTTAGAGCAGCACTCTGGAGCACATTAATAAACAGGCGTACAAGCGTTTCGTCGACGTCTGGCGTTACCGTCTCGAGGCGAGCGAAACTCTCTCTCTCTCTCTCTCTCTCTCTCTCTCTCTGTCTCTCTTATATAGCCCCTACACACCTTGAAGTCGTCAGTGTTTCTCTTATCGCAAAGAAGATATGGGACAGTTTTGTTGAAAATTTAATCGACCGATGCTCATCAGTTTAATGAAAATGCATCTTTAAACGCGACCATAATGGATTGAATTTTGCATAAAAAATACCTCTTGTTCTAAAGTTTGCCGTGCAAACGAGTTTTCGATCGTATAGAGGCTCTGCTGTACAATAATTCAGCGAATGACTATCCGAGTAGTACAAGATTTGCCAAGGAGCCGCGAAATATCAACACAAAAGTTTCAGCCACGCACTGTAGGAGTTGTATAATCGAGCAATTGCTCTCTCTCTCTCTCTCTCTCTCTCTCGCCCTCGTCCTCCCTCTCGTTCTCGCCCGCTTGTCGCGATGAAAATAAGTGAATTAAAAACTAAGAGATTAAATTTGTTGTGGAAATTTATACGCTTTATAAATTTTACGAAGGAATCGGTGAAAAGCTTGGTAGGCGCCGACGACGACAGCCAGCGAGCCGCCTCGAGGTAAGATTCATTTAGAGTTAAAATTATCCCTGCATTCTATACGCAGTCGAGGCGGTACTTCGTCTTTCGTGGCCCCGACCTCCCACCCATCTCTCCTCTTTATCGTCCAGCCAAAACGAGGAAACAATCCTTCAGGAAAGATGAATGGCAGCAGCCTTAATGGTCTTGTGCAAAAGAGACTTCCGAAAGTGCGCGCGTTCGTCCACGGGGTGAACCTCTATAAGTGAAATGCTGGAACTCGCCGATCGTTGAGGGAGCGACGGACTTTCGTCTCTCTCACTCTCTTTCTATTTTACTCTCATATTGTGCAGAGACGAGAGAAAGACTGTCTCTTACTACTGCTGCAATCTGCAAAATATTATTCAAAGCCAGAGAAGTACGAAGAGGACAAAAAAGAGGAGAGTCAATAGTAGAGGCAGGGAGCGAGAGGAAAGTGGAGCTCGCTTGAAAATACCATAGAACGCCATTGTAATAAAATATATACAACCGTCTGCTGGTACCGGGGCAGCTACCTAAGTAGAAATTGACTACGGTGACAGTCTCTTGCGCGACGCCAACTTCATTTAAGTTCTTCATGCAGCCTGCCAGGGGGTTAGTTTTGCATCTTCCTCGCTTCCCCCTTACCTTTTCACACTAACTTTCCATATCAGGGCATTAAAAAACGAGACTAAGAAACAGTCGAGCTCGGCTGGACACGCCAGATGAGAAATAAGCAACGAGACGAGGCGCCTAGAAAGTTATTGCGAAAACGTTTTGCCCTCCCCGCCCCTCTCTCTTTCTACTAGTACTCTCTTTCTCTCTTTTTCTCTTTTTCTCTTTTTCTCTTTTTCTTCACTCTTTTTTGAGTCTAAACTACTCCGGGAGAGCTTAAACTTGTTTCGTACAAATGGCAGAGAATATGTTATATATATATATATATATATATACATAGATATATATGTATATATATAATTCTCTGAAAAATATCCAGGAACGAACCACCAGAGAGAAAGTTTTGTCGGCTCGAAAATATTCAGGTTAATTAAATCTAGCTGTATAGACGCAGAAAAAGTCGCAAGATCACGTTATGTACTTAAATATAATGCGCTCGCAACTCCGCAAGGATGGCCTCATTGAGTTTCAAGTTTCGCGCAGTAGAGAGAAAGAGATAGGGGAGCAATACCACGGCTGTGTTTCTTCCTTCTTTGTTGCGCATCGTCGTCGACTGTATACCATCGCCGCGAGTCGGTGACCACGAGCCGCTGCAATACTAGTGCAAAGGGCTAGACGTAGTTAAGAAGCGGAGTTTCCCCACAGAAAGGCTGCAACGAAAAAGAAAAAATGCCGAGGGACTTTTATTTCATCCAGTCAGTAGTGGAAATGAGCTGCAGTTCGCCTCGGATTATGCATTGCGCTAAAATGCAGATACAAATTTCCCCCCGAGAGCCATGACCTCATTCTTTTCTGAGCTCGCATCCCCTGCACTGAATATCTACTTCTTTCCTTCGTTTCTACTCCTCCACCTCCTCTTTCGTCGTCTCAGCGTCCGTCTCAGCGTCCGTCTCCTTCTCCGGCTATCTATTTATCTATCCATTTTGTTTTCTTCCCTTTATTTCTTCCTCCATGCCTCCCGCTCGCTGCCTTGCACATTCCCTACTCCTGACTTCTCTCCTACTCTATTTCATCCACTTGTCGTTTTACTTTTTCTCCTTACGCCCCCGCGTCTTCTCTAGGTCTCTGTCGGTACTTTTTTCTCTTGGCCGTTCGCGTCCCTTTTTTACTTGTCTCGCTACATCTCGATGCTTTTCTACCGCATAACTACTCGAGATGCCGCTGCTATTCAGGAGTGGATGTAGCAGTACGATGCCACGGCGGCCTTACCCATTAACTTTGTCCTGTCGGCCATTTCTCTTGCTTAATTCTCTTGGAAAACACTGTTCAGTCAAGTCCCTTTAATAGGTAGGTCGTCGGGCCTCGGACGTTAAAATATGAGCGACGAATTTCCCGAAGCCCAAACATTATTTTCCATTTTCATTGTTTTGCTTAATTATTTTCTCTGAATTTTTGTTTACCAATCACAAGTGGCCGAAATTCACTCAAGCAGAACGCGAGTGCGCCTACATCCATTCGCTGAGCTATTCGCTCGGCGATTCGCCGCGCGCCACAAGAAAAATGATGTTGTCTCTGTTATCCGACGCTGTGTCTTTTTGCCCCGCTACCACCGCTCAAGAGTCGGTTATTACAAGCGAGATGGTAATTCCAAGTAAATCGGATAGTCACTGCGGCATAACTGCGAGAAAGAGAAAAGGGGGAATACACAAGTCTTCGCATTTTACAATTCAAATGAGGCCTCGGAGAATTAAGAATGTTTTTGTCGCAGTCAATGCTCGAGTAAGTGCAATGATACAAAAGAACGAGAGCGAGTATCAGTAATAAGCGAGTGAGCGAACAAGCGGGAGAGATAAAGAGAGAGAGAGAGAGAGAGAGTGAGAGAGAGAAAGTGCAGATAGTCTCGGAAAATTCGTTTATAAGCTTTTTATTCCATAAAATTCGGTACTCGTTTCCTTTCGGAGTAGAGAGGACGAGCAAGCCTCCTTCTCTACTTCTATGATCTCGCTTGCGTATATCGGATTCGTGCCAGTATTTTCCTCCTTAAGAGCGCGCGAGCGAGTGCAGCTTCCAAGTGGTTAAGGCGAGATCGACTTTCATCCATTGTGCGCCAGTCTGAAGAAGAATCTCGCTTAACGTCCGGCGAACGGCGGCGCGTGTGCAGCAGCTATCCCATAGCAGCTGGATCCCTTTGTATGACTGGCTGCTGCTGGTGCATTAGACAGAATAATACGGCTGGAGGAATTCCAATTGTACGACTGCGTCGTTCGGTTTAACGATTTCGTCCGAGTTACAACGTTTCACACGAGCAACCGAGTAGACCGCGACGCAAGAAAGAGAGAGAGAGAGAGAGAGAGAGAGAGAGAGAGAGGAAGGGAAACTAGGCGAGCGCACGCGCGCGCTCAAGTGACTACGGCCTGCAGCGAGATATACTGCTGTGATTATAGTTATACGTTCCTCTTCTCGTACAAGCTATATATGTATACGTTAGAGCAGAGGTAGTGAGAGCGTAAGCGAGCTAGTAGTAGCCGGGCGCCCATCTCCAAGGAGCTAGAATCAGTAGCGTCCGGTTTCCGGAGCGAAAAGAAACAGCCGAGAAGGGGAGAAAGCGCAACTAACGGCCGATTTCGCCAAACAAACTCGCAGCTCTCGGAGAATCAAGCGGAATCACCCCATCTCCTCCTGTACTCTTTCAACACTCCTTTTTCATGCTGCGCCACTGCAGTATTCTCGTGCACACAAACACATACTTTGTTTTTACGCTAGTCTTCTTCCTCCTCTTCTTCTACAGTCGGCACTGCTATACTCACTAGAGTTAATTGATCCTTTTTCGCGAGCTTAGCCTTGTGTTATCCTGAGATTGTAGCCCAGTCGCCGACGCTCTCGTCGTCGTCACCGCTCGTCGGCGCGGTGTTGCTCCATTTTTCAATTCACAAAGTGCATTAAAAATGAAAGCTCCTTTACTTTCGCGGTTTGCTTATCCGGTACACGCAGATTATAATGCCAGTCAGCGCAGCGGTGCGATACGCATCCTAGTTCGCCAAGATTCCCTTACCCCCTTCTCTCTTCACCCCCTGAATCTCTCACCCTGTTAGCCTCGAAGTCTGAATAAACTTTGTCGAGGAAGTTGTAGTCCTGGGGGCAGAAACTGCTGCTCAAGATCTGATACAGCCGATCGTCTTGTTTCGCGCTACTCTACTCTAGCGCACCAGTTGTTTTAACCAGCTTCGTGTGTACATACCTGCGGCCCACAAAGTCTCTCTCCTCAGATGCGGTATACGCGCGCGAACCATGTCCGTCTGTATACTCTTTTATCCAAACATTTTATTTTCAACTATCAATCTCGTGATTCTGCAGGCTAGATTTTATCCATTCTACATTTAAACAAATTACAAGCTCTATATTGCTTATTTTTCTTTGATAAATATCAACGTCCTACTGCAATTTAATAAATCAGTCACTCAATGTGTGTATGCATAAGGAAAAGTAAGTACGACGAGCCATTAAAAAAATGAGTATTTCACGTATTTTATCGTCACGCAAGACTAGAGTGAGCATATTGCAATAATTCTCTCGGGAGATTGGTTCGAATATACTAAATAAGCGTCGACTATTTAGGTTACAGTAAATAAATACTTTTAATATGAAAATACATTAAAATGTTGTCATTTTTATGTTATATCAATTCGTTGGCTACGCCTCACTTCCTTAAATAAATGAGTTATCGATTATTCATTTTCGTGAGCCTGCAATCCTTTTTTTATATGCAGTATCCTGCTAGAAAATAACTTGCATTTAAACTGGCTGCTAAAGCAATTATTACGAATTTTTTTATGACTAAAGGTCATATGCCTATAATTAACGGTCGATTAATTTTTACTGAAACAGTAAAGTTAATATCATGCAAATTTTTTAAATATTACGCGTGTTTTTATATGTCTAGAATATGCCATATAATATCTGTTCTAAATAACTCGATCCGCGTATATCTATATATTTCAATAAAATTCAGCCTACTTTAGTTAATTATTCCGTGCTTCGAGATCCCTAACAATTCAATTTAATGAATTAAAATATATTTTCGTTTAAACTTACTTCGTTTGTGAATGAAACGTTGCCTTAAATATGTACATGCGGTGTGACCGGTAAGAAATATATCGTTTACGCTTAAATGCGCGCTCGAGCTTTCTAGGCGATCTAAAATGAATGGACTTGAATACAAACTTTAACGCGTATCGGCGCTAATGAATGTCTACACTTCGTTTGTTATTTAGCTGAAATACTCTTTAACCGCTAAAATTAAATCTTGAAAACTTAAATATTCTCGATATACGAATATCAGGATAATCTGTATTAATTTTACTTTTTGAAAATATGCTTTAAGAATTACTAGAATCTTATTTGACAAATAAGCGTTTGGAAAAATTTATTTATCCGCAATATTACCATTTTAGCAATATATCGTGGATTAACGCAGATGATTATTTAAATTTATAAAAATAGCTAATAGGAAGCTTATTATCCATTAACCTGTCACTTTTAAGCTTAGTAATGCCGTGCACTCTAAAACCAATATGGTCATGCTGCTAGGTTAAAGCTTTTTATAATAGGATATAACAAAAAAATAACATGCGCTGACAGATTTCAGTCTTCTCATAATTAAACAATAGCTTTGTTAATTGTAGGAGTAATGTTCAGCTCACATTCACTGATCTCTATATACATGTAATAAATTCGTTATTTTCAGCTAAAAACATTCTTGATGACAGCCGACGTCGGGAATACGTAATTATAAAATTTAGATTCTAGAGATGTAAAGACAATTTAAACTAGATCTTTTGTACTTTATTCTTAGTATTTTTTTTCCGCGTCGATCGTGTAACCGTCAGGCGTTTACACGACCGACGCGAGAAATAGATGGAAAGATACAATGATAAATGCGCACTATTGCAAACTCTATTACGGTTAAACAATTGAGGGGTTAATCCGTGTCAAAATTAAGACGAACGTTATTAAGAAAATAAAAAGAAATGTACTTATCTGGAGGAAAAGCTCGCAAAGCAACTATTATTAAATCTTAAAAAGTTGTCACGACTTCTTTCAAATGTGCGCAGCAGTCGATTCGAAGTATTTTCACAAATTATGCCCGCGGAGAAATTGCCGCTCCAGTATTAGAGGAAAAGTGTCGAAAAATCGTAAAAAGGAAATGGAGTTGGACGTTTATTGGCAATTTCGAAGCTCTGTAAATTTGTCAAGTTTTTAGTCGCAAGTTAGCACACGGGCGACGGCGGCGTCGCTGCCGCACGGACATATCGCGTGCCGCGCGCGCGTCTGTATTATACACAGTTTCTCATGAGAGTCAGAGAAAAGGAACCGTTCCGTAAGATTGGATATAGGAAAAAAGGCGTCGGGGTAAAAAAGTGAGCTAAGAAAAGGGAAAAAGGACTATAATGAATAGCCCGAGAAATCAAGAAAAATAATGTAACCTCTGTGCTTGTTGGCAAACCCTCATCCCCCTTTGCAAACACAAAAGAAAATCAAGGCATCGTTTGCTCACTGAAGAAAAAGAAAAAAAAGAAGAGAAATAGAAAGGGCGCACGGAAAGAAGTCTAGAATGTGATGGGAGCTGATGGAATTAACAACGCGTATCAAAACGGAGAAAAGAAAAGTCAGTGTGAAAGATCTATAGGATGCAGTAGTAACAGCACTGGTGGTCGCTGCTTCGGTCTCGGTATTCGTGTGTACCGGATTACATAGAGAGTGAGAGAGAGAGAGAGAGAGAGAGAGAGCTAGAAAGAGGAAACTGGGGATGCGAACTGTAGGAGGAGAGAGAGAGAGAGAGAGAGAGAGAATCAGAAATGACGGAAGGAAACTAACGCTTCGGGGCACACGCTCTGGTGCCGCCCGCGCGCGCGCAGCCGAGCAGGAGACGATTTATAGAGGATAAGGGGGTGGAGTGGAGTACGTCGCTGGCGCCATATAACCATCATTCATTTTGTCAATAGCGCTCACCCTCACAATGCCCTCCGTACTTCATACGTGTGTCTATGTTTATGTGTGAGTGTATATATACATACATATACATTGTAGCCGCATATAGCAGCGAAGCTTATATTGCACGCGCGCATCCGAACGCGAACAGCTTTATTCTTTCTCTGCATACGGGCGTGGTGCGCGATTTCAAATAGACCCGCAAGCTACGATATACACTCGCATACACGAGCAATGTACGTATACGGCAAAGTGAGCAGCAGTTCCTCCATTGATAGTCGGAAAAGCGAATAAGCAAGAAAGCAACGGTATATTATTAGAGCTGAAAAAAAAGCTCGGCGATCGTTGTTACGACTTCGTGTAAGTCGTTTCATTATTCGACCAAGCGCGTAGTCGCGTGATTCGCGACAAGGCGATTGCACACCCTCTCTAACCCAATTTCCGACGAGCTTATAATTGAAACCGCACGGATAATTCCCTGATTACTTGGAGTCAATCGAGCGAACGACTGTATGCTAGAACGAGAGCGGAGATCGGCTATAGAACTGATAACGTTTGAATCACCGAACGCGCTTTACCGCACCGCTATACACACAGCAACATGTAGTCGAATACAATTCGCTTCTATAACCGCGTCTATAACCGCTTCTATAACCATACATATGTAATGTCAACTAGCTAAATTATAAAGGAACGTCTTAGATTTCTCTAGTTAAGTCGTATCGAAAAGAAGAATAGTCTAGGTCGAATAAAGAGAGAGAGAGAGAGAGAGAGAGAGAGAGAGAGAGAGAGATTTTATATTTTTACGGTGCATGAAAGGCAAGTCGGATGATCAACCGGCTGATGAAAGTGTATATTTCTGCAAAAGAGACAGTTTTTAATGGCGACTGCTTGCTGCATTGCTCAATTTCAAAGGCCATAAAGCGTCCGTTTCTCATGCTCGCCTGTTTTCCGTTTTACGAGCACACAGTTATAGCTGCCTCGCTACGAGAGAAGAAGACTAGATCGTAACCGGTCCCCCGGACCATCGCCGTGTGCAGCCCTGCTCAATGAACGCTCGGACTCATTCAAGCTCGTCCTGAGCCTCGTTAAATCGCAGATATGCGCGTAGCTTTTCGCAAGATTAGGTTTAAGAATCTGTAAAAATGACGAGAACAAAGAAAAATATCAACCGACGAGCATCGATTGCTCGCGCAAAACTTAACGTCCGCGGTACCGCGCGACCAAATTTCTTCTCCAAGCTCCCTTCCGATTTCTAATTCTCCTTGCAGAACAGGCAAATGAGCGAATAAAGTGGCTACTGGCTTGAGTTATATATGCGCGAAACTACGCCGCCGAGTCCCACGTGAGAAAAAGAGAGCCAAGCTCGACAACCCGAAGAAATTGATTACCTGAGGGAGTCCGTCACTCCACTGCAGCACCGGCAGCAGCTGTATATTCATGGCCGCCAACACGCACATAACAAGAGCAACGCTGAGTGAGAAAAAAGTACTTAACAGCCTTGAAATATTATACCGCGCGTTTCTAGCCGTGTGTACCGAGACGGGTAAATTCCTCCTGAGGCTACGCTCTCACTCTTTCTCTTTCTTTATTTTGAACCTTCTATTAAAAATAAATGAAAAAAAAAGAAAGACACGAAACGAAATTATGACTTGAGCCAACTAATATTCTACTTTATTTTTACCGATTTTATTGAGCAACGATGCACAATGTTTCTAAGTTTTGATAATTCCTCGTTGCGGAAAGAAGCGGCATAATTGACCTGGGCTGCATCCTTGTGGACTTGTATATCCTCCTCTCGATCATCAGAGATAGAGGATATACTTTAATTGAAAAAGTTTCGATTTGTTTGTCTCTTTTAAATGAGAGTGGGAAACAGTCGCAAAAGTGGAAACAGTGACAGTTCTCGATTTAAGGACCACTTGGCTGTTTTTTTCTTCTTCGACTGCGTGGCTCTAGCCGATATTGCCTCTACTTCTTCTACTTCCTCTTCTACTACCTCTTCTTTTAGATCTTCCTCGTGCTTTCTCCAGAATCGGAATTCGCGTGATTTTCTTTTGAGTTATCGCGTAGTAGACTTTGCCTATATAATCCGCTGAGAACGTGTCGAAACGCACAGAAGTAGAGAATTAAAAATTCTCCTCGTAGGGGTCGAGGATGTGGAATATAACGGGTGCCGGGATTCGCTTTACGCGAGAGCTTCCGGCTCGCACTTGGCTCTCGGCTCGAGTGCGAAAATATTTCTGGAGGAAACCATCTGCAGTGCGCACTATTTCTTTCTCGCTGCATTAGTAATGCACGTTTCCGTACTCGGGACACTGATGGATGGCGATAACGGCGATGCTGCTGCGCAAAAGCTCCAGAGATGAAGAGAAAATGCAAGGGAGGAAGAGGTAGTTTTTCCAAGAGCTCATCGCACGCGTCTGGCCGGATGGCTATATTCTGACAATGGCGACGTCCTTGCGCTACCATTGGCATATTTCTTTGCGTGCAACGCGTATGCACGGAATTTTCTATGATGAAAATCAATAGGTCTGCATAAATGGGTAGAGAGAGAGAGAGAGAGAGAGAGAGAGTGCGCGGTGGTTGCGCGTTGCACGTCGTACTGATGAACGGCGTTATACATGCGACGCATATCCGAGGTGCTGCCGTCACTGTGCGACTATTTTGCCAACAATACAGGAGGTACCAAGCGTGCAACGGATTTTCCGATGTAGATCACGTACCACCGCCGCGGGCTATGTGCACTGCGCCGAATATATACGTATACACGCGAGTGGTAAACGCGGGAACCTCTCGAGGAAAGGGAATTTTATCAAGGCCTACTACTACTTCGCTTATGAAAAATTTAGCTCTTCACTACCGTACCTTACCTTGTGCTTTTTATTCATCGTCGGCGGCTTCCTAAGTACAATCGATCGACTTGTATGACTACCAAACATTTATCAAAGGAATTATATATAAACGCTATAAGGTGTATGACTAAGAAACAGAAAATTCTCCCACTTGGAAAGTGCATCTGCAGTGCTATATTAAACTTTGGCTAAGCGCAGTACAGCTGATAAAGTTTGCTCAGGCGTGTGTGTTTTTATCTGGGCATTAATTTAAAGTTTCATATTCAAGCGACGTTTATATATCTAAGTACATTATCGAGCTTGCAAATGCACTTACTTTTCGAAACCAGCACTGCAGATATAATATTATTGTTGTTTGAGCAAATTTTCGCGAAAAGAAAGGAGGGGAGAGAGGAGATCATTCCTAAGGATTTATTTGCGTATGACAGTTCTCGGAGAAATTGCTTAACTAAGCGTTAAGTCTGTTTGTACAAAAGGAGGGAGAGCTCGCTCGCGCGATACCACGAAGAAGGACGCGCGCGTAGAAGGACAGCACTAGAGGTAGAGCGCGAACTGTGCGAGGAAAACGGAATCGACTACGCGAATTCAAAGGAATGAATTAAAATTTATGCTCACCTCGAAAAATAGAGATACAACTTTGCTGCTCTTGGTGGTTATACAGCGCGTTTCTATGTACGTATGTATGTATGCATGTATGTGCGTGATTGCGTGTCTATGTGTATGTGAATGGCTTTCGGACAAAGCCGGCGCCAGCGGGCCGCGATGCCCTGCAACAGTTTCACTTCCTCTGGGGCGCACTTCAAGCTGTAGCTGGGTAAATCGAGTGAACGCAAGTGCATTCGACGCTACTATACGTGAACCCCTCTCTCTCCCCCCACCGCCAGCCCTCTCTCTCTCTCTCTCTCTCTCGTCTTGCGCGAGAGTTTCAAAATTTTTTACTCGCCAAAGAGAGCTAGCTGCACAATATGTGAATCATGATTCGCAGCTTATTTTTCTTTTGTAGGGCACAAGCGAATGCGATGCTTGTCCTACTATTTTAATGCTTATTCGATACTGCTCGCGTCTCGAGTATAAAAAAATATCTCTGAAACGATGTGCCGAGAGAGGAAAAACTCTCCGCCTCTTTGTCATTTTATCCTCTCAGTCAATAGATCGACATCCGTCCTGTTACTTGGACGACGTCCTTTGTGCGCAATTGATTAACGTCACGGGAGCTGTCGGTACAGCGCAAGTGAGTGTATAGCTGTATATACTCATAGTGAGAGCACGAACAGCACGTCCAGCAGTCTAATGATTCGACGACTCGACGATTTATTAGTATGACGATGTAATTAAGCACTGGCGCGCGAAGTGCCTCGGCCAAGAGCTTGTAGCGTGCGAGCTTGCGTATATAGTTGAGCGACGACGAGTCTAGTCGTCATTCGAAGTGGGAGAGAGAGAGAGAGGAAGTAAGACAGAGAGTGAGAGAGAGAAATAGAGAGAGAGAGAGAGAGAGAGTAGGAGACCTGTGGTGCCCTCACAGCGGGCAGTTACGTGAACTTGACGAGAGGAAAGTAATTTGGCGCCAGCGCCAGAACGGATATTCGATTATACTCTCTTGCAGCTGTATCCCACGAGGCTTGGCATTCTTTCGTCCACTTGTTTTTCCTCTTTGCCCTACTATCTCTCTTTCGAATCTCCTTCTTTTTCGCTTATCCATTTCTTTTCTTTCTTTTTTCATGCGAAATTCATCTCTATTAAAATCCGAACAAATATATACATTATATGTATATATATATGTACTTCTTTCGCTCGGTCTCACTCGAAGAAAATCCACGCTCCGAGGGATACGAGATACGAACGTCGAGCTTCGGAATTAAATAATCTCCAGTGATTATTCCGCTAGGCGCACAGTCCTCTACACTGTACAGCAGGTTGAAATCGAAAACTCGTAAAATTGAGTTATATTCACTGCAGATGTATTTGAAACAAAGCTAAGTACACAAAGGTAGTTTGGAAAAAAGTCTGACATGTTATTGAATGAGCGAAAGTGCATATAATATAATGAAATGAACAAGAATATATTTATACTTCAAGTCGAGCGTAAACAAATCGAATATATAAATACTTGATAATAATCCATTATCCATTGAGTCGATGCGAGAGTTTTAAACAGGCATTTGAATACGAGACGCAGAGCTTAAAACGATACAGTTTCTTCTTATACTCCAACAAAGTCGTAACGATGGTCGTAACCATCGTCAACTCGCAAAGTTCAATTCACGTGGGTATTCGGAAAATTGAAACTTCACGGACTTCGCGCGCGTGCGGGTGAGGCAAAGGAAAGCGAGGGTCGTGTGGCGGTGTTATACCAAGGCTGCGCTACTGCTGCCGCCGCTGCTGCTGCTGCTGCTGCTGCTGCTGCTGCTACTCCTCTTGGAAAGGGCGAGGAACCCAGTGAAAGGGGCTAAGAGAGAACGGGAGAAGGAAGGAAGGAGAGAAAGAGGAAAGAGAAAGCGCGAGCTCGGCGGCGTCGCATTGCTCGTAAAATCTTCATGTCGCATTCGTGAGCCGAATTTGCGAAATTCGGATAGAGATCCGGGATTTCCAAGTAGCATCGTCAGTAGCAAACTTGTAACAAATAAGAGAATTCGTCCCGGCAAGCCAATCCGCGGTTTTATTCACCGTAGGAAATTTTCCTCCAAACTTTTTCAGCCCAGCTCTTAAAAATGGATTTCTTGTGTACACGCATTTTTTTCTTCTGTGGCGCGAACAACTTCCACTACTCTCCAGTTGACTAGTGACTGACCAATGCTGCTTCGGAACTTTTCGTTTTTATGTTCAAGAGCATCGGGAGAACTTGATTAAGTATTGAATATCGAATTTTCGACTTGACTTTCAACTTTTATTGGAACAGCGGATAAGAACAGCAAGACTGAGTATATTGAGCAAACATTTCATAAGGAGCAAAGATAAAATATCATAACTTTTTACTGTGTCCACGCACAGTTCTTATTTCTTACGTCACTTTGATAATACTACGTAAGACAAACACTAATTACTTTTTTCGTATAAAAAGTTCGATCGCTAAATTTAATAAGCAATTGACAATTTATAATGAATAATGCTTAAAATGAGTCGTGAGAAATTGAAAAATGAATTAATTAAAATGTTACGCATCAGTAAATTCATAAAGACTGTGAATGATTGGTATAGTCTGAAGAGACGCACAAAGTATACGCGCTTTCAAAGGGAGCCAAATTGAAAATCGTCGCTCGAGTTTACGCGCCTTGTCGATGTATATACTAGAAAGGTCGTGAGGAGTCAAGTACATATACATATATATTGCGCAGAACAGCGAGAGATAGAGAGAGAGAGAGAGAGAGAGAGAGGGAGCTCCGAAGTCGCTTGTGGAACATGACCTCACGTACGGTGTACCGTAGCTGAGGCAGCTACTTTTACGTCGCTACACTTGATTGGATAACATAAAGTGACAGCGTTACGCTTGGACGTTGTCCACTTGGCAGCAATTGAGATAGTAACATGAGCGATCTCTCTCTCTCTCTCACCCTCTCTCTCTCTCTCACTGTTACCCCTCCCTATAGTTAGGTTTATGCTTGACTCTTAGTTAAGCCAGCTTAATACCCCATTTCATTATCAGTACAATATACTTTCGTCGCGAACTCGGTCGACAATCAACTATACTCACAGAATTTTTCCATTTTCTGTTTATAGTCGAAAATGCGACGGTCACACCTAGCAATCTGATGATTGGATATACATAGACTGAATCTGGAATGACTATTCAAATTGTATATAAACGGATGATAATCGTTCATTTGCTAATTAGCTAGTTAATGAGTTAATTTTACGGGCTAGGAACTAGGATAGGCAGGAGAGGAAGGGATTTAAACGTCGAGGTATATCAATCCACAACGGATTTCAAGGGAGTACTGTGTGAATTCCATTCTGATGAAAATTTACATGGGCGCATTATCAGCAAAGTCGATAGTATATAGTTCTGATAAGCATATGTCATAAATAATCCTGATCCAAATGATCCGCGTTGCGCATTCGCCACTACTGTTCGTACTCTGCGCTGCTCGGACATGAGCCATTGATTTTCAACGGAATACGCTTGCACCAACAAAACGAATGCGGTTACCTTGTATTCTCTGTCTCTTTCTCTCTCTCTCTCTCACTGACCATAGTCGATTCGAAGCTTTTGAGCCATTTGCATGTGTAAATGGTTGAAGCAATCATTTACAATTAAAATTAATGCGCAATTAAATGAAAAAAATGTACTTCCTCTGATAATAATCGCAATTATACGATTGTGTTTAAAATCTCGTATGTTTCCTTGACACAATAATTTAGCAAAAAGTACATACATAACAAGAACCGGATAAAACTGCATTTGTCCAAATTGGATTCCAGAGAATCATGAATGCAGTATGCATAAAAAGTAGTTTTACTCCGCTTATATCATCAAAGGTGAGACGACGCACTGCACAGAGAAAGAATAACCCGATAAAACAAGCAAAGTGCATCGTTACGGAGATCAGCGCGCAGTTTCATGTTTTCATTGAGCGGATAATGATAATACGTTGTATTGGACCATCGTCGGAGGTAAATTTCATGAAAGCATGCCTTCCTCCGCTTGAAGAAGAAGCGGAAGACCGAAGCCGGGGAATAGCAGGTAGATAGCTGCACGTCAGACGCAATCGCAAGCCATTGCTTATGTACTCAATTGCAGCTAGACTAGTAGTACCGGTCGGGGATAGCAGGCCAATCGGAGTTGTCTCTCTCTTTCACTCTCTCGGCTGCAGCGCAGTGATTTAAGCGGGTAGAACATTGTTTTCGAGAATGAATGGCTTGCGTGGCCATTAATGCGTCATTTCTTGGAGGGATGCCCGCGTTCGATGGTGAATCGGCCCAAGCTCTACCACTACTGCCGCTGCTGCTACTGCTGCATCTCAGACAATTTGCCAATGCGATAACTTAGCCGGCTGCCTATAAACACAGCTGCACTACTTGCATTTCTCTGTGCTGCTTCTGCTGTACCCTTCGTTGTGGTTCCTTATGCCGCCCTCTCTCTCCTCTCTCTCTGTCTCTCTCTCACTCTCGCTCTATAGAATCGTGCAGCAGACCAGCAGTAGTAGCAGCGAGAGTCAACCACACTCGAGATTTATTTGCTTTATAAATGAGGCCCGATGTCCCGCGGCGTCGCGTTGACTCTTGATTCATGGCTTTCTCTCTCTCTCCCTCTCTCAGCGTCGACGCTCGCCACCGCCACCACTATTTCCGACATACATATAGTCTGCGGTTTCTTTTTTCTCTCTTGCTCTCACTTTGTTGCGCCTGATCTACTTTTCCGTAGAATGTGTGTGTAGTAGTTCGCGATTTGGCTTTCGACCGTTGCAGTGTAGCTCTTCGAGAGACTGTCTGCGACGTGAAAAATTGAATCTTCGAGATGGCTTGGAGAAAACGATGACCATTTGCCATATATCGAGAAAAGAATTCTTCCGCGAATTCACGACTGTCTGATAAAATATTATTCATACGATCTCAACTAGCAAGGAGAAAGAGAGAGCGGCGAGGCTGAGCTAGAGAGGAAATCATTAAAAAAACAATAGGATGGCGGGGGCGAGTTTATTGCCGCAAATTCTCTGTGTATCACGTCACTAAGCCTCTTCTTTTGTTTTATTTGGGCAACGAGAGCAAGTCTACGTGTCTCTGTCTGTGTGTGCGATTGCGTTAAAAGCGCCCGTGCCGTTCAACGTAAACACTCGAGTGAACAAACGCTCAGCTCATTATTTTTCGCAAAATTAATGCCGCGGAAGTCGTTTCGAGTGTGTTTTTTCACTCGGGTCGGAACACATGATTAACGAGCCCTCGCGCAAGCGCTACAGAGAAGAGCGACAGAGAGAGAGAGAGAGAGAGAGAGAGAGAGAGAGAGTAGAATAGAGCAAGTTCGTAATTTCGGCTTCTTTTATTTCGCTCCAGCGTCGTTTAATAGGACCGTTCGCTCGACGAAAAACAAGATTGATACCGATCCCATAACTGTTCCACGCGCAGCACTCTTAACTCTGTAAAAGCACGCTCCGGACAATTGACGAAATAATCTCGTGGCCAATTTATTATCACAGAATAAAGAGAGCAAAAATTGATGACTAATATGAAATAATGCGCGGCGATTCTTTTGGTGCATTTACAAGCCAGCGTACGGCGTGATACATGCTTTCGTGTACGTGTATATAGATAAATATCTCGGTCGAATGCTAGTGGCACACGAGCGCGAGCGTGTCAAAGAGGGAAAAACTGTCAATACCAGGTCGAGGTATACACGTGGTATGTGGCAGAACGAGGCAACTTTTCTCCTTAGTTAAAGTATCAATATTTTTAGATGGCGAACTGCCGCGTTCGCTATACCTGAGATGCTACTTCCACTTTTCCGCCCACGCTATATGATTGTACAAACATATATACATATATATAATATATATGTATATGTATATATATATTATATTTGTTTTTCGTTTCTTATTCCCTTCTCGACTCGTCAGCTCTCCTCCGATACTTTCCACTTTCACGGAATACCTATTGATTTTCTTCCATTGACTTATATTCCAACGCGCTCTGCACCGGTGGCGGCTTGTCCCCGTGGGTAATTTTTTCGAGAACGCAATTTACGTTTTTCCGTAAATTGCAGCGTGGTTCTCTTTCCCCTCTTTCTCCCTCTCTCGATTTCCCGTTAGCTCGAGCAACGTATATCACATCGTATAAAGAGTTCGATTCGCTCGGGCTGGGGGGAATTTTCGCGGCGCGCACTTCTCTAATGGACTGCCGGAGAGCTATAAATCTTATGTAAACGCGCTCGCGTTCACTTGTATGTGTACCGATGTACTTTGCATGACGTCGGTGGTCGCGAATCGTAAAATATCGATGGACATATGCGCGGCGTCGGCGGCGCCAATCGCTTGGTAAACATGCCGCTGTACTCTTCAATTGGCTGCGTGCCGTTAAATTTTCGAATAAAATTATCCTCCAGGTGACGCGTGTACCTATATAAATATATATATATATGAGTGTGTAATGTGTATGCAAGCTTGGATACATAGAGATAATACGCTTTACGAACCTGTGCGGATGTCGACAGATTATAAATTGCACCACAGTTCTGTATATAAAAGTGGAGAGTCAGAATAGAATAGAATTTTTAGCTTCCATTTTAATCCAACTTCTCGGCGCCTTTCAACTAAATTAGAGGCTTTTTACGCGACGCGCAAAAGTATTATTGTGTGCAGCCGCCACGGAGACTGTATAGAATCCTCGGTGTATAAGAAATTCACTGCGCAGAGTAGCGTTTATTTACTCGGTTACAGTAACATAGCGCACACTACTGCGCTTACTCGATAATGGATGTTGTTCCGCTCATTTTTTCATAGCTCTTACGCCAAAGAAAGAAAGAAAGCATGCAGTGTAGCGAGAGCTGCGCGCGTCAAGACGCAAAAAGCGGAAACGTAGAAAGTATTCAATCGTCCTTGCATCCGATGTGCTGCGAGCTGCCCTCCTCTCGATCCTCTTACCCACGCTTGCCTCTCTCTCTCTCCTCTCTCTCTCTCTCTCTCTATCTCAACGTCGTCCGAAAACAATTTCCACTCGAGGAAATACCTATCCTCGGCCTCGCGCTTGGGAAAAGTTCCTTGGCTCGCGATACTAGCACGAAGTAAACCAATTAACAGTTCGGAGTTTGAGAAATCTGGAACTTAGCTCTCTTCTCCCTCCCTTATTCTCTCTCTCTCTCTCTATCTCACTCGTATTCTATAAAGCTATAGGTATATATAACCACGACGCGGCGACGGCTTCTTCTTCTCTAGCCGCTCTACTACTGCCAAATCGCTAGCCCCACTTCCCTTTTCTGCCTTAGCTACATGTACTTTTTATTCTCTCTCTCTCTCGCTCTCTCACTACTATACTTATACTCTTTATCGTCGAGCTTCTGTTTTGCGTTGACGATATAAACTGACGATTCTCATCCCGATGCAGAGGCGTAAATCACGTACACACTCACTTTATAAACAAGCACCGGAAAAACTGCATTCGCTGTGAGCTCGGCGGGATTATATATCTTGAGACTATGGTGTGTGTCATCCATGATCTTCGCGCGAACATTGGAAAAAAAAGAATACAAGAAGAGTTACGCAAATTTTCCCGGTGCACTCGAGAGAAAGCTATATAAAAAAGTAGCATAAAGTGGCAGTAGTGTGCTCATTGCTCGGCGTGTGAGCGCACAGCACGAGTGACCGAGTTGCAAACTAGCCCCGACAGTTGCACGCTAATAGAATAATAATTTCTCCCTGCAGGACACTGCAAATGGATGTTTAAGTAATTTGCGAACAAAAACTCGGCAACGCATGTAAGTACGCTAGAGCGTTACTGAGTTATACAAAGGAATAACCCCCTCTCCTCTCCTTCGCTTCCTCTCTCTCTCTCTCTCTTGACTAAAGCTTTTAATTAATTTCTGTTTACGTCGCCGAGTCCCCGAGGAGAGAGTATAGTAGTCGGATAGCTTCGCCGAACTTTGTAGTAAACGTCGCTGTCTCTCTCTCGCTCTCTCTCTCTCTCTCTCTCTGCCCTATCGCCACTAAGGAGTGTAATAACGTAAAGTGCGCGGGCCGCTGACAAGATTAGGGGATACTTGATATTTTATGCTGCTGTTTGCCTGCTTGAAACTGCCACTTTGATGCATGTCATCGAAAAACCTTACCTTCGCCGCTCTCTCGGATACGCTTGTCGCTTTGAATTTCATAGGCCTTTACTCATCTCTTGCGATGCAGTGCATTCGAATTTCGAATTCGATAAGACTGCTGGCTTTATTTTTAAAAATCTATATATTCATAGCGCAAAGTGCAGTGTTATTGAGTGACACCGAACGTTACCTTTTTATTCCCTTTCCCTTGGATAGCTAGCTTGGATAGCTGCATTTATCAATCAAATGAAGAAGCAATTCACGTCAAGCATGTTTATTAAAATATCCGAAAGTTGTTCGATTAAAGTTTACTCGCTTACGTTGTACAACGCGCTTATGTCACCTCTGTATGATAGAGAGGTGAGATGAAAGCTCGTACGTCAGCCATCCCCAGCATCTTTCTTCCAACCTCTGTTCGTACGCTCAGCGAGCCTATACCATAGCCTACACTGACTGATGCTAAGACACGATATGCGTCGGACTTTTTTTAGCAGTCTCACGCACCTCCAGAAATTTCGCCCGACCATGCGTAAATCCCTTTTCCTCGCTGTTACTCGGTCGTCCAAAGTCGACGAACGATGATGATGCCAGTATACAGCCGATCAAATATCGAGCGCTAATTTTTTATACGTCACGCTCATACTCCGACAGCTCTCGTGCGCGCGCGTGTGTTAGAGCATGTAATAAATAATGCATCCACCAGGAGAAAATATAAAAGAATTCGAAATCTACACATCCACCAATTGATTGATTTATTTTCCCGGTTTATAAAAGCAAATCCTTGTTAATAAATACAATTTATTTCCAACAATAACGTTGCTTTTAATACCTGTCAGACGATGTGCATACAATCGGCACGTAAAACGAATGCATAGCTTGTACAATATAACCGAGGACGGGGTGGACACTTTCGTGAGTATTGGTATGTAGCTATCATACTCGGTAAATAAATAGACTCCAGTAGATTTCAAAAATAAATTAAATGAATGCATAAATTTCAATTAGTACTCGAGTGAAATGTTATGGAAAGGAAAAGAAAATGAAAGAAGCCTGTTTAAATCTGTACGAGAGTACAGATTAGCTTCGACAAAATAAATTAGGTCAACGAGTCTCTCAAGCCACTTGTTAATCGTTCGTTAATGCCCCGCAATATAACGCTTCAATCGTATATATACATTTAATATACACAGGTATACAGCGCTACAGTTTCCGTCAAGCTCGAGGTTGTATTTACTAAGATGGATTTTCTTTCATTTTCCTTTTTTTTCATAATCTCGTAGCTAAAATTGTAACTAAATGACATTAAAAATGAAACGTCAGTTGTGTGAGAAGGCGGAGAGGAAAGAGAGAAGAAAGCGAAAAAGCTGCGGGCTTAACGAGTTTTTCATCTTGCTCTTTCTCTCTTTCTCCCTCGGAAAGGGCGCGCGCGAGCACAGGCTATTCATAGGATTTGAAATTTCCTCATTATTGCAAGAAGAACGAGCTGCCGGCTCGCGAGCGGGAAAGGTGCTTCTCCAATGAGTTGAAGGACTTTTTTGATCCAGGCCGTGCGGGGCCAGCACATCAAAAAGCACTGAGAAGTGGTTAAGAGAGAGTATAAAATTGCTTGAATGAATATTAATTTGCTCATGTCGACATCGACGACGGTGGCAGTGAGAGACATTTATGTACCGTGGAGATTTTCCATTAAAAACTCGTTGGACGAGCGGCGATAGCTAATCTTTGTTGAAAGATGTGTACTCTAGTGAGTCCTTAGAATTTTCAAAATACTAGTCGCAGTAAAGGAATGTTGTAGCTCATTTGTCGAGCACGTAATATATTCTTTTGCTTCCCGCGTCTCGCCTCGTGATTCCGCACTAAGTCTCTCTTTAGCTCTCGACTTTAAAGCTCGCGTGACATTTCTAACGAAGAGCCAAGATTTCGTTCGTCTCTCTCTCTCTCTCTCTCTCTCTCTCTCTCTCTTCCTGAAACCCCCTTGCACTTCGGCTAATGAAAACAACAGTATAAATTTTCAACCTCTCATTCCCACTGCTCGCTAATCTCAGAACGAGACTCCTCCTACCGACTCTCTCTTTCTCTCTCTCTTCCGAATAATTATCGGAATAGCTTCTTTCCACGAGTAAGTAGCTCGTGCTAGAGCGTTTGAGGCGCGGACCTCCAATTCATTATTACTCGGGATAATTTCATTATTGCGTGTGCGCTCTGAGAGCTCTCTGACTCAATCTTAATTCTTGTATAACGCTATGGATACGCAGCTGGCCTCCATTTTTCATACCTAACAATGTTTGCTTCAATCATAAGTCTGGATAGTTTGTACGAAGTGTGAGATTGCTTCCCGATGCAGTTCTACAAAGAAAGATGCGGTTGCAAAGGTTGGCTGTAAAAGTGCAAGGTGAAAGATAATACAGAGCTGAATCAGTACGCAGGTTGATATTGATAGAAGCTCATTTGCCGAGCGGGTCGAGATTGTCATCGTTATCGCGCTTCGAGACTTAAGCTGTAATCGTTGTCCTGCCAAATTGCACCGTTAATCACTTCATCGTCAAGCTAGGTACGTAATTCTCGTACACACGTGCCCGTGCGTTAGCGTTGCGCGTTATGCGCTGCCTATGCAAATTCAATCACTTTACCACGGTATGTAGTCCGAACTAGCCTCCTCTCCATAATGCTTGCATGTATGCAGCAACGTAATTCTTTTCCACGATTTGCCGAATGTGTTTCGTTACAGATCGATTATGCTGCACGATTTTCTTAGATATCAAATAGATGCTAGCAGTAATGATTTCATATTATTGTATGATTCGAGAATATTTTAGTCGAATGTTCTCCAAATGAACGTAATAGAATACGCGATGAGATGCGCATTAAAACTAATAATTAATACTTATAACAAATATTTGATGTTAGAACTTGTGAAACGACTCTTTAGGAACTCGAATACAAAATTAACTTAAACAATAGCTATACCGACTCTCCTTTGTCAAATGGCTTAATAAACAATTGGGAGGTTCGCACGCGCTCAGTCAATTGCGCTATTATACAGCGTCCGTTGGAAGCCGGTTTACGTTAGTACCCCGTGCTACTGCGCTGCCCCCCTCTCCGCACCTTTCCTTTGCTCCAATGGTTTGCCTCATCAAGCAATGTCGTCCTAACGCTCGGTTATAATTATCGAATAATTACTAGCCTAAATTAGAAGCTAACCAGCCAAATCGAATTCAATTTCTCGTGCTCTGATGAGATTACATAACGAGCTACTAAGCCTGCGGCCTGTATATGAAGACCTCTCGTATGTACCATGACACCTTGGGCTAGTTCCTTTTGCCAAACGATTTCCTCGCAACGTAAGTCTCTTATTTTTCGAAGTCGATAAGTACACAGCGCGTCAGTCGAATTAGTCTATAGGAGTCAACGAGCTTTTGAGAGCTTGCACGGAGAACTGCAAGGCAATTCGTATATAGGCGGGACAACGGCGCTTACTCTCTCTCTCTCTCTCTCTCTCTCTCTTTCTCTTTCCCTGCAGGGTTATTTATTTCTCCGGTAACTGTAATTTTTCAAACAGTACCCACGGATAAATGTGCCAGGCTGCTTTTGACGTGTCTGAAAAATAGGCTGTCGGCGAGAATACTATAGGTATACACACATAGAGGCCTGTACTCACTGCCACGTACATACAGCGTGAACGCGTTAGAGCAGACACTCTTGGCGCGTCGATTGCGCGAATCCTCCCGTGAGGTGTTACTCTCCTGTCGCTGCTAACTCGTGTGTGCTCTGTATGTGTATGTGTCGACCAGTGCGAGAACTTGTGCCACGCAGAGCCGTATGTTAACGGAAGCCCACAAGCCGTTCGATGCTTTCTCTCTCTCTATCTCTCTCTCTCTCTCTCTCTCTCTCTCTCTTTCTCTTCCTCCCTTTCGTACACTCCTTCCGCTTCATCTATTGTTGTACGTTCGGTCTCTGTACAGCCCTCTAGAGCACTCTGCAGCCGTTCTCATCGCATCCACTCATCCCTGCACGGACTCGTTGCCGCGAGCTGGCTTTATTTTCCTTCGATTCTACTATACCTAATTTCATCGCCCGGAGCCCGAGCTTTTCTTTTCTTTCTCGACGCATGCTCACACATTTATATACAGCGACGATTCTGTGGATAGTTTCGGACTCTCGCAAGCTTCCCCGCATGCTCGCTCGTTTCATCGACTTTGTGTACAACCTATTCAGCTTATTTGTCTTCTATTCAAGTTCGCCGACTAAACTGATGAGCTGTTCGAACTTCCGACAGATATAATTTTGAAGAGACTTGGAAAATTTTCGCTTCGCAGAAAAGACTGATGATTTTCTCCTCGTTCCAACGTTTGTTTAGTCCTGCACCCCCTCCCTCTTTCCCTGATAAATGTGTAACGAAGCGCGCTAAATCCAAGCCCACCTCCCTCGAGAAAGTAATTTCACGATCAAAGTGAACATTAATTCCATTAACGGATTTTCGAAACGAGCAAATAAATCCATTCGTGATTGTAATAATGTCCCGCTCGGAATTGCCAGCTCGCACCGATATAGTATACGCAAGGTTAATCGATTTTATTCATCAAATATTTTCAATTACCCAACACTGAATTTTATAAGCAAGGGAACAATTGCGATTCCTTCGAAGAAGAAGTAAGGAATATTCAATTTGGCATGATTCAACGTACAGAAACGAGTGCCAAAGGGGTTGAGCTTTGATGCATCAGCAGCGGCAGCAGCATTCCTAGCAATCTGTTTGTCGATGAGCTGTGAAATTCGTACAGTCGTTTGAGCTTCGTGTGCTTACTATCTGTATATATATAGTTATATATAGGGGCGATTCATCAGAATGCAAGCCATCTTGGAGATAATTAGAATAATTTGACGGGACGGGTTAAGCCGGTCCGTACGGCCTCAACTTGTGCATATTGACTATACACGGATGTTATATAAGTGCCAATGGATCTATAGTACTGCTCGTGTTCGCGATGTGTTAGTAGTCGCGCTCGTCGTTCGATCGATCAGTTACTTACGCCGAGTTCGCTATTCAGATGGGAAAATTATCAGACTCTCAGGTGGCACCGATAAAGCACGCAAGTACTCAAGTTTTCGAGTACCTTTCGAAACTTCGATATCAGCTTATATACATATACGTGTGAATCACATTACTCGGAGGCAATTAAGCTTTTGCGCAGAGAGTGCAGTTTCGCCATGTTCGAATGAAAAATATCAAAAGAATTTAATTACACATGGAAATAGTATAGGCAAATTGCTTATTACTAGGACATGCGGCTTTTAACTAACGAAATTTCGGCTCTTACAGCAATATATGTATATGGATATATATACATTATGCGCTCTTTTCGTTAAAGCGGAGCTGTGTGGGATTTTATATCGGATTTTATGAAACGCATGCGCTATCGTGTGTATTAAAACGAAGCATCGTATAAGCTAGTCGCGTCGTAACTAATTTTCATTTGCCGCAACGTGCCCGCGGCAAATATTTTATCGATGAGCTCGCAGGAAGAGTGAAAGGGCGAGAAAGTGTTGAAAAAAGAATTATATACAGTGCAGGTAAAATGTACTGGCGTTGGTAATGTTGTCTCACGTAATTTTCAATCGACACTTGTTTACTCTTTATGTATATATACAATATATACATTTATATGTATTATAAATAGCTTATATACGAAGACTCTGTGTACTAAGCTCAAAGGGGGCTTTTTGCGAATAGGTTATCTGGAATTTGCACCTCTCTTATAGATAAAAGTCTTTTCCTTCCGGCAATGTCACGAACTTCCGCGCTACCGTCGTTGTACTCCAACGGCGTGAGCGCGCGCGTGAAGCAGAACGAACGACGCCTCGACGACGCCGATGAAAGGACTTTAAAAGCTCTTCCGCTGTGAATCCACCGGCGCAAATATCTTTTCCCTCTCGTTCTTACCAAGCAGCAGACTTTTTCTCGCTGCATCCGCCCCACTGCCGTTGCTGCTCTATCTCTTTACTCTTTCTCTCTCTCTCTCTCTCTCGCGCGCGCGCGCGCGCGCAAAACGACAAACCAGTGCTATTCTTTTTAAGAAAAAATTCGTCGCATCTGTAAGGACGCCATCAGTCGTAGCGGTTCGTTTGCGAGAATAAAGAAAGCAGCTGTAGCGCAAAGCCTTATACTTTGGAAAGAAAGTGATAACATTTTCTTAGGTGATTTGCAGTCATTGCTCTGGACGAGCAAGGGAAAAGTTTGGCAATTTCGGCTCGGACTAAACGATAGCCACATTTTTTCAAAGTAGTCGTTGTTGCTGCCAGTCGCAGTAGCACACATACACAGGATTGCTCTGCGCTCGCTCTACTCCAAGAGTTATGAACAGGCCGAGAGAAGAAGGGAAAAAGTCTTATAGTACCTGAAACAAGTGGCTGCTGTGACCACCACGCGTACCTTCATAAATATAGGTAAAACGTTATTGGTCCCACCGCTGCTCTTATTAGCTCCGTTCGGCTTTTGTGAAAATCCTTCCCCTTTCTCTCTGACTCGTTCGCTCTCGATAACTACGTAAGAGAGCAATTATACCCTTGATCTTTGATACTGATTGTGTAGTCTCGTCCGTTAATGATAACGACCCTACAATATATTCTCAACCTAATCGTCTCCATCCCATGAATTTAGATATTTCAGCTGAGCTAAAAGACGCACGAGAGCTGTTCGACGACGAAAGAGGCTGAAACACACAGTGAAATGAAATAACAATTATGTTGGGTCGTAAACGCGCAATAAAATGTCGCGTATATAGCATGCCGGTGGCGGCGGTGGACCTGCGACAGTACCTGGCACGTGTGCACATCTCCGTAGTAGCTGTGCAGGATAATGGGTGAGGTAATAAAATTTCGAAGTGTAAGGAAGCCCAAGTGGGATGCTGGCCCGAGAGAGATAGAGAGAGAGAGAGAGAGAGAGAGAGAGAGACCTAGAGAAAGAAGCTTTAGGAGGAAAATAAAAATGGTAACTGCCTTACACGCGACCAGACTTTCCTCCCAACGACTGCTATACTACACGCCGGTGGTGGACCACGGTTACGTCTTCCTGTCAAGTATAACCCACTCTTGGACCCAATACTTCGACAAAATATTAAAAATACGTGTCTGCTTTTCACGATACGAAAAAGAAAAAAAAAGAAAATGTTTTTCTTCAAAATGTTCATTCTGCGCGAAATTATACGAAATTAGCTGAAATTTAATTTACTTGAATAGGTCAAATCTACTGAAGTCCAATTACACTTATGTCGCTTGGATATTGCTGTTAATTTAGAACATGAGCAAAATTTGTTTTCATTAAATGCAATTCAATTTTAATGAAGATGTTTGAAGTAGTATAGGTACGAGCAAAGTATAGATCTTGCAATAGCAAAACATTGTACGCCTGACTTGTCTCGTAAGCAAACTAATATATAGGACGCAGCTCACGATCTTGCCGTAAAATATTATGTTGTCCCTTGTCATGGAAGGGCAGATGTTCGCTTCTCTCGATACTAAAGGCCAACTACGACGACGATTTCAGCGTTATATTGCTTGCGTTCCGCACAACCGAGCGATCTCGTTCGCTTGCGATTTTTTCACGCAACACATTTTTTAACGCGCTCTATCGTAAGCTCTTTTTTGTCGTTACTTTTGCGAAGGGTAAAAATAGTTCATCTAAAGTCAAGTTGTTCTGTTGTCTCGTTTACCTGAGATTAAAGCAACGCATAGAGCAACGAAGTCACCAAGCTTGCGAGATATACTTGCGAATAGAGCATCTCCCCGTATCATGAATATGGACTGTCTTGTCGATCGAACATTTTCGCCCGGCAACAAAGAACTTGCTAAGCTGGCGTCAAGTAAAACGCGCGCGAGCACTGCCGACAGCCCGGATCAGCGTTGTCATCCTGACGGAGGAACACGAAAGTGGCTAAAAGAGACAGAGAGAGAGAGAGAGAGAGAGAGAGAGAGAGAGAGAGTGTGCACAGACTGGAACAAAGAAAAAGGAGCGGCCCCAAAGACGTGGAAGATAAAAAGAATTGAGCTGCTGAAGCGTGGGGCGCCCGAGCGTTTAAAACATCTATCAGCGCGTCGCGCACCGCGTACTCGCAGTAAGCAGATGCATAGAAATGCAAAGTAGAGGTATTTCCCAGCCTTCGGCTATCTCTATCCAGCCCGCGTGCAGTTGAAAAGAAATAGCGCTGCTGTTGTGAGAGTGAGCAAGATGGACAGTGTTAGTGAGGAAAGAGGGCTGGGGGGATAGAGGTGAGAAGAGAGAGAGAGAGAGAGAGCGAGAGAGAGAGAGACTGAATTCCAAAGTGGCAAGACCGTCCGCGCTGGCTATAAAACAACCAAATACAGATTAGAGAGATGGCCTGTCGAGTTTTAAATACTTTGCTGCTATCGCCAGAAAAAAGCTAAACTAAGCGAACCTAGCGGCTAAATGAAATCGCGAAAATTTGCAAACGCGCAATCGTTTACGTATATACCGGAAACACTCGAGTTTTACTGATCTATGCGCCTGTTTTTACAGCACTTTAATCTCCAATCCAATTAAAATTCTGGATACGACTGCACAGACATTGAATTTCAAACATTCCACTACTGGTACTGCTGCCACCTCGTTCACGCTCCTCTGCTCTGCCAATATAACCCGACATTAAATCGTTTCTGCTAATTCACTTTTCTGGGCCTCTTAATTGCGCGAAAAGCTATGCCACGTCTATTTCTCTTTTCCTTTTTTCTACTTATTTGAATTTCCATTTCGAATTGAATTCAAGCACAGTACGAACTCTCGAGACCACCAGGCGTATTCGCTACTACTGTTCCGGTACTACAGTAGATATTCGAGATCGTGATGGGGGATATAAGCCGCAGTGTTTCAGTGTTATCGCAAACACGCCAAAGGTGAGCGTACGAGGGCCTAAATCCTCTGGCGAGTATGTCCATCGAAAGCTTCGTACGACGTCGGCGACGACAACTATAACCGATCAATAATGATTTCAGATAGAGATGACGGCGATGGCAGACGAATGCGAACAATTTACCCAAGTGATTTCTCGGAATAACAGCGGTATATTCCGAATAGGAGTGCGAGAGAGAGTGCATCTAGCAGGGAATGACGAGCTCCGGCTATTTACTTACGATGTGTATGCAAACTCTCTCTCGGGATCACGCTGTGAGTCTAATGATTAACTGGCCTTCTGAAAGTCTAATAGTTGCGCACGAGATAGAGATACGTGCACCGGATCCGTTAGAAGGTTGCCCTTGGCAACCGGCGCGCAGCACTGGGATATGAGGAGCTGCGCCGACTAGAATGACGACCACACACACCCCTGGCACGAAGGCGACGACCACCAAAGCAACTTTACTGCGCCTCGAGCGTGCAATTTCTCTCGTATGCGTGTTCTACGGCTGAGCACAGAGAGAGAGAGAGAGAGAGAGAGAGAGAGAGAGAGAGAGAGAGAGAGAAGAGAGAGAGAAAGGAGAGCATTAAGAACGGTTGACCCGGAGCTTTCCACGGAACGCGGCGCGAGTAAGGGTTACGGCTGGTGTCTGCGCGACACCCCTTTCACTGCACTGGCTCACGCTCTCTCGTTTCTCTATTCATGGAACACTCGTAAACCTCAAATTTCTCTGCTGTTTAAGACCTTGGGAGTTTCGCGGATTCTCGAAATGGCTTGCGCCCGATTTTACGCATGGCTACGCTTACTTATTGCTCTTTAAGCTGCCTTCGTTGCCTCATAGCTACATATACCTATATATATATATATGTATGTATAGGTATATATATACATATATACATGTATGTCCCACTCCTTGCGTGACCTGCTAGCAAGCACTCAGCTTGTTAGCGTTGTTACTAACGCTATAGTATTGTTCCTCTTATTGCTTCATCCAGTTTTGCTATAGCCAAGTTTTCCCATCGTCTACTACTACTATTCGCAATTATTATCCCCCGAAATTTCTCGAAAATATGCGAATTGACCCGCCCTGTATTTTCGCTATCATTGATGTTCTAGTCGGCTAATTTTCTCGAATCTCTTTCCTTATTTGCACTATTAAACGACAACTCTGCGTGTTTTCCATGTAAATCGTGCAGTTTCCGGAAGAATCGATTATTTCCATTATTAGGATATTACGATTAGATGAAATTTAAATTATTATGTGATATGGAGCTTCGATAGAATATATCTAGAATATTCTAAATCCTGTATCCGACATCTGGCTGTCATCGCCAATGCTATTTGTATACTTAATCTCGTTTAATTTAATGTCCTAATTATTATTATGAGCACGGGAAAAATACAAGAGAGATGTTTTAAATTGATATAACAATACAATTTCGCAATAACACAATTTTGGGACATTGAAATAGAGTTTCAATTGCAAAATTAACCCGTTGCAGGTGCATTGATCAGCCTACATTTAAATTGTTTCAATTATCATAATTGTTTGAATTGTCAGAATTTGATCATTGGAATAAAATAAATTAAAATAAATTGGATATTCAATTGATATCGTCTAAATATTTGTTTTGCTAACTGCTACGCGCAATAAATCCAAGCTTCTCGAGTGAACAAGATTCTCGCGGGCGATCTGTATTTCATGAAAAATTCAAAATTTCCCTTTGCAGCGAGTCAATGGGGACGAGATTTCCATACGTTTCAAGACCAGAGGCTACAGCCTTGAACTGGCTGAAGAAGCGTCTGCACACGGCCATTATATCTATACATATAGACATTCTCGTCGAGACTTTACACTATCAGCAACTAGAACCTTCCCTCGAAAAGGGACAGCTCGGCACTAAAACAAGACAGAGAGAGAGAGAGAGAGAGAGAGAGAGAGAGCCAGAAAGGGACGAAATGCACCGGCTGCAGCGATAGTACTCATTCGCATTCTAATCAGCTCTTGTACGTTCCTGCGTCCAGAAAAGCAGCTTGGTACGCTCAACTTTAACGTGTTATCTCACCCTATACCGTACGCCAACTGCCAATTGCTCTGTCATTTACTTATCGGACTGCTTTGCATATTCTCGCAGTTAGAGGTTAGGCCAGCCATTCAATTCGTTTTATTATTTTCAATAACCAAAGAACATATAGCGTAGGATGTATTTAAAAGCATTTGTGTTCTTTTCTTTTCGTTTAAATGTCCATGCGACGCGTGTCTGTTTTTCATCCATTTTGTAACGAGTTTGCGTAGCGTTGAAGATATCAGCTTGTGCACATACACAGGAATGTGTGCTCACGTATATGCACGCATAACACACTGGCCTGCAGGCGGCACCAGCTCTCAAGTGGATTAGCAGCGATGCGAGCCCACGAGGCGGGATTAACCCCATAATTCAGCGGCTTGGCTCGGTAAAAGCCACAAGGAAAGTTGCGATGCCGGTGCTGTCTCTTCTGCTCCTTTACACCCGCTCTCCATCCCGCTTTGTCTCCCTCTGTCTCTGTCTTTCCCTCCCCTCCCCTCCCCTCGTTCCTCTCTTTATTTCGCTATAATGCGGGTCAAGAAGATGATTGTTCGCATGCCTCCTAGCTTTTTCTCTCGACGTCTTTTGCCAACCCTTTTTAGTCTTCTACAGCTGATGGAGACTCTCTAATTTTAAATCAACATTCATTTTTTTATTTGCACTCGCGTGATTCTCAAATTATCTGTACGTATATATCACTTTTCTATCTGCATAGTTAATATTCATTATTCTCTGATATTTCAAACTAAGCGAGATGTACGCTGAGTATATTTAGTTCAAGAGCCGCACGATAATCATTCTAAGTACTTAGATTTGCTAATTTCAAAAGAGAAACTTTTATTATCCTATGGGTAATATGTATAAATGTTTACTTAGAACATACTGCTTTTTTGTTAATTACACTTTACGATCGATAAACAAATGTAATTACTTAGAATTGAAATCTTGATATGCAGCGTTGCGTGAGATGTAGTACGCGGTTGTTACCTGGTTTCAATGATCCTACATTTATTGTTCACAGTATAATCGAAGTAGATTTAACATTCTTTTAAGTTTAAACATTGATAGGTATATTATTTTATTTGGTTAAAAATTTTTTCATTTCCCTTTCGCTTTATGTACGAAATTTGCTCTGTCGCTGTGATATGACCGAAACGGATATGTGATATTTTTTTTAAAGGAAATAAATATATAAACACAGCAGGGAATTTTTTCTTTTCATGGTCGACTAGATCAACATGTTTTTTTCTACAAATTGTTAAACAAAATTCGTATACTCGGAGAGGAGTCGAAGCTCGTTTTTGCCAGAAAAGTTGTCAATGGAGCGAATATAACCTTTAACCTGATGAAGCTTTCATCGAGTTAGTGAAAAAACAGGCTTTAACTCGTGAAAACGATCACTAGTAGAGTTGAGAAGGAAGAAAAAGAAAAAGTTATCTGTGGCTCTAATGGACAGTCTCATTGAGTGTCCGAACGTTGAGTCGCATGCGCTTGCAGCACTGAGAGAAAGAGGAGGCAACGCCTAAGGATGTAATAGCTCTACATATGCGCACAGATATGTACATGCACGTATGCGCCGGTACAAAAGCGAGCTCTGGGCCTTCGGAAAGGGGACGAAGGTTGTTGAAATTGCGAAACTTTAAACTTTCACTGCGGCGTATGCAAACTTGTGTGCAAATCAAAGGCTATATGTGTAAGGCGAGTAAAGGGATGAGGGAGAGGAGCCGAGTGAGAGAAAAAGCAAAAGAGAACGAGAAACTGCAAACAGGTGATGGCGATGTGGCGGAGCACAGTAGAGGCGGCGTTAGCCTGTGTAAAGCTTGATTCTGCAAATGCTTATCTCCCGGTGTTTCTCGCTCTCAGGCAGTCCCCCTTTAACCTACTCGCCACCTAACATCAGCGGGCTTACTCACATGCACCCCTATGCATTGGCTGGCTCTTTGACCTAATTTACTCTTCCTCACTACTCAACTTTGTCCTTAAAGCCCCGAGGAAACATACTTATCTCGCTTCTTTTCACCCGACACCTTCTGCATCTCTGCGTCCATGTAGCCACATCTAGACTTTCATGCGCGTGCGTGTGTGTGTGTAGACCTCATTCTACATGTATCGACTTTCATGCAGCTGACAAATATTTCTTTTACTTTCGTTCATTAGATTGTTTTCGCATTAAACGTAAAATTAACGGTACTTTTATAATATTTATCAGAATGGCTAATTGCTAAATATTGGCTCTTGGTTGCACTTTTTAATATTAAACTCCATGTACTCCCGTGGGCAATTCTGCTTTAATCTACAATCAACTTCTCATTATGAGAATAAAAGTGAGAGTTGCTCGAATCTCTTTTCCATTTAATTAAAAATTAATATTTGCCTCTAAGTGCGAGCAAAATATATATGTCAGCTTTTTAATTAAGTCGTAAAATTACTGGCATAAATAGATCCGATTATATTCCCGTGAACAATAGAGTTAACAAGCTTAAAGCTAAAAAAACTCCTAAAGCATTTTTCTAATGCGTTACCCCCTGTTGCGAGATCTTTAAGCAGCGTTATATTAGTCTTGAAAAACAAAAATTTTGCAAGATTTTGCGAGATTTTGAAGATGAGACAGCTGTGAATTTTGAAGGACTTGACGTTAATTACTATCTTAACGAGCAAGGAAAGTCATGAATCTTGGCCTTCAGTTTGACTTTCTCTGTGTTACTATTCTCATCATTAAGGAAGTCGTCTCTCCTACCTCCTGACGGGGCACATTTAATGCCGCACAATTAAAGAAATGCATTAGAGACTTTGAATCGCACACTGTGCCTAACGTATCTACACACATATATATACCTATGCTTATATGCTATATGCATAATGCATATTCTTCGTCACAACCATCTATCATCAGCGGCTCAAATCGACTTAGAACGAATGATTACACAAGATTTGCGAACTTATAAAAAAATGCGAATGCTACGCTTTATTCGAAAAAAAGTATATAAGAAATAAAATACTTTTGCGGCTGCAGTGATGCAAACAGATAAGGCTTTCTTAAATCGCTTAAGTACACGTGATCCTGTCGGAGCGTCTGACTTCGCGGCGTGTATAAAAGAGGTCAAGAAAAGTATAAAGCTCTTTATTCCGCAGCGAGTCTTCGCCTCACTGCTCGAACTCTGTAAAAGTCAAGTTGTTTGCAAGATTTTTCTCTGCGCAGGCTCGATCTTTTCTCACAGTTTCCTTCCTCTATCTTTCTCACCCTTGTCTATCTTTCTTCTGCCATCAATATCTCTTTCGCTCAAAATTTGTTTACCGAACTGTTTGTCACTCTCTCGCCTTTTATCAGCTTCAAGATACCTTCGCACAGCCGAGTGCTAATACAAAAGTCATTATTATTTATTATTTTCAAAAACAAATATAAGGGCTGCTGCGAAATCACTCAGAAAATGAAACTTATATTGAGAGTTGAATGAAGTAGCGGAGACGCTCGATGCGCGATTTAAAAGGGTATCAGGCAAACGTGCTGACTTTACGCTGAATTATGTATAGGCTTGATGTAGTGATTGATTGCCGCTTTCGACGAGCGGATAAATATGTAACGCCTGCAGCTCTAGAGTCCCGATAAAATGGCTTGCGCGCGCTCCCCGTATTATCGCACCCTCCATATATATGGATGTTGAAAAGCCGCATAGAAATCGTACGTATCAGCCTTTACTTGCGAAAACTTCCAAACTGTTGAGCTGACGAGCCCTTTTTACAGCCGTCTTTCAATAATTACCTGTTTATCGATACCGAATGATAAGATCCAGTGGCCAAGAAGACATTGAGGCTAAAGTACTTTTTCAATTCCCGATAAAATATTTTCTCGTATTACACTACCACTAATTTGTGTAGCGTACACCTGTACACATTATTATGTATTTTCTCAAAATACTCCGCTACTAATTTCCTATGACTTTGTTATATCATTTTGTACATACAAACGACATTGTTAATTGAGTATGAATTCGATTGAATTTAACGCATGAAAAATTACTTAAGTACGTTAAATAATAGCGTTAAATTGAGCATCGTAAATTCGTTTTTCGATAAATTTTTCTCGGGAAATGAAGCTTAGTTCCTATGTGTATTTATATACGTGCAATATTGATACTGCTTTGAGAAAAATCGCGCACGGTGTATGTAGTTGTCGAATTCACCAGCGAATCTATTGAAATATTAAACTTTAAATAAAATGGAAGAAATTTATTTTACTTTATCCAGTGATATCGATTATGCTTCTATGCGTGATTGGTCTGATGGTGCACAATTGGGCCACATCGTCAAACCAAATCAAATGAAATGAATTTCACTGAAAATGGATATTGTGTGGTTTACTGCGGGTTCAATTTTAGAGGTTTCGATTTTTAGTTTTAGCCTAACGCGCAGAGAAGAATAAAATATTTCATTGTTCAATAATCTATATTTGACACTGCCCATCGTCCATTGGTTTATACAACAAAACTTTTCGTCGCCAAGAACCATATTTTCTATGAATATTTTTCGCATAATCTGTACGCAAAGCAGACACGCAGACACCACAAATGAGACTGGGCATAGTTTGCGCAAGCTCGGAATGCTCTGACGCGAGCCTAGCATGGTTGCAGTCAACGTGCTGGTTAAGCTCACAATAGCCTCAGTCGGTCAGTTAGACGATTGTCTAACTGACAGCGACCGGTCTAATCTTTGTTCAAGCACGTACTTACAAGGTACTTCTTCATCGAGGTACTACGCTACTACGCACGAGAGTAAAGCAAATCCTATCCCAGGAATTACGTTTGCTGATTCGAGTAAACTATCGCGCGTATACGGTCTACGCGTTCAGCTCTACTACCGGTACGGCCTCATCTCTCGATGCCCTTCCCTACAACCGAATACATGCGATGTATAAGGCTGTAGGGAAATCGACCAATCACGTGCTATTAATTTCCGAATGAAAATTTCAAAAGTTGCTCGATTTCCCCGAAAACTTTTGGGAGAATAAATTTTAAGATCGGTCTTTAAAAGGACATTCAAAAATATAAAAAATTTCCATCAAACTAAAGCGCTTGACTTCACTTGCTATTCTTCGGGCGTAAGCAGCATAAACGCGCGCATCAACTTTTATGCCCGTCTTAAAGATTATTTTCGATTCAAGGCTTTTGCTTGTTTTTATATTCGTATAAGAACGGGCTCTGATGTGCGCTCGCGCAAACTGAAACCCGATTTTCATTAACATGTTGAGAACAATAGACAGTTTCCACTGCTACGACTTCGGAAAGTTTTCTAATTTAAAACTTTTCAGAGCGTAGAAAATATGGAACTTAAAAAAAAAATTTAATTTTCCTTCCACGGTAAAAAGTCGAAGGAAAATTTGTAACTCGTCATTCGTGTTATTGTGCTATATAATTCAGTTGTTCTGCGTAATACAATAGCTCGTATTACCTTTTATACGTCTCGTAAAAGCTATAAGGATGAAAAAAGCACGCAGAAACGATATGTATGTTGGTAAAATGGTAGTTGAGTAAGCATCAGTAGTTATAAGGTGTAACCGAAAAAGATCGAGTAGTAGACGAGGTTGTTGATTCGCCGATCAAACATTCGTAGAGAATGATAAATTATGAAGGCCATAAAGACGTATACAGCCGGCAATCAGATGCATTGCCACAATCGGCGTGGATCCCATTCTGTATCAGTACTCCCACTGAGTATCAGCTCGTTTTTATCCTACTGGCTCCTCTAAATCCTTGTCAACGAGACCGTTAAGAGATAGAGATGGAGAGAGAGAAAGAGAGAATCGTGTTCCTGGCTTGCTTGCGCAGTTTAATCCAAGTTTTGAGTTTGTCTCGGTCGAGCTTAGTCGTTTCCCTAGCGTTTCACCGATAAGTCAACAGAGCGGATTTGTGCTGCTGCCGCTACGATTATTAAAACAGCCGCGTTGGTTTTAGAGATCGCAGCGTTCAGCGAAAGAGGGTGGACAGATCTCTGTTGTACAGCGCGACGATTAAATAATAGCAACAGTCAGAACGGTAACAGCGGCGGTGTATAGCTTGTGTACATATTCCAGTGACGATGTGACAACGCGCAAAGTAATCGTTAATCTTGTTGCAGCCGAAAGTGCGAGAGAATTGTCGCGGTCGCGGAGAGAGAGAGAGAGAGAGAGAGAGAGAGAGAGAGCGCGCGAGAGATAGAACGAGCAAGTAAGTTGAATCTAAATTATGCAAAATGATTTGCATTTGCAGCCCGGCTGGCGTAGCTCCTAGAAGCGAGCATCGCGCGTTAAGAGCTTTGTTCGTGCG
This sequence comes from Apocrypta bakeri, assembly GCA_018906985.1. Taxonomy (NCBI): domain Eukaryota; kingdom Metazoa; phylum Arthropoda; class Insecta; order Hymenoptera; family Pteromalidae; genus Apocrypta; species Apocrypta bakeri. The sequence continues at coordinate 4,911,843 of JACCIA010000010.1, read as the reverse complement.
CTTTATCACTGCGGGCGGTGGAGCTGCGCTGGATACCAAGCGCGCGGCAGCGGCTGCAACTTCGAAACGTAGGCCAACCCAACTGGGCAGGCTTGCCGCTGCTTTGCGCTTCATTTCGCGATTACATTCACGCAACTGTGCTGCTTTTACCCTTGGCGGTGTGTGCTCGAGGGTGGGGCTATGTACACATATGTGCGCGCTGTGTTGCGCGACGGAGATTGCTAAGAGATGTAATGTCGCGCTCGCCTCCAGTGTTTTGCTCATTTCTCTATGCATGTGTGGACGTACGTGTGCGAGTCTCTAATGTTGGAAGCCGTGGCAAGCTAGTGCTGGAAAAAATTGATTTATTGAGTCTGGTAAGAAGGGAACCAAGTATCGATGATGCTTGGAACATTAGACGGCAAAAGCAATCGTATTTTTTATAAATTGAGATCTGCTCTATTTATGGGAGAACGAATAAACGATAACTGTGTATTGATTAATTTCGAATTTCCTCATTGATATCCGAAACCGGTTTGCTTCTCTTCTTATCAACAAATTACTTTTATTAATCGCGTCGGAGAAAACTCGTTTTAAAATGCATTCTTAAAAGGTTAATAATGTCATATAATCTTGTTTTCTTTCGTAATATAAACAAAACAAAATTTGCTTTAATAATTTTCCACTTGTTTGCATAAATCCACAGATAATGGATTCAACTATAAAACATATTTTTACGGCAAAAAATTTGAGCAAAAGTTTTACTTCGAACAGAAAACGAAATTTTTTATTTACAATGACATTAAAAAGCTTCCAACATAATCTTCGTTGAAATATTCAATTCATAAAATGTTATAAATTTCCATTCATGGACATGCTAAACAGCAAACTTAATAAAATCTTTAGCGTATACTTACAACTTTGCTGTATTGAAAATTTATTTTTTAAATAAGTTAAAAACTTCAACATATTTTATTTTTATAACTAACAAGTACAGAATTTTCGATGTAAAAAGAGAGAATTAAGTATTGCACTTTTTACCGTTTCATGTTTCCTAAGTCAATGCGATTTACAGTGTAAGATAGTTTACGGTATACGTATTCGAATGCGAAACTTGTAATTATGCCAGCGATCGATTCTAGTAGTTCGAGATCTTGGTAAATGCGCATCTTGACGACGTAACTTTGTGTCTCCCGCTAATTCAAATCATGGGCTAAAACTTGTAAGAACAATTACTTGAATTACTATTAGCTCGAAGTGTTAACTCGAATTTATTGGTAATTCGAAAAAGTGTACAAAGAAAAGTCGCTTCTTTAAATTAACAATGGAAATATTTATGTTAGTAATTATAGAATGGACTCTGTATTTGGTGAATTAAATTCTACTTTAATATCCTAATAAAAAAAGTTGCTTCATCCAATTTACAAAGGCGATCGGAAATTTCGAATAGCATTTTGACTCATTACGGTGATTGATTAACTTGTGAAAAAGATTTGCAAAGAATACACTACACTGGCTGCAAATGTTTACGCAATCCAATAATTATTCAAGTATAGTATAAAATAAAATATTTTACGCTGACATAAAATGAAGTTTGAAGAAATCCGTTAAAAAGTTTGTATCGCGAGCCAAAGCTGCGCAGACATTCATATTTGTTTGTTCGAGATAACAGGTTCGTTATAACTATGCTTCATTGTGTTCACAATTCGTAGAGAAACCTACTGTAAAGTTTTAAATGAACGTCTTTTGTATCCTACAAGGCGACTCGTCCTATGCATTGTTGTCACTTACCGATAACCCGTGTCATATTTATAATTCTAATAAATCTTAATCGCAGAAAATATTTTAGGACCCCCGCGTACGCTTCGTATTACGAATTCGAACGAGTGTCATTATTCATTAAGCATCGCGCTATGCGAGACTCAGTAGTAAAAGCAGCAGTAGTACTCGTAGCAAAGTTTTGAAATTTATTACTCGGATTGCGACGGATTCAAAAATTCGCTCGACAATCAATCTCCCGACGAGAAGTGGCGGTGGAAAAGACTCGGAGAAGAGAAAAAAAGAAACCGAAGCGAGCGCTGCAAGCGTGAAGTGTACGAGAGATAGAGATAGACGTTGGGTATAGCGTCGTCGCGCGCGCAGTGTGAAGGAAGCGGAACAAGTATCATATAGAAGAGGGGGCGGCTGCGCGGATGGAAATTGAAAAAGTCTCTTTCTCAATTTTCGCCGGTTATTTCTTCGGCGGCGCGCGTCGTCCTCCCATCCTCCCGCCTCGCCGGCAAATTAAGTTCAAACTTTTCGAAGTGAATCACATCTGTCCCATTCTGCCCGTCGTTTTCTCTTTCTCTCTTTCTTTCGCTTACTCTCGGAGGCAGCCTATAAGCTTCCTCTTAGTACTTGCTCGCTTCCTGCCGCCGTAATGCGATATTCCGTAAAGTGCAATTGCCCTGCTATAACGTGATCTTCTAGATCGTACGTACACTCGCACGCGTGTATACGTGCTGTAATTCTATAGTTTTAACCTCCGCTCATTTTCCACAAGGAGCTTGTTTTCGACTTCATCATCCTCGATACTGTAAACACGATAAAAAACTCTTTTGAATTTCCATCAGCTGTCCTCGAAAACTAATCTTGACATCGTAATCTCGACTAAGAACGCGCACGTGACGTCAAAATATGTTTTTCACGTCTGAGTAACTGCCATATCTTTCGGAACTGACTATAAATCGAATGATAGAATTCTGTCTACTCGACGTTTCAATCTCTGTCGCAGTAGATCCGAAGAGCTTAGCGGTAAAGGCTAAAAACGAGTTATCATCACTATGTGCGGATCGAAGTTGACTCTACTGTTGCTGCTGTCGATAGGCTTGATGAAAGGGTCTTCGTATGCCCAATCAGCCGACTGGAGAAACGGATGGCGCGTCCTTTTTTCCGAACAGATTGAATACCTACAGCGACACTCGAGGATTTGCAAGGATAACGAAAACCTGATACTCTGGAATAACTACCGCTGCTACAAGGAATACGAGACAGGTCTCTGTTTTGACGGCAGAGTTCTTCTTTTCGATAAGAGACTGTTGCAACCCCACAGCAAACTGCTCCGATGATCATCGACTAACCGACGAGCGTTATACGGCAGTGGCCTCTTCTCACGAAAGATGGCAGCTCTGCATTGCTTTCCATAACTTTACCTCTGAGCTCTACCCTTATTATATTACTCGATAATTTATAAAATACAATTATCTTCGTGTACGTAGAATATGTATCACCTTGTACGTACCTTATATGATTAAACCTTATCTATTTAATTTTTTTATAATTACATGACTCCTGTGGTTAATAACCTGTCTGTCACGTAAATTATTAATTGCATAAAATATCAATCGCTCATTAGAGCTGACTTATTTGAAATACCCCGTAATCTAAGTTATAAAGGCGAAAATATAAATGCGATATCTTGCGAAAGAAAAATAAAGCGAGCGAACGAACTCTCGTTAGAGAGAGAGAGAGAGAGAGAGAGAGAGAGAGCGAATTGCAGGTACAGTCGTAAGACGCACGTTTCAGCACACTTATGTAGCTAAGTGCCACGCGAATCGACAGTCCCGCACCTGATAGGAAGAGAGAGATAGAACGCGGGCGAAGGAACATGAGCAGCGGCAAAGAGAGTCGACGTCTTGAAGAAAGTAAATCTTTCGCAGAGTCTTTTCTTGGGTTGGTGCTCGCTTGCTTGCTTGCTCGCGCGCGGGCGCAGCTCGTTCGTCACGTCGTTCGAATTGCTTTTTACGTCGACGCTCGCTGGCTCACATGTATATACAGCACGTTGCTGCTGCAGGAGGCCGAGTTATACAGACAGTCCGTAGTCAGAAAGAGAGAGGAAGGGGAAAGGATAGATAGATAGAAAGAGAGAGACAGAGAGTCGAAAGGGATTCGGCTTAAAGCTGGAGAGAAACTCGATAGGCCAGCAAAAAGATAGAAGCATCCAGTTAAAATGTCATGTCCACTTCGTATCCGCACTGCTATCTTTCCTTATGCTCTATATATAGCAGTGACGCGTTGGTTTTCTTCATTTCCCACTATGCCCTTCATAATCGCATCGTATGACTGAATGACCATCAGACCTCTTTATTTTACAGCTGCTCAGAAGCCTCAGGTATCGTCAGCCTCTTAATCGCATTTTTATGATCATCTATATCGTGTAATCTTGCAATATACGACCTTTGAATCTTAAGGATTAGTTTGGCAGAATAATGTATGTCAATACGTATATATATTGACATAGATTATATATATCGGTATGCATAATCGATTTCCAATCGTTATGTATAAATAGCAGGAACGTATACATTTTTGTATATAAAAAAAATGGCTAAATACACATAAAAGGGAATATTTTCATATAAACGATCTGTCGACGAGAATGACGTAAAGACGTCTACATCCCGTGCAAGATGAACCGCGAGATACGAATTCAGAATTTTCGCTGCGACAGACTATGCGCGCAAGCAGGCGGTAGCGAGATAGGGTAAGCTGGCCGTTTTCGTCAGCGGGTGACTCCAAAGCTGCGGCGTCGTATTCCCCGCTTTAGCTTATATGTATATACATAGACATACACACATCGAAACACCTACACCTAAACTCTATACTGTACATACACAGATGGATGAGTGCGAAAAGAAGAAGAGCAGAGGGAGGTGCGGAAGACGCGCAATATTCTTGGCTCGCATTGTACGTGTCCCATAAGTTGGCAGGACCGGCAGCGTTCAGCGACAGCTTGACAGAACATAAGCTTTCTTCCTTCGCGTGCCTGCCTCACTCTCTCGCTCTCTCTCTCTCTCTCTCTCTCTCTCTCTCTCTCATTCTCTCTTACTCCCTCCCCCAGGCAGCGGCGGAAAAGCGTTTCGCCGACGTCGTCGTCCTTGTCGTCGCGCGGAAGCTTCGTCTTTTCTCTTCGCGGGCCATGCGAGCGCGCTTCGTCCGCTAGCCTCTCCTGTCGACTCGCCGTATCTCTTCTATACTTGCTCTTCCCATCTCTTCTCTTTTTCTCACTCACTCGTGGCGGTGGCTCGACTTTTTATTCCTCATCTCTTTCGATGCTGGCTTTTTCTCCTCGTTCGGCAGCTCTTTTTTCACCTTACCCTGGAAAGTAAAAGTTTATAAGGTTTGGGTAACAGTCGATACAGGCTGCTCGCCAAGGGGAGTCTGTCAAAATCTGATGCCGCGGACGGGGAAAGAATATATATACTATGCTTGAGAGTAGAATAAGTTTCATTTAAGATCTAACTCACAGCTGTTGAGTATAATAAGTCGATGTCGCACGTGAGTAAATAAACACGGCGCATAAGTATGTAGGAGGGGAAAATAGGCAATCGACAACGACGACGAAGAAGAAAGATGAAGCGAATACGTGTCGACGTAGGCCGAGGACAGGTAATATAAAAGATCTATATAGCTCGCCTGGACGGGGTAAGCAAGTATAAGCAAGCAAGCAAGTAAGCAAGTATATAGCCGAGGAAGAGAGAGGGAGACACGGAGAGAGAGAGAGTGAGAGAGAGAGAGAGAGGAGAGAGTGTACGAGAAGAGGCCGAACTGAATAAGCGCGCGCGCGCCCATGCTTTTGATTTGAGGCACGTAACCGAACCGCATTGAAATCAGATACAGGCCGTTACGACGCTAAACTGGCTTTCTTCGGCTCGCAATCCGTGAAGCCTGCCGCGAGAATACGTAAACCGTCAGCTGAAACGAGAAACGGGAAAAATAGGCTGAGGGCGAAGATGCCTTGGAAAATGAGAAAAGGAGTTTTCTTCGTTTCTCTCCTTCCCCTCCTGCGCTTACGTTGTGCACTATATACGTCTTTTTTCGACTTTTACGGGACACGCGCCGACTCAGTGGAAGGGGGGACGATAATTTAAGAGGCTCTTTCGCACCCCGTATTACGGAGACTGCTCGCTTCTTTGCTACATTTTAAATAGCGCAAGTAATGACTGTCTTGACTTTATTTTTCTTTCCACAAAGAGGAAGCTTTGTAATACTGCTAAATATTAAGTTTCGTTCATTCTTTCAATAAACACTTTTTTCGAATTACAAGTTTAGCCTTTTTATTAAGCGCTTTTAAAAATAAATGTGCGTATATGTCATTAGCAGAATTAAACAATTCATTTCATTCCAGAAATTTAGCAATGAAAGCCGAAAATATTATCAAATTGTGAATTAATTAAATTTAACAGCTTACAATTAAAATAATGATTAACGAAATAAAATAATAAACAACGGGTTTTCAAGAGGGCTTGATTAAAACTTGTATATGATCTTTGTAACATATTAAAAAGCTTTTGTTCCCTGAAAATGTGTTATAAATCTCAAAGAGTTCTTTGCACAGTTTTTAAAAATAAATATATTGTTTAAAAAATATTAACGTTGAACATTTTGTCGAAAAGTTGTGTGTACTTATATTTGACTAAATAATCCGCCCTTCCAATTTTCGACAGCTACAGTTTTTATATTTTCATAAGGATTAAACTTAAAAAAATGAAGAGAAATTTTGTTTATTCTTTTCGGTTATTTAACGATTTTGAATTACTAAAAATTTACACAGTATAACGGGTGGCGAGACCCGTTCCCGCCAGTAATTACGACAGATATAAGCAGATCGGAGTTGGTCCCGTGGTTAGGGCATGCGACTCTTGTCCGGACGGTTGTTCAGGATCGAATCCTGAGCTCCATGTATATTTGTGGATTATTCTTACGAATAATGCGTGTCCTCCCTTACATCTGTGCAAACAAGCAAATTGTAAATTAAAAGAGTAACGATTAAAAAAGATTAAATTAGATTCGCGGAAACTACCAATGAATTTGCATCAATTTTTCATCTTATTATTCTTAAGTGTGATTTCCCCTACATCGATCGAATAATTATATGCATCGAGATTTACTTTAAACTGAGTAGAATTCAGTAGAAACAGGTATTCCTATAAAATAAGAAACGTAAAAAGATAATTTTAGTTATTGAACTAAATTTATTTACATAGAGACGAATATTGTAGGTTTTTTAATTTTTGGGTTATGAAGTTCTAGTATTAGTTAGAGGTGCCAAGAACGAAAACAGACTGAATCCTATAGTCATCAATAATGTCTGCGAATCGTATGTTACATAAAACGCCTTCGTCTCTTGTCAACTGAAAAGTTATGGAAAAAATGGTATTCTGCTCAAGTATGCAGGAGACGGAATAATTGTCACTCCTTATTCCAAAGGGGAATTGTCAAACTAGGCTTCCAACACATTAACTGGAGCTCTCGAGGCTAATTTGAGCTTTCAATGTGCGACACTTTACAAACTAGTTAGAAATGTTCCTACCTTAAAATTATTCATGACCGTACGAGTAAATAGACGAGTCGCGACAGTTTCGTTGACAGGACTAAACGAACGAAAAATTGATATCTAAATTTCCTTTGACAAACGAGTAGATGGTACGTATTATATTTGTATCTATAGCGAGAAAAATGTTAAACTTATGATCACGGTCCAGCAAATACGCTTCCTTTTCCGGGGAGTTTATTAAGTTGTACTTCTGCCGTATCGATAATATCCAAGTTTGAGCGCAATAAATACTGTAACAGCTGGTGCTGCAACTCATACATGTTCGAGTCACGCCCTTGGCATGTCTACATTTCATTTTACTTATAAAATATATATTTCAATGGAATAGTGTATACGTAGAATACCGACGGAAAGTCTTGGATTTTATGCTCCGCGTGACTTAAGGGTTGACCTACTAAATGGCGACTTAAAATTTGTAAAAGAATACATTCTTTATCATGGGCATTGATCATTTGCTGCTGGTGGTGTCGTGACAAATAGAATTGCAATTAAATATAAAGCACGTTTGAATAGACTGTTTAAAAGTCATTGAATAGCTAACTGAATTTCTCAGTTTCAGAATCGATCTGGGGGCTCATAATATAGCGGTACACATCATTAAATATTAAAAAGCTTATTCTGAAAGTTTAATTCAGCCTGTAGTGCAAATGTGTGACCTCACCAACAAAATAAATTAACTAAGCAACCGAGCGGAAGCTTAATCGAACAGTGACTGAGTTAATTTTATCTACTCTGTATTGCGCGTTTAACTGTCATTTATTAATGCATGTAACGCGTTATATTTCGAGAAAATTGGATCATCGCTCTGTAAGTATTCACGCCAGGCTGACGAGCGCAAAACTACAGTAATCGCATCTTTGTTAATACCTTTCCCGTAGAATTGTACGAGTATACGTATACACTGGGTATTTTATGTATAGAAGCTGGGCGACGTGCGATGGAAAGGCAAATACCAGACCAAGAGAAAGAGCGGTTGGGCGTGAGGAAGGATGAAACAGAGGAATAAGAGAGTATTGTCATAAATGTAAGCGACTACGGCGCGTAATCAAGGTCTCTTCTACGAGTTGTCTTTGGTATTATAGTGAAGCTCTTGAGGTGCACCAGCGTCGCGCGTCGCGCATTTTCGCGGCAAACTGCAGGGATGTGCCGACGCCGCCAACGTTGCTTGCACGCTGGCGTTTGAGAGATAATCTCATCCCTCGCGAGTCTGACAAACACTGTGTGAAAGCGTTAGTTTCGTGCTCTGCATTTCTGCTCTGTTAAGTCTACTTTTTACCTACTAAATCTGTTTAACCGAATGGACTTTTTTCACCTCACTCTCTCTCCCCCCTTTATCTTTCCCCTTAGTGGTTTAATAAATACTACATCTTTCTTTCCTGCTCTCACAGTATGTGCCATATAACTACTTTATTAACCGCATTAAATGATGGTCGCTTTGAATTGTTTGTTGTTGCATTTCACGACAATAATGCAAATTAGTCGCATTTGCATCAAGCGCACATATAGCGAGATAGATAGAGAGAGAGAGAGAGAGTTTCGCGTGACTAACGTTGTAAATACGTGTGTATACATATGTGCACAGCTTTACCCCCGCTGCTATATAGGAGAGAAAAAGATTCAAAATGTCCCCGATGATATAATATACGATCGTATAAAGTCGGTCAGAATAAAAATTTTAGATCCATCAATTATAATTCTTTGTGCAATTTGGCGGAGGCTTGAAGTAGCCAAATGGGCGGAGCCGAGAACCAGTGAGAGAGGGAGAGAGAGAGAGAGAGAGAGAGAGAGAGAGAGAGAGAGAGAGAGCTGCCGCTGTCCGGGCAGCCACCGATCATTCGTATACAGAGATTCTCAGTGTAAGGCTTGATTTATCTGCCGGTCGTTATTTCCCCTTGCTTTCGCGCCGGCAGAGCGCGCTGGCTCGCTCGCTCTGAAAATATTGCCCCGCTGGAGAAATCCTCCGTTTCGTCTTGGTTGCTACTCCACTTCAATGATACTAAACGAATAATTGGACCTCACTTGAACTTCCAAGAGGAGTTTTGCCGAGCTCTAATGTTTCCCGCCCCGATTTTCTCGAAAATTATAATTGATGAGCAGTTGATACGCGAAGCGATAATCATGACTAACTATCCTAACGCACTTCATTAACGTCGTACTTACAACAATCTTCACACATGTGTCTCGGAGGCAAAAAACAGAAAAGAAGCGAAGAACATCTCACGACTAAGTACTGACTTTTTGTTCGGAGTCAAATTAACACCCTCTGCATATGTACGTACGGATAGCATACGTGAGGTATATAGAAATATATACACATAGGTAGGAGGTCAACGGAAACGTAATAGTCACGGGTGTATAGTCGGATCGTGCGAGGGCTAGAAAGGCCAGTCTAAGCGAGTACGACTCCTTTACGCAGAATTTATTGGAATTAGCAATCCAATGCCTAGTGTGCTTTTGCACGCTGCCTATATATATAATCATTAAAGGAGCAGCATCTCGAACCATTTGTACTGGTGCGCCAGAGATTACCACGTATACGTGAGCGGCTTGCATGCCGAGTTATTAGACTCATTTATATTGTTTATTGTTCATCCAATGAAGTATTAAATTTGCCTACTTCATCGATGATTACGTGACAGCTACTGTCCATCATCGAAATCATCGTCAAAATCATCGTCAAAATCGTCGTCAATGTTTCCGAAGAGGCTATTCACGATAAAATTAGGCAAGAGTACTAAGTTGAGTACAACGTTACCCGACACCATCTCATTGCCACGAATACCGATGTAGTTCTCAAACGTATAATGGAAATAGTAGTTTGTTTTACAAAAACGCACGACAGTAGTCGCTAATGTGTTTACTCTCACGGCGACAAAGATGTATTTTCAACGACTCCTCCATATATAAACGCTCCGAAGACGAAAATAAGTATATATATATGTATATGTATATATTGCAAGGCTGGCGAGCGGAGAGAAGAGCAGCGGTAGCAGCAGTGCAGAGTGTGCGACACGTGGTTGAATGCAACGCGCGAGTGAGGACGACTGCTCGCAAGCATGAGAAGTATACAAACTACGACGCATGCGTGGAGTAGTCGCGACACTCTTCATTCGCTGTTTCTTTCCCTCCTATGTGTCGAGCGCTCCGAAGCCGGCAGTCAGCCGCTGGACTCCGCGTCACGCTTATCTCTCATCATAATACTCGCTGTGATCTCATTTTGCGCGGATTCTTATCTGCGCGACGCGCGTGCTCGCGCGTAGTGCTACTATTTATTACCAGCGTATACCAGCAGGAACGCACGTATAAACAGCAATGACCCTAATACTCATTCTATCCCTCGGTCTGGCAATTCACCTGGTCTACCTCGACGCCGTTCACTGTGAGTAAATTTGCTTCGGCTCCATTATTACAAAAAACAAAAAGAGATACATAAGAATATAATCAAGGCGAAATAGGCAAAAATAGCCAAAAATAGCCAAAAAATAGCCAAAAAATAGCCAAAAATAGACAAAAATACGATAACGCAGCGTGAGGAGTTGGTATATAGAGAATTTTGTCCCGTGGACAAGTTTGCGAGTTAACACCCAAGATACCGTGCAGGAATTTAAATTCATTTGGGAACGCTACTTTCACAGCAGTTTGTCAAGTACAAGTTTACTAATTATTTGCCAGCACGCGAATTAAAGTCCTTTCCTTCTCTTTCGCCGACTACGCGACTATAAACGCCACCGACTCTAGTAGTTGGCTTGCCACGCGCTCCCGCGAACCACCGCGCGCTACACACTTTACACGCGATGTGTTCTGTTCAAGTACTTTCTCTTCCGCAACTCTTGCTCCGTTTCTCTTTCTACCTTCTCGCTCTTGCATAGCAGTATAATATATATATATATATATATATATATAAAGATAGAGAGAGAGAGAGAGAGAGTCGTACACTTGTTCATCGAGAGACGCAACCTTTGTAAATTTCACCGAATAACAACACGCATTTGTATACGCATAGTTAAGCCGGGTTTATTCGCGCATCCTTGTCAATGCAGACCGCGCGGCTATAACGCGCGACGTGACTAAAATCTATCCGCGCCTGGGCTGGCATATTCTATACGTGACGTATCGTCAAAGTCGTAGATTTTCTTCTATTCTTCAATCAAACATGTGCCTCATTCCATTGCTGCTCGCGTGTGTCTCCGTCAACGGATGTATATCTCTATATATGTTTTTGTATACGAAAGCATTCAGCTTTTTTTATTTGTTTTCATTATAGTTGGGTAAATACGCCTGGTACGCGCTCAGTGTAGTCTCTCTATTTCATATATGCTTACACACCGCGAGAAGAGTTTCGATCGCAATGTGAACTCGAGTGTTTTTCTTTTTTTTTATCATATAAACTGTATCTCTATCGAACTAATCCACATGGAGTCTCTTGCCTTTTCTATTTTTCAAATGGGACGTTTGCTTTTTCACAGTCTCTGATTATGAGCAACTTGTGTATCGGTAAAGTCCGTGTTGACGAGAAGTAGTTTGATACAGTCGACGCGCAGACGAACGACATCCATCGAGAGCATTACGCAAGTTTCAAAATTACCAGCTTTTTCAAACTTTCCCTACAGCTCATACCTACGCGAGCTCTTAATATTATGCATGGACGGATAATAGCTAACGAAAGTTTTTCGTGTAATGTTCTCTAACAGAAGGGGAGACATAAAATGTGCTGGAAAAAGTCCTCTCAATTAGCATCGGGTTTTTATCGTTAGTTTTACACTTTTATTTTCTTTCACTTCTCTGGAATTCTAGCCACTCGTACGCGACGAGTGTGATTGACAAAAAATGGAGTCTTCCAAAAATATCGAATTTAATAGATAAAAAAGTTCGAAAAGCCAGAAATCTCTAACATTTCCGAGAAACACCAACGGGGATATACGATAGCAGTCGGGATCACGACCTTAACAAAAAATACAGTGCAGAAGCAGGAGCAGCAACGAGAACGGTTCGCATCGCTATCCGAAGAGTTTTGTCTGTACGCGTCAGCCGCACTATGGTGTAGCGAGCCTCATCAATAACCTTCATTTGTGCTCAAACTCGCGCTCACTAGTCTGGCGAGCACGAGCGAGCTTTGGTAGTGGAAACAAGGGGGGGGGGGGCGGGGGCAGCAGTGAACGCTGCAGCGCTGTTCTCTGTTTGCATCGCGTCTGATATTTCTGGCGGCGCCGTGAGCTTTTATCTACACATATATCCCCTTCCCGCCGGGTGAAAAAGCTCCGAGTTCGAAAGTTCGATGCAGTAGTGCTCGCGAGAGAGGGAAGAGAGGCCAACGCACCACGTCCGCCCCCTCTCGACCTTCCTCTGCTGTAGCCAATCTCGTTTCACGTCGTTCCAAATCCTGACGGATGACTTTACCCGTCCGCTTTCTCGTATAACGTCGTGGACTTGGAAAAATCAGTAGCAAAATTGCCGCTGCCTCTGATATCTATAGGAAAACACCGTCATATCTGAAGAGCGAGAGGAGAGAGTGAGTGAGAGAGAGAGAGAGAGAGAGAGAGAGAGAGAGAAAGAGAGAGAGATACATATGAGCGAGTGAGACGGAGCTGAAGTAATGGAGAATCTTTAGCGGCTGCATTGCTCGTGAGGCGCGGAGGAAGTTGAATTGCCCCCAGCGATTCTCGCGCGCAAAACTTGCGCTCGTCTCGATCAGTGTATATGTACGTATAAAATCGAACGCTTGCTCGGTAATATCTCGTTCGAAAATACGCCGTTTCTCGCGTACATTTATACCCATCTACAACTCACGTCTATATAGAGCAAAACTCTTACGGATCAAGCAAATTGACCCGCCTTGGTAGCATTGCTATATGACTGTAATACGTATACGCGTGTAACTCTTCGTGGGAAGTTTCTTATGCGATACAACAACTCCTCAGAAATTCTCGCAGTCGAGGTGTTGGCCATGATTGGTATTTTACGTAGAAAACGCGCACGAAATAAGCTATTCGTGTGCGTGCTGGAGCTGCGCAAGCTCTCGTCTATATACAGCCCGACGGCAGCTAGCCGACGAAGCTCCAAGTTAAATTGGTTTGCTAATTAATTTCTGCAAAAGGTACGCCAGCAGTTCGCGCGTGGCCGCTGCAATCACGCGCGGCTAATACCGCCGGCTATTATTCACTTAGCCAGACTTGTTTAACGCTTATTTTTTCGATTGCTCCCTCCTCCAGCAGATACGATATTTCGCCAATAATTCAATTATCGAAGGCTCGCCATTCGATTCAGTCTTTCAAAGCTCCTCGAATACGTGCGCGCTGAGAGTGCAGGTCTCCGGAAAAATCCGAACCTACTGTCTCCGTCTATTTAGCAATATAGGCGGATCGAGTCTTGTCTCTGTATAATATACACATACATCTACATCTACATCTATAGAAGCAGGCTTAAAATCTTCAAAGCTCCGCGATCGGACTCTGGAATATTAATTGATTTTCGCGGTAAGCAACAGGAGCCGCAAAGAGAGAGAGAGAGAGATAGAGAGAGAGCGCGAGTTGGGGTCGAAGGCGTTGATGGAGGTCAGACTAGAGCGCGCGAAGAACAATTATTGCGCGTGACGTAGAGCAACGCCTTTTCCTGCACGCTACACGGAGAGGGTATAAAATGTCAGCTACACGCGCGAACGCCGTGGGTGTTTTGTTGACCAGTACGTTGCAGAGCGCGAAACACACATTGCCTTGCCTGCAGCAGCTGCAGATCGCTCTATCGTGAGAGAGAGAGAGAGAGAGAGAGAGAGAGAGAGAGGGCGAGAGCACTCTATACACAGACAACTGTGAAGCACGGACGCGCGAGAGTATTCACGATTTTAGTCATTCCCCGTTTCACACCATACTCTGCATTACGATGACTTTGTTTTCTCAACCGCGAGGTAATTACTTACATAGGCGTGATATAATATACACGGGTATAGAGAGCGGCGAGAGGGTTCGGGGGGGTCAGAAACCAGCGTGAACGTGATCGCGGCGCGTTTCAGACCGACTGAAGTGTTCAAAGTTTTCAGGTGACACGTGACGCAGCTACGCGATGAGCTTATTCATTACGCAGCTGGCAGCGCGCTAGGAAATTATGTCTCGTGTCTACTCGCGCTCCAATACCTGCGCACCATGCCACTACGGAGCGCCCGAGCAATATATAATTTCGCGAAGCGCAAGACGGATCACTGTTGCCAGGCTATACTGTCCTGAATTAAGGTCGTAAGGGGTGAAAATTATACTACTATTCAGCCTAGTTCTACTCTCATGCCTCTTCCCAAAGCGTCCGGAGATTTATGATAATTTTTTACGCCAATCTCGTTCTACCTCTTTCGTACTGGCCTCTTTTTCAAATTATCCAATCTTGTTGCGCTTTTGTAGAGTCTCGCGTGGAGAACACAGAGAAAGAGAGACAGAGTTATGTCGGCGAAAGGACAAATCTCTATCTCACGAGTTCCTCGAGAATAGACATTCAGAGCTTACGTAAGTATAGCAAAACGTATCGGGACATACCGGCGCGGGCGCGTCTTTCTTTCATGGGCCAGAGAAGAATTCTTCTCGTCGCGCAACAAAATTCTCCGACTTGTAGCTCGGGTATACATCCCTTTTGGCTGAGATTTTCTCCTCCTCCACCAGCGACTATAGAGGATATACATGCCTAGCTCTCGGTCTCATCGACGTATATAGTCGCGTAGTTCGGCCTCTCAGCCATCCAGAGTATAAATCCATTACAGACCGAGGACATTCCTCGAGAAAGTATTGTATGGCAAAGCGCTGCTGGAACTCGGGGTATAGGCAGTTGAGACACGGTTCTCTCTCTCTCTCTCTCTCTCTCTCTCTCTCTCGCTTTAGCTTTCGCTCAGCCTCTCTTGTCATGTTGGCCGTTGTTCAAATGTCCGCGCGATCCGACAATAAAAAGAAATGCACGTCTACTTGAACGGGCTGAAATCTTTGCGCGTTATACCACTGAGCGCGAGATTCGAAAACGCACATAGCTCTCTTGTTCAAGGAATGACAGTTAAAGGAGGAAAGTAGAAGACTTTTTTATTTTTTTTATCGAGTTGTACCTGTAGGTGGTGCCACCAGACTAGAATGGTTCGTCCTGCAAAGAAAGAAATGTGTTTGTGTTTGGAGCTCGGCCAGATAATCTGCGACAATAAATTTCTCGCTCTGCACACCCTCGCTTGGAGCTATACGTATCTATATATAAACGTGTATGCAGAGATATAAGTATATATGTGTACACGATTGGTGTTATCTTTCTCTTCTATTCGGGCTATTTCACAGGGTCCGGACAACGCGTCACGCAAGAGCGTCTTTGGATTGCTGGCTGTCCAATTCTTAGATTATTCGACCATCATTAAATCGATTGTTTATAGTATTTTGTGTATAGTACCTTGAATTTCGCGAGTAATCGAAGCTTCCGTTCCGCAGCAAAGTGCCAATGCAATTCGATTTCTGCGCGTTCTTGCATCAGAGTATAGAGTGGAACGTAGATACGCGGCTGCTTCTCTCTAAATCAATTTGCCAAAACAAACAAGTGAATAACACAGCTTTCGCGGCAGCGGTTTATTCAAAATTCCGAAATGTTTTATGCAGCCAATATGCAAATGTTCTCGTGAGCGAGTGAGAGAGAGAGAGAGAGAGAGAGAGAGAGAGAGAGAAAGAGAGAGACAGAGTGTTCGGTCGGTCAGCCCACGCGCGTATAAACTTACTTCAATGGCTAGAATCCGTGGGCTGTCAAAACATACGTTCTATCAATCAATCAATCAATCAATCAATCAATCAGTCAATCACTCGATTCATCGGCCTCGTTTTTTTCGTTTTTTTTGTTCCTCGGAAAAAGGTTATATACTCTCATGTTCGTGCATCTCTTTCTTTCTTTGTGCCGTCGTAGCGAAAGCTCAGAAAGAGAATGAGGAGGAGGCGGCAGGAGGTACTACGTGCGCGCCGACTAGAAATTCGATAGCAAGATAAAGGTGTAGTGCTTGTCGTACTCGACCAAGTAAGCGGGAGGAGAAAACTATTTGAGAAATCAACCCCTGATTCGTTTACCTTGCGAAAATCCACTTCTAGCGGAACGAGTCTCTGGCATTGAAAGCGGAGAGACAGGCGCTTTTTTGCTCTCTCTCCATCTCTCTTTCTCCCTGACAATCATCCCTCTCTCTCTCTTTCTTTCTCTCTCTCTCTCTCTCGCTCTCTCTCTCTTTCCGCCTGACTGGTTGACTATTTTTTCCGCTGACCTCTATTGGCCGAAAAGAACGTGGAAAGTATCTTTACGTTGAACTTTAGATAGAGAAACCAGGTACAGCGAAATTTTAATTTTCGATAATGAGATATTCTTTCAAATTTCAACTTTTGTCTCGTCTGTCTGCAATTTATAATTCCATCTACTCTTCTTGACACGAATACGATATAAAACTTGAATTCTGTCATTTACGTCAAGGGAAGAACATAATGTCAAGCCTCGAGACAGATGACGAAGGGAATAAATCGAACCTTATTAGGAGTACAAAGATGTTATATATTTATTACCAATAATCCGACGATTCGATTTGGCAACGTTCGCGATTTTTTTCGCGTAATATGGTTGTGGTGGCTCAAGGCTATATCGAGGTCCATGACAGAGCTATGTATAGTAGAGAACACGGGCCAGTTGCAGCTCGCGATTACGAGAGGGCTTTGAAGCGCTGTTCAGCTGCTTATATAACTGCACAAACGCCTGACCGTAAAGAGAGACAGTAAGCCCGGACCGTTCACAAAGAGAGAGAGAGAGAGAGAGAGGATAAAGGTCACCGGACTCTGTATTTCTCTCTCATTCTGTCTTTATCTGTTTCGTCGAAATCGTTTGGCTGGCATCCAGTGTAAGTACGGTAGGGGCGAGCGGGCGGAGTTAACGTCTTCATCGACGTAGCTCGTCCTCGAACCAAGGCTTTTTTTCTTTGAGTAAGACACAAGAATGAGAGAGAGAGAGAGAGAGAGAGAGAGAGAGAGAAAAGGGAGAGGCCTGCAAAAAGGGCGCAACAGATGACGACTATCGATCGTATATTTCATACTTCGCCTGCCGACGGCTCATGCATTTATTCACTCTGCTGCGCTTTTCTCTCGCACTCACTTCTCCATACGATACGTAACACACAGAGCGAATCTTATTTCACTTTGAAGGGGTGGGCTCTCGCGTTTAATTGCCGTATGCAGCTAGTCTGCATTCTCTTTGCATATGACTCTCTGCTCTGAGCTTTTGTCGAGGCTTGCGAGCACAGAGCCACTATCCAAAGGAAAAATTCAAATATATTTTCAGCTTTAACTTGTCGGAGAGCGTCGCGCTCGCGCGAAATGTCGTTGGAAATTCAACGCTTCGACGATTTGCGACGATGCATCGGGTCAAAAGAAGCCAACTAATTAAGTTGGCCTGACGCCTCAATTTCAACCCGTATAATGAGACCCAGTGATAAAGTAGCTCTCGTTTTTTCCTGCAGCAGCTTAATTTTATATTTGTCTCATTTGAATGACCCAGAACCACAACTACAACGCTGTAACAACCAAATAGAACCAGAGAGAAAAGTTCAGTCATTAACTTTCATAAGTGATCTCCCTTATCAAGCCAATACGCTCTTTGCCCGAATCGTCTTAATTCTCGAATTAATCTTTAATTGATATATAGCGGACAATAGAATGAATCTCGTTATAGCTCTGACTATCTGTAAAATACAAGCTGCTATACAGCTACTATCACGCGCTATAACCGAGTTTACCATCTGTATAACGTCACCAACTTCCTTCCTAATCCTTTTTCTCCCGCACATTCGCGAGAAATTTCCGGTGCTCTCACCACTACCTGTTTCGCTCTATTTTTAGTCTTCCGTGGCCCACGCGGTTCCAATTCTCGAAAGCTCGATGCAGGATTTCAACCGAAAGCAATAGCGCTTCGTCTATTATTATTTTATTGGTCGAGGTGCTGGGAGTGAGCGAGAGCAGCGCTGGAAAAAGAGACGGTATTGACGTGCACGTAGCGCGGCGGAGCGCACGTGAGAAAACCGCAGCGTGTCTCAACTGCGCGCGCGACTTATTCCATTTTCTTCTCGCGCTCGTAGAGACGCGTTCCGATGTTTTTCACCAGATTTTAAGTGAATTCAATTTACATGGAATATTAACGTCGAATTAACGCTTCGAGCTCGGTCGCAAATATGAAAGAGGAAGTGAGAGATGGAGCGAAGGTAAAGAGAGTTGGAACCGAGGTTAGTTTGCGTTCGAGTAGCCGAGTATGTACGCTGATGCAGTGTGCAGCTCGCGCGCTCGATTAATCTCGCAATCTGGATGGAGTGGCTATGATAGACTCCCATGAATAACTCATGAGCACGCGGTCGACTCCGGCTGCTGCCACCCTTCTCTCTCTCTCTCTCTCTCTCTCTCTCTCCCTCTCTCTCTTGTCCTTCTCTCCTCTCTCGCTCCCCATAGGGACACTCACGTATAATTTAGTCACTTCATTTGTCCTCATTACTATAGCGCCCAATTTATACTCCACTCTCTCTATCTCTTACTCGCTCTCTTGGTCACGCGCCGCGGTCTTCTCCAGCTGTCTGGTCGGACGTATCGCGCTAATAAATGAAATTGATCGAACGGTAGCCTTAACAACGTAAAACTACCTTTCGCACTGTTTCCTTTCAGAGTACCTTACAAATAAACCGTGGATTTATCCGAACAAATTTGCGAAAAATCAAAATTGTCTTTGTATTGTGAGTAACTGTTAGAGAAAAAGCGAAATTCGATGTCTCTTTGTGATTCTGAAAAGCCGAGAAAAAGAGAAAAAGCAGGTTGAAGTTTCAACGCGGTTAAAGAGTCGAGTCAATCGTCCTCGCATTTGTTATTCCGCAGATTAAAGGTTTCGCTATGGGATGGTTGTATCGGTGTGCGAGTTGCGCAACTGGGCGTGATCGATTGCCACGCATCTGTGTTTCGACGGGTCTGATGCCGCAACCGTGGCCACATCACGCGGTACAATGGTGTGCGGGGCGCGACGACGTTGGCCTGCGGCGCAACCGAGCCAGGTCATTAGCGATCGCTCTTGGTCGCGAGACCTGCTACGTCAACAAATGATGCCGTTCCGCCAGTGTTAGATTAGCGCTAGGGGAACGCAGAGCGGCCTCTCTCACTTATCTTCGGGACCACCCTCTCCACTCTCCCGACATCTACCATCCAACCCCTCTCTTTCTCGCGACAGCTTCCTCTGCGGCGATCTGTTTGTCGGTGTCTCGCACAGAGAAGTCAAGACGAGCGTCATGTCTTATCGGAGACAGCTGGGCAGGAGGACATTGTTGATGGCTGAGAAAGAGAAATACTCGTGTCGGAATAGTTTTTCTTTCATGGAGTTCCCGATACTCTCTACTATGTGTACATTATATGTTCCGACAAATTTCGAACCAATGCATCATTTGTTCGCGACAGGTCTGACCGAACACTGCATTTTCTACTTGTAAGCGTTGAGCTTTAAGATTCGACCTGCTAAACTTTATCAATTTGATTTTTTTTACATTATTAGATTATTACGTTGGATGGGAATGTATTTTTTTATAGGCTCTATAAAAAGATTGTATTTTCACTGCATTTTTCAATATCTGTAGGTGTAAAAATTTTATGAAGCCTTTCCTCGAGCGCTAAAAATAATCACGAGTTAAAATGACAATTTTTTCGAGTATAGATTTTCGGAAATACTATAGCTATTTATGACTAGTAACGCGATAGTTGAGCAATCCGTGTTATTCAAAAGTTTGTATAATGCACGATACGAATAGCCAATAGGAAAAAACAAGCTTACGAAGGAAAATTCTCATTGGGAATCGTCGTCTGAAAGTCTGCAGAGCAGGTGGCGCATAAAGTGTGCCCACATTATCTAGCTGCAATCCTTCCGTATCGCAGAGACTACGTAATTTTCGGGGAAACAAGATTCCATTCGTTGCTCGTGGTGTGCGCCTGCAGGAGAAAATTGAGATATTCCATTTGTGGTTAATGCTCGAAGGAACAAGGAAAATAATGCGTGCTGGCAGCTGCATTGTGCATAGCGCGGAAAAAGATGCTCTCGGTAAGTTAATCGAGGCTTCTTGCCGAGATAATTGAATTATCCGCGACATAATAAGCACCGAGTCTGCTCAACTTCTCATAGCTATACTATTGTGAGCAAGTAGAGAAAGAGGTAGAACGTCAGTGTCCCGAAGACTAATAGAGGCAAAGCTATTATGCTGCCGACGCGGGTGAAGAGATAGAGAAAGAGAGAGAGAGAGAGAGAGAGAGAGATGAGAGACGTAGCTGCTGGAAAACATTCGAGGTCCAAGGTAAATATTTCGAGCGAGCGTTCAACCGAGTATTAGCTAGTATGACTATCTCTATCTTCGTCCCTTTCTTCCCCTGCACTGGATTCTTTGTTCACGCTCGACTCAAGTTCCACTATATATATAGGGAGAGAAGAGAGAGAGAGAGAGAGAGAGAGAGAGAGAGAGAGAAGAGCAGCAGCAGTATTGAGTATCTCTGAAAAGGAGCGCACAGGTCTCTCTCTTGAGGCGAGGCATTTTGCGGTACGTCCATTAAATAATTACGTGGAAAAACGAGCAGCAGCATTGGTGCAGCTCGAGAGCTCAAAGAGAGAAGGAGAGTTAGCGGTGGTGGGCAATATGAAGAGAGTGGCCCTTGTCCATGGTCCATCCACCAGCTTCTCCGGCGCTAAGCAGAAAACTGCAGGTTCAAGCTCCTGTAGTAATAGCTCAGCTCTGCTCTCGCTCTCAAGAAAATGCCGCTGGCTCGCTCGCTCTCTTTTCAAAAATGGCATATGCCGATGAAAGGCGGGATTCTATTTAAGCTACTGAGTTGCCCCTCGTGGCTCTCGCTCTTTTCGAGTCGACCTGCCGCTATATACAGCTATACTCTAAATTTAGCAGGAAAGCTCCATTATAACGAACGAACTTGCTAACTTGGTCACAGAAAATAAGTGCAAGCCTACCCCTTCTGTCCCTCCGGCTATTGTTCGATTGATAATTATGCGACATTACCTCTCGTTCATCATTTCTATCTATGTACCCATCTCGGTAAACGGAGTCCATGAGATCCTGAAATTCTCATACATTTTTCTCATCGAAAACATCTCGATAATTTAAAGAATTAACGTTTCGGCAAAATGTAAAAAAAGAGTTGTCTATTAGTGGAATGAAATTTCTTGCATTCGACAATAAACAATAAATATAGCAAAGCTTGGATGCAATTCCAAATACCGAACTACCATTTCCTAAATTTCGCTGATTGATTAAAATATAAATTTTAAAAATTGCCGCAGTATACAGTTTAAATAAAAAATTAGCTATAAGAAACTCGTGTTCCGGATAATAAATGTTCTAATTATTTCGATAATAAAGCAGCAAAACTGGTCGCGAGTGGTCCACGCATGTCTTGATTTCGTCTAGTCTCTATATATATACTCTCCATGCGCGAGAGCACAAAGTACATTATACCGAAAATAAAGCTGACTGTCTTACGGTATAAGAGATCGAGCCGCGTATAGCTGCGGGAAAAAGTGTTGGCGAAACGTCAGACGTGTACATCAGGTAGATGAGACAGAGAGAGACAGAGAAAGAAAGCTGAAAAAGTGAGCGAGCTCGCGCGCGAGCCCGTCCAAGTCCCGCGGCATATCTGAAATGCAGCTGCAAACTTTGCCCGACTGGTGTTGCTCGAGTTGGAAAGACGCAATTGGCCGTGCAACGCGGACGGAATATACAGCTAGCTGGCACGGAGGCAATTTCATGACAGCGTCTCGGGATGATTGGATCACCAAAGCGCGCTAGACTCGATAAGCCTCGTCGTGGTTACCTATGTATGCTCCTCGTCGCCGTCTGCGTACTCGTAGACTTCGTCCTCGGCGCGACGCTTCGACTGTCTTGTATCTCATACTCTTCGCAGCCGCTCTATGTAACCGCGTTCCGTAGCTTTCGTTTCTCTCTGTCTCTTTCTCTGCAGTATAGCCTACTCCCGTTCCTTGCTAAATCCGATTATCTTGATTTTGTTGTGTGCACTGCAGTCTTTCTCTCTGACTGCCTAGAAAATAAACTTTTTATTGAATTTCTCAAACGCATGCGCACTCCTGTCCACGTATATATAGACACGATTCATTCCTTCCATCTTTCTATATACGCTGTCTCTCGACAGCAACGACGCGCAGCTGAGTCATTTTCCATCATCTGCGCTGCGCCTGGAAATATCGCCTTCATTATAACCTCTAGGGCTTTGATAGTCCAGGGAAATAGGCGATTGCCTTGCGTCAATAACTAATTTATTGATCCCTCGGATTGGATCACCTGTAGCCTATTACCACCACTATACTATTGCTATTAGTACTATATACAACGAAGCTATATTGAGAATTTGTAAAGTATTAAAAGTAATGGCTGGTAGTCTGTTGCACTACTCGATAAGATACTCTTATGTAGGATATAGATTAATATCAAGAAGAAAATGAAACTGTGTGCGAATGCGAGATCGGTATAATATGATACAATGTTCGTTTCTCTTACTAATGTACAGAAATAAGCCAAGTACTCCATATGCGCGGGCTTCAATTTAATGCCTAGATAGAGAGATAGAGAGAAGGAGAGGAGAGAGAGAGAACCAACGAGAAAATCACATGAATATGCAAGCAAAAAGTTTTGTTTGTTCGTCAAGAAATAATGAGCTATTATAATAATTGACTTAAAAGGCCATTTATAAGTACGAAGCGAGAGCTGTGCGCAAAGAAAGAAGGATAGAGAGAGAAACAGAGAGAGAGGAGCAAGATAAAGGGAAATGAGTATGAAAAAGATTTGAAATGGTGTCAAAGAGCTCAGGCAAGATAAGTAAAAAGGGGCGTTACTTTTTCACTTTACTTTCATAACTGAAACCGTTGAATATTAATGCTAGTAAGCGAGGCCCTGGGTACCGCAGCAGCGGCTGCACCAGAGGCGGCAGCAGCAGCAGCGAGTTTCTCACTGAATTCGTGGCAGGCAGAAAGCCGAGAAACGAAAATGGGAAAATTATAAGATTGACTGTGTAAATTACATTTCAAGGCGCTATTCATCCTTTTAGCCGACGGCTTTTTTTTGCGCGCGCAACCCCGCCAAATCAAACAAGGATTTTTCACCGTCACAACCTTTTGCGCGATCAAAGGAATATAAACCGCTTTCGCGATTTACTCTAATTAAAATACCATACCGCTATGCAAAGCAATGCGGGGGATGATCCATCGAATCTGGACTTCCTCTCTCTCTCTCTATGGCTATCTCTTTTTCTTTCTATTCCGACAGCAGCGTATTTTCGAAGCGTCTCGCGACACGAGTTAGACAAGAGGAAAATTCTGATGAAAAGCTGTGTGCAGCGCTGAGGTGCGCGCAAAGTAGAATCAGAGCTTGCTTTGTCAAGCCGTGTGCCAACTGTTTGCTCTTATTTTTTTCTCTTACCGGCTCCTCTGGGCAGATGGATGAGATTCGTTTTTCTGTAAAAAACCGTTACTTCGTCTCTCTTCCTCTCTTCCTCTCTTTCTCTCTTTCTCTCTTTCTCTCTCACTCGCGAAAGATGTCGTTTTATTACTCGGGCAAAGTCTGCGCCGGAGGCTGTACTACTGGCTGAGCTTAATGTGCGGCCTGGATTTATCCGCGCACTGGTAATCAATCGTGCACGAAAGCGCGCAAGATTCGAGCGTGCAACCTCCAACGCCACCGCCGCTGTATTTATCACGTCGAACGCGAACTACGAGCTTAATTTGCATGATTTATGGACCTTCAAATCCAGATTATAACTTTATTTTGCAGCCTCGATTAAAAATAATACAACAGCAGCTGCAACATATCGTCAGGTGCACGCTTCTCATTTTTTTCCTTCTAAATCTACACGGCGAAAAGTTATCTACGATCGTGCCGGAAAAGGCGTAAGTACCCGGCCATGTTTAAATAAATATTCAATTAGCAACAGCCTGGCAAATTGCATAATTAATTCGGACGTATAGGCAAATCGATGAAAATTTATACCCATTTCCGTTGAACCGACCATACTCGTTCTCGGTCCCGGCCCCAGTCCTGCAAGCTTTACAGTGCAGTTGAATTACACGTTGCTGGTTAAAGCTTAATTTCGCGCAAATTCGATTCGTTGTAGATTATCGCTGATTCATGCACCTATTTAAATAAGCGCGCCTCAAGTGGCTGCTTGGGATCTGTCTTCCAAATTCATGCAGCACTCTGTTGACAGTCAACAAATTATCTAGCTCTTTGTCGAGGAACTTTTTTCTTTTCGCGCAGCAACAGCAATAACGACAAGAGAGAGACAGAGTATAAGGAGAAAATCATGGCTGACTGAACCGTCGCCAAGAACGTTCGGAAACGAGCGAGCGCAAGGCTATTTATCAGACGACCCTCATTAACCGTCTCCGCCGCAAATAAAGCACTCGGCGAGAAATATCTTATCTTGGGTTCGTTTCTTCTTACCTCACGGAAAACTATCCCGATATCGAAGTCTCGCGAGGGCTTCTTCTCTCGCTTGGCTTTTTTTCTTCTTTCACGTCTCCAGCTTCGTCATTCTTTTTCTCCTTATATTCTTGGCTTTTTCACACGGACAATCGATTTTTCGAGTACCTCGGCTGTACGAGTATTGCTCTCTCGCTTTCTCACGCGTGCCTATGTATACGTTGCCCGTCCCGTGTAACAAGACATGAGAAAACACATAGCCACAAAACTCGAAGGAGAAACAGGCAAACGACTGCGATAACAAGGAGTCGTCCAAAGGCGGAAAATAGTCTCCAAGTATTCGCGGTCGTTATGCAGTAACGTAACGACAACATCGTCTTTCTCTCTCTCTCTCTCTCTCCCTCTCTTACTCTCTCGTACTCTCTCGTACTCTCTCGTACTCTCTCGGCCCGTACTGCACAAGGGGTTCAGATTTTCGCGCTCCTGGCCGACACTCAGCGTCTCCACTTCGCTCTATGGAGTCGAAATTCCAGAATGCCGACGTATAAGGAAGCCTTTTTTACTCTCTGTGTACGCGCACACAACCTGCTCTCTCTCTCTCTCACTCACCTTCTTCTTCCTCGCCGTAACTTCCTTTTCGCCGCTCACAACTATGCGGAATATTCGAATAACAAGACAACAATGCTGCACATCAGTGCGGTTCATCATCTCGACGTGACGCGAGGGCATTTCAATCCTTCCCTATTCAAGACTTTGGTTATCGCTAAACGTTAAATCCGTCATATTCATAGAGTGAAACAAGCGTTTTCTTGACTCCATGAATCTCAGCTCTGCTGCATTAGATACATCTCTGTGCACATTCGGCAAGCTCCGTCTCTTCTCTCTCTATTTCTCTCCCTCTATTTCTCTCCCCCTCTTTCTCAACATTATCATTTGCCAGTGGACGATCGATGTAATAATCGAGCCCACCAGGGATTCCCGGCAGAGGTAGAATATGAGGGGCGCGAATGGGAGATGTGATCGTAATGCGAATGGCTTTAAGCAGCCGCGGAGTCAGCTAACCATTTCGAAGCGACCCACGTGCCGAGCGCGCGCGATTCCATATATACATTGCATTAATACTTCCAACTCGACCCTCCTCGCCAATTCTTCGCTTTCCCCTGTACCGCTAACTTTCGCTGTGTATGTGTATGTGTGTATGTATATATATATATGCAATACATATTTGGTTAAATATACTTTTGCCCCAACGCCGAACTTACGATCGTTTCTCTGTAACTGGGTGCGGGCGATTATAACGACGCGACGGAGATCATCGCGTTAAGTTTAATATCGTCAAATATCAAATATTCTCTCCCGTGTACTCTTTTTTGATCATTCGCACAGCTTTCTTTCGCAACAACAATAAATTACCAACTATCCTCATTGCATAAGAGGGTTGCGTAAGATAGACCGTTGGTACAGAATAAAGAAGGTAATGGATTTGTTTCTCGAAGAAGCAAATTTAACGATGCCACGGAAGTTCAGTTTAGCTGGTGTAATTCAAAACAGCTAGAGTACGCAGTTCAATACCATACCGTCGGCGTAGCAATATCAGCAAGTGAAAATTTAATTAATCTCTCTCTCTCTCTCTCTCTCTCTCTCTATCTCTCTCTCTCTCTCTCACTCTCTCTCTCACACTCACTGGGGTTGTTATAAGTTCCCGATTGTTTTCCATAGCAACACATTTGAGCCGGCGAAACTATTAGTTCGAGCGTGAATCGGCGGCCATTTATCACGAGCATCAGTTACACTCGCTCCGAAAATTTTGACGAGCTCGCGCGAGCGCTCGATAAGCGCAGCTGCCATAGCGTAAACTCACAGGCATACTCAGAAATCGCGGCGCGCCGTCATAAACATCGACACGGCCGGTTCTATAGATAGGAGCTTTTACTCTCTTGCGTTATAGATGAAAGCTTACATACAGGCAAAAGTGACTTTCGTTCGACAAAATCATCGAAGCAGAAAAGGTAATCTCGGCGCAAATTCTCGGCAAAAAAAGCGCATCATTTTCACGCGCATCGCGCATCTCTGCAACTTCCGAGAATAAAAGAGAGAGTACAAGGTAATCAGTTATAATCGCGCGAACGCGCTCTTATGCGTTGAGAAGAGAAAGAAGCTATGGAGACAGCAGAAGTAGCAGCAGCAGCAACAGCAGCCACCGCTGGAGGATGGCTCAAAGCGGTACGGGAATCGCGTGACTACGCCATCGGCCTTCCGCGAGCGCTTATCGCGAGCACCTCATCCACAAGCTTCGTATGCATGCAGAGCCCTGTGCTCTGCCCGTTGATGCAGCCCCTTCAACTTTTCTTAGCTACTTACTCTGCTGCTTCAACGTATACCACTTGTATACGTGTACGTGTGGTCGCACACATCCCGCCGTCGGCGCTATTCTACCTTTTATCTTGCTCGGATATTTATGTTGCCGGCACGCGTGTGTGTCGTTCTATCCGAAGTAAATAGTCCTTGTCTCTTGCAGCGGATATGCATACACGAGCCCTTCATTCGATCATCGCACGCTAAGCGCAACTCTCTGGCCTGGCATGTATACACATACGTCTACGTTTCTTTTTCTATACACTTCCTCCATATTCCATTGATCGATGGCTCCGTGCACTGGCTCGAATATTTACCTATAGAAACTTTAAACGAAATCGATCAATTTTCGGATTATATTCTACGGCAGTTGACAACGAGCCGAAAGTTATACTTTATTTTATAAACTCCTTGCTCATTTCGTATCTCACGTGTCTATATTTCTCTGTGGGTGTAGTAATTTAGGAGGGGAAAAAGACGAAAGAAGAAAGAAAGGACCAGGCGCGTGTGCAAGAGGGGACAAAATTAAAGGATATTTACGGCTGTCCTCGGCTACTCTTATTACTCGGCATTTTTCACGATCTAACGCGGTATATCACGGATATATAACGACTCGGTAGCGAAGAAGAGGGAAGAGGCTTAGTTGCCGCGCCAAGCGTATTGCGGATTCTACGGGCGATCCTGCAACTCTTTCCCCAACTGACCGCGCGCGTACCCGCTGAAACCAACAATTTTTATATGCTCGTAAAGCCGAGTCGCAGTTATTATCCGTCCGTGACACGGAAGCAGTTAACACAATCGCTCTCTTTTTCTGTACGAGAACGAAACTCGCGCGGAACTTTTCATCTGCAAACGCATTTTTACACTAGTACGCGAAAGGGGTAAAGGCAGCGTATAATAAAAATAAAAGGAACGAACGAATGAGAGAGAGAGAGAGAGAGAGAGAGAGAGGCGAAGAGAAAACGAAAAAAATAAAAGAGTCGGCGGTGAAAAATTTTCAGCTGAGAGTACGAAATTTTCGATGCCTGCGTTCGCTTATACTAATTGCGAGAGCGTCACGGGGTACAACGAAAACGACATAAATTACTTCCTCGTGACAGACCGAAATTGAAAATTCACGATAAAATTGCGCTATACCACATACGCATACACACCAGACACCCATACACGCACTCCCTCGATCAGACATACGGTAACTGCCTGGACATTTGCTGTACAATTATGTTTGATGCTGTATCATTTAGGGGAATATTTAAATTAAGTACCCTCCAACGCGAACGACGACAATCAATAAGTTGCCGAGGCGCGTTGGCACGTACAACATAAAAAAAGATACCGTTTATATTATGGGTGAACTCTAATATCACGTAGAAAGCACGTTATAATTCAAGAGAATGAAATACCGAGGATATGTAGAAAGATGGAAAAGGCCGGTAATTCGCTGAGCCTAAGTCGGTGTAATCGCGCGAAACAAAAGAAAAAAATGGAGCGTTAAGAGAGCAAAAGCATCCCGGAGAGAATAGAGGAGGCAGAGCCAAGTGCCGCAGACTCGTAACGTGCACGCAGCCAAGCCCATCGGCAGTACAGAGAGAAGCGAACGTGCGCGACCAAAGGAACTCGAACTAACCGATCGATATCACGATTAAGCAGCCAACGTTCGGCTACGTTTAACGCATCGGTATATACTCGATTTAGCGAATCCACGAGATTCTCGGTTCTCGCCCCAATACAAGGCGTCTCGGGAGCACTCGTGGCTACGAGGCCATATACCTCGTATATATTCATACTTCGAGGGCTAATTGCGAGGAAAAAGGAGAAACGCAAACCGTATAAGCAGTGTGCTTACATAGAAGTTTCGCTAACTCGTTGGGCGTTACATCTATATACCGTAGTCGTACCGTTAATCAATTAAGAAATTATATAACAGAGCTTAGAAGTGCTACCGCACGCCTAGCCTTAGGCTGTCTTTAGAGTAGTGGAAACGAAATTTAACGGAGATCGATTTCTCGTCGTCCGCGGGCAGTTAAAACTTTAACTAGAGCATGTATAAACTCCGCTCACGCAGTCGTCAAGCTACACAGCGAGCCGCTTTGCGATGGCAGTATGAATAAAAGATGCCCGTTTTAAAGCCGTGCTCTTTTTTCTGACTAGTTCTCTCTCTCTCTCTTTCTTACTCGCTTTCGGTCACACAGGAAGAAAGCAGCTTCTTTTCCCTCTGCTCCTTCACCCCCTCTCTCTCTCTCTCTTCCCGTATATATACTTTTAAGTCGTCGTCGTGACGCCGGCAAATTCACGCACGAGAGGAGCGCTCGTCGCGCACTGAAAAGCGCTTAGGGCGCGAGATCACGTGCCGAGGTGTTTTAGCGAGCGCGCGGTTCGTTTGAGCGCGTCGCGCCTCAAAAGCAGCCGTGCTGTGTGGCCCGTAATTTCATATGCTCGATGTACTCTACGGCACGCGCGCTTTTTCAACGCTGTTTTTATATAGACGCTCGTATATATACACTTGTTAACAATTAATGTGCCGAGCTTGCATGTGGAAAGAGAGAGAGAGAGAGAGAGAGAGAGAGAGAGCGAGAGAGGAGGGGAGGCGAAAAAAGGATAGATGTGACCGCGAAAAATCTGGGGGGGCGTTTAAGCGCTTGTAATTCTCGACGACTGCTTCTGGTACACGACGTGGGAAAAACGAATTCGAGCGAAGAAAGCTCGACGGTGGCAGCCTCTCGTAAACGCTGCTGGCTCGCGCGCGCGCGCGCGCATCGGTATGCAGCCAGGCACTTTTGAACAAGAGCGTCTACGCGAACGCGCGCACGTACAAAAGTTTTAGCTTGCCGCGTGGTGAAGGTATAAGAGGGAGGGAGAGCCGGGCCGTATTACCAAGTGCTCGCGGGCAGATTTCTCGCAGGCGCAGTCTTGGCAATATATATGTATGTATGTATACATAGATATGTATGTGTAGCGGCAGGAAACGCACATGTGCAAGTAGAGCTTTCTCATGGGAATACAAGTGTTCAATGTTCGCTTTGCTCAAGTTTTGGAAAGCGCGGATGCAAAGTTGAGTCGCGTACACACCTGCGGGTTGAATAGCTTTTCGGATCTCATTTGTTTCTCTGTCTCGTCCCTAGCGAGTACGAGAAAGAGAAAGAGAGAGAGCGCGGGAGGGAGGAAGGGAGGGAGGGAGAGAGAGTGAGCTACTATAGGAAAAAAAGCTCTTTTCAATGGTTCGAATGCGTGCGGCGGCCGTGATGATCGGGCCGCGCGCTTCGAACTTTGAGGGATATCTGCGAATTTTTAACAAAACGAGGGAAAAACTGCTGGAATCGCTCCCCCGAGATCGCGCCCCCTTCGTCCAAAGCTGGCTTTACCTTTTTCTTTCCTTTTTTTGCTCTTTTATTCTTCCTTTCTTCCTCGACGCGCACAGCGTCCCACGTGTGCTTTCTCCGCTGTGCGCCATTCAACATTCTCTCCCCATCAGGCTTTTCTCGCCCATGATCGCGACTTATTAATTCAAATCTCAAAGCGACTAAACTCGTGTTTCCATCGTCTTTTTTCTCTCTTCTCTTGTGGAAAATTTCATTGGGCGGATTATATCCTCCCGCGGGACCGAACATTTTGACGCGCATGCATTTATGATGTTAATATAGCAATCAAGAAGCATCAGAAGTCAAAAGGAATTTCAAAAGTGACAATTTCCGATTGTACGCAAATATATGTGTTTTAAGTTAGAGATAGAGCCGGTACTAATTTAAGTTTCGACAATACTTGCGGCAACTGGATTCCTGCGCTAGCAATGGATATACTATAGGAGTATCTAGCCGCTACCTCCTCGAAGCGACTATACCACTAAATTACAAGTTCATTCATTCATTCACGTCGACGATCTACTGCGCTCAACTAGCGTACAGCGGCTCCATTACATGCGCCGCTACTGCCATTATTTGGACCACCGTTTCATTAGCGCAACTGACGTGCCTGTGTATATGTATATGCATTTTATTTGAGAAATCGGATGATTCCCGTGAGTAAATATAAAGGAACGCATGAGAAATTTAAAAGAGTATCTTCGTGTGTATCTTCGCGTATTCCGTAGACAATTGATCTAAATATTTTGAAGATCCCAAAACAGATCTCCAACTGATTTAATTTTTCTACTTTCGTGAAACGCGGAGTAGTTTATTTGGAATCGCTCGTTCTCATCCTTCATTTGAAATTCTGCTATCTTGTGGTAACTACCAGCTACGCTAGCGAGCTGCCTGCTTCTATTCTCGAGGCGAAAGCGATATTTATTTTTCTTATCCCCCTCTTAAGGTTATATACGTATCCACCTGGGCGTGACTCCATTAGGAATCGCGACGACGACGACGGCGGCGGCGGCGGTGGCGGCGACAACTCTGGGCTCGAATCCGAAAGCTTCTCTTCCTCTTTCTTCCTCGTAACTACGAATCTAATGTATTTTAATAGCATTCTTTAAAATCTTACCGGGCTTTCGGTAGACTCTAACTTCTGCTATGTATCTTTAGTGACGCTGTTTGTTTTTTCTGCAAGAGAGCGATCATTTTTATACGGACGGCTATTGTTGGAGTAAACTGCTATACTCGAATGGTCATAAATAGTCATATACAGCCAAGGCGAAAGAATTGACTTAGCTTACAATACGAAGTCCATGACTCCGAGTACTTGTCTCATATTACCATTTCTCATGATAGCAAACGTAAATGAAAATCGATACAAGGCTGCGAGGGTGTTCATTAAGGCCGTAATTTTCGTAATTTTCCGACATTACATACATTGGAAGGTAAAAAAATTATAGAAAATGTGAGTTTATATAATGATAGCAACTATCGAAAGCGTATCCTGAGGGTATATTTTCTATTCTATTATACACAAAAGACATTGACTTTCGTTCACATTTGACGTGACGCGAAAAGTCTATTGAGACGCGGATGAATAATTTTTTCGTTATACAAGTAGCGCTGGAATAGCTAGAGGATTTAGGTAAAGGGATGGAATTCCAGAGAGCCTGAATGATTTACTCCCGCCCAGGGATTAGATCCGCAATTTCGTTTGAAACATTCATGAGAAATATCCTCTTCTTTTTCTTCTTTTCTTCTTGCCGTTTTCTCTCTTTCTCTCTTCTTCTTTCAGATGGATGCTACCACCACAGCTGCTGCTACTACTGCTTATGCTGCTGCTGCTGCTGCTGCTGCTGCTGCTGCTGCTGCAGCGTTTTAAGAATTGCACTACGCAGTCGCGTCCGTTTACTTATCTTGATGGCTTTCTGGCTCCCGCTTTCCCTCTCGAGAAACAGAGATGCTTCATGTGCATAAACGAATCGTCTCTACTTTTTCTCTGACGATTTCATTGAGCCTGTGTCCTCGATATTTTTCTCTCTGCCTTCCATTTATTCTTATTTTGTTCTTTTTTTCTCTATACTTAAATAATAGAGCTTATTTGAATTATTTTGGTTTTACTTTGCTCAGCATGCCGCTTTAGTCGACGGTCAACTACCGAGTCGATCTAAAACGTTCAACAATAAGAATTTCATTTTTAAACGTATTACCGAAACTACGATGAAGAATTACTTTTTCATATTAAATTTTTCGAAACGAATACATTTTACAGAATTTCACATATCACGCATTACGCAAAAAGCGTACAGTACTGTAGATTGTAAATGTGCTCCAATCATTTCCCAAAGCACTGGCCGCGCTATTCTATGCTCTTAGTTCTTCTATTTTTAGCCTTCATTCTGGAAATAGCTGAAAATTACATCCCATTCATAGTGACATTTGAACGGGAATGCATTTTAACGTTCTCTTTCTCTTTCTCCCTCTCGCTCTGCAACTGGACAATGGGTGCATGTATACGCTCACGTGATTGGGGGAAAAAATTGTTCCGCTGAGCCGTTCTCCTTCTCTCGTTTTTTCCACTGAAATTAAAATTAAAATAAAAATTATCAAAGCTCTATAGAGTGTCGAGAAGGTTCGGAGGTGGAAAAAAACACAATAAAATGCGCCGCCGACGCGCATATTTTTCGCCCGAGCTCTCCCAGAAGACTTTATATTTAGAGACGAACTACGCGAGGTATGAAATTTACGTAATAAATTTTCGTTATGCATTCACGTCTCGGCGCATAAGTGATAATAGTGTGGTCTTACAGAAATATATCGCGAGCTTGGATATAATCAATCCAGCAAGCATATAAGGACGACTGTGCTAATAGTTCCCGACAGAGTAGAGCGTAGATCGCGACTGTTGCCTGAATAGAAGAACAGAGAGGTTTAGGTCGAAATCCTAAATGACGTATAGGGATCGTAGAGTACGGAAAATATTTTAATCCTCAACCAGACGACGGTTAATCTAGGGTGTAGAACGGTGGAGGGAAGAGGAGGGCAGAGATAAAGTCAGCTGATATGATGGTCGCGATATTCAACTGCAACTGAAAGCCCATGAAAGAGAATGAAGAGAGAGAGAGAGAGGCACTCGTAAGTTCTGTGTAAACGAGCTGCCGCGCGCGATCGTATAAGCGGGACTTCAGTTGTGAAAAAAATCGATCCGACGTCGACACTTCCGTGAGCTTCGCGCGCTGCCCGATAGACAGCTCGCGCTCGATGGGAATTGAAGAGGGGAGATGGGATGGTAAAACTCCATTTTTCTCCCCCACCGAAAGGTTCTCGTCACCGCGCGTGTATTCGGAAAGTCATGTCGTATCATATATGGGTATACATCATGTGTGAGAGTAGGGAGCCAACTTTCGAGGACTTTATTCACATTTCAGCAGGCGTGCACGGATCCATAATTTAGTGTATCAATACACTCGTCTATCGGGGGCGCCCCCACTTGATCTTGGATTATTCTCTTTCTTCTGACTATCTCTCTCTCTCTCTCTCTCTCTATGCCACTCAGCGCTCCCTCTCTTTCTTTCTCTCATTTTTCTAGTTGACGTATTGCATACAATGCCATTCAGCTGTCAATTGCCATATGTACCCTCTATGATGGCTATTAAACAGTTTCCTTTATCTTTCAATCCATAGCTTTATAACGTGACGTGATTGGTTTGCCACCTAATAAGCCATGTATAGCGCCCGAAAGCGTTTCTATTTATAAGAAGTGCAGAGGCGAAAAGGCTATGTAATTTTCTGTATCTTTTGCTCGGTCGCGTAAATGAGATTAGAACCTCACGCTTGGTGGAGTATATCGTTAAGTCGACGTATTTCCCGACGGTAATGCCAACTCGACATCCGGGCGCAGATTGAACGTAGCTTAAATACGCCGACGAGATAAAGAGATAAAGAGAAAGAGAGAGAGAGAGAGAGTCAGAGAGATCTCTCGACTTTTCATCCGTCCATTCGAGCGTCTGTCCGCACGTCGGACTGCTACGACTCAAAGGAGTCGACGGCGAAAAAGAAAAAACGCACTCTTAAACACTGCTCATTTAGGGATAGAGAGGCAGAGAGCAAGAAGGAGAGACATCGAGAAGACTAAAAGACTAAAGCTTTCACTTGTAATACGCGAAAAAAAGATGATAGGAGTCGTCAGATCGAGCAGACCGTTCGTCGAAGAAAAACAGACGGGCTGCTCTTTTGCTGCTTTTGCTGCTTCTGCTACTGCTGCTGCTGCTGCTGCTGCTGCTGCTGCTGCTGCTGCTGCCTCTGCTGCAGTAGAGATATGACAATAAGGGCCCAGACGTCTTACACTGTGCAGCTCTGAGATTTCGCTTTCTCAGCATTTCCAAGCGTTACTGCGATGCCAGCGAAGGAGATAGATAACGACTTCATTACTGGCCTCATCAGATATAAATGACATATTTGATTCGACGAGGACTCCTGAACGTTGCGCCATTGCTTTATATACTATATATACACTATATATATAAACCGACAAGAGAGAATACGCGTGCTATCGTCGCTGCATTTCAAAGTTTTCTCTGTTCTCCCTCTCTCGCTTCATTCTTTCATGTCTGGGCTTTGACTCTCATTTGCGCCCTTGGAGAGAACAAGTGATAACGAGAACTGAAGTTCCAGAGAGAGAGAGAGAGAGAGAGAGAGAGAGAAAGCATGTTAATTGCGAAAAATATTTTACTTCTGGTCATTTTGAAATACTAAATTGAAAGGACTTCGCGTCAAAATGGGTGTCAGCTTTTTTAGTGCGATTACTTCAGTATGTACTATATGTATAAATAAATACGATTTGTATCCGAAATTCCAATTTTGAACCAACTGAAGTATTCAATGCGTAAAGTAGATCAACATGCGCAGTTATAATCCTGTAATAATATATACATCAGGCTAGACGATTAGTGGAAACCGATGTATGCGATTACTATGGTCTTCAATTAGAATTTCAATTTATCGAACGACGCGAAGAGAGAAGAAACGCGTTGAGCGTATAATATTTCCGCTGTGGTTTATCGATTCCTTTGCAACGAGCACGCACGCGGGCGTGAATCTTCGAAGAATCCTCTTTTTATTCGATACATAAAACAAGAAAATCCAGAAATAAAATCTCATCGGATGATAATTTCATTGCATTATTAATGTTTGCACATGCATATCTATATATACAGGTGTGGCGAATAATATATACCGCATATGCATCAGATCGGTTTATTTATTTATTTGTCGTTTTATAAATACATCTCTATGAGGTGTATTGGTAGCTGACTGTTAATAGAAGTGATATATCTTTGGGAGTTAACGTAAATTTGAAGTATATATAAAAGGAAACGAAATAATAAATTGACTCGAGGAAAATAAAGCTCACGCGCTCACTTTCCGTTTTGAGTTTTGCAGGGTCAGTGAGAAGCACTTAAGATAAGTGATGTTGGACAATGATCGAGCGTTATCCCATAGTACAGAGACTAAGATAGAAAGCGAGTATACCAAGGCTATTATATGAGCTACTAGCATAAGAATATGGGGAAAGAATGGAAAAGCGCTGGTTCTACATGTATATACTGGGCGCAAAGCCTACGGCTGAATTTTTGAACGTTGGCTGATCGAGAGAAGGATTTCTGGGATCGTTAACCAATTCTAGTCGAAGCTGCTCGTGGCTTAACTTGTAGCGGCGGCAGAGGCGCGCTGATTCCTCGACACTCGTACACACTTACGCCCTCGCTCTCGCAAACACACTCACACACACTCACACACACACATACCCAAATACAAGCTCAAAGTCTATAGATAGGTGTGCGCGTAGGAGCAGCCGCTGAAAGGATCTCCCGCGGGATTTGATTTCTTTTTCGCCGACTCTCATAGCACTTCTCGCTCCCTGTTCTTTTTTCCTTATCGTTGCTGCTGTGTTGGCGCTGCACGATCGACGAAATCCCATGACGAGTTAAGAAAGCATTGATTTTTCCACACTGAACTCGAAGCGTCGGTGGCAACGTTGTCGGTGGAGTTGGTCCTTTTATAAACAGAAGAATACTGCGTGCTGCGAGTGTAAGCCCGCGGGCTCTTGCTCTCTAGTCCTTCAACGCTCGTCGGCTCATTGTTTCCAGCTTGATGCGGAAAACCTTCGATTAACTGGAAAGCTTGCTTTCTATACTTACAGAAGATGGCTGCATCCTTTTTCTGTACTACATGGCTTGGCTTTTGTATTTACCTTCAACGCGCCGGACAGAAGCTTCTTCTTTTCCACTATATTTTCTGCTTGAGACGTACACTCCACGAGGCGATGACGACTTTATCACGAGATATTCAAGCCGCTGACAGCCAGAAATAGAATATTCCCTGATGCGAGTGCATTCATTTGTTCGTCATAACTGGCGCCTGTCCTTCCTTTTTTTTATTGGAAATCGATGTAATTGAAGCTTCGATAAAAAGGGACTTTTCAAATGCTGATATTCTGCGTAGAGCCAAGAATGATCGTTTACTCGTATACTTTCGCCCTTCCACGATAATTATCGACGGCGAGTCGCTTTATCGCGAACGATTAGGGCGCGTCGCGATCGCATATTTTCTCTTTTCAAGCTGTGTAGCCGAGAGAGAGAGAGAGAGAGAGAGAGAGAGAGAGAGAGAGGACCGTAAAAAAATAATCGCACGAAATGAAGGAAAAGGAGGAGAAGAAGAAGAAGAAGTATATATACGGAGTATATAGACCGATAAAAAGCTCGGCGACCTTTTTCTCAGCTGGTATCCCGCAGTAAAGCGGCACTCGATCGTTCGCTACTAGTACAAGAAACTCATGCTCAATCTAGCGAAGACCCGGTGATATATATAGTCCGGGCTGCATTGGCAATAGGGCGAGTAAAAAACGTCGCAAACACAAGTGGAACTTGGCGGAGCTAGCCCGCGGCAGAGCAGTTGTTTTTACGGCTAGCCGTTCTGTAAGGCGATCCTTAAAGTCAAGTCTCGAGTCCACGGTATATTCGCTATAATATACCTACTTATATGTGTGTGTGTGAGTGTGTGTGCATTATAATCGATACATCGGTTAAGTTCAATTACTAGAGCGAAACTCGATCGTGAAGCTCTATAATACGGCGCGAGAGAGGAAAAAGTCGCACATACCTGCGGAAAACACGAGGGACTATGCAACTGACGCGCGCGAGCAGCGAACTTAAACGACGCGTGCGATATAGATCTTCGAGATCGGATAAGGCAAGCAGAAGGATAGATAGATAGATAGGTTTCGGCATGGCGAGCCTTAACCCTCCTCCTACCCATACCTTTTTACCCGTATTAAATCGAATGCCAGGGTATTCTCATGCATGCCAATTCCCCTTGAACGCCGAGATTTATACGTTAACGTAAATATGTTGGGCCAATGCCCCCTACGGCATATCCTACTCTCTCTCCCTCTCTCTCTCTCTCTCTCTCTCTCCCCACCCCCCACGAGACTACTTTCCGTCGTGTAGCACAGCGGCAAGCGAGCGCGGAGCAGCCAAGTATCAGATGCGCAACGCCTTGGCAGAGCTCTTTCTCTCTGATACCTGAGAGCGACGTGAATAATGTCAAACAACAATGCACGACGTCCGTTTATACACGTAGTCGCATCCGTATGCTTGGATTTTACGTTTCAACGCGGTCTCTCTCTCTCTCTCTCTCTCTCTCTCTCTCTCTCTTAGCAGTAGAGCTCAGTGACGACGATGGGGCGGCAGCGGTTTTATTGCCCGGTGTGCTATGCGTTTTATCGGTCTAAGATTTATATTATATATACACACGTACACATAGATAGATGTCTGTCCCCGTGTGCGCATCAGCGACGAGCCATTCGACTAATGTATCTTGATGAGATCGTTTTTTACGCCGCGCGCGCGCCTACTTTTACACGAATAAATAATAAAATCCCTCCCACTGCGACGTTGCTGCAGCGATGGCGTAACGATCTTTATGCGACGCTTCATGGCTCGTTTTTTTCCCTTACCTTTACCTTTATGAATTCTTGGCGGTGTAGCGGAATATAGATACTGTTAGCCGAGTAGCATAGCTTGTTTCTGCTGGCTTATCAGTACGTTAGTGTCGTTCGCGCAAGGAGGTTTCACAATTTTACTGCTAAATCCGCTTTTCTTTTCAACGGAAAATCAAAGAATCGATTTAGAGAGTGGTTGAAACTAACTAATTTCAAATTGTCTACAAAAAGTAGCTAAGGTCTACAGCCAACCGATGAAAATATTGTAAAAGCCCAACGGTGCGGCAGTAGAGCTCAGAAATAGGATGGATATGGCTGGAGAATTTTCGTGGCGAAGCAGTTGAATTTTTAACGAACCGATTCGCTCTGGAAGATGGGCGTTTCAAGTCCTTCCTTCACGGTTGATCCTCACCGTCAGTTTCTCAATATTCTAACTGACATTACGGTCGATCGAATGGAAAAGACATAGGTGTTGCCAGGTTAGACCGAAAAAGATATCATCTCGATGAAAATTAATTCTGCAATTTTATCGCACATGACATTCAAGCGCGGAAGGGTATACCGGAAAATTACATCATATTGGTTGAACAACAGAGCAGAATATGCTAGGTAAACAAGCCACTCGATGTGAAATATACAACGGAAAATACAACGAGGCGACTGAGAATGATGCTGAGGAAAAACTTTTTCGTCTAGATGGTCGTTCCGAGAGGTCACATAGGATCGCTGCGCACAAAGCAAAGAGGAAGTCAGTTATACGCGTAAATTGAGGTGTGGGAGTAGCGCATCCCAACTAGTGGAGAAAGTTAGACGTGTGACAAGAAATTATGCCTCTATCTCTCTCTCTCTCTCTCTCTCGCGCTCTCCTTCTCTCCAAGCGAATATAGAAGGCGCGAACGAGTTTCCACGAATTCGCATTTTGCGCCACATTGTAGAGTTTGTTGTGAACCAGCAAATACACGCAATTGCGAGGTGTATGGAAAGCAGGGTAGCCGCGAATTAGAATAAACGCAGAAAACCTAGGATGTTGCATTAGCATTAGTATTTTTCTTAAGATACCCGCAATCGAGGCTTGAGGGAAACTGGAATCTGGTTCCAAAATATCGCAGTCGCGTCTGATAGTATGTATTCTATTATCAAATAAAACGTGAAGTGAGAATGTACGAATCCGTTCAATGAAAAATAATTGAAACAAAGATTCATTATAGCTGTAATTATTCATTGTATAAGGAACACAATGATCTGAATAATTCAATACTGACTTTTTTTATGTATTAATTTTATGCCATTTATTAGTTATCTCATCGTTCTATAATTTAGAAGACACAATACATAAACACATTCTGAATGATAAACAATAAAAATGACCGTTATGGGCGCTATAACATTGTTAGCACATACTTGATTCGAATAATTTTTTCCGCATGAGCTCTCAATTCGTTTGAAAGTCACGTTCGCATTACCTCGAATCATCAGTTAATGCTGATGGGTATCGAAACGGGAGAAAGAATTTTCGCTAGCGGTTTCGTTAAGATTTCATCGTAGAGTGATTATTATTAGGACGCAAGAGAGGGAACAAGTTCAATCTAAGCGTCACGCTTCAATGGTCAACATCGGCCGCTTATCACGCACTGGCTTTTGCTTCGTTCGTTTTCTTCTTCGATCTACTGCGTAACGTAAATTCTAGCTGTCAATTTCTTTTTAGATTCAAATGCACTATATAAAAAATTGAAATATTCGCTGGGAAAGTTCTCTTGTATAAAAAACTAGTTCACCATAGTTATTATTTCTAGGAAATGAACAATTGATTTGCTTAATCTTCCATAACTTGATTGATCGCGTTTTGTTGGCATTTATAACACACATCGATATACACTTGAAAAATTATTAAATTAATAGAAATTCAAATAAACAGACACAAAACGCATCCGAAGAGGACACTAGAATAAAAAGTGGCCGCACTGATTCAAATTATTTTCCGATAGTTTTTTCTTTTACTTTCTGAAGAGTTTTACAATTATGATATTCAGTAATTCATACTTACTTATTCGTACTGTACTTTACATCTAATACTTTCCTGTTGAATAATCGACGTTACTAAGTTGAGAAATGAAAGAAAAACTTTGAATTCACTTTATCGTTTCTCCGCTTTAATGAATATACCTGGTCTCATTAACGTCGACAATGTATTCGCCGAGCTTTCATAATTTTATTCTCACAGCAATCCCTTATCGCATAATCTTATATTTAAAAGGGATGAAGATTTCTCTCGTGCCTTTTGAGTCTCGTTTGCATCCCAAAGAACAGCTTCCTCCTGTAGAGGAGATGAAAAGAAATATGTAATTGGAAAAACTCATGAGTCGATTAAAATAATTGGTCGGGCTATTCGATTTGCAGACAAATCGGAAACTCGAAACGCATAAACGCGCTCGAACTGCGCACATCAAGTTCACTAGGAAAAGATGAAAAAATTACATTTCTAGCAATGTACCGCCATGAATACCGGCGTTTCCGGAATTCAATAGGCGCGCACATAACGTAAAGCGTACTCGAGAGAGAAAATATTCGTTCGCCACTGCAGCGCGCATTACATTTTATTCGTTAGTACGAGAGCGCAAACGAAATTGCTGGCGCGCATTACGCAGCGTTGAAAATAATCGCGAGAGTTCTGGCTCAGCGTGTTGCTACCTTTGCTATTCGCCAGCGGTAGGGTATTATAAATAAGTCCCGTAGAATCCGCTTAATTGAAATCTGTTACGTAAATCATGCTTGAGCAATAGGTTCCGCTGGCTTTGCCTGCA
The DNA here is from genome assembly GCA_018906985.1 of Apocrypta bakeri. Classification (NCBI taxonomy): domain Eukaryota; kingdom Metazoa; phylum Arthropoda; class Insecta; order Hymenoptera; family Pteromalidae; genus Apocrypta; species Apocrypta bakeri. The sequence continues at coordinate 4,870,511 of JACCIA010000010.1, read as the reverse complement.
CGCGCACTCGCTACCTCGCTCGCGCGACTCTGGACACTTGGCTACTTAGCCGCATTGCGGGACACCAGCAGTTTCCTCTAACATAGCCATAGCGACCACCGTCGACCCGCCTCTCTAGGCAATCTCCCCTCTCGCTCCCCGCTCGCTCCCCGCTCGCTCCCCGCTCGCTCCCTGTCGCTTCGACCCGTTTTACTCTAAATCCTTGATTTAGTCCTGTGGCTACGGTATTTGCCGCTTGCTTCTGCGTTTGCATCTGATGGCGTATATATAGTACTGCTCAATTGTATTACAGTTACCTTCTCTCCTCACCCCCGAAGCTGTGTATTTTATACATAATGTATATTTATTGGCTCGCGCACGCATTAATCTTTCATCTTTAAGAGCATCCATCTTCTTTCTCGCTTCCTCTTTTCAATCTGCGGATCGCTGTACTCTCTTTGCTACTGTCTTTTAAATTCGAGTGAATGACGCACCAGCTTTTATTTCAAAGGAAATTCTGCAACTACAGCATCCTTATATCCTTGTACTGAACAACTTCCATAGCTATAGCTCGTTGTGAGTTAGCGGATAGTAAAAAATTATGGGGATTAAACAGAAAGTCCTATACCGAAATTCGTCCCCTGACTCTGAAATCCGTCTGTACGCGTATACTCGTATACACGGGGGAAAAGCGCTCGTCTACGCACCGCTACAAGAGAATGAACGTTTTGATAGGCTAAGCCGCTGACTTTTAATGCTGTTTAATGAGAGTGTTGTTCCAGGATTGCATATGCAGAGGCGTGAGCGAAGCGACTACAAGAAGTAAAAAGCGCTGCATTGTCGAAAGGCTGATATGCCGTAAAAAGCGTGCTTGCAAGCTCGCGCGCTAGTACGCTTAATACAAAGCGCGAGCAGCGCTGAGCAAGTTTTTATGCAAAGGCTCCTTTAACATTATTTACCTTGCCGTATATAGCCATATAAATTTTCCGTTGATGAGAATGTACGGGGCTCTCGGAAAACGTTTAACCTCTTTAGACGGCCTGACCTTTGGCTACAGCCGAGCATTAATATGCGCGCTGCTCTCGGGATGAGTGACCTGACCACCGCGCGAGAGTACTATGCAGCGCGAAAATAGTCTGGAGAATGAAAAAGTTTCCTTAACACGGCGATAGCGCCCAACGTGTATGCGCTTATGAAGCTCGAGTGTGCGGTGGCCCTCATTCGAAAAAACTTTTTCTCCCGCCTGTAGTTCTCTGCCCCTATCCATTTCCTGCTTCTCACCAGAGTGCCACTGTAGCGATGCGTGTTTTACTTCGCCGAAATTAGACAGAGCGTTTGCAAACTCGCGCGAAAAGCTTCCCTACGATTCTGGTCCCAGTATTGCCGGGCGATTTTTGTCTTATCTTCCAATTTCCGGCTAAGTCTGCCGAAAGATCCCGTTACGGGATGCTGATTCTTCTCTATCATCGAGACCAAACACCTCAACTTTTTGATTACTATACCTACGCAGCATATCTGCTTCCGGGAGAAGTGCGATCGATCTTACAGCAACTATGATTTCTTCAATTTGACGAATAGTAGAAAAAAGATATCTTATCTTCTTAAGGCTCGGAGGTGTAATTGATTTGCTAGCGTAGCACCAAAGCAGCATTACCAGATGAATGCGTTCTATCGTCTGTCTCCGCCTGCTGATTCAATTTACTCTCAACTAACCTCTTTCTCAGAATAAACCATTCTTCCATTCGCATTCTCGGGGCGGGCTGTGTTGTAGTGATAGGCACTAAGCCGCCTCATTCGACAACGCCCACGGCACGAGCAACATTGCAATAGCGAGTTCTAGTCTACCTCATATAAAAGTCGTAGCAGCTCATCCAACTTGTAATCGTCTCGCGGATACGACCTGATTCCGAAAATAACATCGTAACCGAATTAGAAAAGATCGTAATTGCGTTATTTAGTAAACTCGGCTGCTTAAATTGAACACTAGCTCTAAGATAGATGGGGAGATGAGAAATCGCAAAATTAAATGGCTAGTGCAAGGTATAAATGGCGAGTGTTGTTATAACGAAAAAAGCATCTGTGGAAAGAAAAATATAGCCAGAGCATTACAAGTTTAAAAATCACGACGAGCCAATTATCCGGCAATCAGAGGCCACCTAAAATATGGCATCTTCTGAACGTCTTATAGAGGTGGCGCGCGGCCGTGGCGAAATTGGACGAGATCCCATTTCCGCTCTATTGTCGCTCCAGAAAGAGAAGTAGAGCTAGAGAGGGTAGGTAGGGAGAGAAGAATCTCGAGACGCGCGCGCGAGCGTGGTCGACAAGAATGGTGGAGAGAGAAAACGAGAGAGAGAGAGAGAGAGAGAGAGAGAGAGAACGAGGAAGGCAGGCGGCCAAAGGACGTGGTTAATTGAGAAAAATTGCCGGCACATCGTCCCTCTCTTCGTCTACCTAGTAACACAGCCTCCTCCCAAGAGACTATACGGCCTGCAGGTGTCGACGACGTTGTGTGGCATTAGTCGAGAACTAATTGCCATCTAGCGTCATTCAAAGACTCGAGGTTTCCCCTCGGCACAATATATAGGTATTAGATTGAGATAGCTTGCTTATATATAGTCTACGGCTGGCTCCTTTTAATGCATGCTCTTTCTCTCTCTTTACTCACTAGCATTCAGCTACGGGAAAGAGATAGAGAGGGAGAGTCGATTTGAAATCATCACGTACACAGCCGCAGACACAAAGCCAGCGTACAGTGTGTGCAATTCAGTCAGTCAGTCAGTCAGTCGGTTCGTCCGTCTGTCTGTCTGTCATGGGTCTGTGACCTTATCTGCGAGTGGTAGCCGAGCACTTCAATTATGCACCGCCTGCTCTCTCTCCCTCTCTCTCACTCCATCGTGCACACGTCTCTATATACATACAGAGGCGAATTCGCATCGCGATGTATCGCGCGAGAATGCTTAATAGTATTAGGATTATCACGAATGGCGTGCCAACGAGACCATGAAATATCGCTTTTGCCGGAATATATTCGCTCACGTCCAGTCGCACTGCAACTGGCTATTACAGTTAATCACATTGATGCTCTATGTCACTAAAAAAATCATTCATCCGAGAGCAATGTCGGGCTTTAAGGAATGAAAAGGATGCATTGCATTCATTGCTACATATCGTTTATCCATTGGCTCTTCGTTTGTTGTCCTGGTGACACAAAGATTTGAAACGCTGGTTGTTCTTTCAAAGATCAATAGAAGGAGCCGTCCCCATGCTTAGGTCGTAAGATTTTACGGCGCTACATTACCGAATTACCAATCGTACTAAACGCCGCCGCGTATATTTACAACGTCGTGAAAGCATTTTGCAATACATAAAAGCCGGCCTTACTCAAGTAAGAGTGAGAGAGAGAGAGAGAGAGAGCAATGTAGAGTGAGTACGAGCAGTCTCGGCTCGAGCACACGAGTGTCGTATCGATAGGAAAATCCCGTTTATTGCAAGGTATTAAGTTGAGCGAGCGGGTGGCAAGAGCTCGACCTAGAGGATCGATGCTTATACTAGCTGGCGTAAACGTGATATTGCTCTCTCTTTCTCTCAACCTTATTACGAGTAGGTATTACCCTGGAGGCTGACAACTCCTTTGCTCTTTCTTGTTTCGTTCGTGGACATCTTGAAAATAAATTTACGAGTTATGTTTATCATTAAATATTTATATATAGTACAAGTGCATGCTATAAGATAATCAGAATAGCGCGCGAACCGTATGTAGTACCTAGTATGAGTATTGGCACTTCTCGCGTAACTTCAGGAATCCCGACATGAGACTTACAGTTACGACATCGATTCACGCTACTTTGGACTCTGCATCGAGTTTTACTGTATATAGTTAATCTGCGGTCGATGCCACGGCCATAAGGATACATTTGAATAGCAACAAGAGCGACCAAGATATTTTTCTTTCGCTGCACGCACAGGAGATGATAACACAATCGCGCCATTCAGCGCTTTCCCTTTAGACCCACGCAGCTCCATCTTTTCTCTTCCCAGAGAGAACGCAACGAAAAACCGAGAAGACTCGCGAAAGCAGAGGCAATAGCTATATGTGTACTATAGAGAACTTGCCCGAGCAAGAGGCGTGGCAAGACGCGCGCGAAAAGAGATTTTTACAGCTCCGCACGCGACGTTAAATATTTAACGGCCTGGGGGCCGTAATAGAGAAGAAAGCCAAGAGAGGAAGACGGAGAGTGGAAGCTAGGGCAAACGGAAAAAAGACGCCGGCGACTGTGCTGCTGCTGCTGCTGCTGCTGCTCCTCCTTGCAGCGGTTAAGCGAGCGCGAAATAAGCGCGCGAAAATGGGATTGTTTCCCCGAGTTTCTTTCGTCTAAAGGAAGAAAGAGATCTAAGGCTACGAGAGAAGGCTCGTTGGAGCCATTCGACGCTTAGGGTTATCCGTACCGCGGTCCTACTTGCCTCGCCATTTTCTAGCTTGTTTATCCAGCAGCCCCTTTTTAACCGCTCGTTAGTCTTTTCCTCTCTCGTTTGCTATTTTTATTCTCGATTGTCCCTTTGATATGCCCTGCATATATAATAGCGTACAACCTACGACGGATCTTCCTTTTTTACATTAACTCTTGTTGTTTTCATAGAAATATTGTCGCGTATCAACTGAGGAGCTGCGCACCTCGCTATATTTAGAGGAAATCTGGGAAAACGCTCTTTTCATGTATACCCGTCCTGTTTACACTTAAGCAACTATTTTGCCTTTTGTTAAAGCTTGCTTTAAAATTCTTCAAAACTTTCTCTATTAATTGTACGCGCGATAGCGTGTGCGACCATGTGTGTGCATGCGAGCGGGCGCGTGCCTGCCATGTGATGATTTCGAATAGTTTGGAACGAGGCACGCGCTGAAATTCCCTCGCAAAATACCGGGAGCGTTTGTGTCGACGTGAAATACTTACACCTAGTCCATTCTAGTCTTATTTATTATTTATTCATAATAAGATACAAATTTACGAGTATATTTCCGCGCGTCTGACCAAATTCGAATGCATCTACTGAAAGGACGAATCTGTCCGTGTCATCTATTAATTTTCCAGAAATTCGAATCCTGTTATGCAAATATATAAATAGCCGATAATAGAACGTGAAATTAATACTGCAGATGGTAAGAGAGGAAAGCGACGAGCGCGAGAAAGACATAGATTACGGTCAGAGCATAGCCAATGCACGGCTAACTCGCGTTGTTCATTTAGCCGGACATTTGCGCGGATAGTGCAGTGTAGCGAACGATAGAGGTAGTCGGGCATCGAGGATTCAAGTCCAGAGCCTATGCCCGTAGAGAGAGAGAGAGAGAGAGAGAGAGAGAGAGAGAGAGAGAGAGAGACGACGACGAAATATATAACGTATATATGCGTCCGCTCCTAATGGGATGTTCTCGAGTGGATCAAATGCTATAATAATCTAATCGGGCATAGCTAGGATTAGAGCTTTCTGCACGAACTGCTATTCGAAAGTATGTGAGAAGAGCCGCTCTCGCGCTAGCTATTCGATCAGCACCGTTATCTTTTCCTCGCATCGCTCTCGATATGGATTATCCGTTCGATTCTTTCCTTCGCGGCCGGCACGAACAGATACGCGTCGGTCTTTTTCCAAGAAGGGCGTTTTTTTTTACTTTAGCACTCGATAAGATCCGCTCAGAGCTATTTGTCTGCAATCCTGCTGAGACGAGCACTGATACCGGTGGTTCGCGTATAAAACATCGGTCATATGGTCCTTTGAAACAACTAGATGTTGATTATTCGTTGCGAGAGGAAAGCGGGAAGTAAAAAAGCGAGATTTATATAACTTTAGAGCAGAAAAAACGGGCGGGAAAGCATTGTGGTACGCGAGCTTTCTCTAAAGCGCGATTATACGATTTCGTATTTCTCGTCGTTGATGTTGTGCGCTCGAGTAACGACAGCAAGTCGCGCGAGCGCTAGTCGATAACAACGATTCCTTTCTCGAATATCAAATCAATGGAATGGACTTTGGTCAAGGTGAGTCAAGTTTCAAAGGACTTATCCGCTCAAAGATCTTTTTCACTGTAGACCAAAGCTCTCGCTCTCTCGCCCCAGTCTTACTCACACCATTGTCGAATTTATATAGTTTTGCCACGGCTTCGGTATAAAGAAGCCAAATTCGACGAATGCCGTATTAGTGAGTTTACGATTCAAAGCTACTGCAAAGTGCAGTAATGTATAACGTGATTCAATTTGCCAAGTCGTTAAAATCGACAAGGATCTTTCTGGCATTGTCGTCGTCGTCGTCGTCGTCGTCGATTCGCCATCGACTTTTCTTCTCTCTGCCACTGTCTCACGGTTGTATACGAAGAAACAGAAATAATACCATTGAATCTGCCGAGATAGCGATCATTATCTCGATCTTCACTACCATGTTCAATGGCTAGCTTGTTCTGAAAAGATTTCATGCCGCGCGTCTATAATTTATTGGAAAAAGAAAGACACAGCCGAAGTAAGAAGAGCGAAAACTCGCGGAGATTCCGGCGCGGCAGAGCGTCGGAAGGATGCGGCTGCACAGAAAAGCAATATATTCGGGCGCTAGTAGTAGCGGCGGCGCGGCAGCCTTTGGATGCCTCTTAGCCCGAGCGCGCGTTCTCGTGAAAATCGAATTACTTCTCGCCTTAGCCTCGCGCAAGGAAGAAGCAGGAAATGAACTTCTGGATTCTCGAGTGAAAATGTACATACACTTGAAGCTCGAGCTCTCTTTCTCTTTTGCTCCCTACCGCATTCTACCGCCTTTCCCGCATCTCTGAAGCAAAGCGCCATTCCACTGCTGCAGCTGCTGATGTACTTCACTCCCGCAATCTCTGTTTCATCGCCTTAACTTATCCTTTGTATGTCGCCCTGGAAGTAAGATCACGCTATAATGTATCCGCGCTCTCGACTTCTTATAATAACCGGTGGATAATAAGGAGAACATCGCCGGGTCCTCCCCTCCCCCTCCCCCGTCTCTCAGTTTCTCTGTTCAGAAATCAAGAGATTAAAATTGAAATCAAGAGATTAAAATCGCTAATGAAGCTTATAGACAGAGTGACAACGTGCAGACGCGCGAGCTTGTATAGGTGCAATAGGCGATGATGCGATGGAGGCGGAAACCCAGCCGCGTGCGCGCGGCAAGATCGGCGCTGCGGCCGCGCATGCTCGCTTTTTCGCGGCGACGAAGGAAGGGAGGAAACGAGTAGCTCGCTACGTTGCTGGCTTCCGCGACACGGGTCGCCAGTGACCCGTCTACTCGTCGTGCTAGCCTCGTGCCTGGCGACTCCGTTCTACTTGCAAAACAGAAGTATAGAGCCGTAAAGAAAACCGCTAAAGAAACTCGGATAAATACAATCACGATAGAATAAATTTGCGAGCGCATTCGCTACCGCTGCCATCGCTGCTGATTTTTTGTATATAGCTGTGCCAAGATCCTAGATGGATGTCGCTGAACCGCGTCGTCCTCGCAGTGTCAGCGACTCGGCGCGCTGCAGTCACGATACCGTCGCGAGGCTTTATCCTTCTGTTGCTGCTCATATACTCACCACCACTTGTCGAGGCACTCCTAGAAGGTCAGTTTTCTTCCTCTTGCGTACACATACGTTCGAGCGTAGCCGAATACGGAGAGAAGAAGAAAGTTACTCACCGGCAACGGAAATTTGCACGTGCTTTCGTTCCCCCCAATCGAATGCCTATTCGCAGCTGGCGACTCCGGGAAAAACTTTCGATTTTATTACTCTCGCTATATGCATAAATGATGAAGCTACTTGTGCGACTGAAAAGATATCGTGCGGTTCACTCGAGTGCATCGTCGAGCTCTTCCTTGCGAATGTCTCGGCTGTTGTTAGAAATCAATGCTCATGACGTGGGTAATCTTCCTCAACTATAACTAGTATATACGCGTGTGGTTTATTTGCCAAGGAAGCTCTCTACAAATATTTACTTTCCATCGTTCACTACGTTATATGTTACTCCGGCGCAATTATTCATTCAGACGTTATAATTACGTATACTTTTCGATTCGTCATGTGTCCGCGTGAAAAATGAAAAGTATATACTCGCTCTGTTTCACCTCTTTAATAGACTCGAGATCCTTGTTTATTTAAGAGGGAAAAATTTTAACTCATTCACATCGAATGAAACTTTCCGCTGATAATTCAACGCTGAAGTGGCGCGTATGTAGTCGTGGCATTATCCGAAGAATAGAAAAATATTTAATTTCAGTCAAACAGAACCGCTAATTTAACCGCAGATCTTTGCCAGGGCTCATTTTCCAAGTTTCGCAGAATCTCGAATGAAGTTCCTCGAGCGTAAAACCGCTCTTCAAGCGGTGGTGGTGGCGTCGGCCGACTTACTTGGAGAAAGAGAGAGAGAGAGAGAGAGAGTAGCTGCAGAGTCAGTGTGGAATGGAAGTAGTATAGTAGTAGTACAGACGCTTGCTGGATGAGCAAAGAGAGGGATATTGAAGAACGCAAGTGTTTGCGAATAATTGTGTCACGGCAAAGATTATTATTATCGTTATCATTATTATCGTCATCATCATCATCGTTATCGATGCTCTTGTTATTATTAATATTATTATTATTATTATTATCATTACTATTATTATTATTATCGTTAACATTATTATTATGATCATCGTCGTCTACAATCGCCGCCGCAGTCGTCGTCATCATTATTACCGACGATTATTATTAGTATTAGTCGGCATTACTGTTAGCGAAGGGAACGCGTGAACTATGCTAATTGATTGTTTGCAATGCGATTTCCAATAAATGCGAATACAAATATATATATGTACATCATAAATATTTCTATATGTACACATGTGCCAAGTACAGATGTGTACAGTTGGCTATGGCTACCGAAGCTGTTTGCGCGCGGTATACGAGCTTCCTGTTAATTAACGAATTTGATGCCCGTTATAGGCAATGACGCTCGAATTTCAAAATGAAAAGCTTCCCGCCCTCGCGTATGGAAATGATACGTGAAGTTGTCGGTAATTGAATGCAATCGAAGCTGTATCGTTCCAATAAAAACCTTCACGGCTCGTAGATTTCTCCGTCCCTTTTGGTACCATTGCTGCTGATCGAGACACACTTTGCTTTTCCGTTCACGTCGGCAGAGGCGGCCGCGACTGGTTGGCCTGCAGGCTTACGAGGGGAGCGCACGCTGAGCTTGCGGCGCCGCCGAGTGGATCGACTTAATCTTAAACGAGTAAACTACGATGCTGCAAGCTTCATACGTATATGTATAAATCAACATGCATAGATAGTCGCCGGACTTTTCACCTAAATATTATCTACGGCAATTCGTTCCTTTACTCAAAAAGGCTAACGAAATAAAGCCAACGCGAGCCATAAATATCGGCTGCACAAGCGAGGCTTAAAAATCAAAGCGCAGAGCAAAAGCAATAGCTGAATGATAACGAACGAAGAGCTATGTGCATATCGAGAACGAGGCTTGAATAGTCCAATGCCCGGAAAGAGAGAGGTGAGAGAGGGAGAGAGAGATGGAGAGTTTAGTAGGAGGAAAGAGGGAGAAACAGAGATAGAGAGAACCGGCGAATAAGCATTTAATCATTGACACGGAGTTCAGCTTTAAAGCGTCATTGTCAACGCGCGCATCCTCGCGCCCCAATATGCGGCGATGTTTCGAGCGGAATTAGGATTCGACCGTGATTGACTCATCCGAATTGATGCGGACTATTGTTCGTCACGGGACATTGTGAGCTGCGCCGACGTGTGCCGAACGCAGCTCTTGCTCTCGCTCCCTCGTTCTACACACGACCAAAGTCATTAATATACAACGCGCACCGCGCGATACCAGATATATAGAACTCCCCTATACAGAACTCCCTCTATCTCTCTTTCGCTTTCTCACTCTACCTCTTTCCCACAGCTCTCACCGTTGTTTTCATTATTTTATTTTCTTGATCAAAGCACTAATATTGAATTCTCGCGGGATTATCGCGTCGTTTTTCATTCGAGCACTCGTTGGGATTCGTCCGATTACAAGCGATATGTTTTAGCATACATTACGCATTCATGCAGCATCGTGCTCACTGTCAAAAACTCATAATTTATTTATATTCAGGAAAATTCAAATTCTGCTCGTCAAAAGCTAACTGCAATTTAATATATAATGCGAAATTTACGATAAAGATCACGAAATGAGATACCAGACAATATAGATGCTGCTGCAATTGTACGACGAGAACGTATCGATTCTATTGCTCTTTATTTCTCTGTTTGTTACAATACCATTTGAAAATGTTTCGAATCTGATATTTTATATCGATAACATATGACTTACTTATAGTCCATTGATGATGAGTTAGCGAGTAAAGGACTCGATTTTTTCCTCTCTAATTCCGAGCTGTTCATTGAAGAAAGAGTCTCACTCAGAGACAACGAACTTTTGTCCGAGTTAATTTATGGCGTTGGGATTAAGGGAGTGAAATAGAGAGGGTGAGCGGAAAATGGCAATTCTGCAGGACAGAGTGCGGGTAAACTGGCATCGTTACAGCATAGCCATATAGCTGTGTGTATTTCTTCTTCGCTTTGTCGATTCTCTCTCGCTCCCTATCCCTCGGCGTAGTTTTTCCTTCTTGTTTCCTCCGATGGCATCGCAGTTGGCTCCTTCCAGTTCTCTCTCTCTCTCTCTCTCTCTCTCTCTCTCTCTCACTCCCTTTCCTGCAGTTTTAAACGTTTGAAAGGCAAGCAGCTTTCGCTTAGTCACGATAAAATATCACCGCAAAGCGAAAAGAGGTGAACAAGTCCCCTGAGCTTGAGAAAAACACCGGTAATAAAAGTTGGTGGCCAGCCCTCCAGCCGAGTCCCCGTATCTCGAAAACCGATATTCCATGTATAGAAGCGCGTTATCGTCCTTGTTATAGCCAATCAGTTAATTCTCAATTATATTATAACGATTCCCCCCGACCAAAGCGTAGCGAAAAAATATTCACTCGACCATTCGGAGAACCGAGCGAGAAAGATTTACTCGACGATGCATAGAGCACGGCGAACGGTAGTATAGTGGATAGCGCGAGCGGCTGCGGTCGTGCAATTCAGCCTGCAGACTGCGACCGCGAAATCTTCCTCTTAGCTCCTGTGCAGGTGCCTACGAACGCTACTTTGAACTATATACTCAGTCCCGCAACGCAGCTCTCGTGTTTTCGCGGCGGCAGATCCCGCGGCGCCATCGTCAGCTTACCGCTAAAACATGGCATTAACCCGGAATGTGCCGCGCCATACCCTGTTATAGCTGCCGCCACTACTGCCAGATTGTGCTAATTAATGCTAATTGCACGGAATAATAAATAACAAGCTGGCAGGTGCTGTACCGCCTAGTGCGGAGAGGGGAAGAAACGGTAGCGGTATAGTGGCAGCGGTGGCGGCGGCGGTGGCGGCAACGGCGGCAGCTGGCACGTGTGTCATCAAAAGCGTGTTGCTGTCGCGATTTTGGCGGTTTTACGCGCGTACGCACACATATGCAGACACATAGCCAACCATAAATAGGCAGCCGCGCGCGGCACTCGCGTTGAAATATTCATTGATTCCTGAGGCAATTAACTGTATGCAATAGCTATAGGTCGCGGCGGCTCGCATCGCCCGCGGTTGAGCCTTTCGTCTCAGCGTATGGAAAATCATGCCGCTGTACTACTGCGGCAGTATGTCTATTGCTGTGCGGCTGTTTATCCTGTACGTGCGACACTGCACGCATGTACTTGAAAAACAGGAAGAGAGCATTAGCCTCATTACATTTTAAAGAGAACCTTAGACTCGGCTTTTTTTTGCTCCAGAATCAAATACGATATCTGCCGCCACCGTCAACGTCGCCACTGACACTCTGTGTCTGCAGACTCCAGTCCTCGAAATTTCTCTGTCTCTCTATCTTACACAGACACGCATTAGTATATACTGTAGGTGAGGTACGTTTAAACTTTGATGAATAATTCACGGCTCTCTCTCTCTCTCTCTCTCTCTCTCAAACAGGACGGGTGGATTTTCGGCTTCGACTTAGAGCCTCCCTCTGCCATAGCTGCTAGATTTTTTATCCATCTTGAAAAAGACGGCCAAGGTTTCGTCGAGGTCCTCTTGAATGAAAATCGATGAGTCGCCTTGCTAGCTCTTCCGCCTAAAGTTCGCAAGAATCACAAATATACCTTGCTATTCGTTTGAAATGCAAATCCGATATTTCATCCGATTCGTTTATAAGAGATAACATGATTAAAATAGGCCACTCGAAAATTAAATTTGTAATAAAGACGTCGAGAATAAAAAATCGTAAATCCGCAAAAGAATAGTTTATGGTCCGTTAAGTATGAATTCATAATTTAGTGATCTCTATAAAGTAGGGTCTTCGTCCTCCGAGTTTGAAGTTAATATACCATTTTTAATTATACATAATGTACTAATTAATTATAATGAAATATTCATTTTCTATTGTAAAGAGATAATATGCTACTAGGAATTCACGGATTTTATTCAATAAGTTTCTAAATTTAATAAATTAAATTAAATCAATAACCGTTCACTGATATTCGTGAATATTCACTGTTAATATGGATGAGCCTAATGCTACTTTACATCGTATTATGCGCCTAGATTTATCATTTATAAATTTTATTAATTTATTCGTTTGTTGTTCTAATGTTGAAATCTATTTCCAGAGGATATAGCAAGCAAATATAAATCCCAATCGAGACGTAGAATTCAGCCAAAAAGAAAAACAAAATATTCTTTTTTCGAACCGAATTACTAAGCAATCGCGCGCGAAGCTTTTTTTTCTTAGCAATCGTCACCTTGCCGGCTCGTTAAACTATATTTTAACATAACTTTTCGTTTGAAAACCTAGTCTAACCGCGTATTTAGGTCAGAAGTTTTAGTGATTGCGAATAGAATATACGTGTATATGTGTGTATGTCTATATATATATATATATATATATATATATATATATATATTCAAAGATCGCAGCTGTTCGAGCGATAAAGAAAGGAAAGTAGAGAGGGGAAGAGGTATGGCTGGAAAAATATTTCATACCCAAAAAAGCTGCATCAAGTGCGTATATTTCGAGAAGAACGCGAATCGTTTTCTCGAGAGTATTTTCGTGAGTTTCCTAGACAGAAGGTAGGGGAGGGGGTTGGTGAATACTAGACGCGATGCCGCGCGCGCGCGTGCGCGCATCATCTCCTTAAGTTGGCTTACAACGTATCCGTCAATAGCGAACGACAACGAAATATTCACCATATGAATTGCAGGTAGAGATATCGAAAGCGTAAAAAACGCGCGCCTTATTTCTTAGCGAAAATCCTTCTGCATTATTCGCATCTAACCATAGCTGACGCGTATAAGCGCACACATATACCCTATTTGTATAATAGATTTTTGCAGCTTTTTCAGACCTGCAGCTTTTCTCCACTGCCTCATTTTCTAGTTGGAGAATCTATTTATACCGAATCTACACATATTGGCGCTCGCGGGCTTGGTTGCGCGAACGTTAGCGCACCACGTGTGATTCATTGTGTGCTTGTCACAATTATTTACCGCTGGCATTATCCAGCTCGCGAGGCGAGAATGCCACGTAAATCTAATACGCGACGAGTGAGCTCTTACGCCTTTGCGTCACGTTATACCTTCGGAGCGTCGCTATCAATCGAGCGTATATTTCTATAGAGGATATATAATGAGAAGCGTTCGCGCGAGCGCAAATATGTCGCCATTTTTCCAAAGACTGCAGTAACATTTTTCAGCTGGACGCCATATAATGGCCAGATAAATCTGTGAAATGCACGAGAGTCTAGGAAACGCGATAACTTTGGATTTCGAATATTTCGTCGGGTTGTCTACCCGCTGTTCCAAGGAGCTTTCGTCTTCGAACGAAAGTTCGCTAGTATATCTATACTTTATAGCTGTAGAATGCGGACTTCGGATATCGATAAGCTGTTACTACGGAATCGTCGTTGTACAAGGCATTGTTGTCTAGTATATTCGCAACAAAATGAAATTTAATCGTGGGTACGAGAACAGCATTCTCCTATTATCTATCGGTAAATAGCGCGGAAATTATCGACTGAATTCCGAAACCATTGCGTCAGGAGTTTGGACTTTGAGGCTTGGTTTATTCTTAAAATGTATCGGCACGAACAATCAGCCAGGGCGCGCGCACTCGCTTTCTCTCTTGCATTCAAATGAAAATGTAGCTTTTTAATAATGCGAATGGCGCAATGAAATTCTCCGAGTTTACAGTAATTGGTACTTGGCTTGAGAAGTAGCGAGTCCGGTACCGGAAGGTAAAAGAGAGAAAAAAAGTTGAAGCAAAGACGAAGAAGCGGAGGATGGCGAGGTGATGGCGGAGGTGGAGATGATGGCTAGGTGGAGGTGGAAAAAAGGGAAATAACGATAGAAACCGAGAGCACTGGCATTAATCCAAAATAGGTAAAATAAGGTGGTAGCAGTAGTGGCGACGGCGAAGACCAAGCAGACTGGGTAATGCGCTCGCCGCGATAAAACTAAGCCGGCTAACTGCACGGGAAGTACGGGAGTACAGAGGGGGAGGTCAGCGAAGGCGAGAGCCGGATAAAAAAGGGAGAAGAGGTGCTTGGCGCTGTCGCCGGATTGCTGGAATATTTTGCATCGCGGCCGCAAAGTCCGCTCGACACGATGCAAGCTTGACCGCGTTTATACCTTTGCGCGAAAAAGCTATAAACTCGGATTTTCGCTGCAGTCATTGCAAGTGTAGAAATAAAAAGATCTGCTTCTAATCCAGCTTTTTCAAACTCCTCTCCTTCTCTCCGGCTCGCGCGCTCGGTCGCTCGCCGTACAGAGGGGCTTCAGTTTTCTAAATTATTAGCGCCTTTATGTAATATGCACCCGTGTTTGTGAAATGTTTGAAATCCACTTATACTTTGACGCGTATGAAAGAGAAAATTTGAATATACGAACTTCTCTCGCAGTCAGTGTATTCATTAAAGCTTCGAATTTATTCGCATTCCACTTTGACGAGCTCGTAGAGTGTAGAGACGCTTGAAAAGAAACTGCTTTAATTAACCGAGACGTAAATGGCGAGATAATTTTTGTCTTGCATATTATTACACATGTGTTCCTACACTTCCGCCCTGTCTGTCCTCTCCCTCTGCCCTGACTTTGTGGAGATGCAATGTTAAATATCGTTAGCAGTATACAGCGATTAATGAAAAGATCGTCGGTCCGGCGTATCGGATAAGATCTCATTGAATAGTGGCAGGAGCGAGCGCAGCTCGGCTTGTCGCGCTGATTATACGATGCACAAGGGACGCGCCACTGCAGCCAGCGGAAATCCTATTTGTCGAGTAGCGACTCGCCCGCACACGGGGCGAATGTGCTTCTGGCTAGAGCAGCTTAGTATCCGTTCTCTATCTCACTCCCACCCTCTCGCTGTCGCTCTCTCTCTCTCTCTCTCTCTCTCTCTCTCTCGCTCTCTCTTTATACACGTTTACATACATGCATTTGTATACATATACATCACTAGACGTTAATAGGGCACAGAGCCTACTGTAAAATATACTTTGGCGTCATAGTTTAAGGGTTAATTACACGTTGCAGCACGTCAGGGATGAGCTCTGAAAACTTTACGCTGCCTCATTGATTTGTACATGTGTCTTTACGTAAGCGTGTATACATGTCCCAAGGAATATAGTTTACACTCAAGCTGTTAATGACCTCGTAGAGACTTGCTACGATCTTGCAGTTGATTAGAGAACCGTGATAATAAGCTCTTCGTGCTGTACATTACATGCATTAGAACAGTTTCGTGCAAAGTACGTATTTACTTAAAATGAATTTTTCTATTTAAGGCAAAATAACGGCTGAATAGAGAACCAATAAACAAGCCAATAAAAAGAGAGGTCTTAATAAAGTGCACATCGAAATCTCTAACCGTACGGGAATTCGAATGTGAACAAATACAGCGAGAGCAGGGGAGCTGTATAGAAGATCAAGCAGGCGAGTTCGCGTGGCGCTCGCGGCTATACTCGCTTTCTATCTCCTATGTGTTCTCGCTATGTGCGCGATACGCTCAGAAACAGTCTCCTTATATAGGAGAAATGCGAACCAACACGTGCAGAAACCGTCTCCTGGCATAGGAGAAATGCGAACCAATACATGTTGTTTAACTCTATGTATGTGCATTGAATCTATATATATATATATATCCATAATCTATACAGAACGAGAGAGAGAGAGAGGAAGAAAGAAAGGGAGAGAGGAAGAGAGGGAGAGAGAGCAAAGGGAATGGGACATCGTATCGTAGCATACTGCTCGAGGCTATTTAGCAACGCCATAGAACGAGCTCCTCGTCGCATCCGTATTTAAGGAAAATTCCTGGGCGATTTCGATCGAGCTGCGGACATTACTGCTCCAATCCAGTTAACTCAGCCCTTATTATTCACTTACGCTAAATTCCGCTCGCGCTTTAAATTGCATATATATATATATATACGTTTGTTGCGGAATTCACGACTTCAGAGCTCTCGCGCACACAAACAACCGTATACATATAAACTTGACGTTTCTACGTATATCCTAGTTCAGTTGGAGATTTCATTTCGATGGAAATAAAGGATACATTACCGTAACAGCTATTTACGTTGATTAGCTATTCGGTTTTCGCACAGTGCTTGCAAAAAGGTGTATAAAATGAAAGAAAGCTCCGGCGCCGGGCGCTCATATACTACAAGCCGCAGTGTGTATAAAGTTTGTAAAAGGCCATTGCTGAAATGCTAGCTCGTCGGTTTGTTCGAGCTACGCTTTCTCTCTCTTTCTCTCTCTCTTCCTCGCTCTATCCCTCGGCGATTTTGCCTGTTTTCGCTTATTTTCGATTTGCTCTAGATTCGCTGCATGCATACAACGCGGAAACGCGAGTCGCGTCTGCCAATCGATTTCTACTTAAAACTTTTCTATAGACGACTATCAGGACGTAGGACTTGTAGCCGGTAAATTGTTGTACTTTTTATATCTCTCTCGGTGCTGACGGTGAACAATGTTACTTGTCAGCGGTGACTACATTTATTATTTATTATAGTTCAGTACAACTGAAAGACTCGATTGCCTTCTACTTCGTGACTTCGATTGAATATCACACGCATCGTTCAAAATATCAGCGTAGCAGCAATATGGGAAGCAAAAAGAAAACAATCGAATTAAGTCAATAGGCTGAAAGCTTGCTTTGGCCACGGAGACAGAAAAAATGGAACTGCGAGAAAAAAGATTTGGCAATGAAAAAGCGTCGCGTCGCTTTGGTAGTGGAGTAGGAAAAATCGCATACATCGACACGAGTACACAGCTCCACACATACGTAGACGTGCACAGGAGGAGAAAAAAGACACAGCGAATGAGTTCGCCCGCGGGGGACCAATCGAATTGGTGGAAATGTATCTCATTCCCTTGAGCGTTTCGGTTTCACGCGCGCGTGAGAATTCACGCGAGAACGTCAATTTGCAGCGGCAGCAGAGAGTCGAGCGCGACGAGGCGACGCTCGCTCTCTTGCGAAAAAGGGTTCTCGGCAAAAAATTATTTCCATTCTGCTCGATTGTCATTTCGCTCCAGAGCTGAATTTCCTCGCCAGCTCAGCCTATACCGTATACATATTTATACATAAACCTATATATAACGTATATTCGAGAAGAAGAGGAATCGGGGAAACAGATTTGTCTACGCAAGAGAAAAACAAGTGGCGATAGCGCGCAAGCGATAGTCGAGTCTTCCGGCGATGGCGCGTTTTCCGACTGGCCGATTTTTCCCGGCTCCAAAGCTCACTGTCATTGTTCTCGACTCGTAGCTTTTCATTCCAGTCATGCGGTGGTTCTCCGCAGCTGCGCTCTGCACACTCGTACACACGCACACTAACGCACACATAGATACAAGGTAGCGCCTACGGGAAGGCGCATAGTCAGCGCCACTAAATTCCCAAGGCTGCTCGCTCTTTTTTTCTATGTTTTTCATTCCGCATCAATGGCTTGATTTTCGCATGAAAGAGAATATTCGTATAAAGAAAAGGTCCATTGAAAAATAACGAAGAATTATTTTACCAAATTGCTTTTCTCTACAGTCGAGGTGTTTTCATTTCTAACTTTCTAACTCGCGTATATCCTGCACCTCTCCGTTTCTGACACGTATAGCATATAATAATATTCGCATAAAATGAGATCGACAATTATCTTAATTGAATAATACAATTTTGTTCAATTACATTTACGATTTTTTTAATGTATAAATACTTGTTTAAAAATTAAAAAGCTAAAACATAGAAAAGAGTCACATTGCTTAAGTATAGAGTAACCTACATTTAGACTTTTGAATATAAGTCACGTCAATCTTTCGTAATTATAAATCGTTAAAAGAGAATTATAGATTCAAGTATATGCTTAGATTATCTGGAATTCAAACTTTTGTTCCATAGCTAGCATTGCGGATATCCATTTTTATTCTCTAGTTTAGCTGCGCGCTTCGTTTCTTAATATATGTATAATAGAATTTCAAACCGACTTTTATGGTAGCGGCGTAAGATACAGCGTAAATAAATACGTAGGCGCATAAACAGTTGGCGTAAAATGAAATCGCTACAGAGGCTGTTCATAAGATGTTGTTCAATAATATACGTCATATTGCGCATTCTTCAGACTCGCGAACAGATTTATAGGCTATCTTGCTCCTTCTCTTTCTCACTCTCTCTCTCTCTCTCTCTCTCTCTCTCTCTCTCTCTCTGCTTTAAAACCAAACGAATTATGGAAAAAATATTTACGGACCCGAAAGGGTATTATTTCAGCGAGTCACACGGTACGAAAAAGTATTAGTAGCGTGGCTGCTTTTCGATAAGCTCGCGTATTTTCGCCTTTTCTTAGAGCAAGCAGGCTTTATATTATTTCTACTCGCACACTCGAGTGCTGCGCTTCCGCTAGTGCAATATAAGTCGACCGTAAACGTTAACGGCTGCTCTAAATGAAAACATTATCATTCATTGTACGCGAGGCTCACTGGCTCGTAGAAATAAGGATGCAGAAGAGAACGAAGGAAAGAGAGCGTAAGAAGAGCTAACGCGACTAGAGAGTGGAAAAGAAAGCTCAAGGGCGCATGAAAACATCGCCGACAACTAAACGCAACTACGTACGCGACGTGTACACAAAGGTGTGGAAAGCCGAGGGGGTCGCGTGCGCGTAAACTCGTGCAGCGAAAAACACTGTGTATAGGAATCTCGAGAAAGCAAGGAGAAATTCTAGTAGTGGGTGGGAGACCTCTATATCAAGAGTACTATTGCGCCGGAAAAAAGCTACGGATAAGCGGGTTTGAAGCTTTCGCCGCTGGAATATGAAAATAGAGGCGCGGGGATTTCCCTGCTTATTTTCTTTTGTTTCCATCCCTCTCTCTACTGTGGCTAACGCCCTCTCTCTTTCTCTCTCTCTCCCTCTCTACGTTGTCGCTTTCGCACTACTGTGAGCAGAGGAGCCTGTGGAAGAGCAAGAGAAACAAGCGCTTTAGCTGGTCGACGCGCGCTTTTCGCTCGCTTGTTGTTGCGCGCGTTCAATTTTCTCACGCCCCTTTCTCCCTTCCACTTTTCGTTCTCTGTATAAAACAAACAAAAACAAAGAATCGACCGTAAACGCGAGAGTCCGCGTGCCGGCATTACTTGCTCGAGTTCAGTTTTAATTATAACGCGCTAAACATATAGCGCTTTCCCGCAGCTTTACTACTACTAGTCGCATGTGTATCTCTGTACTACGTATGCCCTGTACAATGTACATGTATATGTTTTTAGCAAACTCTTTACTAACGCGCAATCGATTCATCGGGATTCCCGGTCCCTTTATCGCGTAGCAATTAGGCGAGAACTGTAAAATTTGCATCGATGGCTGCTGGAATTTATTTTTTTACTCTTTCGATATATAGCTCTCCTCATCGTTGACGCAATCGAGCTGCGACTCGTTTTATTTACAAAGCCTGGGAAAAAAGCATTTACGAAAAATCGACGCTTAGCCTGGTCAACAAAATGCAGGAAGAGTCACAAACGTTTATACGACGCGCATTCGCCTACGCATATATGTTGAGCTTTTGCGTATGCGTCGTCATACACACGGGTTAACCGCATGAACTATATACTTCTAGCCAACCTGGCCTTTGTGTCAATATAAATGTAAATGTCATCATTGGGAAGTACGGCAAGTGCATACATTGAAGGTCCCGCGAGGACGATTACTCGCCGCGAGAAGAATATTGCGGACGGTCTAAGCCGCCCCTTGCACTACAGTATACCGCCTCGGAGTATATAGGACGTTTCACCGCAATTGAATCGCTTCACGGATTCAAATTTATGACTGTTTAAGTGCGAGCTTCTTCACCGAGCTCGATACTTAACCCCAGAGAATAAATTGCTATTGTATGTGTTTCACCAATGCATTTAAACGTCTATCTGAACATTCAGCGATTCTTCTACTTGAACACGAGTTCTCGGTCAGATGGAATATTTTTCAAATTGGGCTACTGAAAATATTTCTTTTTTTTCATTTATTTATTCAACCTGGTAAGACGCACCTTTTTCACGCTTATTGAATACAATATTCATTCATTATTATTAACTACTAGTTATAGACAGCAGTTACAAGTTTTAGTTTTTTATTTCAAATATCTGTAACATTTTAAAGTCCCTTCAAAGGCTATTTACGAAATGAGCAGCAAATCCACTGATCGTAAGATTCCGAGTCCATCGGAGAATTAGTTGAGCGGAAATTTTAGAGTTATAGAATCAGACATACTTTTAAGACGTATAGATTTTTTACATTCACATCGTAACAAATACATTCAGGAATATTTCTGAAAATTTCAGCTCAATCAATCCACTAGTTTATCTGCAATCAATTTCTTTATCAATGTGCAGTATTTGTCAATTATAATTAAGTTAAAAATTTCAATTGCCAAAGGTGGAGTTCCAACAACAATTCCAAAAGGCTCTTTGCACAAAAAAATTGATGGATTTACCTCTTGACAATATAGGCACTTGCGAATGATTGATGATTATAGAGGTCTTCATAATTTAATGATAATTCGATAAAAGAACTAATTAATGCAAACCATTGCATTTACGTACTCTTATACGTGTATCATATCAAAAAACACGCATTCGCATTCGAGTAATGTAGATTCGTGTACAAGAAGTTTAGGAATGATCAAGGGTTAATTCTATTGACCAAATAATGATAAGTAATAAAAAAATGCGTGTATAGTGCATAAACTATAATGTGTTTAGTTACTTGCATGATGAATTGCTTACAAGAAAATATATTACATTAAGGTAAATACTCCATCCACATAAGGTTTTCTAATCAAATTTATTTAATTATATGAGTTACTAAACTCCTTATTTTGTACACTAAACTATATTTCCCTCGTCTATTATCATAATTTGTCCAAAATACGTACGAGCTTCACTCTTTGTGAATCTATTATGTGTCAATATAATATATTCAAATCAGTTTTCTATGCGATTTGAATATGCAAGTATTACATGAAAGTTATATGCTACAAACTAATGAAAAGATACTTAAAAACAGTTGGAAAGTTCTTTTATTATTTCGAGCATAACTTTGTAACACATTTTTTTAGCACAATGATCCCGACGAGAGCTTATATCCATGAGAAATTTCATACGAAAATGTGTCTAATTCCTTTGAATTTTGGTTTATATAAAGTTCAGGTTACATATTATAAATAAAATTACATGTACAATGTATGAAGTGATGGAAAAAGAAAAAAAGAATCATCGGCATGAATTTTGAATGAAGATTATATAATTTGGTTCAAGATTAATTGATGTACAAAGATAATGATCTTAAATACCTTGATTACAATTGAATTAGTTTTTTAATTATAGTTTCGAACTAATTGCGTTTATACTCGTTTGCTCTATATACAATGAAAGTGAATCAGAAATGTAGGCGAAAAAAGATTCTGTACAATCTCTTTTCAGCCAATGTGTTCATGTGTTCATCCTTTCTGAGCTCTGAGACCGTTGAATAATTTCCAAAAAGTCGAGTGATATTCCTGCTCGTTATCGTATTTTTTCTGCTCTGGCTCTTATTCACGCGCGCAGCATAGTATTCTCTCGTTGATCGGTTCGAGTGCGCGGAATATCCCCACTTGTGCCGCTGATACCAGCGGAGTCGATCCCTTTTTAACAGAGACAGATGACCTTTATCGAAGCGTGCACTACGAGCTGGAGCATATCTCGGAAGAGGACTGCTGCTTTCGTCAGCAATGTCATTAAAATCGATCACTTACCCCTCCTGTTGCTTCGGTATTTTTCCTCGTTGTTTACTTTATTTGTTATGTTGCGCATCAGCGTAGGATAAAATGTACTTGATGCTCGCCGAGCAGTACAATCCATCCTCTGGGATGTAGGGAATGGGTTTTAACGGAAAATGCTGAACATTTATTTGGTTTTCAGCGAACGAATAATATTATTTACCGAAATTAAGCAATTTTCCAAGTAATATAGCGCGTATAGCGCGAATATTATCATACATGAAGGAATTTCCCAATAATTTACAACAAGTGCGCTATGATATTTTGGATGCTCGTGCTTTGACCGTGATAATGAACGTACACACGGAATGGAAAATCAGAGGCGAACGTTGAAACTCTCATCAGTTGCTTTGCTGTATTTGAACATGTAATCGAGCAGTACGGACCGATAATTATGTTGATATAGATGTTAGATTTATATGTTGATGTATCTGTCTTCCTAGCGACGTCAGTATACGCGGCTAGCAAAAGAGGACAAAACAGGAGGTATTACTTGCCAGAAAATTATTAAGATATGAAATAAGAAAGAAGAGAAAATGAAAGAAAACTGTGAACATTAAACTGCTAATCGTAGATCCTATCGTAATGCAGGCAGCCTTTGAATTATTAATCAAGGGGGGTGCTCAGAATATTGAAAGCATATTAGCGAAAGTTGCCCGCTCTTATCGATTAAGCTATATCCGCTTTCTACTTCTACTTCCGCCGCGGCTATATAAAAATTAAAAAAGACGATCAGAGCTGGAAATGAAAGCCGTCGAGAAAATCCAATGATCCGCGCTCTGGCATGGAGCAAAAAATAGTCCGACTAAGAATTGCGGCAGTTAGCTTCGATGAAAAGTGAAAGGAAAGAAAAAAGTAGAAACAGAGCCCGCGCTCGCTCGCGCTCGCTCGCGCTAGCGCTTGCAAGAGCAACGAAGCGTTCAAAAGGGTGAGACGAAGGGAGTGAGAGAGCTCTGCTTCCCTCGTACCTTAATTTAAAAACTTGCTCGCTCGGCAGTAGCTACGTGGCAGCACTGCATTCGTGTTAAGTTTTCATTTGAGAGAAACGCAAGCCAGAAACATTTGCCAGAAATGGAATACTGTCATAAGAGAATGGAGCGGATAAGGGGACAGGATCTGTTCTCTGCAGCCTAGAGCCGCTTGCGCGAGGGTTCGCGCGCCGACTTCCTTCCTTCCTTCCTTCCTTCCTCCCGCCTCGCAGCTTGCATGCCGAAACTCGCCCAGTCATTCTGTATCACTCTAACTTTCACCTTCTTGCTCGCATTGTACATTTATACGTACAGTCATTCGATAATTCCTCGATTCTTCCTGGCATCAATGCGAGAATAATAAAACGACGTACAGCTCTTCTTCTTGCTCTGTGCTCTTCTCGCTTCGTCGTTGAAATTTTAATGGGGAAAAGACGAGCCTTGCCCCGAATAAAAAGAGATTGTGTATTATAGAACGAAATTAACGCTTCTTTTGACTATATCCGCGCAGTATAAGTTTCTTCTTGGGTAATCTTGACCTAAGCTCTTCCGCTTTGCGCCTCTTTCACTTTACCCGTTAATTACATTCTTCAGCGGTGTGTTTTAAAAGTTTGCAAAGTAAATTATTCAACTACTCTAAGTATATTAAATTGCGTGATACAGTATATATATATACACGCATATATATATGCATAAGTAGGTTAAGAAAATGTTCGCGTGTCCGTTTTGTGAATGATCGCAGCAGCACTGGTACTAAAGTATATACACGCCCGTAGTTGGAGAAAAAAATTGAAGCTTCCTATCTTGTAATTTAAATCGAAAGCTAATTCTTAAGAGACTGGCTTAGCTCTCGACGTAGCAGCCGACTGCTTTCTGATACTCCTCCCTTTTTCGCTTTTTAATCCTCAAGGAATTTTATCCGACTCGTCGTTATTTTCTATTTCCCGCTGCTCACCCTCTTTTTCCCCCTCCTTCTTTCGGCATGTCTTTCGTCCTCTTCGCCCTCCCTCTCTCGCTCTCTCTCTCTCTCTCTCTCTCTCTCTCTCCCTCTTTCTTTCTGTTCTGGTCGCAGCGCGGCACTTGAATTAGTTAAAGAGCCTATCGGAAAAACGGCGACAGACCGGAACGAGCCAACTTCTAGGAGAAACGCTCCTCCGGGTGTATGTAAAAGCTAGCCGGCATTCAGGCGCCTTTTACCGGCTTTACGTCTACATACGTGTCCGTAGTCGACGCTGCTCGTTTCTCGTAGCCTAAGCTGCACTCAAACTTTTACTTGAATTCCAAAAACGCGCGAAAGACTCTCTGCGAAACAAACTAATTCTGGAAAAAGCTTCGTAATAAAAGACGGCCAAGAGTAAGAATAAGAGTGATAGAAAAGAAATAGGCGAGAGGGGCAGGAAAGTTTATTCGAATGATAGAGTACTCTCTTAAGATTCTTATAGGTAGTACATTGTGTTCTCTTAAGATAAATGCATTTTTGTTTATTAGAGAGGAATTATCTCGTTGCGCGCAGGTAACGCGTTTATCTCGGTGCGAACGCATGCAAATTTATGCAAAGCTAGCACGGTGTGTAGTTAACAAATCTTTCACCCCTTCCACCCCTATACAGTAATAGAATAGAATCCAGGTACATTAATGATCGAGAAAATAATCAAGACAAAAGCTTTTGAAAGACGATGATGAGCCATAAAGCTCGGACGTTGTCGAGAAAAACGAGCCTGGATAAATAAGATTTAAGCGAAAAAGATTCGCGCATTTTCCCTCACCCGAAAATCCGCCGTCTATATGACAGCTTAGCGGGCCATAAACTAAACACAAATTGTATGAATCGTCGTCGTTCTCGTCGTCGTCGTCGTTCGCGTCGCTCGTTTTATCCCCCTCTGAGAACGTTTTATCGAGTGAGTTATCACGTGGATTTCTCGCATAATTGAGTGCTCTATGGGTCGGCTAAAAATGCCCTCGAATTTCGACGGGTTTTTTTCCTTCTCTCAACCCCTCCTCTAGCGTGTGCAATTTTAACTGCTACGTAAAAATACTGTGACAATGTTGAACCGTGAGCCTGGGACAAGCGTCAGTAAGAACATTTGTTCTGTCGCTACAACAGTGTGGACTCGCAAATATATACTGTCCCGGCGGGGGAGGAGACAAAAAAGTCGTCGCTCCCTCGAAATATTCGCATGACGGACATGCTCGAAGGAGACGAGGGAAATTTGTCAATGCTCGAAAAGCCCTGTTTTGTTGCCCATCTTCTTTCTATCCCCATCTAGTTTACTATACTCTACATAGAGTTGCCGCAGACAACACGTACTGCACTGTTCGATATCCTTGATAAATTGATCGAGGAACTTTCCCCCTTGCGATCTGTTTAGATGTGAGAGATAAATCGAAGCAACGGTAAAGGATTGAGCATTCAGATATCCGAACCGCTACATTACTCGTACCAAGTAAAAAGATTGAGAGGGTCTCGGATGCTTGGTCGTCGTGCTTTTCAAATTATACGATTTGCAAAGCTTTTGAGTTACCGTTTATACACAGAAATAGAAAGAAAAGTTCATCCAATTATCGAGAGAGAGAGAGAGAGAGAGAGAGAGAGAGAGAGCGGAGAATAAAAGATACGCAGATATGGCGTGCATTTTCTCAGGTCAGCTGATCACAATGAACGCACAAGTATAGAAAGTATACCCGACAGTTACGTATAACTTGGCATATGCGCAATAAGTATTGTGTCAAAAGAATTCTGAATTTCACACAACACCGTGACAGAGACATATGTATTATAGAGCTTCTTTATTCTCATGCGACCGCACGTCAAAAGGAGCACTGGCTGCGAAAATAATTTCACCCCAGAAGAAAATCACGACAATGGTTGACTCGCTTGTGAAAACTGTAAGAGCTCGCTTGAGCTCGATCCTGGGTCAGCCGTCGCCACGATGTTATGAATAAAGAAGAACAAGAGTGCATATGTGTGTGCTTGTGTTGTTGCCCTGAATTCATGTGTATGTGTAACTGTGTGTGAGTGTGCGTGCAGAGTAAGAGAGGGAGGTAGAAAGGAGAAGGAGAGAGAGAGAGAGAGAGAGAGAGAGAGAGAGAGAGACTGAGAGTAAAATATAATGCGCTACACTCGTGGCGAGCGACCACCGACAAAATTCAATTACCGCATTTATACCTCCTCGCTCACTCGCTCTCTTCGAGCTCCAAGCTCCGGGACCAACCCCGCACATATGTATGCATGATGATATGTGCATATTAGAGGAACGAGGTTAAATGGAAAGAAAGCCACAGTCTAATGTACGTCATGCATATATTTTGCGCATGACTCTTTTATTATTTTCCGACAAACAGCTTTTGGACTGACGTCGCGAGTCCGGGCGACATTTTTTCCTACTTCTTTGGCCAACCGAAAGAGAGAAAGAGAGAGGAAGAGAAAGATGTTTATAAGGAAAATAGGTGAAGAAATGAGTAGACGAGTGAGTAGACAAACTAAATATAAAACAAAATAACCTGCTGGAGTGTAAGTTTCTTAACGGACGGGAGGAAAGAGCAAAGTCACAAATTATTATCTATCTTGACTCGCGGAGTGAATGATCATTCCTCAAGAGTCCTCTCTCTTTATTTCATGGAGAAAAAACGTCAACTTCCCAGAAGATCGCCAAATTACAAAAGAATACGATACCTTGGAAAGCATTTTTCGGAGTAAGGTAGCCCAGGCGAAGAAACTGAAGGTTTTCCGATTAATAAATTTACCCCGTTACCACGCCCCAACGTCTTTGAAACGAGTTCAGTTCTCGCTCGATAATGGCTTCGGACAACTCGATGAGATATCGCAACTAGAGTTTTCAGAGAGACATGTTGCTCTTTAAGACAGTTCTTTATGTGCCTTGACCGCATGAAAACTAGCGAATTAATGAAGAATGAATATACTCGATCAATCGTTATCAGATTTAGAAGCACAGTTTACGACGAGTAGTGCTTTTTGCTTAGACGCACATCGCAATTAAATTAATCATTGATAAACAGTATTCAAAGCAATTATTTCATCAACGGAATATTTTAATCTCTCTTTCTCTCCAACATTTATGAGTATCTTTACATAGTTAAGCGGATAATTTCTTCTTTAAAAATTGGTCCCATTCTGCGGAACAAAAAATGCACTTTATTCTCTGTTTCTACGTTTAATATGCGTGTATGCGTGCATGTGACTGGAGTGATCGAATATCGATAAAAGCTCCTGGTGTAAATCAAGCCCAGCGCAGCTACGGTATCGTCAGTGCGCGATCGACCATTTACGCTGTCCTTTGATCAAACACACGTATATATTATATACGCAGATTGAAATTAGGACCCGCATGAGAAATTACTCCAAATGGCTATACCACTTTAATTAAGCACTTTCCATTGCCAAATAAAAGTAGCTTTGCTAATTATGCTATTTTCTCCCCTTTGTTGACAGGTCGACAAGCGAGGAATTTTCAATTTTACGGCAAAAATTCTAATCACCATGTGTCACACGACGTTTCGACACAAGAGGAAAGTGGTAAGTGATTGGACTTTTTAATTCAATAATCCTTTTTTCAATAAACCTTTTTTTAATAATCGCGCTAATAGAAAATACAAAAAATGTATTCCATAATCACGTTTAATTATTTTCTGTGCATATTTATCGATATAACTAAATATTTTAAGGGTTTTTGTAATAAATCAATTGAAAGATTTTCCATTACTAATAATATCACTATTGGAAATATGATTCGCTTATATTTACTACTTAATTGACATTTTTTTAGATTATTACGGGATTTATTTAGATTGAATTTGGAACTTCAGATTATAATTATCTGTATATTTTGGAACAAACTTCTATATATATATACGTATGGATTAATATCGACATGTCAATGGCATCAATAACAAATATTACGATTCTAATTTTAGTCAGAATTTTAATGCTCACAGCATCTGTACAGAGCATATTTTGAATGACAGAAGAAAATACCGCGAATCGGTTGAAAACGAACGAAACTTGTTGCTACTAGTCTCGCGAACTCATTAATAATCATAAAGTGGGAACTAATCTTATCGTAAAACTTTGTTAAAATAGTTGCGAAATCAAATGCCTGTTGAAAGAACGAGCTTTATCTTACACAGCAAGAGACAGATTTCCCTTGTCCTAAAACGATCCCCTATCACAGATCGAAGCCAGCATTCTACAAGCTCGCGCGTTAATAGTGGCGTGGCCTAAGTTTAACTCGAGTAAATGCAAATCTATGGTGCAATTAGGTACCTCGACGACCTTCTGAATTTCTCACGGACCGCTTACCCCGCGAATCTCTCTCTATCTCTCTCTCCACATAACAATTTGCGGCGAGGGACGCGCAAGTGGCAAGTGGCGTCGACAGACGAAGCCCGTCCCTGATTTTCTGCGAACAAGCATCAAAGTTGTGGACTCGAGAAGAAGAGTGTGAGGTCGGGGGGGGGGGGGGGAGAGGCCGAGCAGAGCGAGCGAGGCAAGCGAGTATAACTAAGCCGTGAGACGCATTTGGCGAAGGGTGAGGTGGGGAAAGACGGAGTGCTCGGACACGCACATGAATATGAATGAACTCTGGTCCCGTCCCGGGGCTAGAGTACGAGAAGGACACTGGATCAGAGCTTGCATGAGTATACCTTAAGGCAAGACTGCGCCGACGAGCGTGGAAAATAAAATAATATTACTCTGCCTAAAGCCCTGCTGCTCAGCCCGAAGCACGACCTATACAGATACGTCTGCCCATGCGTAAGAATAGTGTAATCGAGTGCTAATGTGTTTGCCGTCGGATTGTAGCACATCGGATGAGTCAGCTGATACGCTCGTTCTCTATATTGATTGTGAATTATCCAGCTTTGTATATATGACATATAAGTGTCGCGTGTCGTCCCCCTTTCGTGAGATATTTTTTCTTAAGCAAGAAGCGGGGATCGCGAGTGGAATGCGATATGTTTGGAAATCGGAGATTATCGAAGCTCATTCGTGTCAGGCAATTGAACGTAAGGCATAAGGGGCCACATAGCTGAAGAATTAATTTCTGATCCTTTTTTCACTAACATTTTATTTTCGCAACGCGAATTCAAATACTTATCTGCAAAAATGGAATATCGAATAAGTATTAAAAAAAAAAAAAAAAAAGAGACTTTCCTCATTATTTCTTGCTCGCTAGCCGCAAAATCATGTACTCTCTCATTCATGCTCTAGTCAAACGACTCGCGCGTCGTCTCTCAAGCTCTCTCTCACACACTTTCCCCTTCCATCTTTCGCGGCGGTAATAGCAGTAATTTTTCCAGCCTTAATTTCATGCAAAACTTTGCAGCTTCGGCGACTCGCGCTGCCCTTCCCCGAGCTATTAGTCTTTTTGGGCCGCGCTGGCTTATGTATTATAGTACCGTGCGGTCTGGCAAAGGAGAGTAGCCGAGCGAAAAAGGTCGGAAAGAATAAAAAAAGAGCGCGAGCGAGAGCATAAGTGACGTTACTTTCTTTTTATTTTCACCGAAAGTAGAAAACGGGAAGAGCTCCGCTAATTTGTTTTCACGGCGAAATTCGTAGAAACGACACTGCCCATTCTGATTTCCTCGCGGAGATTTCGAAGAATAAGAGCGCGCATTAGTTATTCATTCGCATCTATAGCGGCATGATTTTGTTTCAAGCCTTCTTGATATCTATATACTGTGCTTGAGTTTGCAAAGCGTTTAGCGCGGAGTCCCACAAATACATTATAGATACGGGTTAGCAGTCGAAGAGATCGCGTGCGTTCTCGAGATACGTTTACCTCTAGAACGAAGGTAAGAGAGAGAGAGAGAAAGCGCGAGGAGACACTGACGCCACAAAAAAGAGAAGAAGAAGAGCGAGCAAAAGTCGCTGAGGAGTGGAAATCTCCGGATTTTGATAAGGACGCTTTCTCTCGCTCACACTCTCTGTGATTTCCATGCTTTCTCTAGACGCGCGGCCGATTTGCAACTCTTCCAAGTGGTATCCCGATCGGTAGTAAAAACTCAAACGAGATTCTCTCATGGCTATAGTAAAAACTTTGCTGCACACATAGAGCGCGAGAGTTTTTACGATACTTATGCGCTGCAGTGCAGCAAATGCCGTATACCTTCAATTTCTTACCTATAAATGCTCACACGAATATAGCCAAGCTTTTTCATTGCATCTACTTCTTAGTGTAAACGGAACTTCGACTCATTTCGGTGCTAGCAACCAAAGTCTTTTCAACTCTTGACAGATCCGATACCCTAGTTTCATCTACCCTAGAAGGAATTGACCAGTGGCTCACTATTGTACCAGTACTGTGCCAGTACTATGCCAACATTGTGCCAGCATCGTATACATACATAATATTAGTTTTAAAGAGTCATTTTTATCTTTGAAATCATTCAAAGATAAAAATGCTATATCCTTCCAAGTGTTAAATTATAGACTCCTCTTCATTCATTGATGAGATGTTACTAAATCAACAGCTACGTAAGGTGGACTCGAAGTTAGTTAAAAGTTAAACTCTCGTTCGAATATCAGGCCAGGATTGGGCCAGTATTGGGCCAGCATTGGGCCAGCATTGGCCAACAGCATTCAACCGTTACAAAGTTTCAACGCTAGAATTGGGCCAGTACAGTATTATATTATATATATTACAACTCTGGCCCGTTTTTCGAGTACCGGCAATTCCTACTAGGGTATACGTCACGAATGCGAAATTCTTCTATACTTCTATACTATATTTCTCTCTCGTATTAGCAATATGTCTACACCTTGGGAATCGAATATTTTTAATATCAGTAGTCGTAGTACATAATACGAGTGCGGAGCGATTTTAATATCAGCTTCGATAAAAGGAAATATTTCCTATAAACCCCTCTCGAAAGAAGCAACAAAAGAGGAAAGCAATGAGACGTTCGTCGAAATACTTGCATGCATATGTAGGGATATAGGATAGCGTAGCTCTATACGGATAGTAATTCCGCCAAGACTACTGTAGCATTGCTTAGGAACATAGTTGTACAGCTGGGGATAGGTCTGACTCTTTTTCCCTGTCTCGACTTTTGCTTTTCTCAATCTCCGTCTCTGACTCTCTCTTCCCCTCTCTTTCTCTCCCTTTCTCTCTCTTTTCGTCGCGCTGTATACGCCATAGAGCTTCTTTGTACCAATTCGCTACGCCATCGGCCGGAACTTTTGACCAAGTGAAGTGCCCGACATTGAAACGACGCGCCCAAGAACAATTGTCCTTCGCTACGACTATATCGCTAAAAAGACGCTGCGAAATCTTCTAGACGGTAAAATTGTCGTAGAAGCGATTGAACGCAAGTTGTTAGATTATTTTCTTTTGCCTCCGGCATAGCATCGTTTTTCTTCTTTATTTTGTATTTTCATCTTGTCTACGCGTTGTGTATTAAGCTGCGTTTCAGAATTTTAAATATTTTTTAATAAACTTGTACAAGGAAAATATAATCTGCATGCATTGCACAGTATAGATGTAACAAAAATATTGTTCTTCGACGAGTATTATATTACGCTGTTTGTTGTAAACTTTTAATTAATCCAGAATTATTTCGCTGATAAGGTAAATGTAAATTCGATTTTTTTGCGAGCTCATGTAATATTCAAGTTTATATTCGATGGTGCAAGTGGTTTTATTGGCGTAAAAGTTATCAGATTAGTATAGCGAGTGGGATATTTGCATAATGAATTGCAAAAGACATTGATATTGATGGATTGATTTTTCGTCTTTTTGAGGGTATTTGAATTCTTAGTCTGGAATGGAGTTGACAGTAGAGTCACGTTTATAAACTGTTTTGAATTGTCCATTAATAAATCGTGAAAGGCGAAGCTTTTTAAAGACTAATTATTAGAATTTACTGTTGTAATAACTCGATTGCAATTCCAAAGTCTTAAGCGCGTGAACACATTAACCGAGTAGGCGACGGCTTGATGTTGTACTCTGTAGTTTGCGCCAGTGGATACAATTAACGAGGCTTGTGCTGTGCATATAATTACGTGGTTTCCACTCAGCTCCTAAATAATAATGTTGATGTTGGAGGAGAAATTAAATTTTTACTCGTTTAATCGAACAATCAAATCTGAAAAGGATGAAAAGCGTACAATTATTTTTATAGTTACACCGTTGAAATAATCTAAACAATAACATACTGTACTACTACAATGCATAATACAAAGTATTAAAAAGATTTACAGGGACGACGTTACGAAAATTTTCTAAAAACAGAGGCAGAGCCTCTGTAAAAGCTCGCAGAGAATAAAATAACTTGTCGAAGCGTTGAAAAAACAGCACTTATCAAGAGCAAAACATTGCGTAAAAGAGCAGAAGTCTATATAGGTTATGCTGCGGTCAGAAATAGAAGCAAGTGTTGTGCGAAATAATATCTTTTCGTGTTTTCAAAACTTTTCTATTCTCTTGTCCGATTAGATCGCTGGCACAAGTTCTCATAGAACGTTAATTCAATCAGCTCTTCTCGTACACAAACAATAACGTTAACGCAGCCGCCCAAAGCTTGTGTACACATACAGAAACAGAGAGTAGCTGTACATAGGTATATTGTTACACATACATACTCGCACGCACATATCTGCAGTGACGGCAGCGAGCCAGAACACAGATTTCATTCTGGAAAACAGAGCTCTATATCTCTGTCTGTTCGTCTCTTTTCTCTCTTTTCTTCTCGTTCAACCTCTCTAGATTTACCTTTAAAACTTAAGAATTTAAAACAACAGTCCGGCGTACGCCCAACGAGACCGTGCGAGGACGAGACGTTGAAGGAGGAGGCGAAAGACGATGGAGCGTGTATAGCTGGAAAACCCATTGGCTGCGTGTTTCGCCAAGAAATTGAATGATAGCCATCGCAAACGCTCAGGTCGACCCTTTTCTCTCTTCCTCTTGTTTTCTTCTCTCTTTTATCCTTCCTCAGTGCGTTCGGCGGCTGCTGCTGCTGCTGCTGCTGCTGCTGCTGCTGCTGCTCTTGTCATCTACGGAAGGCCTCATCCGCTGTGCAAACATACCGTCGATGCAGAAAGAGAAGAGTGTGTGTGCTTTTGCTAGCTCGAGCTACACAAAGAAATTCACGGCTCTAACGAGAATCAATCGCCTTTGAAAGCCTCTTGCAGAAGAGGGATGAGCGTGTTGGACAAAAAAGTAAAGCGGAAGAAAAAAAACTGGGAAAGAGATAGAGAGAGAGAGAGAGAGAGAGAGAGAGAAGGGCATAAGAGACTGGACAAGATGGATATATACACACACTGCTCAGGCCTAAGTGGATGGACGCACCAGCGGTTATCCCGAGCAAAGGGCAAGAAGCGTTCGACGTAATTTACTTTAGCTTAAATCGTTCTTTGGCCTGGACTCCCGGAGTTTAACCTACCTAGATCTACACTACTCTGGGACGTGCAATCGAGAAAAACTCTTGCTATAGCCGCTAGTGTGCTGCTGCTCGGAGTCGATAATCTCATTTGGAATCGCGGAGGAGGCTAAAACGTTAATGCCGGGCATTCGGTTCTTGACAGGCAACTCCCTGTTCTCTCTTTCCCCCTGTCTATGTGCTTGTACCTATGTTATGCAACGTGTACGTGTACGGTTTATCGATTTACTAGCCTATACGCTGGACTTTTCGTAACAATTCAAATTTACCTACTTTCGCTCTTGGCCATAGAAACTATGATAATCTCTAGTTTGCTTTATATCACAATTGACCGTGTTTTAAGTCTTTCGAATCTACTCTCATTTATAATCGATGCAACTCTCCTTGTAACTCGGCATCCGTTCACGTGTAAATGTTTCTATCGGACTTAATAGAGAGCGGATGAGGGGGAGAGGGGGGGGGGGAGAGAAGGAGAGAAATTGGGTATAACGAGGACAGGGAGGACTGTGAATGGTGCTGCTACGACGTATAACTCGTGGGTATGATTAGGTTAGAACATGTTGCAGAGCCGCAGGTTCGGGAGGCCCGGAGAGCTTAATGCCTATTCGGTTATATACATAGCGCCAAATTCGTATCCATTAAAGACAGTCGTTACGCCGTGCAAGTGCAGGTAGTAATCCATCGTGCACCCCTTCACTCATCCTATAGATGCATATCGACTCTTGCTTTCAAGTGTGTAACCTCTGCTGCGGTTTCAACTCTCACAACCGCATATGAGCATATCTTTCGCTGTGTCGCTCCCATTATGCGTATTGCGTATACGCGCTCTCTCCTTCTCCCTCTGCAATATGTAAGAGGGCAAATCAGAAACAACAACCGATGGAACTCAATTTACATACATATATTGCGTACGTACATTTCGTACGTAAACCCATAGTGGTTTTTGGCTAGTGGCATATAGAATACAAGTCATTTAAGTAAACATAGCAAACCACGTATTAATTTTTAGTTAACCGCGATCGAGATCTCGATTTGCGGTCGCATCTTTGTCTAAAATGAGAGCCAGGGAGTAAGTGAGAGAGAGGGGGAGAGAAGGACGAACAAGTCAAACGCGTGCCTAAGCACTGAGTGTGCAAGCTCAGACCACCCAGGTGCATTTTACGATCTGTCGACTGTATATTTTCCTGTGTAAAATCAATAATCGGCCAAAGGCTGCTTTACGCTCCTCGTAAAACTTTTATTAAATTCTTCCATACAGCGAGGAAGCAGAACCCACCGCCTTCGCCCTCCTTACTTTTTTTATTAACACTTTACTCCGGTAAGCTCATTATCATTCTGTTTAACGTTGTTGTTTTCTACTTTCTAATTTGCAGATTCGCAGATGCCTATACTGGCGGAACCAATACCAAACGTCACGGTCAGCGTTGACCGCGATGCTTTGCTCTCGTGTGTCGTCGACAACTTACGAAATTACAAGGTACTGTATACCGGATAACCCATCTAACGAGTCCTACCTACCTTAATTACTCAACTATATAGCGTTTCTTTTATTCGTGTTTTCTCTTCACCTTTTCCTCGCTAACTACTCTATATACTCTATGCACACACATGCATACATACAAATTATTTTCCTTCTCTTTTCCAAGCTCTCGTATACGACCGCATTTTAACTAATAAAGCACGATCGCGTATGTCTAGTTGTCGTTCCACTTTTGACTAACTAAAGTTAGCATAATTGAGCGGCTGCAGTAACATTACTGCACAATGTTGTTATTATACAAATTTTCGTGAATTTTTCAGTATTCCGTTGTATTAACCTAGAAAAATTAAATTTCACGATAAGGCGAAGGTATATACAAAAAGGTTTAACGCTATTAACTTTGTAAAAGCAAGTTAAGCACGACTGTTTCAGAGCATTGCAGAACAGCGCACGGGGCCTCAAGCGCTTTTACTTTAAAATCTAAAAAGATAGCCTGAAAACTTAAAAAAATATCTGATACAAAATCGTGTAATTCCCTATGTTTACGTGCACACATCCGAATCGGTGTATATACCTAAATATACGCACGCGCGCTCGTTTATATCTAAACATACGTATATGTATATACAAATATAACACAGAGAAAAAACTAACGAGCTTCTTTTTCTATGTACGTAGTAGACGGGAGACTGAAATAAAGTCGAGTTGCTAATGACGTTTCCAGCTGTGCGCACAGGTCGCAGCGTTTCAAAAAAAAGAACAAAGGACTGAAAGCGTGATAAAATAAAGTGAAATGCGAGAAAAAGAAGCTAGTGAGTGCTTAGAGCATAACAGGTGGTATCGCGCGACAGACGTGGCCGCAGGTCTTCCTTAAAAGGCTAGCGTTTATATATATATATATATAAAGTAGCGGACTGTAGGCGCGACTCGAGTGAAGAATGAGATGACAGCTAGGGTAGAAGTCCTGTCTCGCAGTTCTTAGCCCCTGCAGTACTCTGTCGGAGGCCGCAAAGAGGGACTGCGAGCGAGTGACGTAGACCTGGAATTCCCGGGCGACTGTTGGAATAACGCGGAACATGCTCCTCGTGCAAATGGGAATTACACCGCTTGCATTTGCGCGACTTATTCCGCGTGTTCCGCATACTCAAGAAAGCTGCCCCGCGACCTCCTCGCGTTATCTCTCTTCCTCTCTTCCTCTCTTCCTCTCTCTCTCTCTCTTTTGCTTGGTCTATATATTTGTATATCTACGTATACATGCATAAGTAAAGGACACGTCAACGGGAGAATCGCATATATTGGAATTGGCGGCCCCTGCTGCTATAGCTGGGACTTTCGAATTCGATTTTCATCCGGGGCAAGCCAAGTCGATTCGGCGTTCGGGATTGCACTTGAAATATCTCGACTCCCTGAGATAAGAGCACTTTGGGACCTCTTTCTTTTCTTGTTTTTACGCCTTCCTTTCTTTTGCAGCCGGCACGTCATGTCACTGAAATTTTCATAAAAGCTTTTCGCCAAAAGATTGTCCTCTCGAGTTTCGCGCAGAGCCGGCTTAGCTGATGACTTTTTTCTTTCTCCCCCCCCCCCTTTCGACCCGTTTCTCTCTCTGTCTCATCTTTCTCATTTTCTATATAATGTTTTGCCATTTAACTTGTCTTGCAGGTCGCTTGGGTTCGGGTAGACACTCAGACAATTCTATCGATACACCGCAATGTGATCACGCAAAACCCCCGGATATCGCTGTCGGTGACCGACCACCGGACGTGGTATCTGCACATAAAAAACGTTCAAGAAATTGACCGAGGATGGTACATGTGTCAGGTTAATACAGATCCTATGAGAAGTCGTCAGGGCTACCTTCAGGTCGTCGGTAAGTTATTGGTTTAATGTGTCATACCTGAATAAAATACTACTTATAAAATACAATAGATATTCTTATATGTAATGTACTATTAATACGTTACTTATATACTTCTGTAAAACTAGTAAAATCATAATTAATATAAAAAAGTAATTAGTTCAATGCAAAGTACTAATACTCTAACGGAAAATATGAAGCATAATCTGTTAAAAATAGTGGCACAAAAAAGCGTGTGAAATGACTAAAAACGCGTAAATTAAATACTCACAAGAATTAATAGCGAAGTCCAAAGTTAATTTATTATTAGCTTAAAGAACAAAAATCATGTATAACATATGTGTATAAAAAGCAAAAAGTTACAGTACCTAGATTATCATTTTTTTTGTGACCGATCAGTTATTTTATCATATTTTCAGCATTCAATTCAGGATTGGCCTCTTAAAGCTTCTCATTATCATCATTTATTCCATACGCGACAGGTCGCATTTGTATATTTTAACGAGGGATATTACATCGGCGATAAAATAACGTAATTTTCCGTAACGCACTCGATTATATTGAATTTTTTGTCAATTCGAAACAACGATAAGTCGATTATTGAGCAATTGATGAGAATCGATTGCACGCGAACGCGGACGCGTAGGTGTGTGTGTGTGTGGGTGCGAGTGTATATATATATAAATATAATGGGCAATATTGCCGACCTCATGTCGTTTCATCTTAATCATGGTTTCTGATGTCAGTGCCGCCGTCTTTCGTTACCAAGGAAACCAGCACGGACATGGTTGTACGCGAAGCTTCGAACGTGACGTTGACTTGTAAGGCGACTGGATATCCTGAGCCTTACGTTATATGGAAACGCGAGGACAGCAAAAACATCAACTACAACGGCGAGTACGGTAAGCGCTTTTAATACATATTTTACTCTGAAGCTCCTTTTATAGCCAGTCGTTTATCTCGCGCGAAAGATGACGAATTATTGAGTCGTCAAGTTTAATTAAAGAATATACAGAAAGATGGGAACTCGAGTTATAACTGCGATCGCATCGGATATGACTCGTTATTAATTAAAATTTATAACGATCGCGAATGAGAGGTAGGAAGAGATGTGTGAGAGTGAGAGGCAGTGAAAGAGTATTCTTTTTTTAAAATTCACCACGTCAGGGATTAGTGAAAGAGCGATTAGCTTACAGCGTCGAGCTTTACACGCTAGCCATGATATACGCGCTACTCTTTGCATCTTTCATTACTACGCTTTAGCGCTTCGTGAAATAGCAAGACCATCTGAAACCCGTCAAAAAAGGTGCAAAATAAAATTGCTACAACAGCAGTACGGCCAACCTTCCGATAAATCAATTCCAACTGCTATAGGTATCGAAGCGTCGGTACAGCGAGGCAGTAGCATCGGAAATGAGCCGGTTGACGCTTGCATGCGCGTAACTCACTTCGCACTTGCGGTATGGCCTCGTGGTACGAATTCGGGGAACCTTCAAATTTCGAATACACCCCTATCCGGGAGGAGGAGTATTCGTGTATGGCTTTGCGCGAGTACAGGCTATTTCGACAATCAATTATTACTGGCCGCGCAAGCGGAGAGGAAAAGAGGAAAGGGAGGCATCGAAATTCAAGCCAGTCACAGTGCGGTCGAGCAGCTCTTGCTACTCTAACATAATTATTCAGCCGCGAATGACACTTTACGGAAGCTCGCTTGCCCGACGCACACAGCGCAAATATAAAGCTCTCGATTTTTTCCTCCCCTAGGCCAGATTTTTGAGCGCACGCGCGACCAGTCACCGGTTCCGAGCTGCAACAAAAAACAATGTGCCACGTATTTTAACAAAGTCACTTTGTTATAGAACGCGGACGAGCCCATCCCGTCGAACGACGGATTTTCGCGTAAAATTTATTTTTTCAAGCTCTCGTACTCGTCCCACGCACGCGTATATTTTTTGCCAATCTGCATAATTCGCGCGAGTTCTCGCGACGTTAATTAATTAAACATACGCTCTGCGCACGAGTCGTTATCATGAATTATTTGAGCTTCGTTCTACAGGTATTCGTTGTTTATGTGAGCAAGCTTAGCTCTACGTTGTCGTTATACTTTTCTAAATAATCTAGCGGATAAAGCAATGTACGATGGTTCACTTCAACATTGCAAGTAGCGATGAATAAGATGGCGCATAGCGAACATCAGATTTAAAATTAAAATGTCTATAAAAATGAAAGTATGATCGATATTTTCGACTTCATTTCCGCGTGTCAAAAACGACTTAACTATAGGTATATGCAAGCAAAATCAATTTCTGAGCTGAGCATTCGCGATATTCATCTCTACAATCTTCCCTCGCTGTGATGTTGCATGCAAATTCTGCAGCACCAGCGCAGACGTTCCTCCTCTGTCGATTGACCTACAATTCCCAAAGAATGTCACCACCAATAATTATGTTGATACAATCGAGGTCTAGTGTCAAATAATAGTCTTGTCCTATTCACCCTTAATTTATATTTAACATCATCAAAGGAAAACTCTCATTTGTTTAAATCAATGTGTAAGCATAACATTATATTTCAAATATTCAAATTGAGCCATTATTACTTTGCATATACTTTACACAATTTATAACGAAACATCAATTTTTCCCCCCAATCTATTTGCTCTTAATTCAGGGTTTATTCTTCAAGTTTGATAGAACATATAGTAATCAATCACTTAAGACATAATTTTCTGATTTTCTTAATGCAATAGCTACCTGCTATGCAAGATTACTTGAGACTGATCGATTGCGCTGTAACCAAACGCTAGTTCGATCACTCTATGCATTCCGTGTTGCAATCGATCACTGCTTTGTATTCTAATAAAACTCAATACATTTTCTAAAAGGATCATTTCTTTTTAATCGATGATCATTTGTTTGTAACACAGAATGCACTAATCTAAAGCTCATAAATTTCAGTCAATCAGTAGTTTTATGGTTTTTCTAGTCCACTGTAGGCTGGATTATTTTTAATGAAAATTGCTTTAAAAAGCTCTCAAAAGCTCGGTGCACACTCTTAAGATGTGTTACTCTGTAAAACAGAAGGTGGTGATCCTAAACCCATTACTTGTCAGTTGATAGCTCGCAGGCATCCCTGTTTTAGGCTCCAAGTAAGCAGCAACGTAGCCTAGCGAGACCCTTTTCTCCGAAAAGCTCAGTTTTCTTCCTCGTCGTCTTCGTCGTCGGTACTCTGCTTTCCCCTATCCCCTTCGCAACTCGTAAAAACAGCAGCGAAATGGAACGAATAAAAGAATTGTCAGGGCGCGGACAAACTGAGAAAGGAAGAAGAAGAGAAGAAGAAGAAGAAGAAGAAGAAGAAGAAGAAGAAGGGAAGAAGATCTGAAAAGAGAGAAATGAAACAAAGGGTAAAAGCATCGAGGTAGAAAAAGACAAAATCCAAATTGAATATAGCTGTTGAGTCATTGCGAGCTACCAGAAAGGCGTTCACGAGAGTGAAGGTATGAAAGATTTAGTTTCTACGAGAAGTTGTCAGTATCTTGCGAGCGTTTTAAAAGAATTCGCAAAACCTTGGAAAAAGATGACTAAAAAAGAATTCTAATTCGCTTTTGTTTGGTTAAATAAGGAGCAGATTCATACGCGGACAAGGAGAAAAACAAATTTCAACATCTATTATGTAGAAGCTGTAAAAATAAGCCGAAAGACTTCTTTTAGCGGCATCTTTAGAATGAGGGAGAGAATATTGGGCGCTCTTCTTTGGAAAGGATGAAAGAGCTTGAAAGTGCATCGGTAGCATCCAGATAGCATTGATTCGTAGTGACCCGATAAAACAAGAAATGAACTCGGAAACGTTCGGGGTAGAAAATCAAGAGCGACGGTTACTGCATTTCACGCGATTCCTAACCACACAGCCGAGTATGTATCAGTTTCGGTTCACCCTACTATATATATGAACTCAAGATACATCTTGAGTAATGTTTATATGACTCTTGCTCCATTACTGTTATATATACATCGTTCAAGTAGTATACACTGTTAATATTTCCACGTATACACCATACCTAATTTTATGTCGGGTCATGAAAATTCATGATAATAACAATGACTATTCTCGCATATATCACAGTGCTTGCTATAACGATATTATTGCGATGATTTTATTACTTCTAAAATTTAATCGATATCTCAATAAAATACCGTAGGATTGAACGGTACTTATTGTGAACAATGAGCACATATCAATAAAACGATTTAGATCGTTAACAAAAAGCACTTGATAAGTTATCTGTTTATTGCTCTTGTTTTAATTGCCGAAGGATATTCAATAAATTAATCAAAAGAAAGCAGCAAAGCAGAGTGGTACGTGTTTCATCGACCGATTTGTTATCGCCAATGAAATCATTCACATATTAATAGCTTTGATAGCGGCTTTGCCGTAGAAAAATTATGAAACCAAAGAAGAATTTCCGATCGCAAACAGCAATGTGCGTAGAAAAACGCGCAACGTTAAAAGAAAAAAATTCAATCAGGATAAGCGGATTATTCGATAGAATATCAACGACTTACTCGTTGGGCTTTACGAACCTCTGAACGTTACACTCTTTCATAACGCCTCGATGGAGAGAGAATCCATTGTTTTGGAGGGAACGTTTTAAATCCCTCTCCATCGTCGCGCGTGTCGAAGCACCTAGGATAATTGCAAGGGACAACGCACGAGAGCGAAGAGCAGAAACTGCAAGTGCACACACCGCGTATAAGCGAAGCTCGAGGCGACAATATACAGCCATTGCTCGTTTTTATTTCGTCGAATCTACCTCTTTCTCTCATGCACGCCGCCATTCCACATATAAGTGTACATGCGCACGTATACACAGCAAGCATATATAGACACACTGGGGGCTAGGGAACAAAATGAAATTCTGCGAGACAGACGTCGAGCACCACCGACGCTAGCAACGATAGAGCTTTCGTCCCTCGCGTCGGACCGACGTTGCACATTGAAGGCAAGTTTTACACAGAGCTTTTCTCATCTCGCGATGGCATCCGTAGCAATGCCATGGTTGCAAGCGGCTTGCAGGCTATTTGTACGGCTGGCCGCGCGAGAAAGCGCGCATATATACGAGACGCACTGGCTTCTGCTCTGTGCATAGTGTCGAGGGGGAGAGTAAGTTGCGCCCAGACTGTAGGCCAACGGCACCACTGGGACTACTTGATTAAAGCCCTCTTCGTTTGTTGGCGCGCTCTTGCGACACGCTGAGCTGATTCTCGCCTTCCGGAATCCCCCCCCCCCCCACCCACCACCACCAATCCTACCCGCCTCTCCGTCTTCTCCCTCTCTCTCTCGGTAGACTACCGGTTTTCGCTGAGAGGCGCGAGACTGGCGCGCGACGCTCATCTGCCAGGCCTGTTCTCTCACTTCTCTAAAAGAGACCCTCTGTAGCTTGAAAATTTAAATAAAATCGATCTTCAAAATGCTCGAATTGCCGAGATTTCCCAAATGAATACGACATGATGATTCGCACTGAGCCCCCGCTGAAAGTGCGCTTTCGAGTACGCTTTATGGCCTGCGTATTTTATTGCGGAGGATCAGCGCACGCCAAGAGGAACCGAGCTTTTATGACAAAGCTCTTCTTTGCTACACGCTGCGCTAGACTGCCCGTTCGCCTTTTTTACTTTTATTACATTTTTTTATATTTTTATTTGAACTTCATTGCTTGACAGGGCATTTTTTCTGGGGTTGTTTTATCACGGTTTACTAACAAACTAACGTATTATAATTTTCAAATATTAGATTAACTTTGAAGAATATGAAATAACTTGGTTCTCATAGGCATTGGTACGTTTCATAGCAGAGTTGGATAAACTGTAAAAAAGATGATTCTACATAAGTGTGCGGTTTATCGCTCGAGCATAGCCAGGGTGAAAATTATACGAGTATAAAAAAGTCTATCTTCAAGACAGAGTAATGATATAAAAATTATTTTAAAAGAATTTATGTTCATACTTTTCAATATTTATACATATCTTCTATGGCTCTTTTGCGCGGAAACACAATACCGCGCGTCTGTTCTTATTGACTCCTTATTAAATTGTTATTTTAAACCGTTGACGTTCTTAGTGTAATTGATTCGAGCTGCCCTCGGCTCGCGAAGATAAAGAGTGGGCGAATAGTTTTTCTTATCTCTTTCTCTGTCCTAGGCCGTATACTGTCTTACCTTTGTGTACAAGAGATATATTCATATGTTATATTATAGTCGATATTCGGATTTCGACTGTTCGCGCGCAAACTATATTTGTGTGTGTTTTGTCTGTGTCGGTGAGCGATAAACAAGAGGGACAGTTAGATTTTGGGGTTCAGAGAAGAGTTAACTATTTTAACACGCGTTAATCACTACGTCTGATTGAGAATCACGGCGGGTGAGATTATTAGTTAGCGTTCTATATATTAGACTTAGTGAAGAGCCAAGACGCTTGTAAATGGCACTTGTCAGTATTTGCATCCTCAAGAGTCAGTAGTGAAAATATTCAGCGAGAAGAAACAATATTAAAGTCGAGTTTGTCTTTCTGTTACTTAGTTTGTGTTTAGGGAATTATTTGCTAACGTTCGTAGGACCAAGCTGGAGGGCAGCTAAGTTTTTGGAAAGATTTAATTATCTTATTAGTTCCACCAACTTATCATATTTCTCGATTTCAATGAATAATGTAAAGGATTCAGTTTTACGTATTTCGTTATGATGTCTTGACAATACATATTGTTTATATAAAGGATTATTAATTTCTGGAATCAATATCCGCTGTCTGTTTAAATAATCAAATGCCATAGTATTTACCCTTTTACCAGAGTATCAAGAATCATTGTACTCTGCCTTGACATCGTTTTTCCATATGAGATGGATTCAATAAATGAGAAATAGCCATATATTCAATAAGTGCATCTATAGTACGAGTTTGTATACGTGATGCTAAAAAATATATAAAATCTGACATTAACTGAAAAGCGAGATCAATACAATATTCCTATCATACAGTTAAATGCTTAATTTAAATAATTTTCATATCAAGCTCAGGCAATTCCATTAAATACTAAAACATTTACTGCATGATATGGTAATAATGTTACTTTCATAATTTGTTCTGGATTGCTGTATATAATTTAATTCAACTTGCGTCTCTTGAAAATGCGAAACTCAGGAAAATTCAATTTTCTGCATGATTTTATACAGTAATAGTATCATTCCTATATGCATTTGCTTGTTACAGTCGATGTTGTTAATGGAGAAGTACTACACATCACGAAAATTAGTCGTTTACACATGGGAGTATATCTATGTATAGCTGCTAATGGAGTACCTCCGAGTGTCAGTACAAGGGTCATGTTGAAAGTACAGTGTAAGTAAAACGTTTTTTATTTTCCATACGACGCATACATTATTATCACGCAAATATAATTTATAAATGAATAACAGACGATTGTAATGATATCGCGTATTATCCTTTTGTTCATGCTTGTGCCTAACATCAAGGGCTTGAGTGTTTTGGATTTCCTTATTTTCAAGTAATGGATACAGTTGAAATAGATGTGCGATAAATTTCAGTATATGGTACATGTATTTCCCCGCAACGACAT
Source organism: Apocrypta bakeri (assembly GCA_018906985.1). Taxonomy (NCBI): domain Eukaryota; kingdom Metazoa; phylum Arthropoda; class Insecta; order Hymenoptera; family Pteromalidae; genus Apocrypta; species Apocrypta bakeri. The sequence goes on along the minus strand of JACCIA010000010.1, from coordinate 4,825,854 downwards.
GAAAACTGACCTCACTGATCATTATCACTGTGTCATATCGGACAGTTGAAAAGGCGCTTTAATACCAAAAAATATATATACTTGGATAGACTAACATAAAAAAACGTCATTTACGATTTTGATAAATTATTTTCTGTAGGTTGCACGCAATCTGTCTTTTAACTTATAATCTACATTAAGTCTAAAAATGTTGATAAAATGAAAAGGGTTGGCACACAGAACGAACAGAACATAATTACAAGGGCTCGGAAAGAACTATAAGCATATCTGTAAGCTTATCAAAACTAATAGACGGACAGTGAATAATCGAGAGACATAAAAATAGATAAAAATAGTAAAGAGTGAAAAGTTTGAACTCTGTTGGTTCAGACGTATTACCTTACTCTAGCTTGCACAATATAATTATTTTTCTTGCTATCTTACCATCACTTTCTCATTCTCTTTCAGCGTTTGAAACGTCTCATTAAACGCTCGATTTATTATTTGCAACTTGACCTAAATATGATACGATGATGCTCAATGCTCTATTCGATTTTTTCGTACTATTTTGGCATATGACTCAAATACTGCTTTCATACTTAGATCAAAATTTCTCTGCTTTTGGTAACTATGAGAGCATTTCCTCTGCCTTTTCCAGCACATTAATCAATTCCCAACGTTCCTTTCTTCTGCCCTCATTATACCTCCTTCTTACCTTTGTAACTCGTTAAAATCGAATGATCCTCTTAAAATTAAGTTCAAGTCCGATTAACGTTGTAGCCTCAGCATTTGCACTCATTCAATTATCTAGTCTTACTTCGCATCTCTTTCTTTCTATTTCTATTAGAACTCTAAATTACACTATATACTTCGTTCATTTTCGTTTTTTGTATAAAAAATCGCATTTCACACGAAAGAATCATTTTCTGAAAATTATTCTGTTTAAAAAGATACGAATTTCATTATAAAAAAATATAATTATTGCATTCGTCGTGTGTGACAATATTATTCTACATAAGCTTGCCTTAAATTGGCTGGTGCAGCTCTAGAGAAGAAATGAGAGTATTCCATTCATTTCTGTTCACCAGTTGTAACGATCTCATGTCGGCACTCTGATTGGCTGTTCCTTTCCCAAAAAGTTCAAATTGATAAAAATTACAATATTCGTACACATAGAGTATTTCTGGACTCGATAGTAATTGAAATTGGTTTTGTGGTGAAAATGGTCATAAGAATAAACTTTACGGTTCCAATGATGCGAACACGTGAATAAGCATTCACGAGTATAATTGTAAAAGTACTACTCTCGCATCAGTAGAAATAATGCTATATGTGGCGGAGGTCATTATTTAAAATTTCTCGAAACCTACAAGCAACACAAATTGTCAATCATCATGAATGTGTAATCATTCTGTTTGTTAAGCTAATGTTAAATTCATCGAAGTTGTCATCCGTGTACGAATAGTGTGAAAATACGCATGCGTTACTACTCTCGAATTCCACGCAAACTTGTGTTTTGCTAATTATTATACACGAAATAAATATATTCTGCACGACTCTCTATACTTCAACAATTTTAATAATATTCGCATGTAAATGCATATTTGCATTTGCGTAATTACAGATGGAACTTCACATTTGAGTGACATTTCGTGCTCCAATTTATACTCTCAGGATGACTTTTATATATTTTATTACATGATTATTTTCGTATTTATAACTACCCTAGTAGCATAAAAATCCTTTTATTTGCAGTCCCGCCTATGTTATCTATACCAAATCAATTAGAGGGGGCCTATGTGGGTCAGGATGTAACCTTGGAATGTCATACAGAAGCCTATCCTGATTCAATAAATTATTGGACAACTGAACAAGGAACCATGATAGTTTCAGGTATTAATTACAAACTCCCAACATGCTCTCATTTTGAACTAATGATGTTTGAACGCAAAAACAGTCATTTAGTTAAATACCAAGTTGTTACCTTTTATTATTCTATCGTTTGAAGGCTTGATTTTGTACGTGTTTAGGTAGCTATCGCTCTGCTGTAGGTGACAAATATGAAGCAGAAATTACGAAAAGCGGATACAATCAATACATGAAATTGAAAATTCGAAATGTCGGACCCGAAGATTTTGGCTCCTACAAATGCGTCGCTCAGAATTCTCTCGGCGGCACTGACGGCGTCATCAAGCTCGATGGTAAATTATATTTCATAAAAAACCAAACAACGTTTGTTCCACTCTATAAAACACTATTTTCAACTACTCTTTTTAGAAATTCCAGCTCCATCGACTACCCCAGCTTCAAATCACGTGACATATTCTGTTAGAAAAAATGGTAATTCTAATAATTTCAAATGATTCTCATTTTCTTAAACACTTACAAATTATTAATCTTAATTTTCTGCAGTACTTAGTAACTATTACGGTTTTATTTTGCCGGTTGCTTAATCGCAGTAAAAGCATAATCGAATAAATTAATGATACATATTTTTAACTGGTTTGTTTTCTCAAAGCCAATGGTTTTGTTTTATTTACAGAGAAGAGTGGAAATAGAAAGCTGCACAATCGTCCAAATGACTACGAAGTAGAAGAATGGCGAGATTCTGGTTAGTAACAATCACTTTTTTCTTATTAATCAGTAGATTGGGTGCTTATTTATATATTGAAAAGGTGAAATTAATTTATAATTTACCTAGCTCTTCATTGAAAGATTCAAATAGCACGGTAGAACACATTCTATATACATGGGTGGAGTAGATCAATGTAAATAATTAGAATTAATGTGTTGAAATTCCCAGAGGTAGCAAGAAAACGGGACAGTTTGACCGATTTTGTCGCGTCACTCAATCGACGCACCCACCGCGAGCATACGCAAATAAAAAAGATATCGATTGGCGATCACATGTCACGTTCATATATTCTAGCTGTTGTCCCTTAAAGTGAATGCCACAAATCGTGCCACAAAATAAACGTTCGAAACAAACATTATAAAACTAACGTTAAACTAATAGCTGCAGAACTGAACACGATTGCTTGTGTGTTGTAACTTCTAGAATAAATTGCTTGTGAAAAATAGATTCATCCAATTACGTAGATGTAGCTTTGTAATAATTTTGTTCACTACCCGAAAGTCTGAGCATATGTAGAGGAAGTTACATTCAGTACAGAGAGCATATTCATCACTTGATTGGCTTACGCGAACTGTATATTCATAAGAGAAACTCTCTTCATCAGCCTTTGCATGAATTTACTGGGACGTTTTTGTTTGAAGCCACCCGTAAAAAAAGAAGCAAAAGAGCAAAAGAGCAAAAGAGCAAAAGAGCAAACGAGCAAAAGGAGCAGAGAAGGAGCAGAGAAGGAAGAAAAACGAATGTTTTTTTTTGTTATTAGACTACAAGCGGGAATACGGTATGCCGTCAATGAGGCCAGGCGAAGGCGACGACAGGGAGGACAGCGATGACTTGCCTTCCTCAGGAGCTTTGAGTCTAGCTCCGACGTCAGGACCCGAGGTCGCGTTCTCGCTCTTCCTGCTGCTGCTGTCCCACGTACTCGTACCGGTGCTGGCCCGCAGGTGATTGCCCGAGTAGCAGCAACTGCCCACGAGCTTCTTCCACATAGGTATTCTTAGCCAAGTTAACGGGCGCGACGTCGCTGCCGTCGAGGACGACGAGAAACTCGGCAAAGACGCGGCTACGACTGATCACTGTGCTGCACTAAGAGTAAATAATACATGAGTTCGTGCGCTCGCGCCTAGCTTTTCGCGGTTTAACGCGCGCGAGCGAACGACCGAGAAAGACAACACTTAGGCTACGTATACAAATATGAAGTATACACGTAATATATAGTGCTTGTCTGTAATTCCGAGTGAGAGTAACGAGTGACGTGTAAAAATGCAGATGCAGAGACAAATTAAGGCGACGACGATAACGCGTTAAATTATTTTCGTACCGACGACTGTATACTAATGTAGCTACAAGGAAAACAATCGCCGATATGTCAAGCTATTCCGTCACGGCAATGTATGGCTCTCTTCGTAAGTTCTTCGCGAGAAAAGCCACACACAGATAGAGCACGCGGCCCAGTTTGACAGTCGGACTACCCTCTGTACACACTGTGAGTGGCTGCAGTATACGAAGTGTATACTCAACGAGTTCATTGCGGGTTATGAATTGATGCCTGGTTAACTTGTGATGCGTGCCCGGAAGCTTGGTGTCTCATTAAACTAATGAGAAATATTGAAATCGAACGGTTTGTATAAATAATACGCAAACATGACATACTCTTGGGTAATCGGGTTATTCAAAAGAGCAACAGATTAAGCTTAATGAGACATTGATCTGGGCATCCGTAATATTCAGCTGGCATAAAAAGACACAAACAGCATGTGTACAAGAAACATTTGCCTAAAAGGAAAGCATCTAAATTGTTCATTAGCCAATAGTCAGTATTTGAGGAATAAAGGTAAATATTCAAAATTATGAAATTGTGAATTTTCGCTCTGTACCAGGACATATTTAAGATGCAATTTATGCATGGAATTACGAAGAGAGAAAGGGATAATCTGCAGTAAGCAAAATGTTTCTTGTAAATGTGTTAAGCTAGTAAATTATGTCAAGGTGAATGATTTATATGAGGAAATGCGCGTTGCGAGAAACGAGCGATTACGAATTAGTGTGCGGCGAAAAACCGTTGACGTTTTTCTTTGAAGAAGCCAAAAAAAATTAACACTTTTATACTACCAACATCTTTTCATATGACACTTAAATAAACAACTGAATTATTTGTTTGGTTGAATGATCGACTGATCGCATAGCTCAATTATTAGTTAGTTGTTCAAAAGCGAAGTAATTCATTGACGTCAAACGCATGATCAATGTGGTGAATTTTCTAGAAAATCGCAAGCGAATAACTGCTATTTTGTACCATACAAATTAAGAACACGAATTATAATAGGAGAATGAAAACTGGAAGAACCACGGTCTTTGAATTAACGACTGAGAAAACAAATTTTGAAAAACTATTGTACTTTGAATTTGTGTATTTTGATTATTTAAACTACAAGTTTTGAATCTCTGCATACATGAACCTTTCTACTGTTATCTAACTATCTGCCTGGCTGAATATTCATTATTAACTGCTCGACTAAGGCAGATTTTATTCAACAAATCTAAGTCGAAAATGGTTTCTTCGATAGAATTGCTCTAGCTGTAACTGAAAGAAAAATCAAAAGCCTCAATTCGGTTGCCAGTCTCTATTTTTAATTAAAATGCAAAGTATAAAACAGTTTACAAAATTTAATTCTCTTAATCGTTAAAGAAACTTAGATTACATGTATTATAAATAAATGGTAGTAAAGAAACGTGTGTGTGTATATATTTGTGTAATCGAACGAATGTATATGCCTGAAACGTGCACACTGCATGGAGAAGTCACTTGGAAATCTCATCGTATACACAATAGTTTATTTCGAGTTCTCTAACAGCTACAGTACACGCAAACACAAATGACTCATCGATCCAAATATTAGTTAAATACTCTTTCTTTCAGCGAAGGTTTCCATTCTGGAATCTGTAAATATTGTATAGACATAGAACAAGTGCGCTCTCTTATGTTTAATTATCTACCTTATATCGTTATGCTGATTCATTTAAACTTTCAAATCAAACGAAAGAAAATATTGGATTTTTTTGCTTTTAGATTGAACTTTCGATACTTCAATATTATCGAAAAGATATAATATTGAAACTATGACGCGAATGGACAATAGGAGAAATTTTCGTCGATACTGTAGCTATCTCCAAGTGGCTGGAACTTATGATTTGTTACGCGCATAGACGTAGTAATCTAATTGCCAGTTAGTAAAGTAGTATAAATTAAATTTAAAAGACAAAATATAAAACATATTTAAGCGAGAAGTACTCACAAGTGCGCACGCTCTAGTGTCATATGGGACTCGAAAAACGCTTATGCAAGTATTAAATAGTTGTAAACTAAACAAAATAGTATGTTATACGTGCTGTGTTACTGCTGAGAAATGAAATGAATATTGAAATGGAATAAAGTTGAAGGTATTGATCTAATAAAAAAAAAACAAAAAACGTCGTTCGATCACTTTACTTCATATTTGTTTAAAACGATATTTTTTTAGGAACTCAAGACAATCTCAAACATCTATGCGCAGAATCACGAATGAATTGCGCAGGTTATAGAGCCATAAAAGTTCCAGAGCAGCTTCTCTTGATTTCAAATCTCGTATAATGCGGTAAAAATTATCGTAGCTGTAGCGAATAAAAAAATGATACTTGTTTCGGATGTTACTTCGATTTATTTTTATTAGATGCAGAGTTAGGGAAAAGGTAAATTGAACAGCAAACGAGAGCGTGAAAATAAATCAATCTGTTAATATTGTTGTTGTGACAAAACAAAGTCTTGTGCGCTGTGCTCATGCTTGGACAAGAATTATTTTTATGCATTTTATACCATGTACAAATGTATGTAAATTTGCGACGTCGATAGATTTCGTTAATTTCAATAGCTATATCAATCTTTTCTATAACATTAAGTTTTCCGTTGTCTCATACAGAATCTTAGAGAGAATACTGCGTGTATATTGAAATGGAAAAAAAAACAATTAGAGTTCAAGCATCTGACGAGGAACGACGAATTCATTTATAGTTCGAAAGCGACGTAAGTTGTGCGCGATATTGAAACTATATTAAAATAGATAAACGATTTGTTGTAATTATTATATATATATATATATATATATTATATACATATATTACGTAAATATGAATGAATATATGAATATATATAAAATATGAGTTATTTTTCTGTACCACGTTCAAACCTTCCGATTCCTCTGATATTCAACAAAAGTTTCTACAAGCCAACAACTATAAATCAAAGCAAATGTCTCCGACGACAGAATAATAGCGACAGCAAGCTCATCGTGGACTCTAGCAATCAAGGAGATATTCATTCTGAGGTTTGAAAGCGCTAGGTATACAGGCGGAGAGGGGATGCGGTAAAGGGGTAGAAGGAAAAGGAATACTGTGGCCTCGAAGACAAGCGTAATCCTCATTGGAGCCATAATCGTAGTTGTTTTCGAGAACGATTAGGAGGACGCGGGCGCTTGCGTGGTGACCTCTCGCTAGATTTCGCGTACGTGTTGATTTAGTCAGTTGTATGCGCCTGCGACAAGGAGACGCGCTCTGCTGCATTTAACTCGGTACGCGCGCTCAGCTTTGGCTGGCTGGTCTGACTCGGCCGCCTACAACTACTTGCAAGTTTTGCAGCGTGCTGATGCGCAAAGCGAGCAGCCGCGCGCATCGAGTTTACTCCAGTTGCAATAACTGCGGCCAAGTTCACTTCCTCCATCGTCTCGGCAGGCTGCTCTTTGCCTCGCTACCTCTCTGTATATACATCGCCCGTAGAACTTGCAAAGTGCGCGCCCTACTGCTATTATCGTCAGACACACAACAACGCGCTCGAGACAAAAATCGGACGTCGATTCTCTTCTTTCTGCCCTTCTTCTAATAAAATTGCGCGTATACGCAATGCGCTTACTCATTTAACGTTCAAGATAATAATAATGTATGCAAGTTTATGAAGGAGAATGAATTCTCGTCGATAAAGAGGGGAAAATGAGCCAGCGTTATCAAACTTGTTAATCTCGTTCTCGGTTTCTCGCGCCCGACCGTATTACACGATTCAACGAGCTTAATCGAGTGAGCGGTCAGACACGGCTGTACCGAGTGCACTCAATTTTTCAGCTCTTTTTATATATATATATATACATGTATAAAGCTAGAAAGGGAAAAAGATGCACGAGAAGAGAGAGAGAGAGAAAGGAAGGGAAGAGAAGCGAAGCCAGTTCAGAAGGACGTGCCGAGAGTCCCCCGGAAAAATAGAGTTTCCCGACGTCAGCGCAGAGCGAGAGCAGACACAGTTATATACATGTATATACGAGTACGTGCCCATCGGTTTCGAAGCTGCCTCCCCCGCGACGTTTGTGCATTCGGTAGAAATAAAGTAGCAGATCGAATCTCTGCGGGATTTTCCGGTCGATTCGTGTCGCGCTCGCTCTGTCTCCTTCCCTTCTCTACCCATGCTCTCTCTCTCTCTCTTCTTCTTCTTCTTCTTCTTCTCTTTTCCAGCTTTCTAATGTGAATCTGCGCGCGCGCGCGCGCCGAGGTCGAACGTAATCTCGAAAGTGTCTGCTGGTGCCCCTGGAGACCAGCGACGACTCAGACGTGGTACTACGTGTAGTCTTGTTTGTGTGTCACTGCGGGAGCGCACAGTGACTAAGTGTGCGCTGCTTCGACTGCGCTGTGTATACATTGCACATATATATATACACATATACATATATATATATATAATATCTGAGGATGTGTGGCCAGGGGAGAGATGAGAAGAGTGATGCAGCAGAGTGCAGCTGAGGAAAGCAAGAGCAACGCCTGGACTTTGGAGAAACTCAAAGCCCGCAGGCGTCGAAGCTCTCATTAGAGCCCTTCGGGGATAGGTACATAGAAGATGGCACAAGCAACAAAACGCACGCGCTTGTCCTTTCAAACAACGCGCGTCTCTAGGAAAGCCCTAACTTGCTGAGCTTAATAACAAGCTCACTTACAGATATGCATCTCTCGTCGGTGGCATGATGAATGAGTCCACAAATTCAAGCCAAACTGATTCCTTGGCAACCTGAGCTTGTTATCGAACATATTAATCATTATATAACTGTATATGCTGTTTGTACTATATAAGAGGTTTATAAAAATAAATATACCGATAAATGCATTGTGTGCCTTGGGCGAGAAGTGGGTCTGCTTGGCTCGAGTGTGTAGTATTGCAAACCGGAAACGAATACTGTACAAACACGCGAGAGTATATAAGGACCATAGCGTCCTCGATGCGAGACATAATTTTTATTTATAACGCATGTATATATTTTTGTTTCTTACAATAAATCAGATCCTAGTAGGAAATATTCTGACAAAATTAACCGACCAACAAATTGTTATTCGCCAACAATACGCTATTTCGTGAATTCACATTGAAAACATAGTTTAATATTAAAACGTGTAAGTTAACATTGAATTCAATAAACTTAGTATTGTTTTATGTACATATATATAGTATATGCTTGCTATAACAGTCGCATTGACGTATAATGGTCGACAGTTATTAAATTGTAGTATTGAATTCAACATCATTTTGAAGATGATAACCACCATAGTAAATAAACCATTGTCCAAAATTAATGAATGATCGATAATTAAATATTTTCCGTTTGTTTTCAAAATAATATAATACAGAACAGATGGATTTGTTATACGCTGTTGCTAATATAACCTACTTGGCCTCTTCATTCAATTGGCAAATCTGTTGTGTTATGATTCCCTATTTTGCAGACTGTTCATTTAAAAAAAACACCTCACGTTCAATAACATTTGTAGTATCTTTTATTATCCCCGACTTCATTTTTTGTAGAATTTTGTTTGTTACAACCGCTATATTTTTTTGTTTGCCTCTGAGCAATAAACTTCGAATATCCTATCTGAAAAAATTGCCGGAAGTGTGCGTAACGCTGTAGAGGCAAGCGAACGAAAAAATGTTTTATCGGTAACATTAGGAAGCCAAATAAGACCAAATACAATGCAGTTGTGTTCTTTCGCAATGTAACTGGACACTGCTATTAGAAAACAAACGAGAGACTTTTCAAATAGCCTAGTTGGACTATATACATATATATCTTAAAGCAGAGAGAACGCGAGAGAAAGAATCAGTGGCTGAACGAATAACAGAGATAGATAAAGAGTAGTAGAATCCTGAAACGAGTCAGCCGACTAAAATATAGAGAATAGTGTGGCAGCTGGCGTTACCAGCGTCCGTGTCACATTATTTTTGCAGGCAGCCATGCGCGTCAACTCTCTCGCGCGACCGGTCGCTTCTACCGCCATGCGGTGTCAGCAATAACCGCGATTTTTCGAGCTTGATCATAAAAGCAGAAATTTTCTACGACACACACACCTCTCTCTCTCTCTCTCTCTCTCTCTCTCTCTCGCGCGCGCGCGCGCGCTTTTCTACTGCGCTTCGATTCGTACCAATCTTCTTTCTCACTCTCAAAAATCGTTTCGTCGTTTCTCTTTTTTCTCTTTTTCTTGAATGTCTCTTTCTCGTAAAGCGAATTCTCAATCGAAAAATTTACGTTTGACGAAATGATTTAAAGAGATAGAGAGATGGAAGTTGAGGGAAAACAGGGATAGTTATTACGAACGTCATTAAAACGATTAAAGCAACTATATTAAAGTCAAATTATACAATTTTGTGATAGACCTACGTGTTAAGCATTAATCCGTTCAGAGGCTTGAAAAATCCTTTTCATTCCACTTGGTGAATCGGGGATCGAGTCTGTGCGCTTCATCAGTCAAGCCTGCCAGTCCGGCGATGTTCATTTCAAGCCAATGATTTTACGCCACACTGATAAACCAGTCAATGATTATATACACCTGCCTGAATCCCCGTAAGCGTAAAAGAGGGGTATCATAAGCGTATTATTATATTCTTTCGTTGTATAGTTTATCTCAGCTTTCGATGAACAAAGAAGATGTACAGAACAGGAATACATATAAATAATACTAATTACAAAGTATTATTATTGCTATTAAAATTGCATAAGCCTGGCAGATCAATTTTTTCCAGATAGATACTTTTTACCAAAAAGTACATATCAGATTAAATGCTGCCTCGCATCCTGTCTCTTACACACACATTCATAGACTCGCACTCCTCCCTCTGTCTCTCTCTTTCACTCTCCTCTACACGCACACGTGTACACATTTCTTCATTTTATGAATACAGTCTCCTATCGAATTGACGCTTGAACGGCCACTTCTCTGTACATTATCCTCACATCATATGCATGAATTCTATTGGCCCTACACTCGTGCAGCCAGTGAGATTATTTTCATTGGCAGTGTGCCAGCTGATATCCGCTATATACCAGTTATATAACTTAATATTATTTTACATTATATTTACCACACTGTACGATTTTAATCAAATGATTTTATCTCTTCGTTCATTCGTTTTATTTCGACAGCATTTAAATATACAGATTAATGCATAGCTATAATCAGAAATTAATGATTAAAAATTTAAGAAATAAATCTCATCTCGTAGTTCCTTTAGTTGAAAATTTAGTCGGAAGACTCTTAAAATTTGCTACAGACAATCTTCGAAATTCATCAAATGTAAAAGTTCCTTTGATTGAGTAGTTTATCTGTGAGTTGCACGCTGAAATCTTATCAGGCCATTGCATTATTCTATAAATGAGAGGTATCAATCAATATGGACATTTTATAGTTATAGTGCTGCAAATATCCCGAATCCAGTAGTGCTAATTCAAAATCAAGAGCTTAAATTTTGAAAGTACCTACATCAAATGAGGATCATTTTATACAGTTACGTGTATGCACAATGCATATTAATAAAACATTGTTTAAAAAAATAAATAATTTAAAAAAAATAATCCTTGACTCTACAGTCTGAAACGATACATTCAGTAAACGTACTATTAAATCAATACGGTTTTTATCGTTTCGAAAAAAGAATGAAATTTTCGTAAAAGGTAATCGAATTTATCAATTACACGAAGGAAAAAAAAGAAATCCCACAAAACTATCCAAGTGTTTTCTTTGTTGCAAACACGCACATATACCGCAGAGTGTGTAGTATTTGTCATAGAGGTTTCTCCGGGTCGTAGTTAGCTCGCGTGGGATGTTTCATTTTGCGCGCGCGCGTTTTTCGTTTCAAGTAAAACTGGCACCGCCTATACGATCCGCTTGAAGCTCGCTGCTTTTCGGGAAATCCAATTTTGCGCCTGGCTGAGCGTGTATCGTCAGCTCGCGAGTCCTGATTCTCGCCCACTGCATTATACTCGTATACAGGGTTCCGCGCACATAAGTTGCATCGTGAGAGATAGAGGAGTATATTTGGGTGTATGTGTGTTTGTGTGTGCGCGCGCACGTGTATGTGTACGTGCATACATACTGCAAACACAGAATTTACCGACTGCACGTTACCAGCCTATCTGTATATCTAAACGTATATATATATATATAGGTGTACGCAACGTAGGTCATAGGCAAAAGCTCAAGTTGGAACAATGCGCCCCGCAGTTGCGTTTCTGCGCAAGGAATAAGTAGCGCAGTAGCTGAGTAAACAGAAGCCGGAGTGGCTCCTTCTTCATCATTTTACGCCTGGCGCGTATGCAACGAGTCTTCGTTTCGATGCAAGCTTTCTCTATGTCTAAGTCTACATACGTTTGATATATATTTATCGGGCTCAACTGGGAATCGTGTATTATTTATCAAAGCAACTATAGCTTTCCGGACTACGTATACATATACGTATACATATTCGTATATCTATATACATATATGCATGTATCCAGTGCAATTTTTCATGCCCATTATATTCACGTTATTCCATGATGATGCAGATCGTAAACTTATTTCTCTCTCTCCTCGTTTCATAAGAGAAGAAATATAGATGGAGTATGAAAAGCGAAGGTTTCTTAACAACATTCCGATGGTAAAAGTTATTACGTATGCGCCTCGATATTTTCGTTCGCGAAAAGCGCGATGGGCGAAAGTTTAATTAAAATTTCATCAACGGAAGAAGCCTTTTTCATATAATATAACTATCGAAAATTTTTCCGCTTTTTCTCAAAGCGAAGACTGCAAATCATTTTTTCTCGGGGAGTCCAATTTCATCGTCCACAATGTAAAGTATGATAAAAATATTAAAAATGAATGGAAAGAAAATGCACGCGCGCACACTTCCTCTCTCTCTCTCTCTCTCTCTCTCTCTCTCTCTCTCTCTTCGAGGTGAAACGAGTGGCCACCTGCGCGCACCATATCGTCCAGCGACTTCCAAACTATCTTCCAGTTGAGTCACGAATTCGGGAAAGCCATAGGAGAGGAGCGAGTCGCACGACGGCCAACCAGCCAATTTCTTTGAGTGCCAGTCTCAAGTGGATGTGACCATTGTAAGATTCCATATTGTGATCAGATATCATCCGCAGTTTGTCCTCTCGCACGTTCCCTATAGAATAACTCTCGCGTCCGGTAAATATTTTTCTCAAATGCTCTTTGACTTCGTTGGACTTTTGCTTAATTAACTTTGAGAATAGGAAAGAACGAATGCACATATAAATAATGGAGCATTTTATAAGAAGGACGTTGTGTGTAATTTATGTACGATGAGAAATGAAAAAAAGAAAAAGAAGAGACTTCTCGTCTGTTCTCTCGTTCTTGCTTCGACGTCGCTCCGTCGGTCCCTTGCACGCCCTTTAACTCTCCCTCGTACTTTGCCAAGCGCCTCGTCGCTCAGAACTCCAATCTCATTATTTTCTCGCCTTAATTATTCCTTTTTCTTGAACGCTATTAGCAACTCCCCGCGGGGGAAGTCTGTTGCGCGTTTCCCAACTTCCATTCATTCCCGAAGCTTAATCCCCTCTATGCGACAATAAATCACTCCCCGAAATAAAAACTAGAATCTTGCGGTTCTATTATTGCTTCGTTCAGCCTCTGTGTGCAGAGCAACATTTTCATTCCCGTATATGAATAGTGAATGGGAATGTAATATGCTCAATTCGTATATTATAAATTTATCACTATAATTCCGAGGAAGATTGTTCAATTTATAAATTATCCTTTATTCTGCATAATTTAATAATGCTATACCACTTTGATTAAACACTCAATAAGATTGATCTATTTCTCATCGAGTAATTTCGCTATTATAGAGGATAGTACGATATACACCATCTGGAAATAATGCATTTCTTATCTCCGTTATAAAATTGATCCATATTTCCTATTTTTCTATCTCATTTCTCGCTGAGTTAAGAGCTTTACTCTGCCCGAGCCATAGCGACTATAGAACAAAGTGTTCTGCTACATACCAGTTCGCGACCGCAGTATTGCGACAAAAGCGACTCGTTTGATTAATGGTTGGAGTAAAGTTGTCTCCTCGCGCTTCTTCCTCACGCAAGTTCAATCTGGGTCTACGTTGCAGTTACTCGGAAGTGCCGAAATAGCAAATAAAAAAAATAAATAAAGTTGGAGCTGTATAGGGCGTGAGAGCGAGCGAGCGCGCCACCCGAGTATAAAAGACCTTAAAGTTGCTCAGCGCGAATGGTCCGTATATATACCCACGCGTATGAGGGATAAATCGTGTGCTCGCGATCGCGCAAGAAAAAGAGCCGATCGCATTCCACGGAGCGTGCACGTGTACGTGTGTACAAACACACGGAAAGCAAAAAGTTTTTCGAACGAAACTGTTTGCGTGACCTGTACGATATCTGTATAGCACCGGCTCTCTCTCTCTCTCTCTCTCTCTCTCTCTCTCTCTCTCTTTCCCACTCTTTTTTCCGCCCTTTCTCACTCTCTTTCGCACTTATATTATACATACATGTACATAGGACTTCTCATCTACGTGGTACGAACGAGCGAGCTTAGTGTATATCCGACGTAGTTCAATCAATTCCACGTCAAAGTCAGCAGCTTTAGCTTGACGCCTCGAGCCCGCAAAGCGCGCATTCCTCGCTCTCGAGCTATGTGCTAGCTGCAGTACGCGGCGCTTGAGCTTCTTCGTTTTTTTCATTGCTGCTGCTATCTGTACATGCTTGGGCGCTACAAGAGCCCAGTCACGCCATGACCTACGCGATTTAACGCTGAATTTCTTTTCGATGCTCGACTGGCTGCACTATACGCACCGTTCTCAGGTTGGGTAAAAAATGCTTATCATCGTCTCGCACTTTTTTTTTCTTCTCGCCTGCTCTTGAGCCAGCACACGATTAATAGAGCCCCCATTGGCGTGTTTACACATAGACGCGCTTGTATTCCGTTTTTCGTTCTTTTATTTCCCGCTCTTGTATCCAGAATTTGCTAATTTTCGCGTCGTTTTAAGAAGCAGTATAGACTTTAATAACATAGGAAATACCAGTCCACAGGATTTATTAATACTGCTTGAATAAAACTACTAATTCTAACTAGAAATTCGTGTTTCCTCTTTGAAACAATGAGCTCAGAATCTGGTAATGCCATTACATTTATTATGTAATTCGAGAACACCAACTGTATTGCTAATGGCATCGATAATGCGGCGTTAGTGGGGTTAAATTGATCGACAGATCAATACGGATACTTAGTTCGGTCTTTGATTATGCAATACTACTTGACAATCCTTCTGAAGGGCTTCGGTGGTATAGTGTCTCGAATTTCTTAAGTAGTAAATTCGTCATTAAGCAAAGCGTGTCTATTTCATAATGTTTATATACCTATATACAATATACATGACTCTTAGCGTCGTGTATTGGTATGCAGATATTACAGCGAGAAAATTTTTTCTGGAAAGTCACAATAACGTAATACACGTTATGTTCGCACTACACATGCGTAGAAAGTTAGCATTGTTTACTGTTGCCCAGAATCCAATTGGATTCATCCTCGAATAACAAATATTTTAGCTCTGTCAGCGAGAAAATTAAAAACAACAAAGGCATACATCCTGCATAGATACGTATATCGGAAAAGCGTAGTTGAAAATCCTGATTTCAGCGAATTTTCATTTCCCCTTGAAAAATATATACGGATAGAGCAATGATAGGTTCTTCAATTATTTGAAACTTGATCACGTTAAACTAACTAACGCACGTATAACATTTTTAATGTCTGTGAGTAAATATTTCATGGTATTTATTGGACAATAAAAATTTTCGTTACGAACACACCGAATTTCTTTATAAATGTTTTGATTTTTATGTGCATTAGTCAAATAAAAACTTTTTCCGTTTTATTTACTCAATGTTAAATACAATATTCAATATTTCATTTAATTTACGGCTGGTATGAAACATTACTCTCGTAGTACACTCGCATTATCGCACATATACATTTTTATCAAATTTTATGTAAATACACCACATTCATGTGTTTAATAATGGAAGGATATTCTATAATTTTCTCTATGATTATTTCACGTACATGTGTAAAAAGTTTTATGGCCATTCATGCATTCTATGCAATTTAATAAATGTAAGTTATGCAGTAAAACGAATAAGTTAGACGCACTTAATTAAAATTATTAAAATTTGTGTGACATACTTTTTGAACCTGTAATTCTGTACAACTACGCGTTGAAACGCTATATCGGAAAATTGTTCGTGGAATTATTTTTAATATTGCGTAAACATTACAATGAGATAAATGAACGACAATCATGTGTGATAACATCACAGAGTTTTACTTCTTTATTATTATTATTATTATTATTATTATTATTTGTTTTTATTTCACAAAATCACGGGAAACGCATGAACAAAAGGCAGCTTCGTTAGTACACCTGGCTCTATTTTCCTCGCTTTGTCGCTTCCATTTTTTTAACAGCTGCATACGGCACCCGGAATTCCACTCTAAACAGTCCCCGGATACAGCAGCAGTAACACAGCAGAGAGAGCGACAATCAACCGATCGCGCCTTTTCCAGCCGGTGCGATTTAAATCAAGTTGATTTAAAACCAGCCTATAAGAGCTTGTACACGGAACGTAGATAAGTTTTCCCTTGTCTCTTCTTTTTTCTCCCGGCCGAACAATCGGTCTCTTTTTTCAGTCTTTCTCGTTCCGCTACTACAAGAATGATAATATGAATTAGCCAAGTGGTTAGACCTAATGAAGTGAAACTATATCATGTAGAGCCGTATACATAGTCAGCAGGTCGAAATTATAATCAGTGCTGAACTAACGTTCGTCGTGCATATAATATATATTCGTTCGAGTTCGATTGGTCTCTGAACATTGAATTGACAGCTGTTACGCGTTAGGTAACAGGAGAGCTTCGTGCACAAAAGCGAATTTAATCGTTAGGGGCAAGCGACGGACTCGGTGATGAAATTGAAATAAATAAAAAAAAAGCAGAACTGCCTGGAGCCGATGCAGTGTAGAGTTGGAAGCGACTGTAAAAATGAACAATGTGTGGGATTGTCAGTCCAGTGCAGTCGCTCGCGGTTTATCAATCGATACGTTAAATCTCGTTAAGCGTAACCGCGCGCTGGGCATGAGAGCCTCTGCAATTCGTTGACTCATTAACCTATACCCAAGCGCTAATTTGCCAGACAACACGGCTATCGCCTCTCCCTCTCCCTCTCACTGTAATCTAATGGGAAATCAGTATCGGACATGTCATCGCGCATGACTTGCTCGATCATGCGAATTTTCTTCATGCTAATAGTTAAATAGTGCTTTACGAACAAACGAGATGCCATTTGTGAAGTGGAGACGAGAAGAAAACCACTGTCCTCCAAACTTTTTGTCGTTTTTTGCGTCCATTCCCCCAATTCGAAGAAGTTTAGTTCTCCATGCGTTGTGCATCGGACAGTTCTCTCTCTCTCTCTCTCTCTCTCTCTCTCTCTCTCTCTCGCTCTCTCTATCTATCTCTGTTTTGGTATAATTCTACTTGATTCAGGTGCGCACGAAGCTCATTCGGTAAATTTTCGGCTTTATCGTAACTCTATTCGACCAACGATTAGGCACAATCAGTGCACACATTAGTTGTATACAATGTATTTGAATAAGATTGTACATAAAAGCTAGAAAGGGAATAGATCGTGGGTAAGTAGTGTATGTAGGTGTAGCTATATAATGTATATAATAGTATAAATAAGTGTAGATTCGCGAATAGTAGGGGAAAGAGAGGAACAACGGCACAACTGAAAGCGCGAAGGCTGCGGTTGCTCGGTAGCGTGTCGGTTAATTGACGCCGGTTTATTAGCTGCCTCTTTTGACAGCACGCGCGAACTAGACCTGCCTATTACTTGACGCCTACCCTACACCGCCTAGTATAGCTGCTCACTCTGACAGCCCGATGCGTAATTAATTTGAAATTATGCCGACCTTTGCTCGCTCATCGCTTCAATGAAATATCGACGAAGCTCCTCTTCCCTACACTCTGGTGCTTCTCTATATGCATAGTTGCGGCCACGTTACTATATGTTGCTGGCATCCGACGAACAGCGTCCACTCATCATCGAGCGAAGCCTTATTTTACAGGCCATTGTTTCAAATTTATAATACGAGAGTATAGGATTACTCGGTGTAATCGCCGTGCCAGCTACTTCCAGGCTGAATTTTATATATTTCACGGGGATTGCCACGGGATTTTAAATAAATCAACTGTGACCTTCTACTGAAAATTACCTCGTTCAGTCAAAATCAAAAATCCATCCTTTTTTACAAAATCGAATTATTTCTCAATGTAGAGGGAACATTTGAAGAATACGCAAGAGGAAGTATATTATATATAATAAGTTAATGTAACAAGCAATTATATTTTCGCTAAAATTACATTTTACGCAAAAATTAAACAACAACCCATGCATTATATATCTCATTATTGTTTCGAATTGAATTGCTTGCATTCATAGCTCCGCATTATAATATACCATATCTGATTATACGATGCATTATAAATTCGCAATTCAATGGACAGACCGCGAAAACATATTTATCAATGCCCGACGATAACACAGACTATTAATAAGCATTTTTCATATCAAAGAGAGTAAACGTCGTTTCATGGATTATTAAATTATTATTGTTTGAAAGTATAAATTTAAATTAACAACATCTCAGCTGCATCAGCAGGAAATACAACTTAACGCAATTAAGCCCGATGAATTTCAGTGCAGGTAAATAGTTATATAAGCAGCTTAAGCTTCGCCCTTTTCAACGAGCTTTTCCCCTACTATCTAACTTCGCGAGCTATGATATAGCATTAAAATATCTAAATAGACTTATTAAACTCTTTTACGCTCGTCCACAAGAAACTTGAAAGTGGGGTGTGGGAAATTTTACACAGGCAAATTTTACGAGCTGGTATGCCTTTCTCTCTGTCTCTCGCTATATCGCAGTGGTCTTATCAAGTTTGCTGACATTAGTTTTCTCTCGGAAGCTTCGCCGTAGAAAACGCTTCTGATAAGGTCGCTTTCGCACCCTTCCTTTCTCTCTTGCTCTCTCTCTCTCTCTCTCTCTCTCTCTCTCTCTCTTTCTCTCTATCCTTGTGTACTAGGCTGGATTACGGCGAGATTTCGAGGGGCCAACGCTGTCGGATCAAATCGGCCGGACGAGACTCTACTACTAGCTGAGTTGACGCTAGCACGAGCAGAAGAGAAAGAGAGGGAGAAACTCGGACTTACCCCGTCGTTTTGTGTGTACGAGGCGAGCTTGCACGTGCCGCAGCACTTCTAACTCCTTCTCCACCTCCTTGTCGTGGCGACGAGCCGCACTTCGTCGCTACTGATACCCAAAGCTCTTTTTATCGAGACGATCGAGAGCGAGGTAGCAGCTGAAGATCCCTACTGCTTTGTCTCGATCGATCTCTTCAATCTTTATTTTCCGCAGCTGAGCTTCCTTTTTTCTCTTGGGCTTTCTTGCCCCTTACCTCCCTCTCCATTCTCTCTGCACTAGATTGAATAATATTTGCAAAGCTCGCGCACCGTCTGGTACAAAAGCGAACTTGAAAGAGGATATTAAGGCGAACTCGTCGTCGCCGTCGTCGACGCGCCACGATTATACACGGAAGAGGAGAGAGAAAACGCTTTGTTAGAAATGTCTACTGCGGGACTGTCTCGAACGGATATGCATTTCTCTTTCTCTCTCTTTCGCGTTAAGAACTGAACCAAACCGATTTTATCTTTTCGTCTGTATAAATACAATATTTTTCCGCTCGTCGAATCAAACTATAGATTCATCTAAAAAAATAGTCGTAATAATATATGAGTCGATAACGTTTCCCAGTCGACTAGAAAAGTTCCAAATCTTCTTTCTTGTCTTTTCAAAAAAATTTTTTCATCTCTTTCATCCTTATATACCCTTTCTAGTTCATTACCTCGATATCGGTCTTGGCGCCTATCTCTCTCTCCCTCTCTCTCTCCATTAGGCTGCCGCAGAGAAGCGGGTTTGCTCCCCGCTCGGTCGTGGCTTGCGACTAGATTGTATATCTATCTATTCATATCTATATATATGGATGTGTATATATATAGTGAACCAGTACAATTTGAATTACGCCCGAGTGCGCATAGCCGAAGGATCAATTAAATTTCTATTAAGCGCGTCGGTCTTTTCCGACGTCGGCGCGTCGAGCACCATTTATCGACGGGATTTGCATCGCGTCCCGACGCCATTCCCGCGGGAGCGGAAGCGTAAAATTCTTCCAACTCGTGCACCGCGCAGTAGCAACGGCAGCATCGTCACCACTATACCAGTCAGTCGGTGCTGCACTTTTGAGCCAATCGTTAGCTTCTCGCGAGCGAGCGAGCTCGGGTTATTTTTTCTTTTTCTCTCTCTCTCTCTCTCTCTCTCGACGAAGCCACGCGTAATTTTACATGAAAAAAATACAGCGTGGATAAGCCCGGCCCCGCGTTTTTTCAAAACATTTTTCTTTTTTTATCTAGAGAGAGAGAGGGGGGGAAGGGAACGTCGACGTGCTAGTCTTGTTCAAATATTGTGCGTTACGAACGATTGGATTTTACATACGACTGTTTATAAAATATGGATTTTCCAACCGTGTGAGGCGCGTGCTTCTATATATACCTCCCACTCTCATTCTCGAAACGTGACAAGATTCACGTTAAAAAAAAACTGAAACAAAACAAGAAGAATAAATGACAGTATAGCCATTTATTTACACAAATCGTCTCGTGACGTAAATCTAAAAAAATTGCTCATCAGTTGTAGGTCGAACTATTATTGCGGAATGATAAACCCGTGATTGAGGATAGAGAAATAGAGAGGCTTATAATATCTAGTGCAATATGCGCAGCTTCCGGTCAATTTTGCGCTCGTTTTGGCTTTTTCTCTAGTCCATGCGCAAAAGCGAAGCATCGATAGAGTTTCCCCTCATAACACATCTCTCATTCTATCTCGACGGCGTAGAGTTTTATGATTGAAGCTTGGTAAAAAGCAGCAATTGACAATATTGCTTTTTATTGGCTAAAGGACGGCGTCCTTTCATCCACAACGACAGAAGCGTGCAAAACTACACATAGAGAGCGAGTACCGAGGGAAAAAGTTATTTTCCGATCCGAATGATTCGTCGGCAGGTTATGTTGGGCTACTATGCGACAGCGATTGCGGCCTCTTTTTCCGCTCATTCCTATACGTATCGTTCTATGATATATAGATATACACGCACAGAGATGAAGTTCAGAAAGATATCTCGCGATAATCCCTGATTATCGAGATCAAATTGCTGGCGCTGCGCTATTCGATTGCGCTTCGCTTCCACTCTCCCTTTTTCGCCTATTTTTCCTGGATAAACACGCAAGCTCACTATATCCCATTTCGCGCTTCTGCTGTATTCTATCGCGTCTCCTCTATCTTTTTATTAACGTGTATTATTTGCAGCGAAATTTTTTCTCTGTATAATAGCTAAAATAACGATAACTGAAGAAGCTCAGACGCTCACTCTCAGCGACCTATTATTTATTATTAACAGCTTCCCCGTTCTAGTACGTATACGGATGTGTGTATATGTGTGTTATATTGTATATACATCGATGAAAAGTTAAAAGAAGCTCCGCGAACTCGTTGGAAAAGTCGAGAATTGTTTTCACATAGCAGAATAGACAGCCATCTGCAGTTGGGAAGAAAACTCTGCGCATAACAATTTCAATCGGATCTTGAAATGCCACATGTACGTCTCGTACAGCTCAAAAGTTTCTCTCGCGCAGACTAAAGTCGCGCAAGGTGAAGAACACGTGACCGCGGTACATGGCCAGCTTTTGCAGCCAAGCAAGTAAGCATTGCTCTGCAGAGAGAGAGGGGTTTAGGGTGGAAAGTCGGAGAGATGGGGAAAGGGGGTGGGGGGAGAGAGCGCAGTGGGAAGCGCTTTTTCGTGCGGGCCGAAGTTACCTCGTAACTCCTGCCGGCTCATTACGTCTGCCGCGCGTGAGACTTCTGAGTCCAAAGATAAATGGAACGTGAAAGTTTCGCGAGCATTGCGAAATTTTAAGGCTGGGAGACGGCAAGCTTTCTTCGCGCAAGTCTTCTTCTCTTTTTCTTTGCGGCATTTAAGAACTCTCTCTCTCTCTCTCTCTCTCTCTCTCTCTCTCTCTCTGAGCTTCACACACGCATTCAAAGATTCACTTCGATTCTATATCTGTATAGCTATTTATACACTGATGTATCGATGCTCGAGTACGAACTCTGTGCGTGTACGTGTGTACCACGACACGTCGACGAATGTTCTACAGATAGCTGACGACATTTCTAACAAACTTACGCCATTGAAAGAGGAGTAATTTATTTTTATTCGCTCTAATATTATATACTTTTTACCGTGATAATAATTGTCCTTGATTACTTTTTTAAACATGTATATTTAGAAGATGTTTTTAATTAACTTCATTTAGAATTTCTAAACAAATTTACAAAGTCGTATGCTTTAAACTAGGTCCTCTGCACGATGTAAAATTTAATATCTGAGAAAGGTTAGCAAATAACGAAGAAAAAGTAATTATAACGTTCGGTATTTGAAGAAATGTTGTTAAATAAAATAAAAATATTTTATGATCGACACTCCAAATCTCGTAATTGCCAAATTGCAGTAGATAAAATTAATTTGTATTTACTGTGAATATTATAATCGCATTTAATTTCTGTAATGCAAACTCTCTGTATCTCTCAAGTTGGTCTTCGCTAATAGCTGTAGAGTTGCAAGATGCAAGCTGTAAGATGATGAATAAAATGCATACGGTACTTGAGCTAAATTCAAGTTAGAGTCACATAAGTGCTATGACTTGAACTAACAAGTATACGCACGCGTGTGCACAAATCAATCAAGCGCTATATTTCAGCTCCAATCTAAATTATCCTTGAGAGTGAAAATTTTTTTCCCCCTCTTTCTTTCTCTCGCTCTCTTCGCACGACCTCCCAAGCGCTATTATAAGTTGATCGAGGGTGCTTTTTCTCTCAGTCTTCTATATGTATGGAGTAAATCAAGTTTCTTGCGGGCGGCAGTAGTCGTCTCGAGCCGTAGCGATTCACCACAGAATGAGTTGCGATTTAAGGCCGCCTCTCGCGGAAAATAGGTCCATTATTTGAAAGTATATCGATGCTTTTCTTCTAAAACTGCTTACTCGCGCGGTCGTCTTTTCCTTCCCCTTAAATTCACCGCGAAACATCCAGCAATAATCATATATATTCAATCATGAAACGTATGTATATTATTCATTCAAATGCTTCGAACAGACATTCACTGGATCGCAAATGGAGAGTCGAAATCTTTAGAGAATCTCGTTAGAGAGGGAGAGAGAGAGAGCTAATCACACTGCTAGCCTTTGTAAAGCCAATTTTCACGCTCGTCCAAACGTACGGAATCTTACAATCGATTTCAGAGCATTGGCATCCTCTATTCCCTCCAACGACTCCGTACTTCCCTTAGAAGCAGCGGAGATAAAGCCATATATGTATATATGTATGTATATAACTATACACAGAACGTCTGCAGCTAACGGATAAAACAATCGATTCTGCCACCTCCTGCACGCGTCATTTATATACGATTTTTCTTGTAATCGCCAACATCCATTTACAAGCACAAGAGCGAGGAAGGGCGAGGAAGGGCGAGGAAGGGCGAGGAAGAGCGAGGAAGAGTGAGAAAGAGAGAGATCCAGTCTGCTTCAAATTCTCGTTAGCTCTTGCTTCTCATTCTTCTCTACTTTTCCGTCGCTTTTTTTCTCCTTTTCTTCTTTTCACATCGCGTAAGCATCCAAAGGAGTCGCACTGCTTCAGGTTTTTCTCACTTTTGCACACGCGAGCCATACTCCTATGTCCCTCTCTATCCCGTCTTTCTCCGATTCTCTCCCTCGTTCCAACAGTTATTGATTTACGAGGGCTATTTGCAAGATCACGCAGGTCATGTTAAAACTTTCTACAACTGCGCCACACCTTGCACGGCCCATCTGTACGACTCGAATAGTACTTATACCACAAACTCGCTTAGCCTTCTCTTTCGTTTCATCCATACGCTGTTGTGTAAATCGGATATGATCTAAGGTGCGATTGTCAAGTAGTTCAAAAGTCTTTGTTAAGCCATGTACATGTGTATAGGAGAGTTAACGGATGGGTATTATCGCCGGAAATTTCGATTTGAAACTATAATCAGCTTTACCGAAGACCAGTCCAAGAGTTCACGGGATCTTAATATATATATATACGCACTTCTAGCTGATGCTTTGTCGGAATATTAAATTAATAACACTTAGACCGATGTAAAAAGCTAACCCATTCTCTAGTAGTCAAGTATTACAGAATCGCTCTCTCGGCATATTATATTCGGTCGGGATATTCTGGTATTCTACTTGTTTCAACGAAATATTATAAGTACTCGTCGGGCGGCTGGCTGCACGCAGTTTAAATTACTTTAGGCGGGTGGTATAAAATTGAAGTAAAAGCGAAGGCGTCGCGAGTAAAACTCACCGACACGAGAATCTCATTTAATTTCATTTTAACGGACAGACAGTTTAGCTTTGCCTGTTGCTCTCGTGCCTTTGCTACGCTAAAAGTATATATATATATATATATATATATATATACATCCAAACACGAAGTCACGGGTCCCGCATGAATTTCATTATAACGCGCCTGCACATTGTAACACGTTTTTTTTCTCTTTTCTCCGCGTTAGTGCAACTCTGTATATTTGGAATAAGGTACGGCACGTTTTAGTATCCTGCAATTGCGTGCTGCGCTAGAGAATATCTATACCAGCTATACACGTACATATATATGTATAGGTAAATATATCATCGGATATAGCAGTGAGCAAGAGGAGTGTTAGTATACGTTGGATCGGGTGCCACTTGCAATTGCCGTCGCGCAAATCACGCGGATCCCCAGGCCACGCTAACTAATTGACTGGTCAGTTGAAATTCAATGCAAGGTCGATCAGTAGGTAGTCTAATTCGTATGCCAAGATTGTTATCAGCGATAATCAGAGATGGCATTCAATCGCAGTTGATGCTTCCTACCGAATGATCGATTCACATTGTCGCGATGTCATATACCGTGAGCGATGACCGTATATATGACCCGCGGTGGTCTGACTATTTACGGAACGTTCTACTGCCCGACTAAAAGGCATTAATACCGCGATGACAACACGATCTATACAGTACGAAGGTAGTCGGTTGAAACTCTGAGAGATATAGAGAGATCTAAAAGTAAATGACAAGCTGGAGTTGTATTATAGCCACATACTGCAGCAGCAGCAGCAGTAGCAGCAGCAGCAGTAGCAGCAGCAGCCGAACCAGCAGCAGCCGAACCAGCAGCAGAAGCAGAAGCAGAAGCAGAAGCAGAGGCTCTGGGTAGAGTAGAGCTTACACGCGTGGGAGAGAATTGAATCGGACAACGCACATCTGCAGCAGAGCTAGAGATGTATCGGGAATTAACCATGGCGTCGTCGTCTGAGTCAGAGTCCAGTTCCCGGCCTGCTGATGCATATATAGTTCCGATTCTGTCTCTCTGCGTACATCTCTCTAGATCTCTCTTACTACTCGCTCCTCGACGTACGTATGGATCAATTGAATTTCCAATGCTTAGCGGAAAGCTCGAGTAGCTAGCGGTACGATGACGGCTGGTTTACATCTCGCGTGCACAAGCTTCATCAATCCGTCCGTACTCGTAGCATCGCCGCCGTTCCACTATCCCAGCTGTCTCTAGCGTCATATACATGCTATTAAGAGCAGTAGCAGCATCAGGACTATATCGATCTCTCTCCCTCTGCTATTGTCGGTGTCTCGTCTCGCGCTATACTATCAGACTTAATGCTCTCATTCTCTTGCTTGTACTCTATCCTATATCTAGTAGATTATCCTTATCGCTTCATAGATACCGTCGTAAAGAAGATCTGATAATCGTCCTCGTGTCTTACGTACTCACCTGTGCATATAAACGAGATATCAAAAAATCAAGTAAAAGACCGAAGCTTTGTACTGAAAAACGAACGCGAGGAAAAAAAGAAAAGGGTCGAAACAAATTTTCATCTAAGATAAAGTTTTTCTGTCCTCTTTTGCCGAGTCTCTCTCACACAAGCTATATCTCTCATGGGCGTTTATCCTTTTGTTCTTATTTCGCTTTACGCTGTTGCAACGACGACGACGGGGACAACGACGACGACGACTACGACGACGACAGGATGGGCCTGTACGCCACCGACGAACTAAGTACGAGAGAATCGAGCTTGAAACCTCGAACAAAGAAGCGGCGGTGGCGGCAACGACGGCAAGGGGTTCGCTGCAGGGATGCAGGCCACGTTCCACGGCGTGGAGAAGAAAATAAGAAATGTTGAAGACTCGAGTTTCGCTCGAGCATTGCCATGATACCAGCCTTGCATAGTGAAACTCTTTCATTCCCTCCCTCCTTCTTAGCCAGATCATCCTCCTCTCTTCTCCATCGCAGCTTTTTCTCCTTTTTCTCTTTCTCTCTCTCTCTCTCTCTCTCTCTCTCTCTCTCTCTCATTCTCTCTCCTAGTTTTTGTCAAAGGTTAAAAGTTTCCTACCTCGAGAACAAGAGATATCTTGCGATTCTTTCTCTGCAACAACAAGCGGCTGCGCCTCGAGCGAACTCTTTAAGTTAAACGCTTATTAAATACAGCAACGGCTCGGTGAAAACTGTCTTCTTGGTTATAATCTATGTGACCTCTTATTTTCGACCAAGCCAAACTTTTCCAACTCACGTGCGCTGTATATTTATAATCGAGATGTGTATGAATGTATATATAATGCGTGGGTCGCGTATATATACATATACACATACGCACACCTATATGCTTTAGAGGTCGACAAGTGGAGTAAAGTTTTTCTTTGCTAATCCGCGGTAGCGGTATGCGAGAGCGCGGCACTGGAAAAGGTCCCTCTACCCTCTACCTTTCGGCCTTGTAGCTCTCTCTCTCTCTCTCTCTCTCCCTCTCTCTCTTCCTCTCGTCGCAACAAAATATCACGCGCGGTTTTGCGAATACTCTACTCTGCACGACAATGGCTTCTTTGTGGCGGTTTTGTTGCTTTAGAACTCGCGAGGTCGAAACTTTCCGCTGCCGACGCTGCCGACTCGTTAAAGGCCGAGGCAGCAATGCAAGAGCTTTCCTCTTTTGTATATATACAGCTGGCGTAAAAACGCTCAACTTTGAATGAAAGCACGTCAGGCGCCGAACACAACTATCCGAATCCCGAAAAAAATACCCCTACCTTTCCATTTCTCGTTATCGCTGAGCTTTTATCGACAACATATCGAAAATACAAAAAGTTCCGATTAAAGATTATTCGTATATTGAAAATTGCTGACAGCAAATTGTTGATTATTTTTAGACACCGAGAGAATATAAACCATGAAATTATCCCTGAACTAACTAAAATGGTTAGAGTCATAATAAGTGGCTTTTGCTCTAAACGGAGCCACTGCGAGTATTTCGAGTGAAATTCCGACTCTACGTAATGGTTTTGGAGAGTAGAGGATACAGTATGATTGATTTCACAGATTACACTGGCTTCGTGCATGATTTTTTCCAACTAATTAATTAATCTTTTTAATTAATTAACTCGCGCGAAACGCGCGGGCTATTTATTCGGCTGCGCTAAAGAGAGAGTCGAGTCCCGAACAGCACTGTTCACGTTTTACGTGCAGACAAAAGCCGTGGCAAGAGAGAGAGAGAGGGAGGGAGGGAGGGAGGGAGGGAGCGGCACGTGAATTTTCCTCGGGCGAATATATTAATTAAGCCGTAGTGCAAGAGCGCGATAATGCAGACCTATGGCCCACACTCGACTATACTACTGTATCCGGATGCAAGCCTTCTCGTTTGCCGTACCGATATTAAGCGCCACTATTCGAGATGAGCTTAGCTTTAATAGCTTTTATCATTTTTCTCTGTTAATGTTATCGATAGTTCGCTTGATTGATACGGGCTAAGAAATGCGATAACATACTGCTGAGCGATAAGTTCATGGGTTATCTTATCGTAATTCGACTTTATCAACCATACGATCTTCATTTAGGGTTAACATCCTTCCGACGTGCCGTAAATTCATATTCCTGCAAGTTAAATCTAATTTATCTCAAAAAATTATATTGAATACTGATATCCGGTAACGTAAAGCTAAAGCCAAAAGAATTGAATTAAGCTTAGGCATATAAGCGATTTTGATTATCGATACAAGACTCGTGCGGAAAATAGTTTTAGGAACCAGCTTAAATCTGGAGAAGATAATGCTCATTTATATAGTTCAAATTGTCTTAACTACGGTGTCTAAAATCATAACATCATATAACTAAATGAAAACGTAATAGTCGTCTAGAGCTCAAAACATTATTAACATTCTAAACTTGAACACTTACGTACGCGCTGCATAAAACAACGGCAAGAAACATCAACGAATAGACAAAGTGCTATCAATAATATTCTCATTCAAACCTTAATGCAATATGACACAAATATTTACAATCAAATGTACAAGGGTGCATAATTACAGTAGCATTTCTCATTTATTCCGAATCTAGGGTAATTGGGTAGGCTTCAGTCAATCTTTTCATTTCCATTTAACGGAGTCTGCTGAAAGTTAATTTAATCCAAACTGAAATGAAAATATTACAAATAATAATGGGTTGTATTTTTTGGTACTAAACTAGTTGAATATCTGATATAAAAGATCGACCTAAAGTTCCCGAGACGTATATGCCTCTTTCACTCAGCGCTCACGACAAAGAAACATTAATTTAAAATTTGTAGCTATAAACTTCATTTATTCACACGACAAGCAACAGAAGTGAAAATGCAAGTAGACGCGAATCGTCCGTACTTTTTTCCCCTCTTGAAATTTATAGATTCGTGAAAATTATGACCTTATTAACCAAGTAAGTTAGTGAAATCCCGGTTCGCGTTAAAGTCTCGATAAGGCGAAAAAGCTATAGAAGAAGAAGAAGAAGATGATGATGAAAAAGAAGAACGAAGAGGAGGCGAACAAGGAGAAGCGCGTTCTTGGAGGGTTAATGAATCTAGTTAGACGCGCGCGAGAAAAGAGAAAGTCGTAATGATAATAATAATAATAATTTAGGACCTCGAGAAGCGAGCCGGCGACGCTTCCGATTCCATACCGTGCGGTCGCCAGTGGCTGGGAAAACGAAAAAGAACAGAAAAGCCTTGCTCGGAAGATAAACTGGAAGAAAGAAGTAACGAGGTGAAATCACGCCTCTGCGTCATTTGAGCAGCTTCAAAGCCGGCGGGATCTAAAGTTACAACCATCGACTATCGACGAAATTTCTTAAAAGAGTAAAGGGCACATCGAACGATTGAATCGCAACGCACAAACCGGTAGAGGAAACAAAGAAATTAGTTGAACAAAATGTCAATGATAATCAAGATATAAAAAACAGGAAAGTGACAATGAAAAAAGGTAAAAGAAGATGCATTAGCCGTTGCTTTGAATGCAAAATCAGCGAATGCGGTGGCGTGCCTCGGAGCAGTCAATCCGAGGCTTGATATAAAATAAGAGCAAAACCGTGCGCAAAGTAGGATGGAACGAAGAGGGTAGTAGCGGAGGGTATTAGTGGTAGTAGCGGAATGAAATGTTTTTCCGAATACACAGCGCGCGGCAAAACGGCAGAGCCTAATCACAGTCGCTATTATTCATCCGGAGTAGGAAGAAGGCATCGTCGTGCCCAGTTACCTTCGTCGAAGCCGTTCCTCATTTTCGACGCGATGTCCCCGACGGCGGCCAGAGACGAGCCTCATTAGCGGCGACCTCATCAGGACTTTTGTCGCCGCCTTTGCCTCCTGGCAGCTTCTCCTAACTTTCCTTGCCTTTACTTTGCCTTCATCCGTGTACAGCTTCGCGAGAAAATTGCAGCGAACGAGACAGAGTGCTTCGACATAACATCGTCATCGAGTCAGAAACGGCGCGTTACGGGAAAAATGCAATGACATGACTGAGTGAACGCATAAGCTGCTACGGGAGGCTTCCAGACGGACGATTGATTGATAGGACACAAACCTGATACAGCCTCGGGAAAAGTGCTGATGAGCTTTTCACGATCAGCATGTGACTGTAAGAAGCTTTGATTTGTCATTGCATACTTTTTTTGTCTCGTCATCCCGTCGGAGCAAAACATCATATCTAGAACTGCGAGAATGAATTTTTCTCCTGCAAAATCATCTAGTCGCGTGAATAATGAGAAAGCCGCGAGGAATAACGAGGATATTTCACGAGCCAAGAAAAAAGATTGTACCGGCCGTCATTTTTTTCCGAAAAAATTAATGAAAACCCTGCTGGAAAAAAGACTGATGTAGTGCATCGTATACATATGCAACGAAGAATCGCAGAAGCCAGAGGCAGAGTGCTCGTGTCTGTTTGACTCACGTATGTACTATACCGAGAAGTGTATTTGTGCGTGGTCCATCCGACGCCATCTTCATCGTCGTGCCCTCGCGCAGTACAATAGATTTACGTATTTCCCACTGCAAAGAGATGCAGAGAAAGAGAGAAAGAGAGAAAGAGAGAGAGAGAGAGAGAGAGAGAGAGAGAGAAACAGCCGCGGGGGGCGCGGCAGCAATCTTGGCAGTCGACCAACTCTCGGCAAAATAGGTATGCACCGGAAGCTCTCCCTACTCTACCTCCTACTCTTTCCTCCTACTCCCTATAACAGAGTGGGAACGTGCTCTGTACCCTCCTCTCCTTTTCACCCCTCTAACTTTTTTCTTCGTCTTCTTCTCTCTACGACCTTCCGATCCACAGCTGTGTTTTATTCCGGCGGCGACGATTTGCGCACAAAAACGGACGTGCAGTCCGCCGCAGCATCTTTTCTTATTCCCATTATTCTTACTGCCTTACACCCAAGCACAGCTTGATTTTTTATACGAGTATTATTATAGAAATGTCCGGCGACAAGCTATTAAAAGATACGAGCAAGTATTTATTATTTCTTATTAAAAGGCACATACATATATGTATACGTGTATCAGTTTGATTAACCGAGACTTGCTTGGTTTCATATGCATTTACACATTGAGAAATGATTTATATGGATGAACGTGAAATGAAACACAGTCGATTGGTCAACATCACACACATGCATACATCCATACGGCGACGCCGTGGCTATGCTGGGAGCGGATGCGTTTGACACTTTGGCTTGATGAGAGCTAATTGAACGAAGCCTCAATTTCCCTCCGTGAACATGTTTTCTATTTTCCGTATGTTTTTTTCATCCGCGATGATCCAGGTCCGGTTTTTCTCTCGTCAGGGATTATCATTAATCGTTCAATCGCTGCACAGGGGTCTGCGTTTCTTGTTCAGCCAGCAGAGAGCGATGAGGAGGCTAGTGAGACCGAAGCACACGCTTTTCTTACGCGATGTGCAGGTCGCAGCTGGGCTCAAAAAAGCAACGAAGCTTTTTCTTTCATTAGCGCTGCGTGCGCTCTCGTACATTATATTGTTTGTGCGACGATGGAATTTTCACTCGAGGAATTATGAAACGTACAGTTTGCTTGTATGCATTCTTAATTAAAGAATGAAATACTTAAACGAAAATTGTGCTTACGCAAGCGACTGCTCGAGAGGGTGGGGTTAAAGAAAGTAGTGTGGGGGGGGGGGAGAGTTGAATCGACATAGTTTAGTACACGGTACAGGCAAATAGAACTGGCCGAGCTACCTTTATATACTGTCTCTGCACTAGACTTAGGTGGAGGAAAGCCGCAGAGGTAGCGGCGACAATTTACCGCGACGTCGCCCTCGACAAATTAATTCTCGCCAGCAGGCTGAGCTTGTAAAGCTCGAGATATGATCGAGTGCCACGTGCGTGTAATTTATACAATGCAGAGTTTCAAAGACGGACAAGAAGGTGTGCAGTGTATAAAGATTTCGCGTGTTCGTGTGCGACTCGAGCAGGGAGAAAAATTTTGAGATGGAAATATGTTTCGGAACAGGAGTTGAAAAAGAAGGAGAGAAAACTAGTGTCGATCAAAGAAAGTCTCAGAGAATACAAGTTCAAGCTGGAAAACTTGCCAAGCTTTTGAACTCCCAGAGAATTCTATAGATGGGCAACGCGTTGCAAAAACATGACTATGGCTATAAGGGTTAAGCTGCTTTTCTTAAGGCGGCTAAAAAGATAAAGATTTCATGACTGCTACAGACGACTTATATGTACTGCTTTCTTTATCTCTCGTTCACTGCTGCCTAAAGTTTGAAAAGCTAATGTTTTGGGAATAATTGAAAAATTCTTCGCCTATACTGCGAGGTCCCAAGTAGTACAATATTGGTTCAATTTCGGATAAATATCCACCACCTCCTGGATAACTGCAAAAGCAGGAAGCTGAAAATTAATCGCTTTATTAGCCGTAAACAGAGGCAGCCAATGAAGCAGCATCGTTAAGGGGCGTAGGATGCTCTCTCTCTCTCTCTCTCTCTCTCTCTCTCTCTCTCTCTGGACGTTGCCATATACAGCCGAGCGTCTCTAGGCGGAAATTGATCGCAAGGAGGCATGAATCCCGACATTCCCTCTCTCACTCTATCTCGGCCGTATAACAGCTTGCAGATTCTCTCAACTTGCAGCGTATTTTCTTTGCCGATTAAACTTGCCGACAACGCGAACGCGATGACGCTAAGCTTGCGGTGCTAAGATTTTACGACGATTGTTCGTCATAAGGAAGTTTCGCGTGCCGATGAATGCAGCGTCGCATCGTAAACCGATGAATAAGAAGCCATTCAGCTCGACACCTTGCTTTATCACCTCTATCAGTTCTTCTTTATGAATCGTCATTATTAGTTACCGGGTACATCGAAAATTGTATGCTTATATTTTTTCTGTCTCTCGGTCCATCCGTATTATCCCAAGACCACTGCTGGACACGATTGTAACATGTCCGTCTTGATTTACAGCAGTAGTCACGGCTCGCTCAATCTTTTGGTAGAGCCGTCTTCGTCGTCTTGTGACTGGCTCTCCTTTGTCCCGCGGTTTACCAGCACCGGGGCAGAAATTTTCAGCTCTTTGTATCCCGACAGCGCGACCTTTGATGTTAGTGTACTTCGACTTCGAAGCTCTTAAATAAATTATCATCGACCCTCTTCCATAGCCCTTCTGTTTTTTCTTTTCATTCCTTTTTCTTGTTCTTTCTAGTCTTGAAACCTTGGAGAAACTAGAACAAAGAATATCATTACCATAGTCATATACAAAATGAAAAAATCTCTTCTTACAAAGATTTTCTTTCTTATTTTATTCAACTCGGAGTCTCGCCGAGCTTTGTATGTAAACTGCTTTTGTTCTTCCATCGTTTTCCTGTTACATTCGTACATGTAAACATGCACCTGCGCATTCCTACGCGAAAATCACTACTTTATTACTCATGCTGTATAGAAAGCTTTGGTTGGTCTTTCGAGACAGAAAGAGAGAGACAGAGAGAGAGAGAGAGAGAGTCGAACGAGTTACTAAGAATGAAGTTCCAAAGGAAAAGACTTTAATCTATCTCGTCGAGGGCCGTATGGACGATCATAGTTCATCAAGTTTCCGTGATCGGGCCACGAAGGATTTTCTGGATTCTGCAGAGCGGCGCTCCTTCGAAAAACTTTCGACCGAACTCACACAGTTGCCCTACCTTTTTCTTGAGACCGGCACGGCTGTTTAACCGTAGGGAATTAACGCAGTAGATCGTATAAAGCTCAACGTGCGAGAAAATAGCACGAGCTTATTGGCACGTG
The DNA here is from genome assembly GCA_018906985.1 of Apocrypta bakeri. Lineage (NCBI taxonomy): Eukaryota > Metazoa > Arthropoda > Insecta > Hymenoptera > Pteromalidae > Apocrypta > Apocrypta bakeri. Next base: position 4,792,063 of record JACCIA010000010.1, on the reverse strand, counting down.
CCGTATTTTATTGCACGAAAACAGCTGTCAAATATACGTATATGGTGAAAACGGAAAAATTAACGATATAACGTTGGGTTGGTGACATAAACTGAAAAAAGAGAGAAAGAGATGAAGTATAGGGTAGCGGGAAATCTATTCGATGGCTTAATAGAGCGGCATTTAATTAAACGAGCAGTTCGCGAGGAAAGGGGGGGGGGCATAGAGAGTACGAGAGAGAGAGAGAGAGAGAGAAAGAGAGAGAGAGCTCGCGCAATTAGAGCGCAACGACGGGAAAGCACTTGGTATAGAGATCCTTACCTTAAGAAGTAGCAAGGCGCGCAGCGTTTTCTCTTTCTCTCTTTCCCTTTACTCTTTTTCTCCTTCTCTTCCTCTCTTATTATTGATTTCCGATCTTTAATCTGCCGATGAACGAATAATCTACGAGTAGCTGTGCGCTCTGTGGCTTTGAACCCACGGCGGACCTTTTATCGTGAATAATGTGCGTCACCAGTCAGTTGTTTTCTTACTCTCTTTTTGAATTATTCCGTCGAAAATTATCAATTATTCCATACATCATAATAATCTCATCTTGTCGTGTTCATTTCATTTTTCATCGTTCCAACAAGTATATCGGCTAAATTTGGCAGTGTTCAATTGAGAGTTAGAACTATAAAATTGTTATCTCGAGATGAGGAAGGAAAAGAGGAAAAAAAGTTGAATGAAAGGTTAAGGAATCAAGAGGACTGCGCGCGCGAAGCTGCTTGTCCGAGAGAAATTGATATCCGGGAATGAAAAGCCCTTGAATTTCGGCGAAATGAAGGAAAGTATATAACGTAAACCGGCAGAGGGAACTGCCGGTTTACGTTGCTTTGAGGAAAGTAGAAGCGCAGTCGTTCTCATCTGTATATAAATACTTGTACTGTTTGTATAGAGGAAAGAGAGAGAGAGATAAAGATAAGTAGAAAAAGAAAAAACTAAGAGGTAGCCCGCTGGAAAATTCATATCTTAGAAGATCTCGCAGGCGTTTCGACTAATTTCCCAGCGACGGGGAAATGAAAATTTCTCCGTGCAAATAAACGCGCGAATCTGGCTGCTCGACGAGAGATTAGTGTGCAAAGTACTCGAAACTCCTGCGACATTGGCATCGTGCGGGCTGCTGCTAAACTGCTCTCTACAGTGCTACACGCGCGTGATGAGTCTCTTGTGCGTGTATATACTTGCGCTCATACACATAGAGTTCGAAGTCTTGAATTGCCTTCGCAACAAACTTGCCGCGTACAAGACAGAGTGAGAGAGAGAGAGAGAGAGAGAGAGAGAGATGAGTGCTGTTACTGTGGCAGTTCTTCGCTACAAGAATGATAATCCGGAGCTTCGCGCGCGATTGCTTTCCAATAGAGATGGAGTTTTTATGGATAGCTGCGCGTGATCGACACCTTGTATGCTGAATGAACAACATCGAGCTGCTGATTTAAATAAAATTATTCAAGACACGTCCTATCGCCAAGGCATAAATAATACTTTGTCTTTGTTGTTTTAATGAAAAAGCTTGTACTAGCTGGCAACTGTGTACTACCTTTTCCATCTTAACGGGCATTAAGAAACATTAAAAAAATCAAGCGAAAAAGAGTATAAGCCAGCTCGGGAGGGATATCCTACTCCGGCGTTTATGGTCTGTGAGAAAAGGCGAGCTACAGCAGTAGCTTGATATTGGGCCTTTAATAGACGCGCTGCCGCGGAATCGCGGGCTTCAGCCGCAACTAAGAGAAAGAACGAGAACTGAAAGTAAAAGCTTGCGGGATTTCTCATAAGCTCGGCGCGCGCGAGCTCTATATTATACGCTGCGAACTCGCGCCTCTTTCTCGTTTTTCCTTCTCTCTCTCTCTCTCTCTCTCTCTCTCTCTCTCTCTCTCTCTCTCTCTCTCTCTCTCTCTTTCTTTATTCCAGTACAGCGCAATAGCCACGGAAAGACTGCTGCTGGCTAAAAGAGATCACTGCGGTAGTGCACACGAGACGAGCGAGCAAAGGAGTATATGGCTCAGCTTCTACAATAGAAGCATGTGTGCCGAAAAGAAGAGCGAGAATGAGACAGTCGTGCGTCGCTTGGAAATGGAAAAAACGATGGGGAGCGGAGACTTAGTCTACCACGAATTCGCTCGTCGTAGAAAAGATGTACGCGGTCAGGAAGGATGAGAGAAGAGAGAGAGAGAGAGAGAGAGAGAGAAAGAGAGAAAAAGAGAAAGAGAAAGATAACTTGGGAATCGGAGTTTTCTCGAGGCTAAGCTAAGGATTAGCCGATGCTCTTAACTCCTTCTCTATTCATACATAGACGTAGGTGTGTGAGAGCCTGTACGTACATGTACCGTAAGAGGCGTTCGGAAGAGGGCGGATGAGGGAAGAAAGAAAACGACTGGCTGACCATAGCCGGTCTCACACCACTGGTCGTTTCTCAGGTGTCGTTGTCGCGACGACAACGACGACGACGAGCCATATTGGCGAGCGTTGCCGACGTGCCGGAGCCACGAGTTTATTAGAGAAAAAGTTTGATTTATCGGCGAACGTAGGCGACATACTGAGACTCTATACTATTGGCCGAGTGTAACGCTTGCTACATAAACAACAACTCGCTCGTTCAGTGCGGCTTACGTATATGTTTCTATCCACCAGCCCTATAGAATAAGAGGAGTCTTTTTTCGGATATGGAGTTCTACTGTATACTTGGGGCTGCTTCTTTCGGCGAATGCGACGCTACTCCTGTGCGAGCGGGTGCGCGCCTACGTGACGCTAGGACTTGACTGAGCCACAGCTGCAGCGGATGTACGTCAGCCGGTCCGCACGAGGAAAATGAAAAATTATTTCGATATTATCCGGCGTGTGCGCGGCGTACTATCTTTGACTTGCTGACATATTTCTTTCCTCCCGCTCCGTTGCTGTCCCTTTCCTCTTCTTCTTTTTTCACTCTCCGAACATGTAGTCGCTTAAAATGCGACAGTCTTTTTCGAAAGTGAGAGAGAGAGAGAGAGAGAGAGAGAGAGACGGTCGGTGGTTGATGCATACTCAATTCTGTGAGAATAATCCAGTCGACTTGGTTTTGACACTTCTGCACAGCTGTCTGAAGAATGTCTCCAGCTGAAACTTCTTTTCGTTGCGTTACTATTCGAGCAAAATCATTTGGAAAAAATGGGACGTTATGTACGCTGTCTGAAGATTATGCATGCGTGCAGGCTCTCTGAAAGCTCCCTCTGTATATGTAATTCCCCAGTGAGAGAGAGAGAGAGCAAAGGTATAGAAATCGCAAAAGTAGCCCTGATGCTAGTATGTACTCCCTTAGCCCATTATGTATTGTCGAGGCGGGATAGAGAACGTATGCGTCTCGCGACCCTATATAGCATATGTATATAGAAGGAGAGCTTGAGACAAGAGAGACGTTATTACCATTTCATCGTATGAATTGAATTAAAGGGGGAAATTGGCCCGACGCGCTATACTGCGCCGTCGAGATTCCTCGGGATCTCCCGTAAGCGGATGCAGCAGTTCCGACAACGTATATATATATAACTACTAGCGACAGCAGCAGCAGCAGCGCGCAGTGCCATCTAATACGATAATGGCATTAAACAGATATGATGACCATCAGAGCACATCGCAAACGCGTGCGCAGCTTTGAAATGTATGTTAATGCGCTTAAAGGCTTGCGGAGGAAAAAACTTTTTAAATTTCCCGCCGCGCGGAGGGTAAGATTTGAATTTTTTCGATCGCCACGCGGTTATATAAACTTTATCACCGCACGCGGTTCTCTTTTCTCGCATCTGTTTAACGGCCTCTTTTCACTCATCCTACACAGCTGCTGGCCGCAGTAAACACGTTCATGCAAATGCCGAGCTCGCATTGCTCGCGGAAAAATTTGAATTTTTCTCGGTAACCCTCTCTGAACGAAATTTTCGGAAATTGCGATTATTTTATTCTTATTTCAAGACTATATACTTGGACGATGATGCTCGCCGATTATGCACCGCAAGAACCCTTTTCCCATTCCAATTAAGAGACTGCGCAAGGATAGACCACTTGGATTATATTATACAAAACTTCTAAAGGAGAGCCGAATTTATTTTCCAATTCAGAACTGCGCGTCACGGCAGAACTGCTTGGTCGAATCAAACTGGGCTTTATCTTGCTTCTCCTCTATTTTCTTCGTTCTCCTTCATTTCCTTCGTCGTTTCACTTTTGCCCGCTCGTTTCTCCTCACCCCGCGCTTAGTTCTCTCTCTCTCTCTCTCTCTCTCTCTCTCTCCCTCTCTCTCCCTCTCTCTCCCTCAAATGCCCTCAATGCCTCGCACGATCATTCATAAAACATGAGTCTCCATCAGGCAGTACTCCATAAATTTTCAAGCGGAGAAACTAGGCGCCAGACGCCGCCATTTTCCCAGAGTGCCTGCCGAATATCTGCTTTGCAGCTGTATAATAATAGATCGATAAACAAAATAATGATATCGAGACAGTAGACAAACCGACGGTTAATTAACACGCTATGGAGACCATATAACAACGCAGTAAATTGCCCGGAGCCTGTGCTGCATAAAGCTTCTCTATATGTATATAACTGCCAGGAATGGAGGCGTACCGAGAGATAGAGGGATAGGGAGAAAGAGAGAGAGAACATGTGCAAAGCTAACGCACTAGGATGAGGAAAGAGTACTAAGATAACGCGGCAAGGTAAGTGCACTTTTGTTCTCCGACCGAGTGAAAAATCAAGACCCCGCCTCGCACTGGTGTAATAAGGTGTGCACAACGTGAACGAAGAGCTTCTGCATAGAACTAGCAGCCCTGCTGCTCGTCTTGCGAAGAAAAAGAAGATCATCAATTACCAGTGCTGCTGCTGCTACGGCTGCTACTGCTGCTGCTGGTACCGCTCCTACTGCTTCTGCCGGTGCGGCCGCGTTCCGGAACGAAAGCCGCGAAGACGCCTATTATATGACCTTGCCGACGAGCTTCTGGAATATTATTCAAAGCATTAGAGCTGCACGAGCTTGAAAATTTCCATAAAACTCGTATATTACAAGGTTGACGATCGAGCTCTCGACTGAGATTTCGGACGGTGACGATGATGAGGTCGACGCCAGTCGGTATCTGAATAATTTATCCATTTTTCGACCAACTCTAACTTCCCGCGTATTTTTAATTGTTCGAATCCATTCGAGCGACGGAAAATTTTCCCTTCGTTAAGAAATTTTAATTATTTGCGCACGATAAAGTTCGCCGCATAGCTACGCATAATACTCTGGCTGAAATACAGCAATTAGACGCTGTTTTGAATCACGCGAGCTTAATTGCGAGAAAAAAATTAGAATAGACTATATTCTCATCGGCTGTTAAAGCCGATTTTTTCATTTTTTTCCCAGCTTTGATCATCTGACAGTAACAATAGCAGTAGTAATACTCTCTTATATACTGCAAAGCCGTTTTAGCTGAAAAACAATCAGACCCGACACTCAGGGCCGTTCGAAAGTAAAACAAAGAGTAGCAAAGTAAATTCGAGGTCGAAAAGGAAAGACAAAGCGAGAATGCAAAAGAGAGAGAGAGAGAGAGAGAGAGAAGGGGAGGATTTACATGGGCGTATTACTCTCGTTACACGTGTTTACGATCACCTTTAAAAACTTAAGTGCCAGCGATAAGTTCCTCTGTGTCGTTGCTCTTTCTCGACGACGTCCCTTCTTCGCTTCTTGACAGCACGTTGTGCAGCTTTAACGAGCTTAAGCAAAGTATCGCACCTCTCTCTCTTTGTCCCCTTCTCTTTCTCAGCCTCTTCTCTCGCCAACTTATCCCCGTTGCGCACGTATTTTCCGCTTTACGCCTTTAGTCTACCGACGCCGTTTCCATCTCCCACCCCCGCACACCCGCACACCCACGCACCCACACACCCACACGCCAACATACATAGACTAACATCCACGAGTATTATGCACGCGATAAAAGTAGACTTAATAACGACGCTTCTCATTAATGGAAGATCTATGAATATTAAAGTAGCTATCTAGTCGAGAGTTGACACTTTTCTTTTCTTATCACTAGTGAATCACTGTTTAAAAAAAACTTTCGTCGGAATGCTTTCGTATAAAATTACAAGGATCGAAAGGGAAAGAGTCAGTGTATAAGCATACGCTCATTGCCGATGTAAGTAAACGCGCAAACAGGACATAAGTAGCTTGGAAAAAGCTCGGCATGATGCGCGCAATCCGCTTATAGTGTAGTACTACGCATAAGAATGAGCATCAAGCCGAGTTCTCTTATATATGCATTTCTCGCGTCTCGGCTCGTGATACTATGCTTGCTTCGCCTTATACATAACGCGTAAACATTACCTCACGTTGGAAAACAAAAGAAATTAACGCGCTTTAAGCTTTGAATACATCATTTCAAGACCCTTACCTTTGCGATACATGCGTTTTGAATTATCATTAAACAGCGAGAACTCGCAGTTCGATAACGTTTTCAACCATTAAATTCTTATCGTTACATCAGAATCGAGATGGTATATTCACAAAGTAATAAAGAAGTTGCTTTTCCACCGCAAGTCTAAAAAAAGATAAAAAAAAACGAAAGAGAGAGAGAGAGAGAGAGAGAGAGAGAAGCTGCCATAATTGGCGAGATCACAGTAATATCCTCGTGAATTCCGATCATATCAGCATTAAGCATGGAGAAAGCCGATACATAAAAAAGCTCGGTCTCTCCCGGTGTGAAAGTCGTTAGGGAGAGCATCAAGAACGAGACTCGGTAAGAAAAATAAATAATAATAATTTAGCGTTCACGACCTGTATGCTCGTATTCATCCTGCGTCCACGCGTGTGTATGCGAGTATACAGTAGAAGGAAGACTCTAACCTACCGTGACCATATAGACACAAAGCCGAGACACATGTGTGGGGCGAAAGTCAGGCTGAGGCGACTATATTTGTCCCTCGGGTGTATCCTGAGACGCGCTTGCGATTTCGTTGTGGATAACCTGGAGTAGTATTTGCGAGATTGGAGGGTGAGCAGAGAGCGAATCGTGTTTTCGTCGACCAAGCGGAAAAACTCCAATGAATCCAACCCCGAGATTCTCTCACTCGCTCTATCTCTCTCCCTTTTTTCCGCGGCCCACCCACAGGCTTACAAAACTCCCATATCAAAGTCAATAAATCATAATTGAATCAGTGCATTATCACAGCTTCCTCCCTCCCTCTCCCTCTCCCGCTCTCTCTCTCTCTCTCTCTCTCTCTCTCTCTCTCTCTCTCTCTCTCTCTCTCTATCTCTCTGCGAGAGAACGGAGGCAAAAAATTATTACAATGAAATTCAATAGCCTCGTTTATTGTTTTAGCGACAAGAGTGCGAGCGTGAAAGAGAGGGTCTGACGCACACAGATGCAGATACATATATTTCCTCTTTGATTTTATACGCGTATTACCTATAATTATTCCGAGCAGATAAATTTTTACTACGATAATGATGTCGATATGCACAGCTTGTTAACATTTAGATTATTCCGTTGCATCATTCATGTTTGATGAAAAATTCGTTGAATTCTTTACACGTTCAGTGTGCATCAGTCATAATCATGGTCAACTTAGAAATTTCGGGTAATAAACATGTAATGGGTATCAATAAATAATATAACAATTTTTAAACTACCTTCTGGGCCGTGTTTAATTTTGAAAAATAATTCCACTATCTTCGAATTATTTAAACCAAATAAGTTTTACATCCTGTCGGTGGGAAAGTAATGATAAATAAATATCTCGTATCTTTCATTCGGATATTATATACTGTTGTAGTAGTTTTACGTAATCTATAACAGCCACTTCTTTTGCGCATTCAACGCTGTTGTTACATGAGAAACACTCACTTCCTCGAGACTTTACGATACGATAACACTTTTATCCTCCGAGTAGAAAGCGCTGTGTGACATGAGTTCAAGAGAACAAAAGGGCAAGAGGGATAGAGAGAGAATAGAGAGAGAGAGAGAGAGAGAGAGATGTCAAGCGAAGAGTTTACGTTTACTATAGCGAGGAAAATTCGAACGTGTCACTCGGTTGAAAAAACATCGGCTCATCTTGGCCGCGTACAAAAAAGCAAAAACTTAACGCCGCCGCTCAAGTTGACTATGCGCGCGCTCGGTTACCTATACACAGACTTTACCAGTCGAGCGCTAAAAAATAAGGCCGGGGTAGCTGTGTAGCCGTGCTCTGAGGGAAGTTAAAATTAGCTACCCTTCGGCAAAATGTGCAGGACAAACAAAGCCGTCTTAAGCCGAGTATGAAATTTTAAAAGTGAAAAAAAACATCATTATATGCTGTCACTCTCAAGCACTTTTAGCAAATTGCTAGCAATACTTTGTTTTTGTTTTCGAAAGAGGAAATATGCTTGTTATTTTCATTAAAATAAAGCTCTCTATTTTCTAATAAACGAGCCTTTTCATTTGAACAGACTTTTTTCTAGTTTATCATTGAGTTATGTCTGTCCAATATTTCAAAGCTACGACACTACTAATTGTGGCTTTTTATCTGTATTACTTGAGATTATTCATAAAGCTTCAAATAAGTTGAACTATTTAAATTGTTATTTATACTTTGGTAAAATAGATTAAATTTAAGATATATTATGAAAAAGATATTAATGGCTTTCAATTCTGATTATATAACAGTAGTAGCGAGAAAGTGTCACATCCGGTTAGCGAATCTTTTATGGATTATTTTTTTAGAAAGCCTGCTTCTAATTTACACGCCAAGCTCTCTTGTTCATATATGTATGGCTCTCGTCAAAGCAACGTTCATTATCGGCGCATCTCTCATTCCATAATCATTCAATACAGTGAGAAGCCATAGCTACAATTTACGCAAGGTATCTACAGAGATCGTACTTTCACTTTACACGCTTTCCGAAAATTTCTGATTACGTCGTAATGCATATTTTAAACTATATCCAATCTGTTTCCCTTTATATAGACGATATGCTTATTGATACCAATGTTTGTTATTTATTTAAGTTAATAAATTTATTATTCAATATGTCCATAACATAATACTGCAATCAATTTATGCTAAATAATATATGTGGCATTTGACTGCATTTCTGTCTACGCGGGATGAAATTTAAATATCATTCGTACGAGTATGTGTATGTGTATATATATGCATGCGTCGATCCGTGAAATACGAAGTTCTTTGAACGAGAAAATTTCATTATATGAAAGCACGCCTACGAGATATACTTTTTTCACTCGTGGAATCTTGAAAAGTCAACTTGAAGTTAAAAAATACAGTTTTTATGCGATATAAAAAATACTTAGTAATATATAAGAATGTAGCTCCAATCCGAGTAAAAAAGTATGAATCTTGGTGTATATTTTATGCGAATAGAAATATTGGGAAAAATAAAGAATTTACAATCTTGAAAATAATCAAAACCATACAGTAAATACTGATTTACTAGATATGGCTCAGAATCCAAATTTTCCTCTTTCCAGCACCGACACAGATTTAATTTAAATAGCAAATTTCAGTGGCACAAATTGAATTTCGAATAAATCCCTTATAAAATGCAAAGGTAAATTAATTACACAATAAAGCTAACATTTAAAGTTTAATTTTCAGTGCTAAATTTAACTGTACATCACACAGTTGACTACAGATCTAGTTCACTGCAAATAAAACTTTTCTCTGCTAGGTCATCTCATAAAACACTGTAAGGAAATCCTACAAGAAACGCTCATTATTTCACGTATTGCATTGTAAATGAAAACTTTTCGTTATGTTGATAATATAAAATTGTATAAAAACTGAGCTTGCGCAACTAACAAGATCTGAAAAAATATTCGTATTCTCAGAAATTTTATTTACATTTAAGTGTCAAACTAATAAAACAGAGAAACTTACTTCTTGTGCCATCTGTATATTGAGATAAAATGTTCGGTACGTGCATTGCAAGTCGTAGCCTATACCTACGATGCACTGCAGAACTGCTAAAATCGATATTACTGTCGGTAAAGAAAATTTTATAGAATACCGTCAGTTGTTGATACCTCGACGTAGTAGTTACCGTGAAATGATAAAAAAAGTATGATTATTGACTATTGTCCTGCTTTAGTGATGTTTTTAAAAAGTACGCAATATGCTTTTTTTCATCGGCTATGCCGAAACATCCGTTTGCGTAATACGAACATTTGAAAAAGATTTGATCAAATTTTATTCGAAATAAAGTTGTATTTAAATTCGGTATAGTTCTATTGCAATTATTATTAAATAATTACTTGAATAAAATATAAGTATAGGTACTGAGAAACAAGAAAATCTATTTAAGAAATAGCTTTTGAGAGATAAAGAGGATATTCTAAGTTTGAAAATGAAGGTGGGATAACACGTAAGTAACCTTTTCGTAGCTAACATTTATTTGATTACACAACAATGTCTATAAATATTTACATGCCACACTCATGCTTTTGAATTAAGTACATTTGACAAATTGATTAGTATATACCGGTCCCTGAGGCTCAATCAATCCTTCTTAATTTATGTTTTTATAACGTCTCGATCGCTTGTAATTATGGTAAAATGAAAAAACGAATATCTTTTTTAATGGAATTTGAAAACGTAGTAAATTCTGTAGATACTACAAATTTGAAACGTAAAAGTGCCTATCTGTCATCGAAATATAATCGTAACAACGTTTTTTATCAAGTGCTTATTTATTTTTCACATTTCACAGAAATTCAAAGCATGAATCGTTTATATAAAAGCGTCTCGAGTACACTACCCTGTACATAACAACTGCATTTTAAAGCACTGAGAACACACAATCACATTCTTATCTTTCAATCTTTAGTTATTAACACATCTAACATTGCATTTGGGTATCGTTTTATGTACAAATTAAATTAGTGTCAAATGAATAACATCATCATATATGTATACTTTATATTCATCTCGTTGTAATGGTTGTCATTTACCGTAGTTTCCATCGTTTTTACGATTACATGCTTTACACATTTGCAAACTTTTGCATAAATATATTTATATGTACTATGTATATTTAATTACAAGGTCATCAACTGTCTTTCAATAACTATTGCTCCCATATGTTCGTTATACTTTACACGATTCAATTCTTATTTTTTCATTCATTTTAATACGGCAATAATGAACAACGCGTATCAAAATTGAATTGTTTAAGACTGAATCAGCACATGTGCAGTAAACACTGCAGAAATATTTTACAAATCGTGGATAGACTTATATCCATTTGACAATGAATGAGATATATTGAAATATTCTTTGTACACTTTCTTACCGGTTAGTCGAATAAAAGTGCCTTCCTCATTTAAAACAATTCACAAGAATTCCTTCACTAATTTCATTTGGCATTCATCTTCAAATATATTTCGAAGCAATATACTTTGATAAAATGATATAATTTTATTATGATAAAGTAAAATATAAAAAATTTGAAATTTAGTCGTCAAGTCGCTTAATCATCTCAGAAAAAACGTCAATTCTTGTGACGGTATTAGCATGTCCAAGCATAAAAGACGATGTAAAAAAAGGTAGTAGTGAAGAAAAAAAATGGAAAAAGGATCACATGCTCACTCCAGAAGGAAGTCTTGAGATTTTCTCGAGTACACTGTATGTATAAACGGGATGGAGAAAACGAGTTTCTATGTGCATCCATAGGTCCAGAGTAAATCGATCGTATTCATGTTAGAGCGGCAAATGCACTCTTTCAATTGCACTCAACTTCGCTACTCATCTAATATATTCTTTTGAATTGAGGCTGCGGAAGAGTAACCCGAGACGAGGCAGTTTTATTTCATCTAAATCTTAAATAAAATGAGATTTTCCTCCGGATTCGTCGCTCCGGACATTTGGTACAATAATTAAAGACAAATAGGTTTTGATATAAAATTCTTCATTTAGAAAATAAATCTCAAGCATCTTTTTTAATTAGCGCGACAGCTTAAACAAGTACTTTAATGATGGAAATTCAAAGTAAATTATAACTCTCAAACGTTTCATCTGACAAAATTTCTACACGAATGTAACAGTCTCAAATAAGTCATTGCACATTTTAAAATGATATTCCTTACGAATTAATAAGTTACATTTAGCATAATTTCTTTTAATACAAAATATGTTCTAGCATAAATTGGAGCATTTTCATTTTTTTACTAGATATCTCGATAGCAGAACAAATTTTTTTCGTTTCCAAATGAGACAAAATTTCTTACTCGCATACCTTAGAACGGCTCTATTTAAAATTTGTCCTAATTGAATGCATATTCACATACAAACCGTTGAATTTGAATCGGACTCTATGTAAAAAAAGATTCTCCCAACTCAACGAACGTGAAGTAGTACGCGCTTTAATTAGCGGCAGTCTTTGACATGTAAACCAACTTTTTTACTCGGAATTTGAAAGAATCTTCTGCGCTTTTTTTAAGTGAGTCCTTTACCCGAAAATAAAACCGCTAATTCCTTATGATACATTCGTTATAGTATATCCATGCATATGTATTCTTCGAACACATAAATATCTTAATTAATTCCGTACATGCTCAGAAGCCTTTTCAAATGCACCTGTCGAAAAGCAAACTACGACCGATCTGGAACCGCAGGACTTGAAATGAACGAATGCGGCAGTAATTGTCGAGAAATACCTATGTATAAGAGCAAATCCACAAAAATCGGATATCGAATACAACTCCGTACCTGAAAATAATATATATATTTGTCGGAGGTATAGCGACTGATTCCTAAGTGTCTCTCTTAAGAAAAACTTTGAGCTCACACCTTTTAAATTACCACTCAGTTTTTATGGCAGAAAAAGCAAAAAAATTTGAAACGATTTTTTAGCATTTTAAGTCAGTGGATGTTCTAATCTTTGAAGCACACATACACAAACAAACATATATATATATATATATATATATACACAATTAAGCTATATAGCTTCCATTAAAAAAACTTGTTCAAAAATAAATCTTGAGAAACAGTTTCTCGTTCAAAAAACATAGGAACATATGATATCATAAAAGAGTAATTTACAATGAAAGTAAACGTTATTTTTCATATAAATAAATAATTTCAAAGTTTTTGAAGAAATATTCTTTGATTCTTCCAATAACTACATTTTTTTATTTCAAAAGCAAATAACTCTTTACCTGCACATCCACCCACGACAATTTTTTCAACTAGAAAACAAGCAAAAATAATTTTTGTTCGCGCTTTACGTTATTTTCCAGTCATACTAAAAAGTTCGAGCTCCATGTTTTTTTTTCAGTAGTAACAACATCTAAGAACCATACCGTTCGTTCAAGCCATGCCATACACTTACAAAAAATTAGCTAATTTTCAGATACGGAGTTGCTTCCAGAATCTCGTGGATTTGCTCAAATACGGTACGACAAAATCGTTGAATCGTCATATGTATATATATATAAATTGAACATGAGGAAATAGCCGCACATGTGTATGCGCGTATGGCAATCGATATATGGTGAAAACGAAAAAAAAGTGAACGCGGCAAAACACGCGCAAGCGAAAAGAGAAATGGCGGCGAACCGACCGACGCTTCTACTGGAGTTGATGGGCGCTGGAAATTTCACGGGCTAGCGTATCGAAATTGTTGCAGTCTTCGGCCGTGCACTCCCGCAGTAAATCGAATTGTGACCGCGATTTCGAAGTTTAATTGGAAGTCGCGGTGACGCCCGCGACTCTGTTGATCTGTACCTCTCCTATATATATGTATATGAATGTATATCCCATGTATATGTATATACCAGTCCCATATAGCATCCAGAGCGCGAGTCAGTGAACTATGCGCGAGTATGTGAATGACTTTGCATGCAATCTACGAAAACAATCTTCGCTCGATGATTGAACCCATGACGCAGCAGCCGAGCAGGATTAGAGGCTTGAGTAGTAAACTTCGTCCCGAAGAGTCTGCGTCGTCGTCGTCGTCGCCTTCCAAGTCATTTTCATCTCTGAAAGACGACTCTTCCATCGTTTCGGCGACAGGTTTTTCATATCCTTGCTCTTGGCTCCAGAACTTTTTCGAGTCGCGCCTCGTGTTCGACTTGCGCGCCGACGATGGCTTTGGTATACCTAGAAAATAATTGTTTTCCTTAACCGAACGCTCATCACAATTTTCATACATAAATGTACAGATATGAATTAGTTTCATTGCAATACATACAATGTGAATTTTTTGAACGAGCTTAAATCTACGCAAGCAATTTCAGAGTTACTGTACATAAGCGGTAAAGCTACCTCTATGAGAATCCACAAACGGCCCGCAAACGAGGTGCCAGTGGAATGATAACAGCGACTAAAGACCACCGCAGCTGCTGCTGGAGCCGCATACAGTAGCAGCAGCAGTAGCATTGGTTCGTTTCGCAAGACCAACGCGTGTAGTACAAATTCAATTATTTCAAGCAAGTAAGCTTACTGATTATTTCAGGAAACTACTGGATTTTAAATGTCTGTATTGCCAGCAGCCTGAAATTACGAGGTAATTATTATTCGCGCATTTTTTATTATTCAACAGTTTTTATGAAATATTTCGTTGAATAATTTAACACTTAATTTTTAACTTGAGCCTTAATAATGAAATTAGAAAGTCCTGCCAATACTCCTAAGTTATATAAGTTATACAAGGCAAATACAATTTTCTACGAGAAATTCGCTTCCTTTGTTTTGTAGATAGATCTATCGATTATCAAATACTGTATTCCTTTACATAATTGTAGTATAAATAATTTTTATTCTATTTTCTATAATCTTGATATAAAAAGTATTTCGAGTGCAACTTCGATGAGTCAAGATGAATATAATTGAAGTCGACTATTGATTAACCTGTATCTGACTCTGACAAATCGAACTCTCGGTTCACAGAGCTATTTTTCCCGATTTGATTGTGTGCGCCGTAGTTTATCAGTGATTGTTTCTCTTTTAATTCTCTATGTGGTTTCTGCCAGCGACAAATAACTGCCACAAAGTCGTAATGTATTAAATTTAAATTATTAAAACTGAATTCAATTATCATATTAAATATGAATTGCAAAGATTCTGGTAAATTTCAAAATTTCTACAGCGCTTCAGTGATGAATACATTTTCCATCGAATCAAAAGAGTCAGTGAATTATTTGTAAGAAATTTACAATTTTATTTAAAATTGACTCTCTTTTCGAGTATTGAATTTGCTATTCCATGGACTAATTAAATAAAGCATCAAGGATAATAGAGTTATCTTCAAAATGTATTTTAAGTTTCAAATACGCAACTTTTTTAATTCATAAAATGTAATTACAATTAATCAATTAATGAATTTTAGCTTCCTGAACATTTTGACATATCGAATAAATCATCGATATTTTATTTAGCTGATTTGTTAGTATTGTCAACATTAAAATATGCGTACTTTATTCTTATTATTTACATTATGTGCGTTAATGTTCCTATTCACACGAAGCATGAAAATAATTTTCTTGTTCATTCAATTTATCGAATTAATGGCAAGAAATAGGTTTTTTCGAATTATCTGTGAGCTTGCATTAAATTATACGTACTGACATACTGCATTAATAAAACGTAATCGAATTCACCAAAAAGATGTTTCTGCATGAACTCCAAAATTGACTAGAACAAGACTTGCTTGGGAAGGAGACAATTTACATTTGAAACTAAGATAAGAGACTAAATAGAGTGTGAGAGGGTGTGTACACGCGTGTACACGGAAATATATAAATAAGAATTCAGTCCCTTCCGGAGGAATGAAGGAGTAGATGTCCTTCCGTTTATGCCACTTTATTGCGTAAAGAGAGCAGCGATAGAACACGAGAAGGAGAGACAAAAAGCGGTAGAGAAAAAGAAGGAAAAGCGTGCCACTAATTGGAGAGTATAGCGCGTTCAATTAAAAAGGCCGCGGAGTCGGCATGCGTGGGCGGTACAGCTTTCACATAGTGCTGTAACGAGCTGAGCGGTAAAGAACAAACGCGCTAGTTTCGAGCTTCTTTTTTTCTACCTCTTTTTTGCTGGTGCAGGAAAAATGTCAGAACCGATCAAAGGCATTTCATACAATTGGCTATTTCAACGTACCTTCGTAAGGGACAGTTCGAGGGAGAACCGTATAGTAATAGCGAACTTAACAGAGATCAGAGATCAGAGAGGCAAGAATCCTACAATTTAACATTTTTTAAAACGGATTAATATTTTTTATTCACTTATCGATTTTTAACATTAATTTTTAACTTTCCAACTTTTTTTATCCTTCCTGACATTCAACTCGGCACTTGTAAAAGTCACTGATTTTACTCGTCGGTAATTTTTTTTGCCTTTAGGCAAAAGTATATTCGGCATTTTTATTCTTCTGCAAAATAGCTATCCTTACATTTATCCCCGGCCGTCGACGCAGTACAGCACGAGGCGTACTGCGCGCGGGAAAATTAAAGCTGCTCATAAAACGCGTCGGGCAATTTCGTACTTTCCCCAAGTCGCGAGCCGGCCCGTGATCGTTGCTGATATCGTGAAACTTGGCTCCGATTATACAAAAGATATAATAAAGTCGAAACAGCCAGTCATACGAAAGTATATATAACGAGCGTACATTAGCAAACTTCAGCGATAACTGCGCGCTTATATACTTATCAGAGTTGGGAAAAAACTCGACAGTGCGCTACTAGACACAGACTATCGATTATTCGATTTTTATTTTTAAGGACCCCCCCCCCCCTCCGACGTCACCCCCTTTCTCGTAAGCATAGGTGTACGCTTTCAATTGCGAAAGCTCGCTTACCCGTTTTCTCCTTCCTGTGCATGCACGAGGGCACTATGGGTGAGCTCTGCTCGCTCACTCGCCCAACGGAAGAAGCGGCAGCCAGCAGTAGCAGAGGTCTAGCCCTACATCGACAAAGCACGCGAGCGATCGTATTTCACATGCCGCCGACGACGAGGACGTAAGCCCATTCGAATCGAAGGAAGTGTAGCGCCGACTGAGCCAGTACATAGCGCCCAAGCTGAGAATTTGCATTGCACATTGCGCCGCGAGACCCTTCCCGGAAATACTTTCGAGTTTGCGTATACGTATATACAGATATACAGTTGTTGGTCTATATATGTTTATTCAGCATTTTATCCTTTTCGTTTGTAACCCTTTAGAGTGGTAGGTCACTGCACGTTTCCGTATCTGAGCGACGATGATGACGCAGATACATGAATTAAATGAAACGGAAAAAATCACATGTATACTCACTGTACAGCGTTATTTTTCCATCGGTTTCTCCCAGGGAATTCGTTGCTATACAACGAAAAAGCCCGTAATCCTGAGCTCGCACGGATCTAATTACAAGTTTCATCGTCGTCTCGTAGCCCGAGGTGGAAGACTCGACTTTGTAGTGGCCATCTTTAAAGGGAGAGAGAGAGAGAGAAAAAAAGTTATACACGCAATGTTAGCCAGAGCCAGCATATAATTTTTTTTATATTTATGTAGAGGATTCGCGCACGTGTAAAATACCTCGCGTTTCCAACGCTGAGTTTTTCAGCGAATATAAAAACTCGTTACGTCCCCAGATTGACACGAACGTAAAAAAATCCAACTCAAAACATTACAATAATTACGAGCTGCAAATTTTGAGTTTAACGAACGGTATCACACGTATTCTTCATAATTACCATTGTTTATCGTCTCATTGGCAGGCGACGTCCAGTAGGTGATCGGTCTTGGATAAGCTTCGCTATGGCATTCCAACGTTAACTTTTGACCCTCGTAAGCACCAACCAATTGGTTCTCGATGTGAATCATAGGAGAAACTGGAATAACGGAGAGTTAATTAGAAGCAATTGTCCGTAGAGGTAAAACTATGGAAAACAACACAATGAGCGCAAGAGAAAGAGAGACATAGGGAGTCCGAGTAGGAGAAATGATCCTTTGACAAACGAAGCAGAGCAAGCTACGGCGGCAACAATAGAGAGTTGAATATAATTGCGCCACGTGCAAGGAAATCCGGGGGACTAGGGAGATTTTCGCGAGGAAAGCCGGAATATATAACGATCTAACAATGCGTATTCAAAAACAATTTGCCCGGAGATTTGAGAAATTTCATAGGCTCACTTGGGTTGCAGCCCTTAAGTGGCGTTATTATGCTCTTTCTCCTCTCTCTTTCTCTCATATATTCTCGGGAATGAAATCAAGCCTGCAAAACCAGTGCTAAATTAAGCGTTCAACTCTCTCTCTCTCTCTCTCTCTCTCTCTCTCTCTCTCTCTCTCTCTCTCTCCCTCCCTCCCTTGTGATATTTCAAAGGATCTTTCTGCGTAAGTTCAAGCAATGAAAGAGGAGATTCTACCGAATTAGCGGATTTTGCGTATAAGCCGCGGCGATGAAAGAGTTGGAGAGGAAGAGAAGCATTTTAGAACAATAAGAGCGAACATTATAAATTATTACGTACAGTGGACAATGAGAACGATTCGCTTGCTGACTGTTGGAGGAACGCCGTTGGAAGCGATGCACAGATAAGCTCCCATGTGCAACCGATTGACGCGAGTTATTTCCAGCTGCGAGCCCTCGGCGCTCACCACTGCTCCGGCTGCACAGACAGTGGGGATTACAAAATGCTCGATCGATTGTATTTCCTAAATCAGATGTGTTCGTCTACCTTCTTGAGAAGAAATAGTGCCGCCAGCCTCGCGACGCCATGTTATTGTCGGTCTCGGAGTGCCGGTTGCGGCGCAGCGCAGCGTTACGTTGCTACCCTCGTTCACCATCATGTCCGTGCTCGTCGAGTCGTCCAAGATGTCCGGTGGTACTGGAAAACAATATCGCGTGAATATTAATTTTTTTAATGTTAGGGCGTCCGGACAGACGACGAGAGTAATTGTGAAAAATTAGAGATGTTTGATTATTTTCGATGGATTCATCGATGTATAGTCGTTGCCACGCAGTAATCGATAATACGATTCACCCGTGCAGACGCGCATCTCTGAAAATGCTCGGTTTACTCATTCTCCGTGAACTTTTCATTTCGGAGAAAGATTTCGTGGCCCGTCTAGTTATTACGCCGAATAAACGCAAGACAACCCATCTTCTCTCTTGCTCTCTCTCTCTCTCTCTCTCTCTCTCTCTCTCTCTCTCTCGTTCCCCCAACCCCCTTTCGTCTCGGCGAGCTCGATCGATGAGCGCAAATTCGCGGCTGTGCACGGGCTTGAGGCTCAAGACCTAATTACCTTTTGCCTCTTTCGCTATCCTTCCTTATATATTCGCCCGGCGCCGGAGGAAATGGCTAGACGTATTTGTGCATGTAAAGCTAATGATCTAATAAAGGAGCCTCGCGAATAGACGTTATTTACGAGCTTCTCTCTCTCCCCTGCTAATAAGACCTTCCTGCTCTACTGTCAGTTTTTTTCGCCTTCGAGCGAATTACCTCTCAAGTGGGTCGGAATAATTGTTTAGAAAAAAAAATTCGTGTACGATACGCCTGACAATCTCTTATTCTTGAGATTCGCCGATGCAGACAAACGTATAGCCCCATAAGCGCCCTATACTCCCATCGCGATAAAGGGGAAATTTAACGAGGGTTCGCGCCAACCACTAAGCCTCTACATATATATACACGTGTGTGTGTGTGTGTTATATGTCGGACTACGAAGATTATCCTTATAGCCAGTGGCCGCAAGAAAAATGTCGAGAGCCACAGTGAGAAAACGCGTGTATCGCAGTGTTATTATACCGATCTTCAACTCACCACAGTATATACCCTTGTCTTGTAATCACGATGTTGCGGAGACGAGGCCAAGACTCAGTTATTAGGGACGAGGGCACATCGCCAGGAAGGTGTTTAATAGCCTTCCAAGAGTGCAATCATCTGTTCTACGCTGTGCATAGACAGGGCCTGTGCTTTACATACATTTGCATTGCAGCTGAATCTGCGACTTACTTTCGCTTTGTGTATGTTTATATGTGCAAAGCCAGCACCACGACTCTTTCTTTATCTCGACGAGACACTCCTTGGGTTAGGGGAACAAACGGAAAAAAGCCGGCAAGAGCGCGGTATGCGTATATAGACAAGTTAGCATGAATGTTGAAAAGGAGCCCCTGCTACACACCTCTATAATGACTCCATGCAAATAGCTGACGAGTCCAAGATAGTTTGTACGAACACCAATTCCTGGTATACTCAAACTTTTCGAGCTGCTAACTTGAGTCATGTGTCAAGCTCGTTCTCGCACTCTCTCTCTCTCTCTCTCTCTCTCTCTCTCTCTCTCTCACTCTCTCTATCTCTATCTCTCTCGATCTTGCTTTTCCCTCTGTGACCCGTCGGCTTTATATACACTTCCACAGACATATATGCGTATAGGGAACAGTTCTCGACTTTTTATCGCTTGTGAACATACTGCTGTATAATTATTTGGTTTCCAGTGACTCGAGGTTTCGCGCATAGCTCGATTTCGAGTGGCGCAACTTCTTGAATGGCATCTCCGTCGTACGTTTTCATCATATCAAGCCAGTGGATACGGGAGAGTTAGCGACTTTACTAGGATCGAAACTTTGAACGCGGAAAATAAGAGAGGACCGGTTCGTAAGTCTTCTTTAATGTATAGATTGTCGTTCCCTAACGAAGACTTATCTAGTGTATTTTAACGCAGGACTCTTTTCAATCTTCATCTTTTAAGCCTCCTTAATGTTATGGCACCATACTATTTGTAAAAGTCTTCTGCTAATTTTGCAGTGGTAAGAGTAAAAAATGTTAAAGCTGAGCTACTGTGCAAAATTATTACTGTAATAATTTAGCTAATAATAAATCTATGTCAAATTAAAAATGAAGAACAGTGGACAAATTCAAATCCGTTACTCCGAGATATTATCTTATAGATAAGCCATTACTATAAGTATCCGGATTATTGTTAACCAGTTGAAATAGATGTGGATTACGATGAAGCAAAATGAATAACGAGCAATAAACGCAATTAGCAAACATCAACAATATATAGTTACTGCATTAATTTTAGCTCGAAACAGGAGAGGAAATACTTGCTACGAAGTTTTGCTTTGATCACATTAAAGCCAGTGAAATGCGTGTTTATGCAAGGACGGTCCAGAGTACGCGCACACGTGCGCTGTAATTCGAACCTTTGACTAGGAGGAATTACATCAATAAATCCCGTATCTGTAAACGACTCTAAAATTTAACTACGCATGCATATTTCAACCTGTTAATGCACAAAAATCTTTGCTATGTTTCTTTTATATCCAATACGAAAGTCAATTAGACAAAGAGAAAAGCAATTAGATGATTTTGAAAAGGTGAAATACAATGATAAATATGATTCGGATATAGGTGAAAAAAGAGCGCGTCTGATGCTGAAGAACGAGAGTTAGAGAGAGATAGAGAAAGTGAGAGACACTTGTTCGCGAACGTCGTCGAGTTTGTCTCGAACTTTTCAAAAAGATTTACTTTGGAAAGTTAGAGGATACGATGATGGAGACACGAATCGCGGCTTGATTTGCACCTACAATACTTGTTTGTCAAATATTTGCCCCTATAGAGGAACTTTTTGGTTCGTCTTTGTCGCGTTCTGCTTCCTCAACTTTGCAAAAAATCCATTTTTACTGGCGTAGTAGTGGGAGTAAAATTTCTGTAAAAAGTACTCGATAAATCCTATGAATAGTCGTACCTACGCATAAACTAAACCTTACCAACAACTTCGAGAAATCCAGTGTTACTCGACATGGGATCGGTGTTGACCTGACACATATACCAACCCCTGTCAGTCTCGCAGGTGTCTTTGATGTGTAAGGACCATGTGCGGTGACCGCTGTGCGTCACGGCGATCCTGTGGTTCTTTGTGATCACGTGACTCGATATCGTCAAAATCGTTTGGGTATCCACTCGGAGCCACGCGACCTGAAACAGTGAAGAGTACAGAAGGTGTAAATATTCTAGTTATTACAAGTGTACATATGATAAACTGCCGACGAGTTTTCACGAAGATATGACTTTTTTCAGGTGAAATAAACCTTCGTCGAAGACGAGCGTCGCTTTTAAAAACGCCACACAATGATATTCTCAGTTTTTTCTTTCTCCTCACCGGACTCCAAAGTTCTTAAACGCCAAGCGTTTTTAATCAAGCGCTCGTCGCTCGCGAGTTACACACGGGTTTACACCGGTCGCAAGCGACGTCGCGGCGACAATCGTTTCCCCACAGTCTCGAGCCGCAGCGCGCGTAAAGTCGAGGCGAGCAGGGATAAATGTAGCCACGGCTTTGTCTTCTCGCCTCGTTTATGCATTTTCGAAGAAAAAAACTGGAACGAATTTCGCGTCGGGTCTTGCTATAATTATTCGTTTGGACAAAAAATTAAAAGAAATAAAAAGAAATAAAAATAAAAAGTCTCATCGTTTGTGAGTTTTAAGTCTCGTATGGCCTTCGGATGCAAGCGTGTATGGAAGGAGAAAATAATATCGCTTGAAAACACTCGCAGGGCTTTCAAAATCGTACACAATAATTTCTCGTGTGTCAAATTTTCTCTCTCCAACCTGCTATACCATGTTGTATGCGCTCGTTTTATTTATTTGCGAGTCGGCTTCGCCTTTTTTCCCCTCGCTCTATACGAGAGCCTCGGAAATCCTTTAATTTCTCAAACTTCCGAGCGCTGCGGGTGTATACAGCCATCTGGTATAGATATAGAAGAGCTCTTGTTTGGACCTTGAAGAATGAGAAACGTAAAGTTCGTATAGGCTCTTGCTGCTCTATATATCTATACTAAATCACTTTTCTCTTCTCTTTTGATTTCCTTCAAGTCTCGTACCATTTTTTCCTCCTCCTTTTTTGTATGTACACACATGCAAGAAACAGAAAGAGAATTGCGCAAGTTGCGTGAGACGTAATCATCATCCGAAGCTGGCGTTTCTTGGCTGACTAATCAACAGCAGTCGTGAAACGCAAACTCCGCGGGAAAAGATTAATGATACCGGAACTGGACGATGACTTATCAGGTGTTGGCGGGTGTGCGCTCAGTTCTCTACAGGTAAATAAATGATGCTCTCAACAAATAATACCTGCGGACGTCGCGCCTTCTCATCTGTTAGATATCACCTGCTGCGCTCAACCTCGACTCTCTCTCTCTCTCTCTCTCTCTCTCTCTGTCTCTCACTCTCTATCTCCGTTGCCTGTCGTGAAGGACGTAAAGAAGCAATATGACACAATGGGTAGACTTAAAAACGTAGTTGGACAGAGTCTTAGAATATGTATTATAAGATAAAAAGGTTAATAACGGAATGCGAAGATCTGTTTATATACAGCTAGGTAAGGAAAATAGCTTGTAACAATTGGTCTTTCTTGTATCCTGGTTCGATAACTATATTGCATTATAAACATTTCTATACGCAGTTCTATCGGTTACAGAATAGGTAGCAGAAGGCGCGCGCGCGCGCGACGGGACACGACCCGATAAATCTTAGGGGAAATCGACGAGGGTGTACCGCTGCAGCTGTGGGAAAGCTCTCGCTCGGCCACGATGATTCACCGACGCACCTTGTTTCCTTTCTATTTTTTTCATCTTATTTTCTCTACAGGCCGGCGCTCCGCATTTATTTATTTATCTTCCTTTTGCGCGCTGGTATATAGGGCTAGGGAACGTATATTAGTCGTTCGTTATTAATTGTTCGCTGAAAACGCACGTGCTTGCAGAACAGTTATTTCATATCCATAGAGTTGAACCGACCGGCTTCTCGTTGGCGTTTACTTTTGAACGAATATTCGAAACTGTACGCGTAAGTTTGCTGGCTTAGAAGCCAACGGCGACAAAAATATAAAAGTTTCGAAAGTACTCCAGAGATTATCGGGTAGCAATTCGCCAACCAAGTTTACTTATCCTTGGCAGTGGGATAGCTATATAACGATGTATAGTTACGTATAAATGTATATGCGCGTGTAGTCCTTAGTAGAAGGAAGCCTCGTATCAGCATTGCAGAGGTGCAGCTTCCTTCGTCGAGGAAAGAGAAGGCATAAGCTACCGAGGAGATTCTGCTTGAGGGGAAAGAACCTTAATTAGACTCGGCGGTATCATCTGCTGCATAATTATTGTCCGGCTCCGTTTATATATATATATATATATATATATATACGTGTATATATACGTGTATATATATACATATACTCTGAACTATAATTATAATAATCTGTTCAGTATTTTAATCTGTTTCTGATCAGATTTATAGGGTTTACTTTCTTGTCATGACTTCATATCGTTCTAATATTTGGTTTATTTCAATAGAAAAGCTTTTTATCTTTGAAAAGGCTTGAGTGTTTCCTATTTATCCTTCATTTATAGGATTAAAGAGCGATTGCGTGGAATAATCTACAATAATTATAACAGCTACATTATATTATATAATTAAAATTTCTCATTTACAATCGTTAAAATGTCTCTCTCTTTAACGATACTTGATAAATTTTAAAGAAATTTTTTCAGAAATTATTTCTTTTCCAATTAATTTCTATGAAATAAATTAAATATAGAAAATATGTATAAAGCATGCAATCTAATATGAGAGAATAATTCTTTTTAAAATGTTAAAGAACGAAAGAATACATAAGAGGAAATATAAAATACACAGAAAAATGAACTGGCACAATTCTCTTATCAAATATTATCTACATACGAAACCTCTATGTTTTTTTCGCTCTCTTATCTTTCTTCGAAGAAAAAAAGTCTTGGCTTGCTGCATTTGCAAGAAAATGTGAAAAAATCAATACCGCCTTACAATGAATACAAAGTTTATAAAGGATTCAATATCCAAACGGCTTAATGTGTAAAGTACTTTCTCCGGATGTGTTAGATTAATTTTGCATAAAAAATCAGTTATCACTTGGATCTTAATTGCTATATCAGAAGGTCAATCAGTACTGCAATAAATTATTTTAAAAGCTATTACCATTAAATCAGAATAAACATCTTTTTTAGCTCATTACGATTAAACATTTAGTGTTGCAGACAATGTCACCGTCTATTCGTGAGTTTATGCTAATAACCTTTCAAAAGTATTTATCTTCCGGATTACCTATATAAATACACCGGGTTTTAACTGCCTATTTGCTTGAAAACGACTCATAAAAAACATGGACGGTGGAATGAATATCGAATTGGAGGTCCGTCTCAATCCAGCAAATGAATTGAGAGGCGACCGTGATTGAATCCACCGAATGCTCATTTTGAAGTTTATCTCGAATGGAAACAACTTCGCTCAGTCAATAGCTTTAATTCTCTCTCTCTCTCTCTCTCTCACTCTCTTCTCTTCTCTTTCTCTGTCTATCTATCTCACACGTTCATACATACAGTTTGTCTCTTGAAACGCTGAAATAACACAAGTTACGACGTTCTATTTTAGTTCTATGCAGGAATACTACTAAAATGTCGTAAACTTGTTGCTGAGATATATGTACGTATACATCGTAAACATTAGAACGTTCTGCTATAGAACGGATTGTGTAACAAGTCAAGTGTCAAGGCATGCGGGTTCTGAATCCTGATAAAACTGTGAAAAGTATATTTTATACAATGCGATGCAAAGGGTTTAATTTCGATTCACTCTTTTTTTCTACAAAGGTCTTATTTTCAGTTTTACAAGTCAGTTTGGTATATACATAATGCACTGTTCAGTGTATATGTCGTTCAAAATTTAACTGGCGATCGAATGGAAAAGCGCCAAAATTCAATTTTAAATAAAAATTATCAGTTTTATTTTTAACTACAATATTATTAAGCGGAAATATAATAAAATCTTTCTGGTTTAGAACTGGTATATATTTAAATTTATAACCAATGTTCGAAGTGTATTTAAATTTAATAGTAACTATTATTTATTATGAATTTACGTGGCCGGATTTATCGAAGATACCGATGTTATTATAAAAAAGCAATTAATTTATGAAATTCGAATCGGGTCCGTAATTATACAGTCGAGAGAGTTGAAAATAACTAAAAATATACATTAACAACGATTTCCTTTAAATTTTATAAATATAATTTTATATCGTTAATCGTAGCATTTTGTGTGAAAGTATTACCTTAACTTTTAACCTGTATTGAAAATTTTATTATATACACCCAAATGAAAGTGTCTTTAGAGATTCAGTTTAGAATTACAAATGTTGTTTCCCAAAACGGCCTGTTTTTGCGAAAAACCATACTGCATTCTGCGGGGAAGTCTTTACCAATTTTACTGTTCATAGATTGAATATTTGTGCAATGTTTAATCAACTATAACTCTGATGATCACTATAATTTATCGCTATACTCTGTGACGGGAAGTGCCCTTCTCCGACAGACACCTGCAGCTGAGACACGGAAAACTCAGTCTAATGCAGCGTTGTTTGCAGGAGAAGGGGAAACAGCCGTCAGGACAGCCGAGAAGAGTGCCGCAACAGCACACGCGGCCGCGCGGAGCGCACCATGTCTCCGGTCTACGGGGGGCCCACTACCACCGCCATGACACCAGACCGCGCCACGTGGCGACGACTCTCGCGGTAGTAGCCCGGTGCGCAACGGGACAGCAGCGCAGCAAGCGGCGAGCCCGCGCACTTAGGAGCGAGCGCGTGTATGTGTGTGCGCACACCGGTAGAGCGAGAGAGAGAGAGAGAGTGAGAGAGAGAAAGAATGAATGAGTGGAGGCTACGGGGCCCTAGCCGAATATCAGCCGTAAGGGGACGAAGTGGAGGCCACAAGCCCATTCCACAACGTCCCACACAACCGTGTATGAGAGTATAGGGGGGGGGGGGAGAAGGGGGAATGCACGCCTACATTGTACACAGCCCTGCGAGGCTGTATTACGATCAGTTGTATCTCGCGCCGATCTAGTCACGTGACTCCTAGTCAAGCGAGAGTGGGAGAGGGCCAGCGGGCCGGAAAAGCTGATACCGAACATCAGTTCGTGAATAGCCGTTAAGCATTAAACACGTGAGTAGAGAAGAGTCGTTAGTAAGCCTTTGAGCTATTAGCACGCGTGAGAACAAAGATAGAGAGTATTAGTAGTGATTAGTAGGGCAGTTGTTCTAGTGAATAAGTTTATAAAATAACGTAAGTTTCAGCCGTAATTGCCAGCCGTAGTATTGTTCGAGTCGAGTCGCGAATCATAGAGTGCGTGAGAAATAAGGGCGTGCGAACGAGAATATTTTGTTGACACGTGGTGTCGTGCGGTCAATGTGATTTAATAGTACGTTTCTAACGAATAAATAAAGGACTAATTGAACAGTTGATAAAGAGTGCGCGTTTGTGATTTTATTATTCCTTTTCTGTGCCGGCCGAAACCCCACGGCCCTGGGATAAGTAACTCGTGCGGGCTAGCCGAGTCAACGGGTCGCGGCGTGGCGCCCATCTTATTATATAAATTTCGCCGCGTATTCCCCTAGCCGCTTTACGGGGTAGACACGGAGGTCTCGGGTGAGTCCCCCGGAATTCTGCCACGTCACAGTGGCGCCCAACGTGGGGCCGGGCAGCAAAAACTTAAAATCACGCGAAATCGAAAGTCCGTCGACTAGGCCATTTTTGTTCGCGGGAGGTCGATCGGCGGCCATTTTGGATTAACGGCGTCGCTTCGTGGTCGACGTCTCCGACACGGAAAATACAGCCGAGAAAAATACGGATCAGGCGGTAGCCTGCCGTTCCTTATATTTTTTCCATATATTTTTATTATTATTTTTTTACATATTTAAAAATTTTATATTGTTTTTTTTGTATTTTTATTACTATTGTGTACAGCCGCAGGCAACATTTGTCTTGCATGTGAGGAGTCTCTCTTAGTAGACGTCCCCGATAGAAGTCTAATAGTACTCCCCGAACAATAAATACAGCCGAGGTGCGGTGTTTAACAGTCTGCACACCGTACCACACCTCGCTCTTCTAAATTTGAGTATCTCTTTTTTGTTTCTTTTAACGGTTAACGAATAGGTTATTTGTAACTTAGGTAATAAGTGAATCAGGTTACGGTGAAAGATTTTTTTTGTAGAATCAGATTTTTTTTTGGTTATTGTATTTGGAAATTTAAAAATAAATTATTTTAGAAAAGTGGATCAGTCGGACAATAAGAGTACCGGGAATTAGTTTTCGAACACTGCCGTACTTTACAAGCCGATTTCCTGCCAACTCTCTACAATTCCACGCAGACGGGTACTAGTACTAGCCAGCGAGGAGATGGAGAATCACGCAGAAATTATGCGACAGTTACGCGCCGATCGTAGCAATCGGCACCAGGAAAGAGAGGTCAGGAGGATGACGCAGCCGGAGTTGATACGAGCTTTGGCAGAAAGTAACGTTAGTACTATGGGCTCACCAACGGTGCTTCAAGATAGGCTGCTCAGGACTCGACTAATACAACAGGAGCGAGCCAACGTCCCGTGGTATGACTGGGATAATCAGGGAATGGTACCACCCACGACCATGGAATCCCTGTTACAACCGCGAATACGAAGTAAAAGATCCAGGAGCCACCACACCAATCTTGAAGAACCGCAGGACGCAACGTTAGGGGCGAGGCAAGATGTCACGGTCCGTCAGATTCGGAAAGTAACGAATCTTGTGCAGGGTAGTGATCAAGGCATACCATACAGCCTACGACAGTCACATGAACTTGAACAGATCATGGGGTTGCCTGCCTCCAATCACAGCCATAATCACGGTACCGCCCAGGAGCAGCGTTCACCTCCTGACGCAAGACGTATCCAATTGCACGAGAGTCAAGGCACAAGAAGGAAAACGAACGAATCAACGAGAGACTCAGCTGACTTAACACAGCCCAAACCAGCCTTGACCAGTGACAACGAAAGTGACTACGCCCGATGTAACCGTTGCAGGTTTGAGCCAGTAGCTTCGCCAAGGTTCACAACCGGAATCGCCCAGCCGAATAGCTTCTCATCTAGGCCAACGTGGACGGATGAAACCGATGCGGGAAGGCAAGAGTGCGCCAGTAGCTACGCACATGAGCAGGTCCATCCTGGAGCGAACAGGACGGCACCTAGAGGAATACCCCTACACCTCACCCACGATCGCAACGCCAGTTTACCTAACAGAAAGTGGCGAACGCAGTCACGGGAGGCCCCAGGGAATCCTCTAGACCCGCCGTCGGGAGATATCATTGATTTGCCTCCATATACGGGACCAACGACATGCGACACCCGGCCACCGATTAGCCAACCTCCACCGCCGGTTCCAGAGAGAGTCTCCGGTCATGAGAACTATCCCCTAGACGTGTGGGACATCCAAAAACAGCCATCCAGAACTTCAGCGCCGAAACGTGATAACAGCGGACGCTCTCGGGAAAGGGACTCGTACAGCGATAACAGTAGTTGCTCCGACTCGGACTCCAGCTATAGTTCGACATCCAGCTCGAGCTCAAGCGAGTCGGATGTTTCGCAGGGCCGTAGGCCACATCACAGCCAGAGGAAGGCCCAAAGTCGCCTATGCGAAAAACAGCCCCTGCAAAACTCAACACCGCAACTCACACCGTCGCATCCATCGGGACAACGGGTCTCAAACCACCACACGAGACACCGCCGACGAAGTAGGAGCCGTAGTGCCAGCTCCGAACGGGAACGGATAAACAGGATGACCGAACACGTATCGCGCCTACAGATCTTGCTAAATTCGAACGTAAAGTTCAGCGCCGAGTCAAAAGAGGACCCAGAGAGATATATAACCAAGCTCTCCGAGATTAAGGAAAACACGGGACAGTCCAGCCGAGAGATGCTTGGTATTGTCTCGTACTCACTCTCCGGACAGGCCGCTCTCTGGTTCCAGACAGAGAAAAGGGACCTCAACGACTGGCGCGACTTCGTAACGGCGTTTAGACAACAGTATTGCCGGAAGGTCTCTACGTATGATGTGATAGATGAATTACATAAGAGAACTCAAGGCAAGGGGGAACGAATTACAGCCTACGTGACGAACTTCCGTCACATCGCGGATCACCTCCGAAAGCCCTTGAAGATGAGGAAACAGGTGAAAATCCTGATTAAGGGATTAAGACCAGAATACCGCCGAGTACTAAGAGGTAGAGATATCGAGACGTACCGAGACGTGAAGAAATATTGCCTGAGGTACGAAGAGCGGATGGAGGAAGATAGTCGTTACGCACCACCGCCACCGCCGAAAAGATCCAGATTCCCAGCCGCAGCGTGGACACCGACCCAAAAACCAAGGGTGGCAGCCGTAGAAGAGGAGTCGGAAGTCGCAGCCGTGAGTGACACACCCAGAGCCCTCCCGCGAAAAAGGGACAGGGCGAGAAAAACGAACACTGCAACAGCAACGACTGTCACTCTGGAGACACCACCAGGTCCACAAACCACCTCGGCAACCACAAGGAAAACAGCCCACGGTGAGCAGATCTGTGCCTACGGGCAAACACCAAGGTCCGCCTATCGACCTCGAGATGCCAACGTGACATGCCTGAGCCCAGTGCAACCCAACCAGAACCCTGCGTACCAGCAGCCAGTGTCAATGAAACCACCGCCGCAACCATGGTCCGCACCAAGACAGCCGGTGCAGCAGTATCAACCGCTTCCAGCCGCACCAGCAGGGCAACCTTCGACATACTTTGGAGCATGTTACCAGTGTAACCAAGTAGGTCATCGCGCCGCGAACTGCCACCTGACGCAGTGTTACTATTGCAAGCAACCTGGCCATCGTCGTGACGCGTGTCCTACAAGACCAGAGTTACGGTGCCAGGTATGTGGACAATCGGGCGCGACGTTTCAGTATTGCACAACCCCAATGTGCGTACAGTTCAGGACAGGATCGGGAAACGCCAGGTTGGGGGTAACATCGGGACCACCGCCCTCAACACCAGTAGCTCAGGTCCCACAACAGCAATCAGAATCCCAGAGTTAGATTTAAATGAGGTAAAGACTGTCCGTGCCGGGGGTACGTCAGTCTTGGAAGGGGGAGGGGGCGGCATAATGCCGCTAACAAACGTAGGAGTAGGTAGACGTAGCGAGCCAGCCGTGTTCGAAACAGCCTTGCCAGTTTGGCCAAAGTCGTTTCCACAACCTGGCACAACACAGCCGCTACCAACAGCCGAGATTCTTAGAATAGGAAGTACCAAGTTGAAACTGGCGGTAGACAAGTTCAATCAGGGGATCAGCTCCCTAGTCTACCCGCCAGTGAAGAAAGCCGAGAAGATAACCAGCAGACAACCGGCCAGCTACGACCATAAGGGAGAAAACATTGGTCAGAAGCTGCCGCAACTCTCTGCTGTTGACGGTGAGGATGTGAACGATCCAGCACGAGGTAAAGTCGCCCGAGACTATAAGGGAGAGAACATTAGTCGAGGACAGCCGAAGCCTGAGATTAATTTTAAGGTAGAGAGCACCGACCACCTGAGTTCACCTAGAGGTGATAAGGTAGAGGTGCCCCGGAAGAAAGATGTCAGCCAGGTAGCACGAGTTGCGGAAGCCATGCCGAACGGGACGCCGGTCGAGCCTCTGGGGAGTAGCAACGCCACCAGGCTGGGGAAATCGTCCATGATGAGCCGACTGCAGCGGCCGAACGTGGCGAAGAATGGGGATGAAATAGTCCCGAAGAATGGGGATGAAATAGTCCCGAAGAATGGGGATGAAATAGTCCCGAAGAATGGGGATGAAATAGTCCCGAAGAATGGGGATGAAATAGTCCCGGAGGAGGGGGATGAAATAGTCCCGGAGGAGGGGGATGAAATAGTCCCGAAGAATGGGGATGAAATAGCCCCGAAGAATGGGGATGAAATAGTCCCGAAGAATGGGGATGAAATAGTCCCGAAGAATGGGGATGAAATAGTCCCGGAGGAGGGGGATGAAATAGTCCCGAAGAATGAGGATGAGGTAGCCCGGAAAAATGTGGGTGAAATAGCCCAGGAGAAGAAGGTCTCATATCTCGACGCCTGGGATGATGATTTTGACATGGAAGAAGTAGGACCGATAGCAGCCGCGACGTGGTCGCGGGAAGAAGAAGAGAGAGAGGAAGCGAAAATCCTAGATCGAGATGGAGCACCTGATAGGACGATACCAACAGCCGTTAACCAAGTGGGCCAGATACCGCCGATAGGAAGCCGTACGGAAGAGGTGCTAGAGGGACTGGTCGAGGAAGTCGTAATCTTCGACTTCGCTGACGGACTCGTGAACCCAGAGGCCGATACCATGCAGGTTTGCGCGAGCCTAGATGATAAGGACGAGTCTCCTTGCGAGAGTCCAGCCCAGCCACCGGGAACGTGGAGGTACTCTCCCGTGGGAAATTCGGACGGGTACGATACAGAAGGGGACGCGGAGCAGGCCACCCATCATCACGGGACCGCCCAGGCAGCTCCGACCCGTTCCCAGCCGACAGCCAAGCCGCCCCTGCCCCAGTCGACAGCCCGATCTCAGGCGCAACGGTTGGAAGGCCCACCGCAGCTCACCCGCGACGGCTACTCCTCGCGAGCATCGCCGACACAGCGGAAGCGAGCTACAACACCACCAGGACCTTCCACTCGCTGCGAACCGTCAGGACAGGAAGGCGAGAGAGAACAGCCAGGGAGAGAGACAAGGAAGAGGTGTAGGCCGACGAGACCAAAGGTCACGGGACTGCGGTTCTCCGGAATCCGCCCCATCCCGTACGACCCCGCCGTGGATCCACCGCCCTATACCTGCTTCAATTGCTGGCAAGGCGGACACGGATGGGCGTCATGCACGCAGCCCAGATCTCGAGAGGTATGTAACAACTGTGGAAGGGCCAATGTCACCGTGACCAGATGTCCACGATGCGCGGACCGCTACAAAGAGCTCAGCGAGGCCGCCGCGGAAGAGAGGAGGAAGCGCCGCCTGACCATGGCTTCAGTGCAGCCAACCACGGTGCCACAACCTTCACCACTGCCGCAGACGACAGCACAACCAGGGCCCAAACGGCACACCCAGGGACCAACCCCGCCCAAACAACACCGTGGACCGGAAGACTCCGCACCGACCTTAAAGAGCCCCAGGGATCGCAAGGAGGAAAGCTCTCGAGGTGCGAGACATCCCACGGACGTAAGGTGGATACTGGAGGAAGTGAAGGACCTACCGCAAGATCTAAGGGTAGCTATCCTGACAGAGGCCTTCCTCTCCAGTCCCAAGCCGAATGACAGCCGTAGAGTTCCTCGGGGAGAGAGAAAAAGTGGAACTAGGAGGAGCCAAAGTAGGTAACCGCCCGACTATTACTACCTTTTTCAGGCCGGCAGTCCAGAGAGGGTTTTTGGAGTACCGAAACACACCAGCACGGCCGCGGTTTCTTCTATTTTTTTCCAGGGTAGGAGTCCAGGAGAGACCGAGGCCGCAATGAGGGAAAAGGACCTCAACCAAAAACCCATACCACTAACCTGAGCCAGTGAAGGGTACCTGTCGTAGTCGGGCACTTCCGAAAACACCGTACGCTCTTCCCGCGAAAGCCTTTCAATGCTGGGAGTATTGAAGGCTTGGAGGGGGGGTGTGACGGGAAGTGCCCTTCTCCGACAGACACCTGCAGCTGAGACACGGAAAACTCAGTCTAATGCAGCGTTGTTTGCAGGAGAAGGGGAAACAGCCGTCAGGACAGCCGAGAAGAGTGCCGCAACAGCACACGCGGCCGCGCGGAGCGCACCATGTCTCCGGTCTACGGGGGGCCCACTACCACCGCCATGACACCAGACCGCGCCACGTGGCGACGACTCTCGCGGTAGTAGCCCGGTGCGCAACGGGACAGCAGCGCAGCAAGCGGCGAGCCCGCGCACTTAGGAGCGAGCGCGTGTATGTGTGTGCGCACACCGGTAGAGCGAGAGAGAGAGAGAGAGTGAGAGAGAGAAAGAATGAATGAGTGGAGGCTACGGGGCCCTAGCCGAATATCAGCCGTAAGGGGACGAAGTGGAGGCCACAAGCCCATTCCACAACGTCCCACACAACCGTGTATGAGAGTATAGGGGGGGGGGAGAAGGGGGAATGCACGCCTACATTGTACACAGCCCTGCGAGGCTGTATTACGATCAGTTGTATCTCGCGCCGATCTAGTCACGTGACTCCTAGTCAAGCGAGAGTGGGAGAGGGCCAGCGGGCCGGAAAAGCTGATACCGAACATCAGTTCGTGAATAGCCGTTAAGCATTAAACACGTGAGTAGAGAAGAGTCGTTAGTAAGCCTTTGAGCTATTAGCACGCGTGAGAACAAAGATAGAGAGTATTAGTAGTGATTAGTAGGGCAGTTGTTCTAGTGAATAAGTTTATAAAATAACGTAAGTTTCAGCCGTAATTGCCAGCCGTAGTATTGTTCGAGTCGAGTCGCGAATCATAGAGTGCGTGAGAAATAAGGGCGTGCGAACGAGAATATTTTGTTGACACGTGGTGTCGTGCGGTCAATGTGATTTAATAGTACGTTTCTAACGAATAAATAAAGGACTAATTGAACAGTTGATAAAGAGTGCGCGTTTGTGATTTTATTATTCCTTTTCTGTGCCGGCCGAAACCCCACGGCCCTGGGATAAGTAACTCGTGCGGGCTAGCCGAGTCAACGGGTCGCGGCGTGGCGCCCATCTTATTATATAAATTTCGCCGCGTATTCCCCTAGCCGCTTTACGGGGTAGACACGGAGGTCTCGGGTGAGTCCCCCGGAATTCTGCCACGTCACAACTCTTGTACTTTTTTCTAGGTATAAGACAGTAGTACACATGCAGCAAAGATCATCGCCGTCAAAATATGACACTCGCGGACTATAGCTTTAAATAATTCAGATATAGATATTATTCTCTGTAACACTGTATCGGTAAAATTTGACGGTGCGACATAGTTACGTTTTTGTATCTTATAAGTATCCAATTTCAAAATATTAAATTATAAGGTGTTCTGAAAGTGAAAATAATTCACAATCTGAAAATGTATCTCTGTTCCAAGATGACACTATAAACTCATTGTAGAAGCAATAAATCTTTAAATACTCATGATTATTTGATAAACAATTTATCTAAATATAAACTGCGATACGAAGTAGAAATGAAAGCTTAAAATACACGACGTATAGTATATTTAACAAAAGCAGTACACACATACCTACGTATAGCAGTACTACATCCTAATGTACGACAAATTGGTTATTTTATTTTTTAGAACTACACACGTAAGATGCACATTAAAGACTAAACAATTTATACAATTTGCACTATTGAATCAGTCATTTCATTCAGTAATTTCAGTAGTTGTACGATCAAGCCCTAGAATGTTTATCGCTATATTCAAATAGCGACTTTTTATTAAAAATTAGTGAATTTCCGTATGCAAAAATAATTAAAAAAAAATGTCAAAGTTAAAATAAATTTGAAATAATTGTAAGTATTCTACGATGAATTTTAAGACATTTTTATTATGAGAAAATTTGTAGTAAATTTCACTTTTGAGATAAGAAAATATACTTACAGTAAAAAAATTATAACAGTAATCGACTATTTAACATATCTTAATTTTTAAATGAAAAATTTCCGAGAATAAAAATCTGTATTTTGTAGGGTAAAAAAATCCTCCAAAGTAAAAATATTTTTTCCGTTAAGCTAAGACGGAGAAGACATCGGATTGAAAAATTTTGGAACATTACGATCATTCTAATGCCACAAAAGTTACTTTGAAAAAATAATTTCGTGAAAAAATGGCGTTTTCTCGGTTTTTTTATCTTCGAACGATAAATTTTAATTTGATGAACTTTTAAATGTAACCATTAAAAAGACCGACCTTCTTAATGGTGAAATATGTACTCTGCATATTTTTCTGAGATCGTACTTGTTCGGGATAACCCTCCAAAAAGGACTTCTGAAAAGTGTTCAGATAATTTTAAAGGGTTAAGCTATTGAACGTTAACAAACTCATACATTCTACTTTCGTTTTAATCTCAATAATGTTTCATGATTTTTAGTAAACATTTAGTAGTCATTTAGTAAACATTTTACACACCCGTCTATTATTTGAAAATAAGAAAACCCAATACTTATTGCCTTTTGAAATTATAGATTACTGAACCTCCGTGAAGCAAACTAGCATGCCAAATTGGAATTCTCTCAGAATAGGAAAATTATTTTAAAAGCAAAATGATTTCAAATTTTAAGAACAAAAACACTGGATAATGCTATTTTTGGATATAGGCATAACCTTTGAACCAATATACAAAAAATTTTATGTTTTTAATAAAATGTCAGTGTATGTGTCCAATACAACTTACATGTAAGTTTGAAATAGAAATCTAATAGATCACAGTTTTACTTTTTTACAAACAACAATGTATTTATTTTGAATGTGATTTTAAAGTGAAAGTAATTTTTTATAAAAAGATAAATGTAAAGATAATTTTATTTTGTGCTTCACAATAGTTTCCGAGTCAGATATACGATTGACCATCTACGATTGACTTACACGTTTTAAACGCATACGTGAATTGATTATGATTAGGTTAGAAACCTCGTTTTTAAAGTATGTAACAGTCGCACCTACCGCTAGAAAGCAACACATTGTATATGTAGATACAAATATGTATAATTCATTTTCTGACATTGGGTTATTGACCAATCAAAAAAAGTTTTTTTAAATATTTATACGTAATGTATACTTAAATTACATTAAATACACTAATAAGACTCTTGTAAATTAATCCAGGTTGACGAGGAACTTATCATATCAATAACTATTTTATGACAATTAGATGTCTTTTATTAATACAAAGGTGTCAACAAAGGTTTAAAGTTGGTAATCATGTTATGTTTCTAACTGGTACTCTGGGCCAATATTGAGAAACTCATATTATATGACATGATAGCTTATACAATAGTTTTATTTCTAACCAGAAATAGAATTTCATTCCCGAGTTATAAGACCTTCGTAGACACTTTTGTAATACTGCAAGGGCTTGATTCCCAACTTCTAATCTTCATGGGTACTTTTGTATTCTTCGAATGTATCTTCATGAATTTTTTCATGTTAAAACTCATGATCGAACCTTCTGAAAACTGAATTTCAAGACTTTGATGACTTAGGAGATTGTTTTGATCTATATCTACTGGTTTGAAAGTATTTTGTTTGTAAAGTTTAACTTATTTAATAAGAAAAGTTCCTTTTACGTTTTTAGTAAGAAATGCTTCCCTTTCAAGTTAGAATTTTTTGGAAATTGGTTTAAAATGCCAAAATTGGTAAAAATGCCAACTTTGACATACTGTAACTAAGAGAATATTCATGAATAAATCTATAA
Organism: Apocrypta bakeri; assembly: GCA_018906985.1. Lineage (NCBI taxonomy): Eukaryota > Metazoa > Arthropoda > Insecta > Hymenoptera > Pteromalidae > Apocrypta > Apocrypta bakeri. The sequence goes on along the minus strand of JACCIA010000010.1, from coordinate 4,754,845 downwards.
AAATTCATGTAAGTAGATACAGTGACAAACTAAAGTTTGAAAATATTAAAACAAACAATTTTTGATCGGTCCATCTGTCAGAGAATGACTCATATACGTTGCACTTTGTAATGAATGAATCTCTAACTGAAACAAAAAGGCCATGAAAATTTCACCAATGTAATAGTGAATATCCACTGGTAGTGAGTTCTAGGCTCTCTATTTCAGTTTTACAAACTTTTAGAAAACTGTACTAGAAAGCTAACTTTGTTATTTTGATTAGTAAGTAAATTTATGAAAATGCGGTAACTAGATTCCATATTTATGAATAAACATCTTACAAATACGCCTTGAAAGTTTGGCAATATTCATCGATATAGTTGATTCGATTAAGGATCCTCTTACCGGTCGCTAAAATAACTTTATTTTTTAGCAGAGCATACCAAGGGATCTTTTGACGTAGATATAAACCTCAACTGTACAGCTCAAGTCTTTATCCCCAAGAAAAATGTCAGTCTGCGAGCCGTAGACTAGGATGGCAAGGGTTTCGCATATAAAGAAGCTACCGTGAAAACGGTATAGTGCGCTGGCCTCTAGGTACAAGGTATAAGCACATTGCCCGCTATAAATTTTACCGACACGCGCGGTGGCGATCGATGATCGCGGAAATGCGGAGGTGAAAAAATTCTACTCTAAATAGCGGCTTGCCTAAATAGACACACGTACACGCTTTCGTCTTGTAAAAGCTGCGCACGCGATACATATATATATATATATATAGATAGATATGTATAGACATATACAAGTAGGGGAATTGTTGCCTGCTGCACTCGAGGAAATCAATTATAGGCACTTTTTGCGCGCAATATATGTAATAATACACAATATTGTATATCATGCGCACAAAACGTGCCTATAATTGATTTCCTCGAGTGCAGCAGGCAGCTATTTACACTGAACACGAAATTATATTCTATATATATTTTCTATAGCTTATTAGAATTATGTAGAGTGTTGCAACATATACATGGGTCATTCTCTGACTAGTTGACCGGTTAAAACTATTTTCTTCTTCAAAATATTTTTAAACTATTCGTGTTATTGTTATGAAATAGTATAGTTCTTGATTAGTCTGGTTCAGAATCATCCTGGAAATAAACTTTGAGTGCCTTTTTAGTGTATTTAGTGGAGTTTAGGTCATTGCGTATGAGGTGAACACATGTGTTCTAATAAATATTAGGAAAATTGCTAGATAACTTTTTTTCTAGCTAGAAATAGAACTTGATTCCCAACTTCTGACCTACATAGAAACTTTGATAGTCATCGAAGTCATCTTCTTGAATTTTTTCATGTTCAACTCATGACCGAACCTTCTCAAAACTGAATTTCACGACTTTGATGACTTTGATGACTTTGATGACTTTGATGACTTTGGAGATTGTTATGATCTATACTTGCGGATTTGAATGTATTTTATTTGTAAAGTTAATCTTATTTAGGCAGAAAAGTCTCTTTTATGTTTTTAGTGAGAAATGCTTCCCTGAGAAGTTAGAATTTTTTGGAAATCGGCATAAAATGCCAAAATTGCTAAAACTTGCGACTTTGACATACTGTAACATAAAAACTTTTCATGAAAAAAATGCATAAAGGTTGATGACAGCCAAAGAACAGGTTGAAAATATTTAAAAGAAAAAAAATTTGTTGACAGGTCAATATGTCGGAGAATCATCCATATACATTATGAAGGCAGCATAACAATGAATAGCGCGGGAATATCGCACGGAAAGCACCAGTTATGAATTTTTTCCCGTACCGAAAATGTCTATGTGCAATTATTTGACGTTGAGTGTCGTTTACTATATTTACTCATAGCGAGGCAATTTAAACAGCGCCGTAGATACATTTCCAATAACTGCATCGAGTAGTCATCGAAACGTACACGAACCGCGAAATTAGCGTATTATTAGCGTCAGCTGGAGTGTGGCTAATGAAAGTCTTAAGGTCTAAATCTGGCCAATTGGCCAAGTAGGTAAGGATAAGGTGCATCAAGGGAACAATAGAACCATTTCCCTTCCCTATTTCCTTCTATATATCTCTATAAGTAGAACAAGACGTACGCGTGAGAGAGTTAGTTCGAGTGTTATATATGTATTCGTACGTGAGGCGAATGTCTAGTCGGACGAGCGACACCATCGAGACTGAAGCGTGGAATCGAAACAACTTGGATTAGCTTGTTTCACTCTCTTTTTGTTTGCTTTAAACAGCAACGCGATGCAACTACCGCAATTTTGCAGTTGTTCGAAAAGTAAAGCTCCATCGTGAAATCAGCTTATTAATATTGAATTGTTTTAATGTTATTTAGTCATAAGTCCATGAATTCGGTTACTCTTAACTAACAAGAGAATATCGGATGGCCTGCTAAGCTGGAGATGAGTTTTTTACGATACCTATAAATAATTCAATGTTAAAAATAAGGTTATGAATTGCTATTGTGCAGACGAAATGATTAATCGAATGAATTATTTAAACTGCGTATAGTATAGAAAATGGCACACCGATAGGTACGCGCATAACAGCATAAATATATACATGTATATATTTATACATATATATCTTGCATCTATCAAAATTAGTTATTTCATTGAATTGCTTTTGAATGTGTATAAGAGATGGAAATAGTAGATGAAAGACTACCCGTTTTCTTTTTTCGACAGGCGTCAAATTCAAGCGGCTTTTCGCGTGCCCAAGACGTCGTGTCATCGTGAGATAAATCTTGCGCCAGCAATTTGAGTAAAAAGATTATACTATAGTCAAATGTAATCGAATTGTTATCAGCTTATTCTGCTCGTTTTTCAAATGTCGTATATATATTCTCGTCGAATTGGGACGTCAAGCAGCATTGAGTTGAAAATATCTCTTCTTTAATTCGTAAATTAAACGTTCGCATTATATAGAAATTGGCGACAACCGAAAGGCAATTACGCGGTCGCATATTGCAACGTCGAGTCCAAGAGATTTCGAGTATATTCGTGCGAGTGCGCGTGCACAGTACGAGTGGCAAATTGCACTACGGAACCTCGGTCAGAGAGCAAAGGATGGCACGTCGAGAGCGCGTCTCGATATCCGTCTTAGCATAGCGATGGGCAACCGTTGCTCTCGGGTCTGCATAAGTATACACACACGCACACACGCACACATCTCTATGAGAAATTCTAACCAGGGCCTGACAATATCGTGCAAGAGAGTTACATATGTATATATGTACGTATGTATATATCTAACGAACGAAATTAACGGCTGCAAAAGACTCGAAGTTTTCATTTCCGTGTGCGGCTCTTCGACGATCTTCTTATCGCAGCACAGCTGCGGATTTAGCATCGCCACGCCGATGCTCTGTAATTGAATCATAGTCCACGATGTGGGGGGGGGGGGGGTGCACACTCTATCAAGGCCGGTATAAAGATCGGTTAAAAAATAAAACGGTCGGGAAAGAGAGAAAATGAGGAAGAAACGCCTGAATATATGCATATATATATTTAGGCGGGGAGTAAAGCGGAAAACGTCGAGAATGGCTTTCCAGGAAGAGAGAGACAGAGACAGAGACAGAGACAGAGAGACAGAGGGAGGGGGGATCATGGTTTGAAGCTGGGGAGGTGCGCTCTATTAGAGAACGCGAACGAAAGAGACGTAGCGGAGAGAAAGAGCGCGCGCGGAAAATCAGTGGGCGAAAGAGCTGCTTAACAAACTGCTGAACTCACACCCGCTGGGACTTTGCGCCCGCGCGCTCACGCTTAATGGACTTTGCCCCCACCTCTCTTTCTTTCTCTCTCTACCGTAAAAGATATACCCTCTGCATATAACATGATTTCGCGCTCTCTTTCTCTTTCTCTTTCGCTTTCTCTCTCTCTCTCTCTCTCTCTCTCTCTCTCTCTATTTCTCTCTCATTCTTTGCAATCTCTCTTGTATTTACAACTGGCGCTGATTCGAACGCGAAAATTTTCTTATTCGCGGAGTCGCATGAGCAACTGTTAGTCAACAAAGGACGAGCGCAAGTTGATTCTCTCATTATAGTGTATACAGTGCTTACCTTGTAGGGGCCGAGATTCTCAACGATGCAGGCAAACACAGCCTCACGGCCCACCGAAACAGTGAGGTTGTTCAAAGGCTTGGCAAATCTTGGTAAGTCTGCAACGAACCAAATACTTGGGTTAACTTCTGCCCTTACCCTCTCTCACTCTCTTACTACAGCATTTCAGTCTGTGTCTGTGTCTGTGCCCGTGTCCGTGCTTATGCGTGTGATGCTAGTTTGCGAGTGAAAAATGCACTCTAAATGCAGCCCCGATATCAAAGTTATAATTTGCTCTTAAATCTGCTTCGAAAGAGTAACAAAAGAAACAAACAAATAACTAATTTCCGAATAGCTCAATCCATTAACGCTCAGCAGGGTATGGAAAAATACAAGAGCTTGAGCAAAGATTTTGTTTAGAGTGTAGCACACAGAGATAGGGAGTGGAGAGAGGGGCTAAGGGAAAGAGTGTGCGTGTGTGTGTGTGTGTGTGTGTGTGTGAGCGAGAGATGAGCAATATATTGCTTCCCATCAATCTATTGTCGTCATGTCAGGTTGTGTATTTCGCGCGTGACGAAAGCCACCTTAGGCTGCGCGCAGCTGTGCGGCAGACCCCGAGAAGACGCCACAGCACTTTCCAGTCGCTATCTATCATCCCATCGTTTCTCGGCACTCGTGTGTCTGCGCTTTGAGCCGCCAGTCTCCGGGAATTGACGTATTTGCTTATTTTGACTAGCACGCACAAAGCCCGCATGCATCATTTCCGCGCAACCGACATCATCTCTGCACCCGCGGTTATCTTTTTTTAACTTTTTCGCCACTCTCAACACAGCTTTTTGAAATATTACGGAAAATTCCGGTGTCAATATTAAATTTTCAGTGTAGACTGCTGTAAGGTATGCTTTGTTTTTTCTTTGTCATTTTTAGTTTTGGTAAAAACTTGACAAACGCGGAAATAATTCATCGGTGGGGAATCGATCCATGGCGAATCGTCGCGAACTCCGCGTGACGTGGACGAGATCGCGTGATGTGTGTGCTTACGCGGAAGCCTTATACAATACGACAACGTTATATACGTGTAGGGAGGACTCGTAGTGTACTCGATCTCCCTTTCTCTGTCTACAGTTGGAATGCAGTTGGCAACGTTCGCCGAAGTCATAACGTCGGTAATTGGACACCGGCTAGAGACTCTGCCCGTTTGCATGTGTCATCGGAAAGATTTGAAAAATGTTGTCTGTGCGCTTTGCCAGACTTTCATCTATATATATATATATATATACATATATATTATATATACATAGGTCTGTATTCACTAATTAAACAAACTTTCGTGCTTTCAAGAAACGCACTGCTCGAATATTACCTGTGAATAGTAAACGAGAAGTTTTAATTGCGGTTGCGAAATGTGCATAAGCACGCGCTGGCGCCATCCGTGGCGTACTTCAATTTTTCTTCTCCTTTCCCTCTCCCTTGGTGCTTCTCTGGAACCGCGTACTTAAAACTCTCTGCAACCGATTTTGTTTCACCTCGTTACATATTTATTTATTATTCGCATTAAACGAGTTTAGGTGTAGACCTTTTTGAATGCAATATTAGAATAGAGAATTTAGTGATCCCTAAATGCCACATTATGAGAGGCTTATACCTAATAGATAATGACAAAAGAGAATTTCTAAATAACTTAAGACTATATTCGATACTGTAAATACCGAGTGGCGAGAGATTAAACAGCCTCGTCATACTCATCATAATACGGTTGAAAATAAAATCAAAGCCTCGAATTAACAGGAGAAAGGAGAGTCAGCTAGTAACAGAAATATATCATTTTAATTTATTTAACTGCTATGTGTAATTCATTATCTGACGGACATTTGATACAGCAACTATATATTTTTATAAAAAACTGTGACCGCATTGCTTACGGTAACCGCGACGATCTGTAATAAAAGGAAGCTTCATTAAAACGTCAATAATACCAGCTCTGTGTACATTTATCCAGACATATATATATAGATGATACATGTCCACAACGAGCGATCGCGTGTGAGTCTCTAGCTGTCGTATAAAGTATGTCAACGTCGTCACTTGGTTTCAGCAAGAGAGAGTAGACGCCCGGACGTCGTAAGTATAATCTTTGGCGGAGGTCCGCGGCGAGGTGCAGCTCTACTCCTAATTAACATCGGAATGGGCTGCGCTCGCGCGAGTGCTGGCGATGGTAGTAGTAGCGGTAGTGGTATAGTCAGACACTCGGCGTTTTCATTGCGGCGGCAATAAATCCGGGAAACGGATAAGCGTTATCGGTAGCCTTCGGCCTCGCGCTGCAACTATCTCTCTTTCTCGTTCCCTCTCACTCTTCTTTCTCTCTCTCTCTCTCTCTCTCTCTCTCTCTACTCGTTGCTCTCCCCAGCTTTGCACCTGTGTGAATAGAGAGGTGTACTATGACGGGCAAACAATAGAAAACGCATGACAATGGGACTATGATGTTTCCTTGATAGTGCGACTATAGCACTCCCCTATTAACTCTCTGTGCAATGTTGACGTTGGATCTCTCTCTCTCTCTCTCTCTCTCTCTCTCTCACTCTCCCTCTCTTCCTCTCACTCTCTGTCTGTCTCTTTATTATTCTTTGAATTCGTCGCGTACGAAGCCAAAATTTTCCAGCTGCACAAGTATACGACTATACGTATGAATAATCTAGGAGACGTTAACGCAGCGGATAATCTTAATAGGTCCGCGCGCGAAAAACAGAGAGACGCGCGCGGTTTGAAATTGAAGCGTTCACGATGGTGCTTTAATTATTCCTCCGAACGAATTAACGGGCCTGCGCACGCAACTACCCCAGCGTCTAGCTGACTTATATATTCACCGACGCTCTATCTCGGTCTCTCTCTTTCTCACTCTCGTTTATCACCGACGTATATGTATTATAGAGATGTATATACGTATCTCTATACATGAATTTATAAAATATGTTTCCGAAGAAGATCTACCGGCGAAATTCTCGGCGAAGTACTTTGCTAATGAATATCGATAGTCGATCGTTGCGGCTACCGTACCGCGTAATAAGAAGGAGCGGATGGTCAAATAAATATAACGAAATCATCACTGAGATATTAAAGACCGTATATATACATATATATATACACACCTTGAATATCGAACACGAATATCGGAACTAATCGTATCTCTTCTTCTAGATGTATATGAGATGAAGCGAAGGTGGGATAGACGAGACCTCCTCTTTTAATATATTTAATTTGATATCGGAATTTTGCTCACATCCAAATATATTGATGAATATCGTACCTAGAGATTTCTCATCGTCCAGTCTGCGCAATTACTTTTTTAATCGAACGTTTCAAGTCCGTTCGAATGTCGAACGGTTAATTGGCAAATAGAACATAGACATGAAATCTCTACTAATACGAATGTTTGCTTGCGAGATGTTTACCAGACATTATGCACATATACACAGCTTGAAACTTTTTCATTTTCATTAAGAGGCGTGAAGCTCGTGAAACTGTTACCCGACACTATATATATACACTGGCGACGAGGAGTCCAGGTCTCTCAGCGATTATCGTGCGTTTTAATTAAAAATTTTATTAATTCGACGCTGTAAGCTTGAAAAAGGAAGAGAGAGCCGCTTAACACTAGGCATATATACATAACCACCTGGTGGTCCACGACATTGTGTATAGCGTACTCGGCTCGCGTCCGCCTCTGATACATTCAAATTGTACACAAACGTTTGATAAAACTTAACCGTTTCAACTTCACTGTATACACCATCTTGATACATTGAAATTTCCTTTATGTATAGAGTAATCTTCGAAAGGACAAGAAGTAGTAACAATAATATAATAGTCATGTAAAATGTCGAGGAAACTTTAAAGACTTTCGAATCTCCGATTCAAACCTGCAGTGAGAAATTCCAAGCGAGATCGTAAATTCTCAAGGCTCGATAAGCTCGTTCTTATGCCCGAGCGACCGAGCAAAACGCTCGGCTAGTTCAAAGAAGAAGACTAGCGCCCGCGCGCGTACTCCTGATATGAATAATAATTAATCGCGACATGGTCGTTCGCGCGCTAAAACTTGCCGCATCTCATTACACAAACGCCCCAACGTATTTTCCACCCTCGAAAAGGAGACAAAGCGATAGAGAGAGAGAGAGAGAGAGAGATGTCGTTTTTACAAGGGTAATCGACGAGAGGAAATCACTTTTTTATATCATCATCTTAACCGCGTTAAATTGAATGATTGAACGTATTTCTACGTCAATTATATTATAACTTTGGAAGGATCGTACGAGCCGATGCGAGACGTGTCAGCAGTGCGAGTCGCCGAGCGGGTGGGTCGATTTGGTATGGATGCACATTTCGTATACATCCAGTACATAAATGGTAATTTGTGACACGCGAGCTCTGAGCAAACGAAAACTTGATGCCGTCACGTAGCCACATAACCACGTTACCGCGCGCTCTGACATTCCGATTATAGTTTAGCCAATCTCTTGTTCCGCTTCTCTCAAATATAGCCGCGCCTCTCTCGTCCCTAATTTTTGACTGTCTGCATCGCACCTAATCGTTAATTCAATCGATATGCATTATTATAACCCTCCTAGCTATTATTTAAACTACGCTCGAACGCACGGGTGTGACTGAAGGTCCTATTTGTTCGCTGATATGGACTTGTCAAGACAAATCGATGATAAAACAAAAAATCATTAAAACACTGCGTACGCGAGCTTTGGCAAGTTTTTATTTCGCCGGGCACGTGTATAATAAATCGTTTTCATGTATATTTGGCGCTCATATTATTGCAAATTATGACTGAAATGAACGAAAGTTAACTGACTGCGCGAGAGAAATTATATAGTTTTGGCTATATAACAGTCCACGTCTATCAGCATCAGGTTTATGAATGAACGAAATCCGTAGGTGAAAAAAGACAACGATAACGCAGCCATTATATCGTATCTCTCGGTGCGGCGAGTCGTGTCAACTGGTCATCGTTGCTGTATACACACAGCAGCGAATTCAAACGCGGCTAATTGCTTGAATGTGTATATATCCAAAAAAAAATGACCGGATTAATTTCGTTCGGAATAACGCTCGCTCGGACGACGTGTCGTAATTTTCAAATTAGCTTGTCGCGCATATCCCGTATCGTTGGCGAATTACAATGGACATATATATATATATACATAGATGATATGATTTTAATATAGAAGTCAGCGCACGCGTGATAGATTTTCTCCTGCCTCTTGTAGAACGCGCTTTCGAATGCGAAACAAGCGCAGCCAGAGAGAAAACCGCAGTCGCATACAGAGGCTGAGAACACAGAAGGAAGTCGAAGGCAAAGGGCAAATAATCGTCGGGTTGCGACTGCTTCTGACAGACGTTGACCCTCTCAAAGGAACTCATTAAGCAATGCGTTAAATTCACGACACGCCACAGAGTCTGCGGCGGACCAATAACGCGCTCTCGCTCTCACGGATCTTTGACGAAAGCGATCTCGTGTGTACCAGCATTTGTTCACGCTTCGAATCGTATATGTACGCCAATAGAGGTATGTACCTTCGCTCACGACTCGTCTCTTCGCTATATATACATGTATATATTTAACCGTATACATGCGATTGAGTTCCTTTTGAATTTATGCAGATTTATCCCATGACAGTGTATGCAGCGGTTAATCGATATTGGAAATTAAAGAAAAGCCAGCTCGTCCAGTCAGGGAAATTGTATTTCCCGTATGTATACAAGAAACCGACGATAGACAGGCCAAGCAGAGATGACCGCGCGTGCTTGCGCGCATTACAAAGCAAAGCTGGCAAAAACGAGCTTTTGAATTTCATTGCTCCCGGAGATTTTCCCTAAGAATATTACGCAACTAAGTCTTCAAAGAGACGTATTTTATACACGCCCTGGAGCTGAAGGCAAGCAATTTTACAAAATGTGCATACAGTACATAAAAATACACTGCCCGCGGAGCGTGATTGGTTAAAAAGTGATTAAGCGTTTAAAATGTAGTTCTTCTATTATTTATTTATTTTTTTTCACTTTTTTTTATTCGTAATTTCTCGATCAGTCACTAATAATTCTCTCGATAAAACTGCGCGATCAATGGATTTGGGTAGTACATATATACTAGGAATGTCGTATAGAATACCAACAGTAGAACGGCTGACACAGCGGCTTCCTGTTTGCTAGTCGGAAGCAATCAATCGTGAAATCCCTCGACAAATATAGTAACTCTTGTTTGTCAATCATAGACGTCGCTTATAGCTAATCACCAATACGCATGATTAGCCAAGATTCTGCAGTAGGATCGCTGGAATAGCACCGTACGTGTCAAAATCTCCTACATAAATCACTGCGCATTCTATATCAGCGTTAAATGCCCGATCGGCGTTATATAAACATCCCGCGTGCGAATAGCTTTCGATCGTTATTCACGCAAGTTTAAAGTGTATTGAAACGGTAAGCGAGTTTTTGATGGGAAAACTTTGTAGTGGTGCGGCTTCGCGAAAAATTTGTAATGAGCTGACTACATACGAAAAACAAAGCCGACGATGCCTCTCGTAATTAGGCTATAGGATTATCGCAGGAAAGAGAAAGAGAGAGAGAGAGCGAGAGCGAAAGGGGTGGGGGGGGGGGGGTTGAGCAAATCAGCGACAACTTACGAGCCTACCGCTGTTCTACGTTAACGAGCGTAAAATACGACTAGGACGAGTTGACAAATGTTTACGGCAGGGAGGCACACGCAAAATCTATGTGCTACCACAGCCGCGTGCTATGAATCAGAAACTCGCCGAAACTACTAGACTCGTTTCCCTCAAATGTAATTCAAAATGAGATTGCTTGGTCAATGGCCAAGCTCCTACTTTCGACTAATTTAATACCTCATTTTAGCATAAAAAAACCATTAGTTTCCGTACGTATATATGCAATGCTTTTGCCAAATTATTACTTTATTTTCCCTCCTTTGCATCGAATTTTTCAACGAGTCGGATAAACATGTCACGTGGGCAACCCAACCAATAATTACACGCAGCAATAACTTAACGCCCAATCAGTGAATCGCTTTAAAAGCCAATTTACAATGGTTTTCCGATACACAAACCACAAAGTGCGAATAAAGCCCTTTATCCGCTGAAAATAATGAACGTATGTGTAAAACAATTTCGTTTCGTTTAATTATCCACAGAAACATGACACTGTACACGCAATCTAATGATCAAACGGATATCCAAGCGAACGACAAACAAAAGCTCCACAAGAAAACAAAGCGAACTGTCCTCTATGGAAAGAGAAACTTTTTTTTCTGTCCCTCTCCCTCTCTCTCTCTCTCTCTCTCTCTCTCTCTCTCCTCACCGACGACTATAATACCAGAGCGGTTTTACGGAAAGTTGTTTAGGGAAAGGAATGAAATTCGCCTCCTCAAGCCTGTCATCACTGCGCCAAGACCAACTCTGTCGAAGAAAGAAGAAGAAGAAGAAAATAAAGCCGCGTTGAAGTCAAACCGGCCGCTTGTCAACTACTTTGAAGCATCGCCCGTTGCTCGTCTCCGTTATAAAAGAAAAACTTTGATTGGGCGACCCGGAAATTGTTCTCGACACTCGGCTGTTAAGCGCACGCGCCCTTTCATTTAAATATATATATATGGAATGAAAGTGCAAAAATATACAGGAGATGCATGTAGAGTCAAATGTGCAGGTCTGTGTGTATAGTTTAGATAAATACTATAGCCGAATATACATGTGTATGTATGCATAGTAGTATATACCTGAGGCAGGATCGTTGAACGCAGACACGAAGCAAGCGGCCACGAGGTATAGGAGCGGCGCCAAAGGGCTGGCAAGAACGACGTGCATTGCGACTGTGTTGGCGCGGCTAAGTTGACTGGTATCCAGCGGCGCGACGAGCCTTTGGTAAACCGCTCTTGCTCGTTCCCACTACTCGTACCTCCACCTATATACACGCGCGCGGCACACGCTGCTTTTGCCGCCAGTACTGCAGCGCAAGCGCGAGCTTTCCCTCTCCCTCCAATTTATTTGCCCGATATCATTCGCACAGCTTAAACTCACCTGCTTCGAGGTGTGAAGAGCTTTTAAATTCTACACGTCCCTAAACGATGAACCGCGGCGTCTTTGAGCATCCGCGAGCTCGCCTTTCGGTCGTTTTTTCTTTGCTTGTTTTACGACACGAGCGCAACGAACGTTACCCTACAGCGTACCGAGTAGATATTATTTTATTGCCAATTGTTTTCGACAGTTGGCGCGCTCGGGCGGTACCGACGCGTTCCAGCTCGGATGGAAAGCTATATACAAAATTAATTAAGCTGGGGCAGTAGTAGTTTTAGCCAGCAGGATAAAAAAGAGGAATATTTGGAAAAAAAGCTTTTCCACGGCGTTTTATGAAAGTCGTCAGCTCGCATCGTAAAATTCTGCTTCAATATGATAAATAATTTTCTAATGATATTCGCGTACCCGTGGTCCGAAAAAAACTCCTGTGCAATAAAAAGTAGTGGACGAAAAAAGAGGAAGAAAACAGTTCCGAGTTAAGAAATTCAAGCAGATCCGCGGATATAGCTCGAGATAAATAAATTGAAAGCCGAGCTAATTATGCCTAGAGTCTTTGGTGCGCTATTAGCGGCAAAAGTAATTTTCGGTGTGAAAAGTTTCTGTTCTACTTGGAGCATTCGTTAAAGAGCTTGGGCCTGAAAGTTCACGCGCTTCGACTATGGGGAGGCGACGGATTAAGGGATGCATTAGTTCGAGAGTGAGAAGAAGAGGTCGAACGAGCAAGTTACGTGCTGAGACAGTACTTTCACCGAAATCATCGTCTTTAAAATGGATTCAATTAGAGGCTCATTCGATCTCGGGAGTCCCCAAGGGCTCGCCGACGCAAAAATACAGAACCAATCGCGTCCAAGAACTTTCCCGAGATAGGAATCTAGCGTATTCGCTTTTCCGTTGTTGTTCCAAATTGTTCCAAGATGTACAGCATCGTTCGATTTCGCATATGCACCACGTATAATAGAAGCGCATGTTATTTCCCGAAGCCGCAGGGTAAATATAGTCGAGGAGAGCGAAGGAGGGAGAGTGGGAGAGAGGACGAGAGAACTGCACGCGCGAGTTTACTGAGAGAAAAGAGCAGCAACAGGAGGTACACTTTGGTGGTTGATGGAAGACATATAGACGGCGAATAGAAGCGGTACGAGGAAATCGAGGAAATATAAGGGGATACACACTTATTGAAAAGTGACATATCCAAGGGGGGCTAACGATCGATGTTCTCAACGGACCAGCATTACTTTGAGCGTCAGTGCTAGCTTGACTCACTTGTACAGGCCCATATATAGATCGATTTCAATTTAGCCTCGTTAAGCGGGCTGCACGCGTTCCCCAGCTCTACTGCTAACGAGCTTTCGAAAGTCATAGATAGCCGACAAGTTGGCTTTACCTCTCTCGCTCTCGCAGTAGTAGCGTAGCACCGACGGCTCTCTCACTCTTTACACCCTCCGCACGAGCTTACACCGCCTGCCCAACTTATGTATACACCTGTAATCCGGCGTCTCTCGACCTCCTCAAACAAAATTTTTCCTTTTCAAACTCCTGGCATGGGCGCACTAGTTACTATTTCGACTCCGCGCCTCCGTCAGTAAGACGTCAAATCGAAAAGAAAACTTTATTTACAGCTGTACCTACTCTCCGCGTCGTACGCGATGAAACAACGATTACGTCTTCGAACAGTCGACGAGCTTCTCGAAAATAAATTTCTGTATCATAAACTCAAAGCCTGGATAAGAAGCTGCTCTACAGCATGCAGCACTGGATATATTCCAGTGCTCGAAAGCTCAGCTCCAGTGTATGAAGGCAAGGATTCATCGGAATTATTCATCAGTCGACGAACCCCATAACTCTACGCTTGAATTCACGAAAGCGCTGCCGAAAACGAAAACGCGTCGATCTAATAACGATTCTTGTCGTGTTCGGGAGCTGTCGAAGCTAAAGGAAAAGCGAGCGAAAAACTAAAACAGCAGCTGCAGTCTTTCCTATTATATACGTATGCGTTCCAATGTTTTTTTTGCTACTGCATACGCTCGAGCTCCGGTTAAAAGAGAAGTAAGCTCACGCAAGCTCCGCTCGCGGGAGAAAGGGAAACGAAATGAATAGCGGAGAAAGCGAACGAGAGAGAAAGAGAGGGAACGCTTATGGATACAAAATAGCTCCGGCCCCGTGCGAAATTACAGTATTTTGAGGCAATGAAGCGGCACACACAAAGTTGCAGTGCAAAGGCGCGCGCGCGCGCGTTCTTAAAAGCTCGAGATTAGAAAAGTCCGGGATGGAAGAAAATTATAGACTCGCACTTGCGCGAGCCTACTGCTCAAGACACAAAGTCGCGAATTCGGCGTCGACTCTTTACGAGCTTTCGAGAGAGAGAGACAGAGGGAGAGACAGAGAGAGAGAGAGAAGGAAAAAGAGAAAGCTGTCGCCGCCTATATGCACTCGACTACTTACGTACAGCTCGCGTGCTTCAAGCGAGTTTCGATCGTCGGCTATACGTACCCCTCCTCCTGGTAGCGGCAAAACGCCGTCGGCTCCTTAAAATTCGCTTTTTTGCAAGTCATACACATTGAAAACAAAAAAAATAAGAGTCGTTGCTCCGCTTATATGGAATAAATTGCCTTGGCTATTTGTACGCGTACGGAACATACACATACATATACGTACGTATATGTTTTGTATATGTGTGTACGTAGCCAAGCCTTGATTCTCCCATACAAAGCTAATCGACAGCAACAAGCCTGTGATAAATTTCTTCGCGCTCACCTCTGCAGCATTATTATCTCGTAATTCACGTACACTTCTTTGATAGAATTCGATTTGCGAATCTCATAATTTCTCGGAGGAGTTTTGGGTCGGTAAATAATGAGCCAGACCTATAGCTTTTTCTACACATGTACATAGGGTTATCGTAGTAATATAACGTTTTTATTTTTCACTCTGTTAATTACAACAGCGCTGGCACTTATGTTCTCTTTGCTCGATCAACGTACACAAAAGTAGAAAAGATTGCGCTAATTATCTGTGTGCAACATAAAGGATGTTCCAACGAGTACGCTTCTTACAAATTATATACTTCCCCTCGTTGTCGCAGAATCGCATCTGCAGTTGAATAGAAAAACTAACTCGACGATTAGTTTTGCAGATGTAGGATTATAAAATAAGCTAAATAATACACCGCCCTAGTGGAAACGATCGGCAGTTTGCAACGTAATTATTGGTTAACTTTGAACTTGATAATGTCACGCTAGTGTTATTACGTCGTTAAAGATAAAATATATTTCCATTGAAAATACAATTATAATTATAATTATATAATAGATGCTTTTATAATGAAATTTTCAAAATTTATTCAGCACCTAAAATGCTTTGATCCAATTAACGCGTTAGCCATTGAAAATTGTCCATGTTCTACCAGGGCGAGTAAGATATTTGCGTAATTCGAGCGGACTTGCATAACAGGTATAATAAAATAATTTAATATATTTCAGACAAAAAAGTATAGTAAGAAATCGTTGTCTCATCATTACAAATCTATAATCATATATATATATATATGTATGTATGCGTATATAATATATGTAAATATGTATGCATATATCTCTTTGTTCAAATTTAACATTAAACTCTTCAACGTTATAGAAAAAATCCTCGTCCCATAGTAACAAACCTTCGAATATAGGGTTGGAAGCAAAGCTCCTTGTACTATATCAATCATTGTAATAACTTTAACCAGAAATTATTTTCCTGTCTCGCGTTGTACATAGTACTCGGTCAAACGTAAACAAACGCCCTTGCGTTTCTCTTCTTCCCAGCTGTCTTAACTCAGTCCCTTCCATGAAAGTAGCATTTAATGCACCAGGGAGTAACGTCCTACTAGAAAGACGTGACACTCGTCGCAAACTCGAACCGGTTTCAGCGAATTCGGCAAAGCTATGGTATTGTCGCTACAGGCATTACAAAATATACTTCCACAGTTGCGACAGTGATGCTGTAACAGAAAAAGAATTTCATCGATTACTTTCCATCCATCCGAAAATTCCATTTCGATTTCGCGAGTTCGAAACAAAAAAAAGACGACTTGATGTAATCGCTTGTCCCTCTCGGAGAGTGTTACAGATATGTATATATAAATGTAAATATATGTAGAAGTGATTTTTATAGAGTAAAATATCGAAAATGTGATAGAGCTACACGGGGGGCAGTACTCGCGCATCCTTAGCTGAGAAAGCCGAGGTTGCGCGCAACTGACTCAGAATAACGTCCTTCTGATAAGCCAAGTTAATTATTGAACCGTCCCATCAGTGTGACTTATGGCGCGCGCAGTTGCGCCTTTACATATATCTATATCTATAAATATATATTTGCGATAGTTTATAGCGCCGCCGAGCCATACCGTGACTTCCTGCAGGAATAGCGGAACATCAGGAAGGAAGGACTAGCGAACGATCGAAAATAACATTTCTTTTTACTCTATTACTAGCGAAATCCACGCGCCACGTAACCACGCGCGCATTAAAATCATATGGATGAGCAATATCCTTGGATGAAAGCTGCGAATAGTTCACGATACGTAGCGTGTCTCGAAAAAGTTTGTTCTCGAAGACCGATAAGACTGATTAAAGCTTTCCGGTGACTATACAGGCAGCATGTCCCTGTCGCCGGGCGCGAAAAGACAAGCTTTCGCGGCACTCCTCCCATACTTGCATGCACATAAGGTTGCACATTTTTCCCCTCCAACGTCTATATATATATATATATATATATATATATATACAGAGAGAGAGAGAGAGAGAGAGAGGGAGAGAGTTAGAAAGCGGCAGCCCAGTTGTATATATAATACAGGGGATACATTAAGCAGTATGGTAATACGGCCCGGGGCGCAAGAAAAACCAGTAGCGCATAAGGGGAATTCCCTGACGGGCCGCAAGCTTGTTATTATGCAATAACTTACTCGCGAACCGATTTCTCTATGTATACGAATATGGAGACATAGAGAGCGCGCGTGTGTGAGAGAGTAGGCCTCGAGCGCCTCGTGGGGTTTTCAACATCTCTATCGGCGACGACAGGCTACTCTGAATATGCATAGGCATTTCAGCTGGTTTGGCGCTTGTCACCCTACCGCCTCTTCCTCATATATGGCTCGTAGCCGCACGATATAATTATAATAAAAAGCATCCTTATACATGCAGGAAGCACGAAATGACTGCAGCAAGAGGGAGAGAGAGAGAGAGAGAGAGAGAAAAGGGGAAAAAATCTCAGCAGAGAGGCGCATAGTCATTATTTTCGATGCCGAGTTATTTCCTAATTAAGTTTGCAGCGCAGGGCTGCAAAAAGCCGGCCAACAGCTGAATGGAAATGGAAGTTTCGCGCGCGTTCGCTCGATCGACGCGCCGCTATGCTAGTCTGGATAATTACTGGTAAACGATTAGCGAGAAGTTGCCACGCGCGCTTCGAGTGACTGGGTAATTAAAAAGTTTGATTACCTTGCGTCGAGCGATGTTGAATTCCCGACTGCAGCCCTTGCATTGAGTGACCATTCGGTCGTTCGCCCAGGTGGCCGTACCGGTACCGTCCGGGGGATGCGCCTGTTGAGGCTGACCTGGACTGCAGCCTTGCAAACGCTCGGCATTCTCGCGTAGCTCCACCGCCGCCAGTTTAGCTACGCTTAACTGACCACCCAGCTCTTCTAATGTCTTCTCTTGTTCTTGGCAGATTTCCTTCAGCGCGTAGTGCTCCTCTTGTAGGCTCTTATATTTCTGGAAGGAAAAACCATTTTTCATTCTTATTCTTTTTTTATTATTTATTCAACCAGAAGATCTGCAGTCCAGTCTCCTTAAGACTGTACAAGTCACCGGACACAAAACAGTTTCTTCAATTACTATTCAATTCACAAAAGCACAGTGATTTTCCAAATTTCCCAAAGCGATTGCTTTTACTCAGAAAATTTGAAATAGCGACAAATCCACTAATTATCTTATAAAAAATGTATATTGTGGTGAAAATACGCCTAATATTACAGTTTAAAATGCTGTATTCTTTAACGTTATACAATTTATTCCATTGTATAAAATCAATTATTCTTATTATTATTACTGCGTTTGAGAATATATTAGCAGCGATAATAATTGTTTTATTTTTTATATAATTGTAGAAAATACCGATATCTATTTCAAAAAAATATGTTAAGACCCCTTCTTGTATTTAGCTATTTGTTGCCAATATGAAATGCATTGGCAAGTCAACGTTTATCAAAAATGAAGGATCATATAGTTCAGTATTATAGTTCAGTATTCTCTAAAAATTGAATAAATTAAAGTAATAAATATTCACTATTTTTGTTGTATCGCCATCCTGACTTTTATAAATAGTAAATTTATCTACAATTCTGATCTACATTGATTAAAACATAAAAAAATCAACGTAATCTATAACTGAACTGGCTAAATTTACCTACCGAGTTATCTGTAGAGAAAACTTGTGACTATATATACATGTATACAACGTACCTCGGACTCCTTTCTCAAGTGATCGATCTCCTGATGAAGCTGAGAGATTTTTTCAGTGTTACCGATCGATGATTCCTGCAGGGACGTCCTCCATTCGCGCTCGATCTTGAGCTCACGCTCGATACCGGTGGCGCGCGCCTCCTTTTCCGCTGCCTCGGCTCCTAAAACCCGGACGCGCTCTTCCACCCCCGAACGCACGTCCTCCATTGCCTTGCACCTGAAATACGTGAGTATTTGATGATAAACTGCAATAATGCCTTTACTCCTCGGCAAGAGCTATACCGTGTTTGATCGATATTTTCTTATAATGTTGATGAACGAGTTTTGCAGCAGCAATAAATATTGCACTAACCAGATTTTATACGCACATCATTTATTAGGCCTTTTTAATTGTGCTTTTTTGGTGATACCATCCATTGCACTGAGAATATTCGCTTGGCACGTGTCTGTTACGCATGGAGTTACATTTTTTCAACGCGGCCGACAA